>OY759244.1:0-600000 GCA_963662185.1 Eilema griseolum
CCCACACGAAGCGAGCCCCCTGCCCCCGCGGGGGGTGAGCGAAGTGCGTAAATGCATTCCACCACGTAAACAAAAAAAAAACAAAAAAAAAAAAAAAAAAAAACTCGGCCTCGGACACGGGAGGTATTGCCCTTTCGTCTGCCGGCACCTGGCCTGATGCTGCCATCCGCGGCGGGACCCACTCTTCCCTCACCGGGAAGAGGGAGCTGACCACTCGGTCCAGGAGGTTCGGCTCAAGAGTTTGGGTGAGGGGGGGCGCCCAGGGCCGAAGTTTTTGACTCACGACCCTATACGGGCGCCCCCAAGGGTCTCGGTCGAGACTCTCGAGCCACTCCCTCCAGGACTCCTCCTTGGCGGCTTTGATCGCCGAGCTCAGGGCCTCACGGGCGGCCCTGTACGCAGCGTGCAGTCGCTCCTCTGGGGCGAGATCTCGGACAGCCCGCCTTCGACTGCGAGTGTACTGCCTCTGGGCCGCGTAACTTGCGGCACGCAGCCCGGCTAGGTGGGGACGCCACCAGTACACCCGCCTCCGAGGCGGGACAGGCCTCGCCCTCTGCATCGCCGCGTCACAGACGCGAGTCAGCGCTCCGACGAGCCGCTCGCACCTCGCGTCCACGTCCAGGCCACCGTCAACAGTAGCCCATCGCTCGACGATAGCCGCTTCTTTGGCCAGCTCTCGGTCCAGAGTGCCGAGGCGCCACCGCGGACCCTGCCCCACCAAGGGGCGGTCAAATTCCACTCGAGCCACCGAGGCGGCGGGGACGACGTCGAACCGGATGTACCGATGATCCGACGCGGTCTCCACCCCCTCGACGACCCGCCAATTGTTGACGCGTCGGGCCAGGGCAGAACTGGCGAACGACAGGTCAACAATCGAGCTACCCTACGGCCGCACAAGTGTGTGGACCGCCCCCCGGTTTAGCAGCACCAAGCCTTGGGACACCGCCCACTCTACCATCATCTCCCCCCGGGCATCGGTAGCCGGAGATCCCCACGCCCGTGAATGAGCGTTGAAATCCCCGGCCACGACAGCCGGGGTGGGGTGCACTTCCGCCAACAGAGCCCCGACCTCTGTGAGCAACTGCTCGAACTCGGCGAGGCTCCTGCTAGGAGGACAGTACACCCCAACCACTGCAGCACCGCCCAGCACAACGAGTACGCCCCTTCGCACTCTGTCGAAGGGTGGGGTCGCTCGCTGGGCGACGATAGCCACCAAGCCGCTTTGGTCGCCGGCCCAGTTCGGGCCGTCGCGAACGTAGTACGGCTCGGCGACTACTGCCACTGTTGTCTGCCACTGCGCCATGGATTGGGCCAGAAGGTCCTGGGCGATGACGCAGTGGTTGACATTGGCCTGCAGTATGGAGATGGGATGGTCCATTATCCTTGGGCGGTGTCCATCTCCTCCTCGCGTTGCTGAGTGGAGGGGGGAGTAGGATTCCCACCACCCGCAACAGGTTAGGTTAGGTTTTTTTTTTTTTTGTTTACGTGGTGGAATGCATTTACGCACTTCGCTCACCCCCCGCGGGGGCAGGGGGCTCGCTTCGTGTGGGACTCCTGGCCTTAGACAAAGGCCAGACTACCCACTAAACCACCACGTCGAGGTCGAGGGTCGACCTCCCGCGACGGAATCCGAACTGGCCGTCACTCAGGTTGGGCCCCGCCCCCTCAAGGTGACCAACGAGACGCGCAGCGAGCACCCGCTCAAACAGCTTGCACATCTCGTCGAGCAAAACGATGGGGCGGTAGGCCGACGGCGACTCGGCTGGGCGCCCGTGCTTCTTGAGAAGCACGAGCTTGCCGGTCTTCCATCGTCGCGGGAACCTCCCCGACGCCACACACTCCGACATGAGGGACAGCGTCTCCTCTTCTAGTGCCGGCATAACTGTGGCAATCACCTTCCCCGGGATGCCGTCCGGGCCCGGGGCGCGGTTCCTGGACTTGAGCGCCAGGATCGCGGCCCCTAACTCGGCCTCGGACACGGGAGGTATTGCCCCTTCGTCTGCCGGCACTTGGCTTGGTGCTACCATCCCCGGCGGGACCCACTCTTCCCTCACCGGGAAGAGAGAACTGACCACTCGGTCCAGGAGGTTCGGCTCGAGAGTTTGGGTGAGGGGAGGCGCCCAGGGCCGAAGTTTTTGACTCACGACCCTGTACGGGCGCCCCCAAGGGTCTCGGTCGAGACTCTCGAGCCACTCCCTCCAGGACTCCTCCTTGGCGGCTTTGATCGCCGAACTCAGGGCCTCACGGGCGGCCCTGTACGCAGCGTGCAGTCGCTCCTCCCAGGCGAGGTCTCGGACAGCCCGCCTTCGGCTGCGAGTGTACTGCCTCTGGGCCGCGTAACTTGCGGTACGCAGCCCGGCTAGGTGGGGACGCCACCAGTACACCCGCCTCCGAGGCGAGACAGGCCTCGCCCTCTGCATCGCCGCGTCGCAGACGCGAGTCAGCGCTCCGACGAGCCACTCGCACCTCGCGTCCACGTCCAGGCCACCGTAAACAGTAGCCCATCGCTCGACGATAGCCGCTTCTTTGGCCAGCTCTCGGTCCAGAGTGCCGAGGCGCCACCGTGGACCTTGCCCCACCAAGGGGCGGTCAAATTCCACTCGATCCGCTGTGGCGGCGGGGACGACGTCGAACCGGATGTACCGATGATCCGACGCGGTCTCCACCCCCTCGACGACCCGCCAATTGTTGACGCGTCGGGCCAGGGCAGAACTGGCGAACGACAGGTCAACAATCGAGCTACCCTGCGGCCGCACAAGTGTGTGGACCGCCCCCTGGTTTAGCAGCACCAAGCCTTGAGACACCGCTCACTCTACCATCATCTCCCCCCGGGCATCGGTAGCCGGAGATCCCCACGCCCGTGAATGAGCGTTGAAATCCCC
This sequence comes from Eilema griseolum, assembly GCA_963662185.1. Classification (NCBI taxonomy): domain Eukaryota; kingdom Metazoa; phylum Arthropoda; class Insecta; order Lepidoptera; family Erebidae; genus Eilema; species Eilema griseolum. Next base: position 2,883 of record OY759244.1, read on the forward strand.
GGCCACGACAGCCGGGGTGGGGTGCACTTCCGCCAGCAGAGCCCCGACCTCTGTGAGCAACTGCTCGAACTCGGCGAGGCTCCTGCTAGGAGGACAGTACACCCCAACCACTGCAGCACCGCCCAGCACAACGAGTACGCACCCACGGCCCCTTCGCACTCTGTCGAAGGGTGGGGTCGCTCGCTGGGCGACGATAGCCACCAAGCCGCTTTGGTCGCCGGCCCAGTTCGGGACGTCGCGAACGTAGTACGGCTCGGCGACTACTGCCACTGTTGTCTGCCACTGCGCCATGGACTGGGCCAGAAGGTCCTGGGCGATGACGCAGTGGTTGACGTTGGCCTGCAGTATGGAGATGGGATGATCCATTATCCTTGGGCGGTGTCCATCTCCTCCTCGCGTTGCTGGGTGGAGAGGGGGACAGGATTCCCACCACCCGCAACTGTACTCTTTCGGGGGGCCCCCCTTTTTCGGGAGGTCGCCCTGCAGTCACCGGATCCCAGCCGGTGACTCGACGCCACCCCCTCCGCCGCACAGACGGGGCAATTGGGCTCCGCGGAGCAGGTGGCCGACTTATGGCCCGCCTGCCCACATCGGAAGCACAGCGCACTGCGGTCAACACCCGCAGTGCACTTGGCCCCGACGTGCCCCGGCTCCAGGCAGCGGAAGCACCGCGCCTTCCTCGGCTCTAAGGTGGTCAGCCTGACCGCCGACCATCCAACTGTAATTGGTCGGCCGTCGGTCAGGAGCTTGGCCGCCTCAATCGGGCACCGCAGCCATGCAGTGCCCTGGCGACCAGATGGGCGATGAATGTCGCCCACCTTGATGGCGTCGGCAGAGCAGCCCCCCTCCGCTGCCAGCGCTGCCGCCACGCTCTCTTTTGAGGCCGTGTCGCTCAGGCCAGAGATGCGCAGCTCCACGCACCTCTCCGGCCTAGCGACCCGGACCTCCTCCAGTGCCTCCTTGAGCTTGGCAGCGAGGATGTCGGCCTTCTGGACTCTGTCGTCGCCAGCCACCTCCAAGATCCGACCCCCATTAATCGCGGTGCGAAACCGGAGGCCGTTGATGCCCAAGGCCTTGAGGTCAATGACCCCTTCAGCCTTGGACATCACATCACGATACGTGATGCCCTGCTCCTGCGCGCCCGGCTGCAGAGTTAAGCACACCGCAGCAGTTCGCGGGACTCGCAGTTTTCGAGGCTTGCGGGCACCACGTTTCCGTTTCCTGGGGGCTGGCGTCGCCAGAGTCGCAGCCGTTGGCGGGGCAGTAGCCGCCCGGGCTGGAACCGGCCTCGAGGCCCTCGGCCGCGCCGCGACCTTATTCCACCCGCTAAGGGGAGCCGACGACGACGCTGCCGGAGGCGCCGAGGATGGCGGCTCCCGATTCTTGCGGGCAGCTTCCGCCTCCCTAGCAGCGGCCGATTGCTTCTTGGGCTTCCTCCTCTTCGCCTCACTCCCTTGTCCAGAGAGGAGGGGGGGAGGCGACGGCAGTAGAGCCGGGAGCTCAGAAGTGAGCTGTGGCTGAGGCTCAAGCCGGGTGGCAGATCGGGCCGCATTTCTCCTGTCCGCCTCGAGAGGCGGACGGATGCGGGTCTCCGGCAACAGCCGGTCCGCGATCCCCGCGAGCCGCGCGTCAATGAGAAAACCGATCTCATCGCGGCTCATCGGGGTAGGCGCAGATTGCGCCTGCTGCTGCCAGGCCCGCATCTCGGCCCGTACAGCGGCCAGCTCGGTCTGGAGCTGGGCCACCTCCTCCGATTCCGTGCGGGACCGAAGCACGCGCACGTTCTCCAAGATGGAGAAACATGCTAGCTTTAGGTCCCGCACGTACTGCCCCTTTAGGTTCGAGGACTTGGTGGCGACGGTTTGCACCACCGCCACCGCCTCCTCGATCGTACCCGTCAGCCGCTCCGCGCTGAGGGGCTCAGAGGCTGTGGATGTGACTCCTCCCTGAGACTGCTGGCTGGGTCCAGGTTGCGAACTAGGGGAATCTCTTAGGTAGAGATTCCTCTGTCGCTGCCGCTGCATGGCCTCCGCCATCTCCTTCACTGCGCGGAGTTTGAGCTCCCGCTCTGTGGCCGCATTTGGTTCGGCCCCGCTCTGCGCCAGATCGACGCACTCCCCCGCTACAGCAGGGCGACCACGGGGCTTTTTGGAAGCCTCCGTAGACTCCTTCTCGGGAAGCCGCTTCCTCCACAGCCTCCCAGGGGAAGACGAGCGGGAACTTCCCACACTTGTGCTCGGAGCGTTGGCCTCCAACCGCTCCAGCACTACTACCGCCTCATTGAGAGAGCCGTGGGGCCTTGCGACCCCCGTCTCCATCTCCTCCTCCACGTTCTGGTTTAAATTATTGCTATCCATAACTTATCCCACGAGTAGAACCGTTAAAATTACACTCCCCGGGTGACGGCCATTCCGGGAAGCGGGGTACATACTACGGAGGTCCCCTGGTATCCGTAGGTTTTAATCGACTTCGCTGTCGGGTTTTATAGACTTTTCCTTGTCGCGGGCCGGCCAGTTAAGGCAAGCCCCACGTTCTCCAAGATCACGGCTTCCCGAGTGTGGCTAGCACTCAGGTCGTTGTCGATCACTTGAAGGGTACGCGACGCGGGCAGGCAGCCAACCCCCCCAACTCCGACGGTGGCACGAATGCCAGTTAGCCCCCGCGCGAGCAGTGGGCCATCCCGTCACCTGATCCTCTCGGATCCCACCTCGCGGACCTAGAAGGTCCGCCGCACCACGACCCCCCTTCATGGGGTCAACTAGCCCTGAGAAGGACTGTTGGAGTAGCCCTGAAAAGGGCTTGTCGGTCTCCCTATGGAGGGATTCCTCCTCGCGGGCCTTGCAGGCCCGCCATCCCACGACCCCCTCGTGCAATGGGGTCAGTTAGCCCTGAAAAGGGCTTTGGGTTGCCGGGTTATTAGTCAACGGCTAGCAGAGCTCCTCCTCCTTGGAGTCGGAGTCTATTAACCGCCGTCCAGGGTGCACCAGCCCCCCCGCTTCCGATCCCCAGGACCGTGGTCCAGAGGGAGAAGAAACGAGGAAGCCAACGTGGAGGTTACCCGACCAGCACCCCCAGCACCCCAGGTTAGGTTAGGTTTTTTTCTTTTTTTTTTTTGTTTACGTGGTGGAATGCATTTACGCACTTCGCTCACCCCCCGCGGGGGCAGGGGGCTCGCTTCGTGTGGGACTCCTGGCCTTAGACAAAGGCCAGACTACCCACTAAACCACCACGGTGTTCCTCCTTCGCCTAATCCGAGCCGCGGGATAGTCTGCTCACCGCGACTCGGCTAGGGGCGCCCTTGGTAGGCCCGCTACTTAAGACCCCACCATCCCGGCAATCAGGTCGGAATGGTGGGGGTTTTTCACCTCAAGAATGCACCCCAGGAACACACAGGGGCGCATTCCGCCACATCAGCATAGGGGCAGCGGGTCCCCCGACCCACTGCCCGTGGCCACTCTCATTCAGGGACGCGGGCGAATCGCATTCGCCGGCGTCCCCTCGCTGGGGGCCTGCGGGGCGGAAGAGTGAGCCCAGCTCGCTCCCGCTCCCGCAAGGCCTCTCTCTTTGCCGCCATCACCTCGCTAGCGAACGAGGCGACGGCGGCCCAACACTGTTCGCTGCCGGCCATAGCTGAAACTACGGCCGACAGCGAGAGGTCCACACCAATGATGCTTGTGAGGGCCGCTCTTTGGCCGCCCCACGCGTCGCACACGGCCAAAGTGTGGTGTGCCGTGTCGGGGTCGCCGCTGGTGCAGTTTCGGCACCGGGGCTCCGCTTCCACCCCCACCACCTCCCACAGGTACTTGGCGAAGCAGCCATGACCCGTGAGAAGTTGGGTGAGGTGATACGTGGGAGCCCCATGACCCCGTTGCACCCACTCACGCAAGACGGGCCGAACGGCCCCCACAAGCAGCAAGCTACTCCTCGTCGTAGCCAGCCTATCGGCCCACTTCCGGAAGAGAACATCGCGAGCCTCCTGTCTCCAGCGATCGATCTCCTCCGGAAGCGGCCGACCTCCTGCATCACGCCGCATCAGGGCGCCCTCCTCGTAAACCCTCTTAAGGACGCCAGCCTCGAGATCCCAGGGGATACTGCCCGCAATCAAACACGCCGCCTCATAAGAGACGGTGTGATACGCCCGTGCGGCCCTCTGCGCGATGGCGCGCTGTGGACGCCGCAGCAGCACAACATTCGCACGGCAGAGGGCCTCCTCCCAAATGGGCGCTCCATAGAGCGCCTTTGAGCGCACCACACCGTCGTAGAGACGGCGGCAGGCAGACCCCGGACCCCCAGTGTTGGGCAGCAATCGCGAGAGCATTTATTTATTTATTTATTTATTTATTACTTGCAAATATGGGTTACATAAGATGTTATTATAGGTTAAATAGTGTCACCATTCCGGCAAACGCTAGCAGTTTAGGTGCCAGCCGCCGGAAATGCTCCGCGAAACGCCACCGACTGTCGAGAACGAGCCCGAGGTATTTCAGGCTGCTCCCGACAGCGATGGAGGTGCCACCCACCACGATCGCCTGATCCCGAGGCGGCGGCCGCCGACGCCCATAAAAGAAAAGGGCCTCGGACTTTTCGAGGGCCACCTTCAGTCCCAGCGCCCCGATACGGCGCACGACAAGGTCGACACCTGCCGTGGCGAGAACGGCGGCATCGCTAAACGTTGGGGCCCGCGCGGTAACTAGGGTATCATCGGCGTAACAAAGTACGCCGACCCCCCGAAGAGTAGCACCGCGCAGGACCCAATCGTACCCGACGTTCCACAGAAGCGGCCCAAGGACCGACCCCTGCGGAACGCCGCACGCCATAGTTCGGCGGACCACCCCGCATTGGGTCGGGTAGATGATAACCCGAGGTTAGGTTTTTTTTTTTTTTTTTTTGTTTACGTGGTGGAATGCATTTACGCACTTCGCTCACCCCCCGCGGGGGCAGGGGGCTCGCTTCGTGTGGGACTCCTGGCCTTGGACAAAGGCCAGACTACCCACTAAACCACCACGGTGTTCCTCCTTCGCCTAATCCGAGCCGCGGGATAGTCTGCTCACCGCGACTCGGCTAGGGGCGCCCTTGGTAGGCCCGCTACTTAAGACCCCACCATCCCGGCAATCAGGCCGGAATGGTGGGGGTTTTTCACCTCAAGAATGCACCCCAGGAACACACAGGGGCGCATTCCGCCACATCAGCATAGGGGCAGCGGGTCCCCCGACCCACTGCCCGTGGCCACTCTCATTCGGGGACGCGGGCGAATTGCGTTCGCCGGCGTCCCCTCGCCGGGGGCCTGCGGGGCGGAAGAGTGAGCCCAGCTCGCTCCCGTTCCCGCAAGGCCTCTCTCTTTGCCGCCATCACCTCGCTAGCGAACGAGGCGACGGCGGCCCAACACTGTTCGCTGCCGGCCATAGCTGAAACTACGGCCGACAGCGAGAGGTCCACACCAATGATGCTTGTGAGGGCCGCCCTTTGGCCGCCCCACGCGTCACACACGGCCAAAGTGTGGTGTGCCGTGTCGGGGTCGCCGCTGGTGCAGTTTCGGCACCGACCCGAGGTTAGGTTAGGTTAGGTTAGGTTAGGTTAGGTTAGGTTAGGTTAGGTTTTTTTTTTTTTTTTTTTACGTGGTGGAATGCATTTACGCACTTCGCTCACCCCCCACGGGGGCAGGGGGCTCGCTTCGTGTGGGACTCCTGGCCTCGGACAAAGGCCAGACTACCCACTAAACCACCACGGTGTTCCTCCTTCGCCTAATCCGAGCCGCGGGATAGTCTGCTCACCGCGACTCGGCTAGGGGCGCCCTTGGTAGGCCCGCTACTCAAGACCCCACCATCCCGGTAATCAGGCCGGAATGGTGGGGGTTTTTTCACCTCAAGAATGCACCCCAGGAACACACAGGGGCGCATTCCGCCACTTCAGCATAGGGGCAGCGGGTCCCCCGACCCACTGCCCGTGGCCACTCTCATTCGGGGTCGCGGGCGAATTGCGTTCGCCGGCGTCCCCTCGCCGGGGGCCTGCGGGGTGGAAGAGTGAGCCCAGCTCGCTTCCGCTCCCGCAGTGCCTCTCTCTTGGCCGCTATCACCTCGCTAGCGAACGAGGCGACGGCGGCCCAACACTGTTCGCTGCCGACCATAGCTGAAACTACGGCCGAAAGCGAGAGGTCCACACCAATGATGCTTGTGAGGCCCGCTCTTTGACCGCCCCACGCGTCACACACGGCCAAGGTGTGGTGTGCCGTGTCGGGGTCACCGCTGGTGCAGTTTCGGCACTGGGGCTCCGCTTCCACCCCCACCACCTCCCACAGGTACTTGGCGAAGCAGCTATGACCCGTGAGAAGTTGGGTGAGGTGATACGTGGGAGCCCCATGACCCCGTTCTACCCACTCACGCAGGACGGGCCGAACGGCCCCCACAAGCAGCAAGCTACTCCTTGTCGTAGCCAGCCTATCGGCCCACTTCCGGAAGAGAACATCGCGAGCCTCCTGTCTCCAGCGATCGATCTCCTCCGGAAGCGGCCGACCTCCTGCAACACGCCACATCAGAATATAATAGGGTTAATTTGGCGTCACTAAGCCTGTCTAAGAATTTCTATATAGCGTCGCGACGCCTAAATAATAGCGTTTATTTGGCGTCGCAGTGCCTATCTAAGAATTCCTATTCGGCGTCGCGACGTCATTATTAAAGCGTCAATTTGGAGTCACGACGCCAATATTATAGTGTTCATTTGGCGTCGTGGTGCATTTCTAAGTTTGTCTATTTGGCATCGCGGTACCTCTCTAAGAATGTCTATTTTGCATCGCGATGCTAATATAATAGTGTCTATTTGGCGTCGCATTGCCTATCTTAGAATTCCTATTTGGCGTCGCGACGTCATTATTAAAGCGTCAATTTTGAGTCACGACGCCAATATTATAGTGTCTATTTGGCGTATTGTTAATACGTTTATTGGAATTTAAAATATCTGAACTTCAAACACCAAAATAAAGGTTACATACTCATATGACCTCGAATTTTGGATTTGGAGCCTCTGTGCCGTGGCGTTCGATCCCCCCTCAGCGCAAATATTTGTATGCATGAATATATGTATTTGCGTTGGTCTGGGTGTTTCTATGTATAATATGTATGTATTTACAAAAAAAGGTATTTAAGTATGTTTATCCGTAGGAGAGGGCGCTACTGAGCCACGGTAAACATCGTCTCTGCGATAAAAGTCATAAAAATATAGAAATAAGTTAAATTATTTAGTAAAATTAAGTGTAGTGGAAGTCTAAACAAGTGACTCGTAACATATATTGTGGAAAAGGACCAAAAACATTAATCAAGTAAATAAATAAGAACAAAAGTGCGGACGAACAAAAGTGTAAAATAAGTGACTTTGGACTTGGCAAAATGGACAAAAAACAGTGATTAAATCATTAAATAAGTGCAACAGTGCCGACATTCACAAAATAAACAATAAAAACGAATGTAATAACTAAAACAACGTTTTTTATCATGATGATATTGCAAAATCGATCGAGCTACTAACGCCATCTAAGAAATAAAGACTGTACTCTTTGGTACGTCGCACATCTAAAGACAGTTCTTAGGTTTTAGTACCTACAAAAATAAAAAGAGGTCAGCACAAGTACAAAAATAAAAGGTCATTCAGCGATAATACTATATTACCTATCGAACTCAATCATGGATGAAGTTATGAATATGCTTCACAAAATTCAAAAAGAACTAGACGAACAAAAATCAACCATTGTGCAACAGGCGGAAAAGGTCACAGAACAAGTTACAAGAAATATAAATAACCTACTAGAGGAGAAGCTCCAAGCGATGGAAATAAAATATGAAAATCTAAAAGAAAAGTTGGAAAATCAAGAAAAAAGGCTATACTACTTAGAAAAACAATCACGACAGAGAAATGTGGTTATTTTTGGCTTAGAAGAAACAGAAAGATCTTATGCAGACTTAGAAAAAATTGTAATGAATTTTATACATAAATATTTTAGTATTGAGTTACAACAAAGAGACGTACAGGAAGCTAGAAGAATAGGAAAAAAAGGAGATAAGCCTAGGCCTATCACAGTAACATTCTCAACACTAGGCATAAAGATAGATATGTTCAAACAAAAACAATCACTAAAAAACACCACATATTATATAAAAGAAGACTTCCCTCATTACATTTTAGAAAAGAGGAAGGAACTGCAGGAACGAGTAAAAATAGAAAGGGAAAAGGGTAATCTGGCTACTATCAGGTACGACAAGTTAATAATACGTCCTAAAAACACCGATTCGTCAGCCAATAAAAAACGATCGCTGCCATTATCACCAGATTACAAAACGCCTACACAAAAGGAAGAACAAAAAACACAAGCGAACAAAAAAAAACAAAATTCAAACAGGGTTACAGAGATCATCTAGCGTATCAGAAGGAGTAATTAAACCTGGAATGCTTAATTTTATTATTACAAAAAACTCCAAATAGCAATTACCGCCCCCCTCTCAGAACGAAAACAAACAATATAATCAAGCAAAAAACAAAATACATCTTCCAAGCCGGCTGGTCAGCGTGGAAGATCACGACCACGACCCTCCAAGGGAATATAATAATAAATTAGCAACAAAATTCTACCTTATCACTTACAATGTTAAATCGTTATCAACACATGGAAGGTTTATCGAATTGAATGAGGTATTGAAAGACATAAAATGGGACGTAATTGGAATATCAGAAGTGAGGCGATTGGGAAGTAAAATAGAAGAGTATGAAAACGCTATACTTTGCCACACAGGCCACACGCCTGGACAATATGGTGTAGGTTTCTTAATACAAAAGTACCTCAAGAAAAATATAGAGAGCTACCATGGACTCACAGTAAGAGTTGCTCTACTTAATATGAATATAAACGGCACCCTATTATCAATAATCCAAGTGTATGCCCCCACAGAAAAGAGTAGTAGCGAAGAAATAGAAGACTTATACACAGAAATCAACAAAGCGATACAATTATCCCACAGCAACCTCATTTTAATGGGCGATTTTAATGCAAAAATAGGTCAACCAAAAGATGAAGATTTCCTAGTCATGAAACAAAATGGATACGGTATAAGAAATGAAAGAGGTCAAAGACTGATTAATTACGCTTCTGAAAATAAACTTACAATTATAAATACCTTATTTAAGAAGAAAATAAAAAACAAATGGACTTGGCGATCCCCAGACGGAAAGTATAAAAATGAAATTGATTTCATATTATCAAATAAAGCACATCTATTTCAAAATATTGAGGTACTTAACGCTATCGGATCACAGACCCATAAGAGCAACAATATCTCTCACACAAGTAAAGAAGAGTAGAAAGAAATACCAAAATACCCAAAACAACCTGAAAAGTAAAGAAGAAATAAATAAATACATAAACTGTTTAGAATCATTAGAATCACGCTCTAGTTTAGAAAGGAAAGAAAATACTACAATACAAAATTACTACGACGACATAATCAGAGTAATAAAGAGAAGCCTAAAAAATAGTCAAATCTTAAGCAACAATCACACAATTTTGTCTGATCGCACTTTAGAGCTCATAAGAAGAAGACGGGAATTACAGAAAAATACTATAAAAAGTAGACAAGTAAAAAATGAAATTTCGGCTCTCTACAAACTTATAAGCAAATACATAAGACACGACTATGCATGCCATCGAGCGAGTACTATTGAAAAGCACCTTACCCAGACAGGAAGCACGAAAAAAGCATATAAAGAGCTTCGAACGTGTAAAACATGGATAGAGGGAGTAAAACAGGATAATAAAACAACACATAGACGAGGAGACATTATTAAAGAGGCGACTAACTTTTATAGGAACTTGTATAACACAAAAAACATCAATAAATGTCATTGTACCAGTCAAGGTACAATGAACTACGAAAAAGACGCGAATCAAATTGAAATAAGGATAAAGGAAGTAATAAAAGCTTTGGAAAACCTCAAAAATGACAAAAGCCCAGGTTCTGATCACATCACAAACGAATGCTTAAAAGTAGCCACCCCAATCTTAGCTCAACCTTTAACTGATTTATTTAACGACATAATCCGAACCGGAGAAACACCTAGTCAATGGGGAGAATCAAATATAATTCTGCTGTATAAGAAATGCGATCCACACAACATTGTAAACTATAGACCGATAAGTCTACTGGCCAGTATCCAAAAGCTTTTCTCCAGCTTAATAAACCAGAAGATAAGCAGCGCAATAGAAGCTAATCAACCGATAGAGCAAGCCGGTTTTCGAAAAGGATATTCTACTATCGACCATATTTATACTCTAGAAATAATAATAGAGAAATACCAAGAGATGAGAAGACCACTATATATCGTCTTTATCGATTACCAAAAAGCCTTCGATACAATATCGCACGAAAGTATATGGACAGCCTTGAAAACGCAAAAAGTAGAGAACAAATTATTGACTGTAATCAAAAGTATTTACAGTAACACAAAAAGCAGGGTTCAACTAGAAACGACCGGTCCTTGGTTCCCAGTAAAAAGGGGTGTTAGACAGGGTGACCCGCTATCGCCGAAATTATTCATAGCAGTGCTGGAACAGATTATAAAACAGCTAGAATGGAAAACAAAAGGTATATCTATCAACAAAACCTATTTAAGCCACCTGCGTTTTGCGGACGACTTGGTATTGCTATCTGAATCTAGCAAGGAGATACAAGAAATGATACTGTCTCTTAATGACGCCAGCAAACAAGTAGGGCTAGAAATGAACCTTACAAAAACGAAATTAATGACGAACAGCACCAGGAAAATAATAACAGTCGACAACATTCCTCTAGAATACACTGAACAGTATATATACCTTGGCAAACAAATTGGATTTGACATAAATAATAACGAGCTAGACATTGAACGCAGGGTACAATTAACCTGGAATAAGTATTGGAGTTTAAGAGAGATATTCAAGAGTAATCTAGCAATAAATATAAAAACAAAAATATTTAACTCATGTCTTCTACCATGCTTGACCTATGCTTGTCAGACGTGGAAATTTAGCAACAAGGCTAAAAGAAAAATAATAACATGCCAAAGAGGTCTGGAACGTAGTATGCTGAATATACGAAAAATCCAAAAAATCCGTCACATTGATATACGCAAGCATACGAAAACCACTGATGCATGTACTTATGCTCAATCCCTGAAGTGGAAATGGGCTGGTCACGTGGCGCGTCTTCAAGACATGAGGTGGACATATAGAGCGACAAAATGGAACGGACCTCACGGCACACGCAGACAGGGTCGACCTAGAGCAAAATGGGAAGACGAAATAAAACAAATAGCTGGACCAAACTGGCTACATATAGCAAAATGTAGAGAAGATTGGCACACCTTGGAGGAGGCCTTTACCTGTAGAGGGGTTCTTGCGGAAAATTAAAATTAAGTATTTTTTAAGTAACCTTATAAATTATAATCTTTTACTTAGTGTAATAAATATAAAATAACTAGGTACCTACTAATCCGAAGGTACTGTTATCAAATTCATTATAAATATAACGTGTACCAAACCCTAGAATAAGCTTAGGATAAATAAATAGATAAATAAGTTTACTGTTATATCCATTGTATATTTTTTAAAGCAAGAAATAAAAGGCTTTTTATTTTTTTATTTATTTATTATTATCCGTATTCTAGATTTCATAACACAAGCTAGTTAAGCTATGCTTACCATGGGTCTAGATAGCGTTGTGTGCAATGTTGTAGAATATTTATTTATTATCATAAAAACACCCGCATGATCTTAAGACCCCTTTATAGATGAGGTCCAAACTTTGAGGTCGTACGGTTACGTAGCCGGAATTAACCAAGGTGATGTAAGTGTCCGCCAACCTTTTTCAGCTTGGTTGTAATAAGTTTAGGGACTTATTAGCATGTAGATTGAAGCCGGTTTCCTATCTAACCCGGTGCGGTTGATTACTTTCATAGTGTCCACTAGCTATAATAATAATAATTTATTCATCAAAAATGAAGGCTGTACATTGTACTAATACTAGTTTTACAATTATGGTCTTAATAGCTAAGTCATACGTGTGGCGCACTATAAGTTTCCGGAATGAATATGAAAAAATACTATTAAAGGTACAAAATTAATTTATTGTTTTTCAAAATAATCTCCCTTGGCGTCTATGCACTTTTTCATTCGATCAAACCAGTTTTGAAAACTTTTGTGCCACTCCTCTGTGGTGACCTCTGAAACGTGTTTTTCATACTCCTCGACAGCCTCTTCTGGTGATGAAAATCGTTGGCCGCGTAATTGGTTCTTAATTTTTGGGAACAGATAAAAGTCACAAGGTGCCAGGTCGGGACTGTATGCAGGATGACTCATGAGTTCTACATTTTTCGCCTTCAAAAAGTCGTTTGTCTGTCTGGCCGTGTGAGAACTAGCATTGTCGTGGTGCAGGATGATACGGCGTTCACGGTTATTTTTACGGAGTTCGTCAATAACTTCCGGCAAACAAATGGTCGTGTACCAGTCACTATTCACAGTACGACGATTTTCTAAAGCAACAGTAGCCACGTGTCCAGTTTTATTAAAAAAAGAAGCAATCATCCGCTTAGATGCACTTTTCACGCGCGTCCCTTTGGTTGGTTTCGGCTCATCTTGAAAGACCCATACGTTCGATTGCTGCTTTGTTTTGGGATCGTAGCAATAAATCCATGTTTCGTCACCTGTTACTATGTCCCACACCAAATTTGACGCACCTTCGTTGAATCTGGTAAGCATGGCACTGCACCAAGTGACGCGGTCCGTTTTTTGATCCTCGGTCAAGTTATGTGGGATCCACCGCGAGCACAGCTTTCTCACACCCAAATGTTTGTGTAGGATTGATTGTATTTGACTCATGCCTATTTCTAAGGATGCGCGAATTTCATGGTAGGTCACATGTCTGTCTGTTTCAATCATACGGCGCACAGCATCGATGTTTTTGTTGGTCACAGCGGTGGACGGCCGACCATCGCGAGATTCGTCACTGAGATTGATATGAATTCTGCAAACCAGCTATAAACAGTCGTCTTGCATGGAGCTTCATCGCCAAAAGCTGTTTCAAGCCGAGCGATGCTCTGTTGAGCCGTCAAATTACACTTAAAATCGTAGAAAATCATACTACGAAAATTTTCCCGAGTTAAATCCATGTTGATGCAGACACACAATATTTTAAATGGCGCCACAAGGTAAAAACAAAAGACAGTCAGATGAAACAAACTGTATTCTACAGCCAAAGAGTTCTATTTTCAAATGTTGTAATAAATTTTTAAATATTGTTTATGTAAGTGGCCAGTTCCGGAAACTTTTAGTGTAACCTATGTATAAGTAAGTACTATAATGTCTACATTAGAAGCAGCATATTATAAATGTGCCATAGAATAGTTTTTTATTGGTAAAATAGAATTTAAATTAATAATCTTACTATATTTACATTTTGCGACCTACCTGATCTAGGTTTTTATAAACCTGTACTTCAGGTTATGTCTGTTCTATTATTTAAAGTGCCTATTGCAAAAGTTATACAACATAATGTAAAAGTATCTATGTTTACAGGTTATCGCTACCTATTTTAATATTTCTAACAGCTTCTCCGTGTCTGCGTAATCTAGTTTTTCCAAATATTTAGTAGTTAAAACCTTACAGTTCCAATAACTTAGATAATATATGGCTAGTAATTTGTTTAATTTGTTATACAGAAAAGGCCCTAAAAACATATAAAATTTTGTTTGTGGAGTTATGCGGAACTTCAACCAGCTGTTGCTTGTGTGACTGCGGTTCGTGTGTTTTCTGCCTATCAACGTGGGAACAGGGTTCGATGTAATTAATGAAGCGTTTATTATATTTGTTTGAAATATGTACTGTATTTCTTTTGATATTTTACAATGATTTTATAATATTTGGTAGACGCTATGCACAGTGTGAGTTTTGAAAGCTTGTGTCGTCGATGTCCGGCGGCCGTAGTCCTCCCACCGCGCACCGCTGCGTTTCACCCCCGCCGCCGCCACCGCGCCGTCCCGCTAAGTTTCTCCTTCGCGCCGCTAGATGTGGTTACTCGTTAACATGCTCCCGGCTTTTGGAAGCATCAGGTTCCAAAGAGGCTTTCTGTGGATCAAAAAGCGAACATATTTTGGGATAGGAACGACAAATCGTTCCTGCTGCCGTCTTAATTGTCGCCACACGTGAGATGCCATCCTTGCCAGTGAACGTCTCCAGTACTCGTCCTAGTTGCCATTTCAGTGGTGGTGAATGGTCCTCCTTAATTATAACCAGGGTGCCAGGAACGAGTGTATCCTGGTTGAGCTGCCACTTCGTTCTCTTCTGTAGTTCTGAAAGGTATTCAGTTGACCAGTGATGCCAGAAGTTCTGCCTCATCTGTTCTACGCGATCATATCGTGGAAGGCGTTGCGAAGCTGTAGTCGTCAAGTCGTGGCTGGCGGGTGCAGTGAGTGGCCGGCCAATCAAGAAATGAGCGGGAGTCAAAGGAACAGGTCGCTTGGTTCTGTGGACATAGGGGATATAGGACGGGAGTTGAGGACGGCCTCAATTTGAGCTAACACCGTACTCAACTCCTCATATGTTAAATGTGCATTCCCTACGGTACGACATAAGTGAAATTTGCAAGACTTAACCCCCGCCTCCCATAGACCACCAAAATGAGGCGAATATGGCGGAATAAATGTGAATTCTATCAGGTTATCTACTGTGAAATTCAAAATATCTGATTTATTTGACTCTAAAAATTTTGAAAATTCCTTTAAAGCTCCGAATAATGTCTTACCATTGTCCGAGTAGATTTGCAATGGTTTGCCGCGTCGAGAGATAAACCGTTTTAAAGCCAGTAAATATGCATCAGTAGTGAGGTTTGTTACCAACTCTAAATGTATTGCACGCGTTGTGAAGCACACGAATAAACATATGTAACACTTAACTAACTTCGCGCCCCTACCCACGCGATTTAACATAAAAATTGGCCCAGCATAGTCAACACCACAACGTATAAATGGATACCCGGGCTCCAACCGCTCACTAGGTAAATTTCCCATCTGTATGGTCAATGGCTTAGCTCGAATACGTTTACATTTTAAACAGTTATGCACTACTTGTTTAGCCAAACTGCGACGTCTAATAGGCCACCAAGATTCACGTATTGTAGCCAATAACAATTGAGGTCCAGCGTGTAATAAGACCTTATTGTGATGGTATTCAAATATAAGGCGAGTAAATGTGTGTCGACCACACAATAACAAAGGATGTTTTTTATCGTAGGTAAATGAGTCTGATTGCGATAATCGACCTCCTACTCTAATAAGATTATGTTCATCTAAAAATGACATTTAAATGAACGATTATGCTTTAAATTATCATAAATAGCTGTAAAGGATCGCTGTTGCGCTATTCGCGTTAAAGTTCTAACAAAATTATTTAATTCGTCAACAGACAAACAGCCTGTCCGACGCTGTGTATATGGTGATTTTTGTTTACGACTGTTATGTATGAACCGAACAATGTATGCCATAACGCGACGCAAACGATTGAAACATGAAAAGCGTTCAAATAAGGAAATTTCTGAGCTTATCTGAACTAACGCAGAGGGTTTAATAGATTTTAACTCCGGTAATTCATCATAACTAATATCATAACAACGAACATCTTGTTCCCATTCTGTGTTAGGGGTTTGCAAAAATGCAGGCCCGTGCCACCACAAATCACACGACTTTAGAATATCTAAGTGCATTCCGCGCGACAGCAAGTCAGCTGGGTTGTGTTTACCAGCGATATGAAACCACGGTTTATCGCCTGTCAGCTCGTTTATTTCAATTACACGATTCTGTACAAATGGTTTCAGTAAGTTAGGCGACATCTTAAGCCATCCTAAAACTACAGTTGAGTCTGACCAAAAGTAAACATTATCAAACGTTAATCTTAATGAATGTGTTATCTTTGAATACAATTTCGCACCTACTAATGCACCACATAATTCTAAGCGCGGCACGGAAACCGGTTTCACCGGAGCTACCTTACTCTTTGCGCACAACAAGTGGACGTTTATTGCTGTGTCGGTATAGCTACGTATATAGGCGCAGGCTCCGTAGCCAGATAACGCGGCATCTGACATAATATGCAACTCAATTATGTGTGTATTATTACCTATTACATGACGTGGGATACGTATATCTGACAGATTGTGTAATTTGTTAATAAAAGGTTGCCATTCTGCTAATATTGATTTAGGAACCGGATCATCCCAGCCTATTTTGGATAACCATAGCCTTTGTAAAATTATTTTAGCGATAATAATAGTTGGTGTAATCAAACCCAAAGGGTCGTATGTCTGCGCGATGACTGAAAGAATGTTACGCTTAGTGGCATGCGTTACATTCTGATCATGTTTAGTTTCAAAGTGTAACTCATCTGATGAATAGAACCACCCCATACCTAACGTTTTAGTGTTACAGTTTTCACCCAATGATAATTCCTTAGAGGAACACTGCAACTCAGATTGTGACACTGATGAGTTAAATACCCATTTCCTGAGAGGAAAACAAGCTGATTCTAAGACTTTAGATACACCGTTACATATTTCTATTAACGTTTGCTTATTGTCATGTCCCGTGACTAAGTCATCAGCGTAAAAATCGTCATTAATAACTTGTGCAATGACGTCATCCTTACATTCTAACGCGAGTTGTCTCAAACATCTGATACTAAGATAAGAAGCCGAGGCGGTACCATACGTTACCGTGTTTAGTCGGAATACACTGAGAGGATTAGATGAATCTTCTCTCCAAAGAATTAATTGTAGATTTCTTTGGGCAGGGGCCACCAATATTTGGCGATAGAATTTCTCAATGTCAGCGCATGCAACATATTTAAATTGCCGGAATCGAAGTAAAATTCCGAACAAGTCATTTTGTAACGCAGGGCCTGTGTGCTGAATATCATTTAATGATTTGCCTGACGTTGACCTTGCACTTGCATCGAATACTACCCTAAGCTTAGTGGTGGAACTGTGTTCTCGGTAAACACCGTGGTGAGGCAAAATATAATATGGAGAATCATATTCAAAAATGCGACTCATGTGTCCCAAACTCAAATATTCATTCATGAAATCATTATACATTTTTCTATACGTTGGCGAACCTTTAATTAATTTTCGTTCGAGTGCTAGAAACCGGTTTTGAGCCATAGAAAAGGTATCGTGTAACCCATCAGCTGACTCACTTAAAGGAATGCGTACAGAAAAACGGTCCTTATCATCACGTAAAGTAGTTTCCTTGAATAAATTTTCGCATGCGTGTTCTTCCTTCGTGAATTTATTGCAATTTATTATTATTTCTTCAAGTTCCCAAAAACGTTTGAGATCAGACTCTAGTGTTTGTGTAAAATTACATTGAATTTGCTTAGCGTGTGAAATAGGTTTATGAACAATACCCGATATGATCCACCCAAATTGTGTGTTTTGTAGGTACGGACCATTAGGTAATCTAACCAGACCCTCAGATAGCAGGTCCCAGAATATGTCTGCCCCTATGAGTAAATGAATTTCACTAGGAGAACAGAACTCGGGATCGGCTAGTTGAATATGATCGGGTATTTCAATGTAATTTCTAACATGTAATTTTGGTAATTGTGATGTAATGCAAGACAAAACTATACAATTAAAGCGTGTGTGATATGACGTAGTTTTGGATCGCATTTCAATGTGACATGATTGTGAGATAGTATTACCTACTCCTCTTACTTGCACAGTGGACTGTATCAATGGAATGTTAAGTTTTTTGCATGGTGATTCGGATATAAAACAGTGCTGACTCCCGTTATCTAAGAGCACTCGAGTTGTGTGAAATACGTTGTGATCGTCCGCCACTTCCACCAATGCAGTTGACAATAATACAGGTTGCGTATAATAATGTGGGTTGCTATTATTGTTAACTTTAGAGGATGTGTGTGATTTATGAGAGGCGGTGTGATGTGTGTGTGTGGCACTTGTACTGGCACCGGGCTGAGAAGCAACTTGTATGATGTGTGCAACAGCTGATGAGGTACAAGTGTCTACGGATTCGTTGTGAATTAAGGTGTTATGCTTTTTATTACATTGCTTGCACGGTCCGTACCAACACTCGTTGACTACGTGACCTGTGCGTAAACAGTTACAACATAACCCTTTCTCTTCAATTATTTTTAATTTATCCTTAAGAGACAAACTAAGAAAACCCTCGCATGAGTATATAGGGTGATTAGAACCACACATATTACATTTATAACGTGAATTGGATGATTTTTTACTATCTTTGTGTGTTGTGAGGTAGCTGTGCGATTTTGTCGGCAATGATTGTTTGGGTTTAGTATTGTGAGGGTGAGTGTCTGTTTGTTTGACTTGAGAGGGCTTAACCGTTTCTAGAAAATCAGCTCGATCTTTAAGAAATTTCATTAAATCTGATAATAGCAATTTTGTGTCCGTTGAAATATTTATGAAACTACTTTTGTAAAGCTCCCATTCGCGCTCAGTCGATGAATCTAATTTTGATACTGGTGGCGCGATTCTCATGCCACCTGAGCTAGTGGACTGTATTATGCGGGGGGCGAAGCTAAATGTTTCATATGACACTTTACACAACAAACAAGATAGGTGATCGGGTTGCCGCGGAGGTGGTTTAGGCATTGAATGCAACCCGAGAAATTAGGAGAGGATGCACTAACCTTTACTACGCCACGTGCTGGCTGGGCCGGTGCACCGGTCTTCTCTTCCTGGCTCAGGAGCTGCTGCCCACATCACTAAATCACTTGAGGGACACACGAGAGGCACAATCCGATCGGTAAAGGTCTATGAAAGCGGTTAAAATCCAACAAACATTATTAATTTCTGAGAGTCGCGCGCGCCGCTGCCATTGTTGCTTGCTAGTTCAAACGGAAGTGCACGATGCGGCTATTTTGACAATTGAGCGGGGCGAAAACTATTGCTATCTCACTTTAAAGGTAGCGCGGGAGGGAGATGGGTACAGGAAGCGTGTGTTTCAGTGTCAATGATTTGAATTACTACTATTGAGCAAAAAAAAAATAACCATCGGCGCAACCATTCCCCCCGGCTTGAAGGGTTACCTTCAAAACGAAAAATGCGGAACAAATCTAAAGTCTAATCTAAATCTAGGTTTGGGAAATAACAACTAAAATATAAACCTAGATTTGAACTCGTGCCTACTGCTGGCTAGGCAGAGGGCAGAGGCGAACAACCGGGCGCAGATACGATCCGGTTGCGGTTTTAACCCGTACAACACGAGTTATCCCGCGGGAATCGGGAAAAACTTCCTCTACTACTCCTAGAGGCCAATGCAAAGGAGGCGCATTCCCAGTCATAAGGACTACCACCGTACCTACAGTAATTGGGTTAGATGGAGTATTCCATTTTTGACGCGACTGCAGCGTGTGCAAACAATCGGTTCTCCAACGATTCCAAAACGATTGGACTAATCTATCTAAAAGAGCGTGACGAGTTAGAAGGTGCATTCTATCGTCATCAACATCTATTGCGGGCAAATATTTTAGCGTACTTAAATCACCGGTCAACTCTATATGACCGCGCGTAGATAAAATTCTCAAAAATCGGCCTACATAAACAACACAACGCAACAGTCTCGACCAAGACGAGACGCGATTAGCCAACAACAAAATAAGGGACTCTTCACGCGGGACCGATACAACAAGCGAGTGCTTCTTCTCCTCGGGTGGTTCGGAAACCGTAGTGGGATTGAATTGACTAACTGGCCACTTATCTAACGCGGCATGAATCCAGGACGGTCCACTAAACCATAACGGGTGATCTAAAATTTGCGAAGGAAGCAATCCACGAGAGAGACAATCGGCTGGGTTGTCGGTGCCAGCAACGTGAAAGAGATTTTGTGGCGCTAATTCAGATTGAATTTTTGCCACTCTATTAGCGACGGATGTGTCCCAACGATGGGGCGAAGAGTGGGCCCAACACAAAGCGACTGTTGAGTCCGAAAAGCTAAAATTCTACTAATATTAATGCGAAAATTTACAATTATGTCAAATAAATTACCTTAAAGATTTTGACCACAATACAAAACGTCATTAAGCGACACGGAAGTGCTAGTCTTAGCACTGCCATCCAAAACTACGCGGAGTTTAGTAGTAAGCTTATCTTCTCTAATAACTCCGTGGTGCGGGACAATGCACGAAGGCTGGGTCCCGTCAGTGTCCGCAGGCGCAGGTGAGATGTAACCTTTATCTAAATATTCGTTAACAACCTCATCATAGGCTTGCTTTAACTTTGGAGACGCCTGCATCTTTCGTTCTAAACAAAGAAAGCGTTTTTCAGCGGATACACGGGAGTCACCGAGCGAAAAAATATCTCCCTTGAAAGGGAGCGCGACAACATAACGACCCTGCTCATCACGAGCAGTCGTGCGACAATAAATCTCCTCAGCCATCTTGTCATCAGGGCTTAGGATTGGTGGGACATTGACCTCTTCAATTTCCCAAAACTTGCGGATGGTAGACTCCAGTGGCGGCTCGACGGTGCAACAGAACGAAGCAGTCGAGTGACTATAACTATCTATAGAAGCGGGTGCGGAACCAATTATAACAAAACCAAGAACTGTTTCCAGTGCGTGCGGAGCGGGGTACGTCGGTCCCCCTTGAACCTTACGTGATAACTGGAGGTGCGGGAGAATCGAAGCGCCCATCAATATATCGACGACTCCAGGAACAGCGTAAGTCTCATCTGCTAAAGGCAAGTCTTTAAATTTCGTTAATAAAGACGTGTCAACCGGGACGGTAGGCAACTGTTCAGTTATTTTATCTATAACGAGCGAATCCATGTCAAACCAAATATTATTATTAAAACGAGATCCAAACCTTGTTTTAACGGTGCCATGAACAGCTGACCGTAAACCTCCAAAACCCTTCACCACTGAGCGGGTTGAACGCTTATTAACATTGAAACCAAGACGTTGACAACAATCTTGAGTAATAAAATTACTTTGCGAAGCGCCATCTAATAGCGCTCGAACAATGTGCGGTTTACCTAATGCATCCACAATAATGACGCGAGCAGTCGCGAGAACCACAGTAGTGAGCGCAGCACTAGCGGACAACGAACACAAGGTGACGTCATTCGCAGCGGTCTCCGGGCGGGCCGGAACGCGCGCGAGCGCGGGCTGCGGCTGTGGCGCAGGCCGCCGTGTGCCACCGCTCGACGAACCAACTGTGCTCACATTGGATGCGGCATTACTATTTTCAAAATGAAGTAAAGTGTGGTGTCTCGCTTGACATTTGCGACAACTATTTCTACTATTACATAAAACAACGCGGTGTTTAGTACCGAGACAATTAAAACAAAAATTATTAGCGCGAACAAATTTATAACGATCATTAGGCGATAATTTTAGGAAACCCGGACACTTGTACAATTGCGAATGATGAGTATTACACAAAGAGCAAACAGGTGATTGTACATGTGCTGGTGCGGTATTAACATAAGTATGAGTTGACTTCAGTGACCTCGATGACGCATCTATTCTACGTTCCGAACTAACAACTTTCTTCGCGCCTTCATGTTTCGATGAAGAGCGTTGCAATATTTTTATATGCTCGCGAACAAAACTTTCTAAGTCTTCGAACTTAGGAATTTTATTGCCGCGATGATCCGACTCAAATAAACGAATGGTTTCGGAATCTAATTTCTTTAAACCCATATACAAAAATAAGAAGTCGCAGAGGTCATCGATCTTTAGGTTCTTTACGGCGCGAACAGATGATGCGAAAGTATCCAGAAACTTCTCTAAGTTTTGATCGTTACATGCCGTAATGGATTTCAAGTCAAACATCTGATCCAAATATGCGTTAGCTACCGATCTTTTATCCTCATACTTAGCTTTCAAAGTATTTAAAATTAAATTATAATTTTCGGCACTAAACGTAATTCCAGCGCAAACGGTTATAGCTTTACCAGTTAATTTTTCAACGAGATAATGCAATTTTTCGTGATCTGTCAACGAATCGTTCTTATCTATTGTATTCTCAAAACTATCTATAAATAAACACCAATTGCGAATGTTACCATCAAATTCGGGTATTTGAATTGGTGGCAACTTAGGTCGGTCGCGAGTGGGAGTGGGTCGGTCAGACGGTTTCTCCAAACTCCTAGCGACGCGTTTGATACGACAATACAAATCGTCAAACGACGACAAGGCCTGATAATTCACTGAGTAATCGGGATTTAAATTTAACTCTAAAACGTTGATGTCATGTACTAAGGATTCGAAATCCGCGCGTAAACTATCCAAGTTTTCTATAGAACACAAGAACGAATCTCTAATAGCCAAATCAGAGGTTTTAAGTGCATTATCACAAATCGATTGTACGCGAGAGTAAATCATTTCTCTTTTAGCGTATAAAAGTTTCAATTGAACTTTATTATCGGTACCACCAACCTTTGGGGGCATTTTTACAAATAAATATCAAACTAAAGTGCGGTAAACAACAAATGAAATGACTTAATCTTAGCGGTACAGAGCAGCGACGCGGCGCGAGCGATATCCGTAGGTAGGTAGGTACTTATGACTGCGAGTGCAAGCTTGAACAAACGCGCATAGCAACAGCCAGATCGTACCTACGCGAGCTAGATCGCTGTCTAGGTTCAATTATTATTTCAGGGATTAAGTATTGCGTAATATCTATTCAAATTAAAATACTTTCGTATGAATTTGAATGAAATGCGAGCGAGGTGTAACCGCGTACCTACTCACGTAGGTATTAGGTAAATACGATGCGAGCTAGCGGCGAACGGACAACTTAGAAATTGAAACAAATAAAAACAAAAGCCAAATGCGTTAGGTATTACACTGTGCCTATGCACTAGGGTGTCTAGGATACCTAAGATCTAAACCTAAATGCCTAGATGCGGGGTTTTCTACTAAAATAACTAGGTATTTAGGTGCGGTGCGTTTATTCCCAATGGAATAAATAACAAAGTGCGAAACTACGACTAAGGATCGATACGATAAGAGAAATGCGAGCGAGGTATAACCACGTACCTAACCTATGTAGGTATCAGGTAAACACGATGCGAGCCAGCGGCGAACGGACAACCCAGAAATTGAAATAGCCAAATGCGTTAGGTATTACACTGTGCCTATGCACTAGGGTGTCTAGGATACCTAAGATCTAAACCTAAATGCCTAGATGCGGGGTTTTCTACTAAAATAACTAGGTATTTAGGTGCGGTGCGTTTATTCCCAATGGAGTAAATGACAAAATGCGAATCCGGTACGATAAGGACCAAAAAGAATGGTGGCGCGATTCTCATGCCACCTGAGCTAGTGGACTGTATTTTGCGGGGGGTGAAGTTAACATGTTTCATATGACACTTTACACAACAAACAAGATAGGTGATCGGGTTGCCGCGGAGGTGGTTTAGGCATTGAATGCAACCCGAGAAATTAGGAGAGGATGCACTAACCTTTACTACGCCACGTGCTGGCTGGGCCGGTGCATCGGTCTTCTCTTCCTGGCTCAGGAGCTGCTGCCCACATCACTAAATCACTTGAGGGACACACGAGAGGCACAATCCGATCGGTAAAGGTCTATGAAAGCGGTTAAAATCCAACAAACATTATTAATTTCTGAGAGTCGCGCGCGCCGCTGCCATTGTTGCTTGCTAGTTCAAACGGAAGTGCACGATGCGGCTATTTTGACAATTGAGCGGGGCGAAAACTATTGCTATCTCACTTTAAAGGTAGCGCGGGAGGGAGATGGGTACAGGAAGCGTGTGTTTCAGTGTCAATGATTTGAATTACTACTATTGAGCAAAAAAAAATACAAATTCTACCATCGGCGCAACCAGATACTATAATATAGATAACTTTTTTTTTTTTTTTTTTTTTTACGTGCGCAAAATCCCCACGGATAATATAGATAACTAACGTATCCCAGGTTTCAGTAGGTTCACCTAGTGTCTTTAATGCACGAATGTTTCTTAAAACGGAGTCTATTAATTTTCGTATTTGAGTAGCTGATTCTTTACTCATTGCTTGTGCAGAGAGTAAAGCTTTGACGTGGTTATTAACAAGCAAACGATTGTTATTATACCTATTCTCTAAAAGACTCCAAGCAACTAAATAATTATCGCAAGAAAATTCTAGTGCCTTAATTAATTACTTGTAGTGCATTACCGGTTAAAACTGAACGTAAGTAGTGGAACTTCTGAATATTATCAAGATTGTCACTATTGTGAATGATAGACATGTAAGTATCGCGAAATTCAAGCCACTGGTCATAGCTACCGTCGAACTTCAGTAATGAAATTGTGGGTAATTTGATGCCGTTCGGAACGCGACTTAGAGTTTTAACGTTCTGAGCACAATTATTATCCTTTAAAATACATTTACACTTGGCCACATTAGCATAAAACTGATTCTCAAACGATTCTCTCTCTTGTAACTCGTTATCTATCTGACTAGAACAAACAATCAAATCTAGCTCGTCCTGAATTAAGGAAAATTGATCAAATAACACTTTATATCTATCAAAACGCTCCTGTAATTCAGCTTTATGAGCTTCTGCTATTAGCAAATCTTCTAAAGATTGTACATATTTCGTGAACAATGTGAGTTTACCCTTAACACAACCCCGTTTTCTAATTAAATCGCGAATAATATCATCGTTACTTTCTGTATCTACCAGAGAATGTTTCTTTTTCGTCATATTGGTAATCCATGAGAGAAAGAATGAAGTACTTACAGTTTGAAGGGCGTTCGAAGGGCAGTTTGAAAATGTCGGTACCTGCCAAATGCACAAAAAACGATATTAGTACAGGATTAGGAAGGAAAATCGTTGATTGACCAGATGATCGCCAGATGAATCCGACTCGCAGGACCAATGTTTGTGGAGTTACGGAACTTCAACCAGCTGTTGCTTGTGTGACTGCGGTTCGTGTGTTTTCTGCCTATCAACGTGGGAACAGGGTTCGATGTAATTAATGAAGCGTTTATTATATTTGTTTGAAATATGTACTGTATTTCTTTTGATATTTTACAATGATTTTATAATATTTGGTAGACGCTATGCACAGTGTGAGTTTTGAAAGCTTGTGTCGTCGATGTCCGGCGGCCGTAGTCCTCCCACCGCGCACCGCTGCGTTTCACCCCCGCCGCCGCCACCGCGCCGTCCCGCTAAGTTTCTCCTTCGCGCCGCTAGATGTGGTTACTCGTTAACAAATTTATTTACGAACTCATGCTTAGCTTGTGGATTTTCACAAACTATATCTTTCCTTCTCTTATCTGAAGGTACTGCGGGTGTAGGGAGTTTGGTATGTTGGTGTAGTATGATGTTCAGAATAAATAATTGGCGAACTGTTAACACCTTACAGGCCCTGTAGAGTAGTTCTGTAGGAAACCTAAAAGGACGAAACGTGGCTACTTTTAAGATAGCTCTTTGAGCACGCTCTAATGGAAGTAAGATTGAGGGTCCAGCCCCACCCTAGGACGTTATACAATAAGTAAGAATGGACTGACACAACGCCAAATATACCTGGAGCGTTGGAGCCATTTCGTCACATAATTAAAACCCTTTTGAGCGTGTTTAAATAACTCATCTCTGGATTTAGCTGAGAACAAAAGAGCCGTATCATCAGCATATGATATAATATAGCCATTTTGAAGTTTTGAGTTGCAAAGGTCATTGATATAAATTAAGAATAAAGTTGTCCCTAATACACTCCCTTGCGGGATTCCGTATCCGCTATTTTGGAGTTCTGAGCTCACTTTCTGTCCAATTTTCACACATTGTTGACGATCCCTCAGATAATCTCTAAATAATAGTAATTGCGTTCCTCTTACTCCAAGAGCTTCCAGTTTTTTTAATAATATGGAACATGATATGGAATCAAATGCCTTGGCTAGATCCAGGAAAATCCCCATAGTTTTCATGCCTTTATCCAGGTTGTTAGTTATGTAGTCTGTTAGTGTGTGTACAGCTTGGCTAGTCGACCTATTCGGCCTGAAACCAAAATTGATAGTCAGAGAGTAAGTTATTGTCTTCCAGATATTTTGTTAATCTGGTGTGTATAATTTTTTCTAATATTTTAGAGAGGCCTGTTAACACCGAGATAGGTCTGTAGTTATTGACACAAGATTTATCACCAGATTTAAATATCGGGGTAACGACTGCTCGTTTAAGTGATTTCGGGAAAATACCGTTAGTCAAGCACAGTTCGTAAATATGGGTTAAAGGGGGTGCAAAGATGGATTTGAACTTTTTTAGTATGTTATTAGGAATGTTGTCCCACCCAGTAGAACAATTATCCTTCAGCCCCGCTATTATTCTAGTTATTTCCTCAGCGTCTGTATTTAATAAAACAAAGGAGTTTAGGGTAGAATAGGTTGAGCGTACATTTTGGGATTTCAAAGTAGTGGAACTATCACTAGGGCAGGCTGGGTTTTGAATTTTTTCTGCGAGACTTTTGCCAACATTTACAAAGTAGGCGTTAATGTCATTCATTGTGTTGTGTGGGTTCCCATTAGAATTAGATAATAAATCGAGTGGTGGTACGGGTGGTTGTGACCTGAACGTATTATTTTTGATGAATTTCCAAATTTGCCTTTTGCAGTTCATTCCTGTTGTGTTGCAACTTTAGTTTTTTAAGTAGGTTATTGCAAAAATTCCTATACCTTTTATATGTCAGTGTAAGTATTTCGTTGTCTGGCGCATGCGTCGCCTTAAAATGTAGTCTATCTCTATGCCTTATACATCTGACGAGGCCTGGAGTAATTCATGGCTTAATGTTATTGTATTTTTTAGGTAATATTTTATAGCAAGTATTTCGTAATATTGCTGATTGGACAGATTCTATAAAGTAGTCTAATGAGGTATTTGGATCGCTTGAGGTGTAAACGGGGTCAAAATCAATGCTGCGTATATCATTTTCTAGGTTGCACATATTGACCTTAGTAATGTTGTGTGTGCAAGTTTTTCTCGGTGAATATGTTTCTAATGCCAATAAAATTGCTCGATGATCTGTAAGCCAAGAGTTAGTTATGAATGTTTTGGTTAGTAATTTAAATTTTATAATAAAATGATCCATGCCTGAACCAGTCTTAAATGTTGGACAATAGTGGGTGGGTAGCAGACCATGAGATGCGCACATATTCAGGTACCTATGTGCGTCAGCCTTGGCTTCCTCATGGACGATATTGATGTTTATATCCCCAATAATTATGATATTTTTATAAGATGTTAGCCTTTTTAAAGTAATATCAAGTGATTCCAAAAATATGTCTATACTTTGTGAAGGCGACCGATAGATTGCGATGACTACTGTATCATCTTTTATTTCAATTATAAGACAGCTACATCCATGAAACAACGGTTCCTCCACTACTGTGTTTAGGTTATTCTTAACATATACCACCAATCCATCGTTTTGGTTAATGAAGTTACCGGAGGCGTAAGACGAGTAGTTATCAAGAGATGGTAAGTTATTTCCTCGGCCCTCCAGCCAACACTCTGTAAGAACTACGACATCACAACTTACGTTTAGATCGTGCAAAACCTCTAGTGCACTCATGTTGCAGTTTATACTACGAATGTTTTGTGTTAGTAGTGTTAGTAATTTGCCTCCCGTGGGTAGGAATTGTTTACAATCTTCAACATTACAAATATTCATTTCCGACACGGAAAAACTATCTAGATCACATACCAGTTGATTTGCTGTCATTATTTAACTCTAACACTAATACAAATAAATTAGTTTTCTAATGTGCTTAAAGTATGGATGAGTACCTTAATGATGTTAATGCGTGGTCAACATAAGTCTCTTGCTTGCTCGCACAAAATAAATTGTAAACAAAACAAATTTATAAAAGAAAAATAAACTAGTTCTAATGTAGTTCGCTGAGTTTCTTGCTGGTATCTTCTCAGTAGAACTAATCTACCGAACCAGCGAAAGAATCATTTTCCAATGGTTTATTTTTAATTATTTAATATTTTTATATTATTTCTTGACATACATATTTGTAAAATTTTGACGTTCATATGTGCTCTTTATGTGCCTAAACTGAATAAATGAAATTGATTCTTTGATTCTTGATTCTTTGATTCTTTGTATAGTTTGTTTGGTGACGCTCTTAGGCGCCCTCATAGTCTATTGAGTTTATATAATTAGCCTCCGCGTATTTACGAGCCGGGCAACTGTCATCACCTGTTTGATGGTCGCACTTCCTCTTAAAACGTTTGCACGTCGCACATACTGGGGGACGAGTTTTCTTAGTGCACTCCTTGTGGGAATGACCTACTTCTCCACAGTGGTTGCAAGTGACTGTTTCTTCACGGCAGAACTTAGCGGCGTGTCCAAACATCTGACATTTAAAACATCTGGTCACAAGAGTGAAGTCCCTCACCGGACACGAAGTCCAGTTAATGAAGATGCGCCCTTGGTTTATAAGTACCTTTCTGATGGCAGGAGGTACCTCGAAGATGTAGTTACAGGTGGAAAGGTTTTTCTTACCTGATTTGTGGCTCAACTTTACTGCTGCGAAGGACTCCCGTGTGTAGTTTGGTACTTTATCTGCTAGGTTCTGCTCATAAATGCACTCACGCACCTCTTCGTCGGTTAGAGTTACGGAGACACCAACAATTACAATTCTTGGTCTGCGCTTGGAAGGTTCTTCAATTATAAGGCCTGATGTTACAAATTTGTCGAAGTTCTTTAATTTTTCGACATCTCCTCTCCCTTCCGTGCTTATTATGACGCCACACATTCTGACTTTCCTGAGACCACGGACTTGGAGTTTCAGTTCCTCCGGTGAAATAATTTTCTCATCGCTGGTCTTGTTACTATCACTAGGGTAGATGGCCACGGCGCTTAGGTTTGCGGGACGAACGAGCTTATCGGCTCCTTTCTTCACCATATTCGCGTACGAAGATTCGGCTGGATTCATTTTCTCCTCAACGACCTGTTTAAATTGTTCCCAGGAGGTAACAACATTCTGTTGTTCCTGCAGGTGCTGGATGCGTTCATGGGCTACAACTGTTTTCTGTTTCAGAGCCTGGTAAAAACAGCCATCTGGGATGTTCCGCTAGAGACCTCACGGCACAGATTTGTAACTCGGAGTTTTTGGTCCGAGTTCATCTTCCCCTCCGCAACTATGGTGCAAACTTCATTTAACTTCACATTGATTGCCTTCATCCATCTCTGAATCTCTGATGTGGCTACAACTTCGGCTGGTAACTCATTTTCCGAGTTTCCTGGCTGGTCTACAGGTCGTGGTGTCGGTGGCGGACTTCGGCGCATCTTTTGGCTTCGGCCAAACGGGCTAGAGTCCACGCTAGCCATACTTACTTATCATGTCACGTTTACCGATTTAGTTCATTTCTGCTTAGTGACAGAAATGAATAACGCGGAATAACGAAGCACACGACACACTTATTTAGTCTTACACTGCAATTGTCTTACAATAGTTAAGTATTATAATTATTTAATTGTTTTCATCGTAAATAACAGAAAACACGTTCGCGCTCGCAGCTGTCACGTACCTAAGTATTGCTGCCTATCTAAGATTGTCTATTTGGCGTCGCGGTGCTTTTCCAAGATTCTCTATTTGGCGTCGCGGTGCCTATCTAAGAATTTCTATTTGGCGTCGCGACGCCAATATAATAGCGTCAATTTAGCGTCACGGCACATATATAATAGTGTCTATTTGGCGTCTCGGTGCCTATCTAAGATTGTTTATCTGGCGTCGCGGTGTCTTTCTAAGGTGGTCTATTTGGCGTCGCGGTGCCTATCTATGAATTTCCATTTGGCGTCGCGACGCCAATATAATAGCGTTAATTTGGCGTCACTAAGCCTGTCTAAGAATTTCTATATCGAGTCGCGACGCCTAAATAATAGCGTTTATTATGTGTCACGACGTCAATCTAATAGTCTCCATTTGGCGTCGTGGTGCATTTCTAAGGTCTATTTGGCATCACGACGCCAATATAATAGTGTCTATTTGGCGTCTTGGTGCCCATCTTAGATTGTCAATTTGACGTCGCGGTGCCTTTCCAAGATTGTCTATCTGGCGTCGCGGTGCCTATCTAGTAATTTCTATTTGTTGTCTCGACGCCAATATTATAGTGTCTATTTGGCGTCTTGCTACCCAACTAAGATTGTGTATTTGGCGTCGCAGTGCTTATCTAAGAATTTCCATTTGGCGTCGCGACGTCAATATAATAGCGTTAATTTGGCGTGACTAAGCCTGTCTAAGAATTTCTATATCGCGTCGCGACGCCTAAATAATAGCGTTTATTTGGTGTCACGACGTCAATCTAATAGTGTCCATTTGGCGTCGTGGTGCATTTCTAAGAAGGTCTATTTGGCATCACGACGCCAATATAATTGTGTCTATTTGGCGTATTGGTGCCCATCTTAGATTGTCAATTTAACGTCGCAGTGGCTTTCCAAGATTGTCTATTTGGCGTCGCGGTGCCAATCTAAGAATTTCTATTTGGCGTCGCGACGCCAATATTATAGTGTATATTTGGCGTCTTGCTGCCTAAGTGAGAAATAGCGTGATAAGAGAACGATGTGGAGTGATAGAAGATGTAGTGATGAGAATTGAGAGAGGAATGTTGAGATGGTTTGGTCATGTTGAGAGAATGAATGAAAGAAGACTAACGAAACAGGTGTATGAGGCGAGTGTGGATGGTACCGTCGGAAGGGGAAGACCTAGGCGCACATACCTGGACCAAATCGGGGAAGTTTTAGAAAAGGGGCAGGTCAGGAGTACTCTAAACCGACGAGCATGCATGAAGAATGTAATGAGAGTGAATGAAGCGAGAGTAGTATGTCAGGATCGTAGCAAATGGAGATCCGTGATCTCTGCCTACCCCTATGAGAGACAGGCGTGATTTTATGTATGTATGTATGTATGCTGCCTAACTAAGATTGTCTATTTGGCGTCGCGGTGGCTATCTAAGAATTTCTATTTGGCGTCGCGACGCCAATATAATAGCATCAATTTAGCGTCACGGCGCATATATAATAGTGTCTATTTGGCTTCTCGGTGCCTATCTAAGATTGTTTATCTGGCGTCGCGGTGTCTTTCTAAGGTGGTCTATTTGGCGTCTTGCTGCCTAACTAAGATTGTCTATTTGGCGTCGCGGTGCCTATCTAAGAATTTCTATATGTCGTCGTGACGCCAATATAATAGCGTCAATTTTGAATCACGAAGTCAATATTATAGTGTCTATTTGGCGTATTGCTGCCTATCTAAGATTGTCTATTTGGCGTCGCGGTACTTTTCCAAGATTGTCTATTTGGCGTCGCGGTGCCTATCTAAGAATTTCTATTTGGCGTCGCAACGTCATTATAATAGCGTCAATTTAGCGTCACGGCGCATATATAATAGTGTCTATTTGGCGTCTCGGTGCCTATCTAAGATTGTTTATCTGGCGTCGCGGTGTCTTTCTAAGGTGGTCTATTTGGCGTCTTGCTGCCTAACTAAGATTGTCTATTTGGCGTCTCGGTGCCTATCTGAGAATTTCTATTTGTCGTCGTGACGCCAATATAATAGCGTCAATTTAGCGTCACGACGCCAATATAATAGTGTTCATTTGGCGTCGTGGTGCATTTCTAAGATTGTCTACGTGGCGTCGCGGTGCCTACCTAAGAATTTCTATTTGGCGTCGCGACGCTAGTATTATAGTGTCTATTTTGCGTCTTGCTGCCTAACTAAGATTGTCTATTTGGCGTCGCGGTGCCTATTTAAGAATTTCTATTTGTCGTCGTGACGCCAAACTAACGTCAAGTTAGCGTCACGACGCCAATATAATAGTGTTCATTTGGCGTCGTGGTGCATTTCAAAGATTGTATGTTTGGCGTCGCGGTACCTCTCTAGAAATGTCTATTTGGCGTCGCGACGCTTACATAATAGTGTCTTTTAGGCGTCGCGACGCTAATATAATAGTGTTTATTTGGCGTCGCAGTGCCTATCTAAGAATTCCTATTTGGCGTATTGCTGCCTATCTAAGATTGTCTATTTGGCGTCGCGATGCTTTTCCAAGATTGTCTATTTGTCGTCGCGGTGCCTATCTAAGAATTTCTATTTGGCGTCGCGACGCCAATATAAGGACGTCAATTTATCGTCACGGCGCATATATAATAGTGTCTATTTGGCGTCTCGGTGCCTATCTAAGATTGTTTATCTGGCGTCGCGGTGTCTTTCTAAGGTGGTCTATTTGGCGTCTTGCTGCCTAACTAAGATTGTCTATTTGGCGTCACGGTGCCTATCTAAGAATTTCCATTTGGCGTCGCGACGCCAATATAATAGCGTTAATTTGGCGTCACTAAGCCTGTCTAAGAATTTCTATATCGAGTCGCGACGCCTAAATAATAGCGTTTATTTGGTGTTACGTCGTCAATCTAATAGTGTCCATTTGGCGTCGTGGTGCATTTCTAAGAGGGTCTATTTGGCATCACGACGCCAATATTATAATAGTGTCTAGCCAATATTATAATAATTTCGAAGATTGTCTATTTGGCGTCGCGGTTCCTATCTAAGAATTTCTATTTGGCGTCGCGACGTCAATATAATAGTGTGTATTTGGCGTCACGACGCCAATCTAATAGTGTCCACCTGGCATCGTGGT
The DNA here is from genome assembly GCA_963662185.1 of Eilema griseolum. Taxonomy (NCBI): domain Eukaryota; kingdom Metazoa; phylum Arthropoda; class Insecta; order Lepidoptera; family Erebidae; genus Eilema; species Eilema griseolum. The sequence goes on from OY759244.1 coordinate 35,566, forward strand.
GCATTTCTAAGAATGTCTATTTGGCGTCGCGGTGCCTATTTAAGCATTTCTATTTGTCGTCGCGACGCCAATATAATAGTCTCAATTTAGCGTCACGACGCCAATATAAATGTGTTCATTTGGCATCGTGGTGCATTTCTAAGTTTGTCTATTTGCGTCGCGGTACCTCTCTAAGAATGTCTATTTGGCGTCGCGACGCTATTATAATAGTGACTATTTGGCGTCGCAGTGCCTATCTAAGAATTCCTATTTGGCGTCGCGACGCCATTATTAAAGCGTCAATTTTGAGTCACAACGCCAATGTTATAGTGTCTATTTGGCGCGTTGCTAAGATTGTCTATTGGAGTCGCGGTGCCTTTCCAAGATTGTCTATTTGGCGTCGCGGTGCCTCTCTAAGTATTTCTATATAGAGTCGCGACGCCAATATAATAGCGTTAATTTGGCGTCACGAAGCATATCTAAGAATTCCTATAACGCGTCGCGACGCCTAAATAATAGCGTTAATTTGGCGTCACGACGTCAATCTAATAGTGTCCATTTGGCGTCGTGGTGCATTTCGAAGAAGGTCTATTTGGCATCACGACGCCAATATAAAAGTGTCTATTTGGCGTCTTGGTGCCCATCTTAGATTGTCAATTTGACGTCGCGGTGCCTTTCCAAGATTGTCTATTTGGCGTCGCGGTGCCTCTCTTAGAATGTCTATTTGGCGTCGCGACGCCAATTTAATAGCTTCAATTTGTCGTCGCGGTGCCTATCTAATAATTCCTATTTGGCGTCGCGACACCAATATAAAAGCGTCAATTTGGCGTCACGACGCCAGTATAAGTGTCTAGTTGACGTCTTGCTGCCTATCTAAGATTGTCTATCTGGCGTCGCGGAACCTATCTAAGAATTTCTATTTGGCGTCACGACGCCAATATTATAGTGTATATTTGGCGTCTTGCTGCCTAACTAAGATTGTCAATTTGGCGTCGCGGTGCCTTTCCAAGATTGTCTATTTGGCGTCGCGGTGCCTATCTAAGAATTTCTATTTGGCGTCGCGACGCCAATATAATATCGTCAATTTAGCGTCACGGCGCATATATAATAGTGTCTATTTGGCGTCTCGGTGCCTATCGAAGATTGTTTATCTGGCGGCGCGGTGTCTTTCTAAGGTGGCATATTTGGCGTCTTGCTGCCTAACTAAGATTGTCTATTTGGCGTCGCGGTGCCTATCTAAGAATTTCTATTTGTCGTCGTGACGCCAATATAATAGCGTCAATTTAGCATCACGACGCCAATATAATAGTGTTCATTTGGCGTCGTGGTGCATTTCTAAGACAGTCTATGTGGCGTCGCGGTGACTACCTAATAATTTCTATTTGGCGTCGCGACGCCAATATTATAGTGTCTATTTCGCGTCTTGCTGCCTAACTAAGATTGCCTATTTGGCGTCGCGGTGCCTATTTAAGAATTTCTATTTGTCGTCGCGACGCCAATATAATAGCGTCAATTTAGCTTCACGACGCCAATATAATAGTGTTCATTTGGCGTCGTGGTGCATTTCTAAGATTGTCTATTTGGCGTCGCGGTACCTCTCTAAGAATGTCTATTTGGCGTCGCGACGCTAATATAATAGTGTCTATTTGGCGTCGCAGTGCCTATCTAAGAATTCCTATTTGGCGTCGCGACGCCATTATTAAAGCGTCAATTTGGAGTCACGACGCCAATATTATGGTGTTCATTTGGCGTCGTGGTGCATTTCTAAGATTGTCTATTTGGTGTCGCGGTGCCTCTCTAAGAATGTCTATTTGTCGTCGTGACGCCAATATAATAGAGTCTACTAGGTGTCGCGGTGCCGATCTAAGAACTTCCATTTGGCGTCGCAATGCTAATATAATAGTGCCTATTTTGGCGTGGCGAAGCCTATAGAAGAACTTATATTTGGCGTCGCGACGCCAATACAATAGCGTCTATTAGGAGTCACGACGCTAATATAATAGTGTCTATGTGGCTCCGCGAAGCCTATCTTAGAACTTCTATTTGGCATCGCGGTGCCAATATAATAGCATCTATTTGGAGTCACGATACCAATATAATAGTGTCTATTTGGCGTCGCGGTGCCTATGTAAGAATGTCCGTATGGCGTTACGGTCTCTATCTAAGAATGTCTATTTGACGTCGCGATGCCTATCTAAGAATGTCTTTTTGGCGTCGCGGTGACTATCTAAGATTGTCTATTTGGCGTCGCGGTGCCTTTTAAGATTGTCTATTTGGCGTCTCGGTGCCTATCTAAGAATGTCCCTGTGGATATAATTAAGCACACATAGTTTTATGTGTTTCCGTTAGTGGCACCAAGTGGTTCGTGTATAGTAGTATTACACTCGGCACTGGCTAGCCAGTTCCTTCGCTTGAAGTTGGCTAGGCACGCTGCCGCGTATGTAGATCCGGCAGCCAGCAGGTATTTAAGGGTGTGAAGTGAGAGGAAGACAGGCGACAGGCGCGGACGCACGGCACTCGGCGCGGGCATTGATCCCGCGCGGAGCCGGAGGCACAGAAATGAATAGGTACCTGAAGGTGCGTTTACGTAGTCGGTGCAGCGTCCACGCAGTGACGCCAATGCGTAGGTACTCGGTTTAGTATAGTATTACTATTCGCTATTCTAGTAGGTAGGCGTATGTATAAAGTGTAATGCACACATGTGCAACGAATATTATAGTTTAGGTATAATAGAATACGTATAATAAAATTGCTTTCTGCTATAGGTAAGTATCGTTTAGATTTATGCACATAGTTATTGTTATTGTGGAAGTATAACCATACGGCATATACCTATCTATATAAAAACACTGCAATTTTATGTATTTGTAAAGATAGGTATAGCGGTTTTATACCTACCTATTTATATAAATAAATAAAATTAATAGGTGTCATTAGCGAAATAAAAATATTTAAGATTATAATTTTGGAAGTATTTACTGATTTTATTTGGTAGAATAGAAATATTTGTAATAGGATAATGAACCCGTAGTTCTGTGAACATTAGACCTTGCGAGGTCTAATGTTCACAGATCACATACACATATCTGGTACCTACCTTTGTATTTTTATATTAAACATCCTTGAATGTTTCACCATAAAATAATGACGATCCGTTCATAAAATACGCTGCAGCAAACATACCCCCATTTTATAAACCTTGACAAGGCATGACTTTTTTTCACAACAACCTGTGAGGAATCCTTTATGTTTCAGCCAAAAATCATCGAGATCCGTTCATAAATAACGGGACAACAAACTTTCCCCCTTTTCTCCCCCATTTTCCCTCCTATCATAAAAGCTCTCGACGAAAGTTGTGTTTTAAATAAAAAAACACGTGAGCCAAGTTTGGTAAAAATCGGTTAAGAAATGCGCCCTCTAGACCGGAACTGACAAACATTCTCACATAGATGCGGACAGAAGTAACATGAGCCACTTTGTCGAAAAGGAGACTCGCTCCGGCTGGCTTGTTTTTATAGTGAACAGTACTTACAGGTAAAATAGTTTAAATATTAACAAAACTACTTGCCACTTGATGTCCATCCTCCGCGGTACCAGCAATGAAAATGACGCCCAGCAGTCAATGTCGAGAAATGAAAAAAGAAATATATACACTTATAAAGATTGTCAATTTGCACGAACAAATAAAAATAAACGTTTTATTTCATGAATATTTTTACGCACGGTATCGTTGGCTCGAGAGACGTGGTCTCTCGCTGAAACCTCCCTGCCGACTGCCAACTCCAACAGCAGCCAACAGCGCGATTGAGTAACGATAGATTATTTATGATTTAATATACGACTGACTTAAATGTTACTAATATCACTAACACAACAAGTTATGATTTTATTAAAAGCCAATAATTTATCAATCCCTAATTTGACTTTTAATTACTTGAAGGTAAACGAGCTAATGTAAAAAGATATACTTATCTTTTGCGATAGATAAGTGCATTTTGTGAAAGGTAAGTATGTACAATATGAAAAAGGTGCATTTTGAGAAAGGTGCATTTTGAGAAAGGTACATTTTGAGAAAGGTGCAGGTAACTTTTGCGCATGGGGTGCATTTTAAGAAAGGTACATTATGCGACGGAGCCAATTCAACGCGTTTCGTTGGCGGTAGGCAATATTTATTCAAGTTTTGTAATTTTTAAATAAATATAGCGGGTTTTAGAATGTTCATTTTTGTATACGTCTTTAGCAAATTAAATCTTCTATAATATTGCAACAAAAAAATATACCTATACATATAATGTTATCGCTTAAAATATTGAGATATTCTATGAGTGTTTCTTCGCAATTTTTTTAACAAGAAACTGCTTTATTACCTGCTCTAAAATATTTTTGAAGCAGCCGCTACTACTACCTACTAATTAACTAGGTAGGTACACATAAAAAAATCAATAGTGTAAAATTAATATGACGTGATCAAATGGGTGATGGAAAACACACCTTTTATGGCAGTTTTGCTTAAACAGCACCTTAATTATAAAGATTGGATTAGTGGTACAATTTCCTACCAAATACCCATGTCACTACGGCTGGCTAGACCGAACGGAAGAGATAGTGTCCATTATACGCGTGTAAGAAAGAGATATGTATATTGCATCGTCGTCGTTGCATCTACTCATCGCCAACCAGTATACAATATGTTATGCGTATACTGAAAGAATTTCCTTTGGACAATTCTAAAGTATACCTTGGGATCTGCAGTCTATTGTTATGCCTTGTGCGGCTGCTCGGCGTGTCTCCCAATTTAATGAATAGATTTGAGTGTCTTTTAACAAAGATGCACATTTATAGTATAGGTATATAAGGACGGTAGCGGGAGAATTCTATGACGCTTAAAAAGAGGCTTGCAACTGGTTAGGCCATCAACCCCACACACATTTCTTTTGTGCTATGAATGCCCTATCCGCATCCACTGAGTTGCCCCATATGACAAGTCCATAGCGGACTTGACTTCATTAGGCACCATATATACGTTTTCTTCATATAAGTATATCTAGATATGAAAGACTTTGTGAGTGTTCAACGGTTAAAATGAAATAAATAAACAGGAGTCATAGATACATCTTTATTTTCTTTATCGAAAGTGAGGTTCAAAGGTAATCACACAGCAACTACAAACTACTATATATAACTCGTATATATAACTCAACACATAACACTAACGTCGCCGCAAGCCCTCACTCACTCACTACTAAGTACGCAATACCCTCTGTCGGTACTACACAATTCAGTCCGGCTCGGCTTACGTGACAACCTCGTGTACAACTCGGCGTACGCTGGGCGGAACTACTTGTCGCCGGCGGGCGAGGCGGTCTGGTCGCCGGGGCGGTCGGCGGGGCCGCCGCCGGGGCCGTTGGCGGGGCCGTCGGCGGAGCGGTCTCCGCCGGCGGAGGCGTCGATGGCGGCGGCGAGGTCGTCGTCGTCGTCGCGGCCGTAGAGCGCGGGGTAGGCGGCCATGCACTCCTGCATGACGCTGAACTTCTCGTAGCAGTCGCTGCCCTTGGGCTCGGCCTCGCTGCGGTCAAACGAGCGGTTAGCTAGTAACTACTGTTCGCTGAACATTATGTTGTTGTGCCTAGCATATATTGTTGTAATAGTCGGCATTTAGTTTCCTATAGCGCATCCTCTTTGATTATTAAGTTTTCTTTGACAGTTTCATGTGGTCATGTCCCCATGAGAAGCCTGTTCGATTTTATTTAAGACAACGACTGTTTATAAAGAAGTTTCATTCGGTTAAGTGGGTCAATATTTTTGACGTTGTGGACAGTTTACGCGGATAATAGGTACACATGGAAATAAAACTATTTCTAACGGTTTATACACACGAAAGACTTCTTCGTCTTCCTTCATCACAGTCGCAACCGAAGCGTTAACCTCAGAGTCGGGGGTCCGCTCCACTAGTCTCACTGCTGATTTGGCTGAACTTTGATATTTTTCGTGAAGCGACTGCCATTGACCTCCACAATCCAAGGGCGATATCGAAGCATTTCAGTGAGACCACTTGTTGGACTTTTTAGGACTCCAACTACCCGTTACGACTGCCGTAAATGTTCGTATGGCAAGCAGGACTGACGGTACGGTCTCGAACCCCGACTGAGAGGGTTCCTCAGCGCATGTTTGGAGCGGGGCCAGTTTCCGAAGATGTGGAAGACGGGGAAACTGGTCCTCATCCGAAAGGAGGGTCGCCCGGCGGACGAATCGTCCGGCTACCGGCCCATTGTGTTGCTCGACGAGGTGGGCAAGCTCTTTGAAAGAGTTATTGCGAAGCGCCTCGTCGAGCACCTCTCCGGTAGGGGGCCGGACCTGGCGGATGCCCAATATGGCTTCCGCCGGTGGCGGTCCACCGTGGATGCAATCATGCGCGTGAGGACTTTGGCGGAGGAGGCAGTCGCCCGGGGCGAGGTGACGTTGGCGGTGTCCTTGGACATCTCCAACGCGTTCAACACCTTGCCCTGGAGTTGCATCAGGGAGGCACTCGTGTACCATGGTGTGCCTCTCTACCTCCGCCGCATAGGCGGGGCGTACCTGACGGAGAGAGCCGTCATCTACCCAAGTGCGACCGGCGTCGGTCGGCGTGAGATGTCGTGCGGTGTTCCACAGGGATCGGTTCTTGGACCGCTCCTGTGGAACATCGGTTACGACTGGGTGCTTCGCGTTGAGCTCGCGGACGGCGCCGCCGTCACGTGCTATGCGGACGACACGCTAGTGACGGCGAGCGGGGCTACATACCGCGAAGCGACCCTGAGGGCCACGACCGCGGTTGCTCAAGTCGTGGAACGGATCCGGCGGCTGGGCCTTGAGGTGGCTCTACATAAATCCGAGGCCATGTTCTTTCATGGACCTCGGCGCACGCCACCACCTGGTTCCAGTCTCACAGTGGGAGGCACTCTCATCGGCATCAAGCCCCAGATGAAATATCTGGGGCTCGTGCTCGACGGCCGGTGGGACTTCGGGAAGCACTTCCGAAGTCTGGGCCCCAAATTGGTGGGCACAGCCAACGCTCTGGCGCGGCTACTGCCCAACCTGAGGGGCCCGGAGGACTCCTGCAGGAGACTCTACGCGGGTGTCGTGCGGTCCATGGCCCTGTACGGGTGTCCCGTGTGGGCGGACACCCTGAGTGATCGGCACATGCCCCTGCTGCAGCATCCGCAGCAGAAGTTGGCGTGCCGCATCATAAGGGGGTACCGCACGATATCTATCAACGCGGCGAGTCTCCTCCTGGAAGCGAGATGCCTTTCGGCACTATACCGGTTCCGAAAGGCGGCGCGGGAGCGGGGTCACGATCCCGAGCCCGAAGAAATTCGGGCCGTGAGATCCCGGCTCGACAGGGAAATGGTGGCGGAATGGGAGATACGACTTGGGCGACCAGGCGCAGGGCACGCCGTAGTAGCGGCGGTAAGACCCATCATGGGGGAGTGGCTAGAGAGGCCACACGGCAGCCTCTCGTACCGTCTGACGCAGATGATCACCGAGCACGGATGCTTCGGAAAGTATCTGCGTCGGATGCAGAAAGAGCCAACATCCGAGTGCCATCACTGCGACGCGAGCGAGGACTCAGGTCCGCACACGCTCACCGAGTGTCCGGCGTGGGAGACGCCGAGATGGGAGCTTGTGGCGGCCCTGGGAGTGAGGGTTCTCACGCTCTCCACCTTGCTCGCGGCATTGGTTCGCTGCGCGGATGCGTGGGCGGCCGGCGCCTCCTTCTGCGAGCAAGTAATGCTCGTGAAGGAGGAGGCGGGGCGCGAGCGGCAGCGGGAGTGACGAAGGATCGCAAGACAAGCTGCCCGCGTACGAAGGCAACTCGGGCGTCGGAGGTCGATGAACGACCTCCGCCCCCCATGAGCGCCGGCCTGGGGGTGACAGGTGGAGCCGCCTGTCACCCTGGCAGAAGCAAGCCGCGGCGGTGGCGCGCGTGGCGCGCTTCCCCGTTTCCGGGGACGAGTCGGGGACTCTGTAGTCCCCACACCCGAGAAGAGGGCCAGATCGTGAGAGATGGCCCTGAGTCGGCCGGGGTGCGAGGGATATGCCTGTCAACCTCACCTTCGGCAACCAAAGCGACCCACAGGCGGCGTGCGTTTTAGTCGGTTCAAGTCCGACATAACCTCCTCCACCGGCTCCGGTGGGGAGGTATCCGTGGGGATTTTGCGCACGTAAAAAAAAAAAAAAGCGTGACCGACGGCTTAACGCGCTCTCCGAGGCACGACCTGACCAACGCAACTGCCCATGTTCATGCATACAGATATTTTCACTGAGCGGGGATCGAGCCCGCGCCTCCTGCGCAGCGGCCGCGTTCGCTGCCGCCGTACACGACAGACTATAAATGTTAATTTGATGAAAACTTTTGATCCCCACACAACACAACTTTCACATTTTGAAACACCCATTGAAAATAGGTAAAATAATCGTAGATTATAAAAACCGGGGCCGGCAGTCTGTACATGAGATAGCGACCGAATTCGGATGTTAAGTACGTAGCGACGCAAACTAACCGAAATTCCCAAGTCTGTACTTAAAGTTACGATTTTTGTCGGTTATCGTAACGAAATTCGTCGCAAACTTAACAAATTCTCGGATAGTACCTTAATAGCATAGACAAGCATAGATTTAGTTACTCTTGCCCTTAGATTCTCTTTGGTTAACTGTGTAATTTGTTGATATTTTTATTCTATTTGTACAATTATGCTTTATGAATTTGTAATTGTATTTTTTTTGACTGTACAATTTCATCAAACAGAAAAATCTCTCCGCTGAATGATTTTTCACAACACCCTTACCATAGATTATTATATATATAGACCATACATAGACTTTGGCATGGCAAGTTGACACAAGTGACATAACACACATAAGTAAGAAGCCAAGGAAAAACAATTGAATATTTTTGGAGGTTGTAGGGAAATACGAGAAATATTATGGCTGAAGCGTGTTTAGCATGGGATTAGTTTACTCTAGAACATAGGCGGTAATGCGACGGCGAGTCGCATGGATTCTGCGCGCAAAATTATTTGAATTTGGCTGATGGTGAACACCTATCATTGTATCGCATTACAAAGGCAATGTTTTAAGAACTTGTTGATAAAATAGCGCTATCACTTGAAAGAAAACGCCCTTACGGGCTTTCTGTGGAGTCCTATGTAAGTTTCATTGTATAACTTTTACATTGTTTAACCTATAGTTGAAAAATTATTATTTATCTAGGAGTACTTCATTTCATTTAATATATTGTAATTGTATAATTTATGTGTTTTTTATCATTTTAGGTGTGCGACTCTAATCTGCTCATTTTAAATATAAATGCTTGATGGCCAGGAGCTCGGCATGATAGCCACATATATTATTTGAAAATTCCCCAGTTCATGCCCCATGAAGACGTCTGTTAATAACAGAGACCACCATGCATGGTTACTTGGTAAGTTTCGAGTCAAATAACTGAACACCCCATGTGTCAATATACTATTACTGCCAGTGGGGCTGCTGTTGACAGTATATAATGACTGTCATACATGTTAACTGCAACCAACGGCTTAACATTTTTTCTGACACACAACCAAACCAATGCTAATACCCTTATTCATACAAATATTTGCACAGAGCAGCAGCAGCATTTAATACCGCTTCACCACAGAGGCTGTCAATGTGTCAATATAACATATATTATATTTTGATTTAATCCGCAGGTGATGATGGACATCCACTAGAACCATGGCCGATGACCCCAATGAAGAACCAGCCCCTTGGCCTAACGACAAGCAACTATTGGAAGTATACACAGAAGACTGTGTATTACACTGAACTGACACTATGGTGAACATCTGTGGCATGCCACCGCCCCAGAGAATCACAGAAACATTATTTTCGATTGTTTTCGCCTTGTCAACTGCAAGTCAACCAAGTGGCCAAAATTATACATCAGCAACACTTCAGAGGTGCCATATTACAAGAATGTGCTGACCCAGTTCTTGAAAATGGTAGATATTGTACAAGTAACCTTGCGAGTACCATAGTAGTACATAATATATATATATATATATACCACACTGACACACAAATATGTAACTTACATGCAAGACACTACAGTAACGTTCTACAGGTGAAGTAGGAAGTGGTTTCTTCTCTTTCATACTTAGATGTGTGCTATACACTTGCAAATTAGTAACTACTATAATATAAACTAACAATCCCAAACCAACATTCTGCAGGCATTTTCTGCTTTTGATGGAACTAAAGGTTGTATCCATGAGGGTACAGTTTATATCAGAGGAAAATTGTATAATCCTTTTGCTATCTATTATTATTCATTACAAATGCCAGCAGCTGTCACTCAAGCTCAAGTGGTGGATCCTTCCAGCAGAGAAGCTGTTAACCGGACAGATGGTTAGCCCTTCTGTACGGGCTTTTGCCATATATAACGACTGCCATAGATGTTAGTATGGCAACCGGGGCAGACAATAGGCAGATACACAACCATTGCAAATAGATGTATTTGATGCATATACATATTTTCACTGAACGGAAATTGAACATTGTCATCAACATCCTTGTGTAGACATACTATACTGATTGCATTGTTACCTCGCAGCTCAGGGTCCGCCTTCGGCTCTTTCTCCTCCACGACGTCAAGCCTACTCGTGCAACCTATATTGTAATCCTATTGCTATCTATTTCTTTTCATTGCAGATGCCAGCCGTTGTTTGTCACTCAACTCAAGCCTGAGGAGAGGATACCCATAGCCGAAGTCACAACAAAATGTTACAAAATGAAGACTGAGAAAATTTTATTGTCTGTAAAGACTTAATAGAAACTCTTTGTATTAAGTACTTTGAAGTAATAAATGCACAAGATATGAACTTATATATATATTTGTTTTATTTAATTTACCTATGATTTTTTGATTTGATTTGATTTGATTGAATTTGACAAATGTGTAATGAGTATGTAATTTGTAATAATCAATGTAATTGAAATAAATAAATAAATAAAATAAAACTCGTTAACCTGTATAGAAATCTACTTACTACCTACCGATAGTCTTTGTATGAACTCTGCAGTAACTTATATTGTGTTAGTTACTAGTCCTACATACATGAACATGACAGTTACAAACAAGCACCCATCAGAATATAATTATCTATTTCATAGCCTTGGGAAGTTATTAAATATGGAATTGAGTAACATAACATACACATTTCACCAAAAGTCTACAAATAATAACTTGAAGCTCAACCAAGTTCACCAAATAAGCATCCACCATCTTATAATTGTATTTTATCATGAGCAATATAGCATACATAAATCACCAAAAGTCAACAAATAATAATTTGAACCTCAACCAAATTCAGCAAATAAGTAACCATCATCATATAAATGTATTCAATCATCCATTTCATAACCTTAGAGTCTATCACCAAAAGTCAACAAGTAATAATTTGAACCTCAGCCAAATAAGCATCCATCATCTTAGAATTGTATTTTGTCATCCATTTCATAACCTTAGAGATTATGAAACATAAAATTTAACAATATAACATACACATATCACCAAAAGTTAACAAATAATAACTTGAAGCGCAACCAAATTCACCAAATAAACATCCATCATCTTATAATTGTATTTTATCATCCATTTCATAACCTTAGAGATTATTAAAATGTAAATTTGAACAATAAAACATCATTATCATCTAAATAATAACTTAAAGCTCAACCAAATTCACCAAATAAACATCCAACATCTTATAATTGTATTTTATCATACATTTCATAATCTTAGAGATTATTAAAATGTAAAATTGAACAATAAAACATCATTATCATCCAAATAATAACTAGAAACTCAACTAAATTCACCAAATTAGCCTCCATTTATAATACATAATACTTATTTCCTCAATGTTGCCCAATTTCATATTTAATATTCTATTAAAAACATCAACAAAATGTAGACAAATAATAACAAATAGTTAACGACGTTAACTACTTTGCGGGCCTTCAAGAATGCTCGCATTCTTTACGACGAAATTTGTTAAGAAACCGACAATTTTTGTTAACTTGGAAGTCGAGACTTGCTAATATTGCCACCGTACCAAATACCGTCGTTAACTCGCACCGATACATGTAGAGACTTGCATCCCCCATACATTATTGCTCGCTTAGTCGCTACCTCAAAATGTACAGACTTGGGTTTGACGCAAACAAACCGAATTTTGTTGTTATCTTTGCTTACGATTTCGTAAGATAAGTATTAACGACGAATGTACAGACTGCCGGCCCAGGCTATAATAACGAAGTACGAAGTGTGAATTACGATAAGTGTGAACGATGTTTGCGATAATTTGCATCACATCATGCAAACTTATTCCTTAGATAGAAATAATATAGGAATTAAAATATTCGGCATTTTGTATTTCGGAATATTTAAAACTAGCTGACCCACCCCAGCTTTGCCCGGGGTATATTTTGAAGCTTCATATCCCTTTGAGCCCGTTTGTTTTAGTCTTCAAAATATGTATGAAAAATTGCCAGATTTGTTAACATTTATTATCAAAGCTCCGCTCCCTTAAGTAGTAGCGTAATGATATATAACCTAAAACCTTCCTCGATAAATGGACTACCCAACACTGAAAGAATCATTCAAATCGGACCAGTAGTTCCAGAGATTAGCGTGTTCAAACAAACAAACAAACAAACTCTGCAGCTTTATAATATTAGTATAGATAGGAGTTACATGGGGTGTTTCGGAATATTGGGATTGGGTGCTGACATTACCGTGGACAATTTATTGAAAACGGTTGTGCCCATTAATCAGTGCGAACATTTTTAGTTATAATTACAAGCTGAAGGTATATGGACAGCGAGAGCGAGGTATTCGAAGTTAATGAAGATTTAAATAAAATACTATGGTAACATATAGATGTCGATCTAAGGGATATAGAGACGAGCGGACGAAGTAATCAAAGAGCAATGTTTAAAAATTATTGTAACATCATTGTTTCCAATATTTCATAACAATAACGGTAGAATGCTAAGGCTTCAAGGCTCGACCGTCGCTCCAGGGTGAATGTATGTAGTTGGGAGAATTTGGAGCGGAGTAAACGTGTGGGAATACTCTGACCGACTGCGCTGCATGCGCAGTCGGTCAGAGTATTCCCCTCTAAAGAACCGGCCGCGCGGGTTCAAGTCCGCTGTTGGAAGCTCGCTTTTTCAGATTGAAATAGTTAAGTGCCTGAAGTTTACTGTAAACGTATACAATGCACCTAGGCTAATTAGCTCAGGTGAGTTAAGTTTAGTATAGATCTCACCTATAGTGGAAGCACGAGAAAGCGTCCCGGAACTGCGTGGAGCAGGGCCCCGTGGCCATACCGCCCAGACACGGGCAGCCCCAGTTGATGGAGCCGTCGGGCAGGATGAGGCCGGGCGCGGGCTCCGACTCGGGCAGCGTCACCTTACTGGGCGCCGCCAGCTCCTCGCGCGACGCCACGATCACCACGTCCTTGCCATCCAGCCCCGACGACAGCACCGAGCGAGTCTCCATCTCTGTCACAAAGTACAATGAGCGGGCTGGACTCATTAGTAGTTACGTCCGAACTGAACACATTCCTATAAAATAAGGTAACTATTCTCGACAGGGTTCATTCCCACGATGAATTAAATCTCAGAAACGGGAGTGAAACCCCAATTTTATTCACAGAAGTAGATAAGTCTTAAAATATAATCTTTCTAACGTCTGTTATGACAGAAATCATGCAGTATAATAAATACGAGAGTCGAGATACTGAATACTTTTACTTCTTATTGCCTTTGTATCGGGAAGATACGTCTGCATGATGATGATGATTTTTATCAAATTAAATACGAAACTTCATGACGTAATTATCACGCTAACTTTTGCAACCTATAAAGTAGTTAAAACTGTTTGTATCAATAAAAATAGAAATAAAATAAAAATTCTAGGACAATATTACACAGCGCCATCTAGATTAACTAGAGTTTTATATGGTTCTAGAATACACCTAAGATACTATTTTTATAAATAAAGACATATTATACATAGGAACTTCCAGACCAAGACAATGCGAGTTCCGACTTGGCAGTCGATCGTTCTACTGCTACGTCACAGAGACCTTCCAAGGACTGGTTCAGGGGTTGCTCTCGGAGAGCACGGTACACCGTCGATCCCGGTTATCATACAAACATCTACGGCAGTCGTTATGGGTCTCAAAGTCCAGCAACTGATATAACTACTGGCAAGAAATACTTTGATATTGCTATGGTGTGATGATGATAATGGGTTGTGAAGGTCAGACGATAATATCTTCAAGGAAAATATTGAAGGTCAGCTAACTCGCTGTTAAAAAACTGTGAAAAAATCAAACTCCGGATTTGAAGTGAAGTTTCGGATATGATCGGGATGAAAAAAATGTGTGTGCATGTTGTATATATTCAAGATTTCGTAAAAATGGTCGGCAGTATTGGCGGTATGGGTTTTGTAAAAGCATATTTCAGTTGGTCTAGTTTTACGCCATTTCTCTCTTCTATGTTGTAATCCACCGTGTTCTCACGTTACAACTGTATTTGACGCTCGATGTCACTCAGAATAATCCCTTCTAGCATAGGCCATGTGTTATCCCAGAAATAGGTTTCTGGGTTAAGATATCAACCCGATAAGAATTTCTTAAACACAATCGGTTTAACTACTTTATAAAGATATCAACACTACTGTGCTTGCATGATCTTATGAAATTATCTCCTATTTGGTTAAGAATGACAAATTGAACTATATAAATTCATTTAGCTGGTACACAAGACAAAAACGATAGCCTGTCTAGTGATATAAGTATTATACAGATCGTTATATTGATTTTGGCAAGCAGAAAAAGTCACCACTATGTTCTACATAAATGTGTGTGTAACAAAACTCGTTTCCTCACTCACACACACTTATACGCTCGCAAATTACAATTGATTCAAAACCATTCGTATTTATTTATCATCAGTTACACTTTCTTTAGTAATAACAATAACTCATAAAATTCTTATTACTGGTATCTGAACGTAGTTTTTGTTAAATTCTTGTAAGTCTCCGTGACCCCAGGGTTTACAGCTTCGCTTTTTAAGTGTTAAAATCGTGCAAAGTTTTGAGTTCGAATCCCAGTCAAATTTTACTTTTTGAACTTTTAAATATTTGTAGGTATATCTTCATGTTAATTACTTACCTATTAAGGGAATGTTGAGGTAACATCACAAAAGTATCTTGATATTTTAGTTATTTATTTATAGCAACTTAAATCAGTAGTATTTTTATTATTACTGAGCGAGTATTGTTGCACACACATTGCATTAATGTTTCTCGTATTGGAATTTATGCTACCCTCATTCTCATGTATAAATAACATGATAATTTTATTTTTAACCGTCAACAATTGGATGCATTGTGCTTTCCACACGGTTAATTAACAACTTAAACGTTCTTTAATATCACAAACAAAATAAAGAACAAAAACAAAACTATTTATTAACGTAAAACGACTACATCAATATAGTAGCGGTTCGAACTCGCTACCTTCGAAATGTCTTTACGCCTGTAATACCACTCAACTACGTGAGCCTGTGCTAAAGTGGTGAAATTTACTTTCTCATTCGATGGTAGGCAAATCAGTCACACATATTCAAACGTTCACGATTCACGAATATTCACGATCATGCGCACTGGCACACATAAACGTATTACACTAATACGCCTTTAACGATGACGCACACATGTGACTTCAAAGCAATGAGTTATTGTTGTGTGAACACACATATATGTAAAACATACGGGTGCTTCCACTTGACCTAAATCATAAATACATTTTATTAGATAGATAGGCTATCTTTTTTGTCTTGTGTACATTTGAGACACTGGCAAGATTGTCCCCTAAATTGGGTAGATATGTTGCCATCCAAGAAAAAGAAGAAGGTACATCTGAGTTTCGAAATCAGTCATTAATATGTTTTTTTATCATTATTTTTTCCTTTGGCGTCGCTTATTACCGCTCAATGGAAAACGTGAAATATCGGTCTATTTACTAGTATGAGTTCTACCGCGGCTCCAGTGCTGCAGAAACAGCTCGAAGGATTAATGATGTGTACGGCGCTGATGTCGCAATAGAAAGCACGGTACGTTTTTGTTTCAACGTTTTCGTCCTGGAAATTTCGGCCTTCAAAACCAACCCCGTGGACGGCCGAAGACCAAAGTGGAAAATGAAGAATTAAAGGCTATTGTGGAAGCGGATCCATCACAAAGCACTTCAGAGATAGCTGCAGGCTTCGGGGTAAGTGATAAAACTGTATTAATCCACTTGAAACAAATCGGGAAAGTAAAAAAAACTTAACCGATGAATACCTCATGACTTGAGTGAATTTAACTTGCAAACACGCGGCGACTGCTATGTTACTTTGCTGAACCAACACGACAAGAATGAAGGGATTTTAAATCGAATCATTATTTATGATGAAAAGAGGATATTGTACGATAATCAGAAGCACTTGTCGCAATGGCAGAACCCTGGAAACCCCGACAAATTCTGCCCTAAACGAAAATTTACTCACAAAAAGTTACTTGTGAGTGTTTTGTGGACTAGCACCGGTGTTATTCAATACAGCTTTCTAAAATCTGGCCAAACGATAACGGCAGTTATCAATTGTCAGCAACTGCAAACCATGAAAGAAGAACTAGCTGCTAAACAACCTAGATAGGTCAATCGCTCTAGGCCACTGCTACTTCACGATAACGCAAGACTACACACTGCACAGCAAACAACCAGTAAGTTAGATGAGCTCAGGCTGCGAGAGAAACGCCTCACAGGGCGGCTGCACAGTTCGGTAACCGAAAACCGAAACCGAGACGGCACCTCCACCACGGAAATGACCGGAACGAGGGAGAACGGAGCGATCGCAGAGGTGCACCCAATCGTCTCGGCAGGGCTGCGGGTCCCGGCCGCTCGCGTCGCCGGCGAATAATCGCTCGTCCCGGTCACCCAAATAGGCCGGGGACCAATAAGAAATCTCGAGATTCAAAACGTTCAGCACAGCACCTACCTACCGCCTCTACAGCAGCGCCTGCAGGCTGGGCGAGTGGCGCGCGGCGCGCAGCTGGGGCGCGCCCAGCGCCAGCGCCGCGCGCAGCTTGCGCAGCTCTGTGGCGCGAACGCGCACGAGGGCGCGGCACGCGCGTACGCGCAGCACGCTGGCTGCCAGCGCCGCCGCGCCGCACTCGCCGAACACGCTCCGGGCAGCCGCCTCCACGCTCAGCCGAACGCTCAGCTCGCTCGCCTCGCCGCCGCACCTGCCGCCGGTGTGAGTGTTACGTTCCCCCCTGGGATGCCCCGATCACCGATGTACGGGGTACCGCGAGCCGGGGGACCGTGTGTTGCTCGGTTAGGGCGACACCCGCTCGGCCGACGCGTCGTCGTGCACCGGGACTCTCCTCGCGAGTGCGAGTTTCGAGAGCCGAGTCGAATCGGTTCGACCGCGACAACCAGACGTCCGCATCGAACCGTGAACCTTCCCCGAAGCCTAAGCGGCTTCGGGGAAGGCAAGAAGAAAAAGCAAGAAATCGTAACGAATAAAAATATTCCTGAGATGTTGCTCCACGCATTAATGACGAACGAAAAACGAGTCGTGTTAAGTCCCTCAGAAACAAACTTGACGAGGTCTCATCAGTTATTCTCAGTTACATTCAGTTCACTAAAGCCTGCAGCAGTACATAAACGAAGAATAAACTAGTTACACTTATTTTGTTTGCCGAGTAAATGTTTCCATGGCTAGTCAAGTCGTTTAACATTTTACGATTTCCTTCCTCTCCTCCCTTTCATTTCTTGTGTGTCTTTTGTTCCAAATGAAAGAGAGAGAGGTTATACAAGAAGAGTATACAAAATAATTTTGAACACTGCTAGCTTAGATGCCATAGAGCGATCTGTTACTATATATCAATATGAACACTATCTTACATTATTATGGAGAATAGATGAGCAAATGGGTTTCAGGAGACATAAAAAGATCAACATGGCTACATATTATTTCCTCGAAAAACTTCATCAAAATATGGATACTACATAGGTTACACTAAAAGTTTCCGGAACTGGCCACTTACATAAACAATATTTAAAAATTCATTACAACATTTGAAAATAGATCTCTTTGGCTGTAGAATACAGTTTGTTTCATCTGACTGTCTTTTGTTTTTACCTTGTGGTGCCATTTAAAAAATTGTGTGTCTGCATCAACATGGATTTAACTCGGGAAAATTTTCGTAGTATGATTTTCTACGATTTTAAGTGTAATTTGACGGCTCAACAGAGCATCGCTCGGCTTGAAACAGCTTTTGGCGATGAAGCTCCATGCAAGACGACTGTTTATAGCAGGTTTGCAGAATTCAAGCGTGGTCGTATCAATCTCAGTGACGAATCTCGCGATGGTCGGCCGTCCACCGCTGTGACCAACAAAAACATCGATGCTGTGCGCCGTATGATTGAAACAGACAGGCATGTGACCTACCATGAAATTCGCGCATCCTTAGAAATAGGCATGAGTCAAATACAATCAATCCTACACAAACATTTGGGTGTGAGAAAGCTGTGCTCGCGGTGGATCCCACATAACTTGACCGAGGATCAAAAAACGGACCGCGTCACTTGGTGCAGTGCCATGCTTACCAGATTCAACGAAGGTGCGTCAAATTTGGTGTGGGACATAGTAACAGGTGACGAAACATGGATTTATTGCTACGATCCCAAAACAAAGCAGCAATCGAGCGTATGGGTCTTTCAAGATGAGCCGAAACCAACCAAAGTGGCGCGCGTGAAAAGTGCATCTAAGCGGATGATTGCTTCTTTTTTTAATAAAACTGGACACGTGGCTACTGTTGCTTTAGAAAATCGTCGTACTGTGAATAGTGACTGGTACACGACCATTTGTTTGCCGGAAGTTATTGACGAACTCCGTAAAAATAACCGTAAAGGCCGTATCATCCTGCACCACGACAATGCTAGTTCTCACACGGCCAGACAGACAAACGACTGTTTGAAGGCGAAAAATGTAGAACTCATGAGTCATCCTGCATACAGTCCCGACCTGGCACCTTGTGACTTTTATCTGTTCCCAAAAATTAAGAACCAATTACGCGGCCAACGATTTTCATCACCAGAAGAGGCTGTCGAGGAGTATGAAAAACACGTTTCAGAGGTCACCACAGAGAAGTGGCACAAAAGTTTTCAAAACTGGTTTGATCGAATGAAAAAGTGCATAGACGCCAAGGGAGATTATTTTGAAAAACAATAAATTAATTTTGTACCTTTAATAGTATTTTTTTATATTCATTCCGGAAACTTATAGTGCGCCCCACGTAGTAAGTCAGTTGTAGCTATGTGTAAGGTACAATTGCAAATGTAACAGCCTACGATGGCTATGTCGCTTCCACTTAGCGCTTTTGGGGTAATGCCACAAATGTCAACGACGCACTCATAGCCCAAATGAAATGCATCCGACCCATCTGTATATTGCATAGAACAGATACCTGCCTACCTCATAACCGCATTTCCAAAGCCTCATTATCTTAATCCTGCCATTTCACTATATCTACGAAGTTAAAAATTTTATAAAGACTAATATGCACTTATTCAAGCATGTGTGCAGAAAGACAAGATCTGAAAAATTGGATTTGGTTCCATCAAAAACCAGGTTCTTTCATACAAGTGTATGTGTAATGGCATCTAAAATCAATAAATTAGCAGATAACATTGTAAGAATTATGGATTTAAATCAAAGATTTTCAAATTAAAAAAGTTGGGGCAATGAAGCTAAAAACCTTATTAAAGAAATCGGACAGAGGCTCATCGAGGCGACCGGTGACACTCGTTCCGGGTCGTTCCTGGTCCAAAGGCTGTCCATTGCCATCCAACGTGGCAACGCAGCAAGTGTTATGGGCACTTTTGCACCGGGAGCGATCAGGGGCGGGTTATTTGATTAGTAGTTTTGACATATTGTATTGTAACAAATGTATTCGATGTAAAATAAAAGTATTAAAAACAAAAAAATTATAATATAATAAATTAAAAAAGAAGTATTATATATAGAATATTATTATATTCTTTATATGAATACCTAAGCGATCAATTT
Organism: Eilema griseolum; assembly: GCA_963662185.1. Taxonomy (NCBI): domain Eukaryota; kingdom Metazoa; phylum Arthropoda; class Insecta; order Lepidoptera; family Erebidae; genus Eilema; species Eilema griseolum. The sequence continues at coordinate 55,750 of OY759244.1, forward strand.
TAATTCTTACATTATAATCAAACTACGTTTAAAACTTGACATGCTTGAATTGTTCAGTATAACACACATATAAATTTCACTGGATACTGAACCTAGGACTTCGGAGATACACCAGAGAATTCCTCAAGTTTAAATAAGAAATGGGGAAATGATTGCTATTTAGCTAGTTTTATGACGATCTTGTGACACGGTGAGCGACATTTTGAAGGTCAAGGATGTCTAGTCTTGAACTATGGAAGCAGATGCTACACAATTTCTTAATAATGTTTAGCATGAATGTCTCATATAAGTTGAGATCTTTAACTCGAACATTATGGGTGGCACGCTGGCCCGCTGGCAGGGGACAAAATTTAAAAACAACCTAATACACTACAAAATTTTTTTTAAAAATTGTCTCAACCCAACTTCAAAAACTTATAACTATAAAATAACATAATAAAGATAAGAGAAAAATTATTTGTTTGTAGTCAGTGCCTACTTTGTTTGTTGTGCCTGAACTATTATGATGCAATCAATTGACATAATATTACCTCTCGGGCTTGGCACCGACTTCCAACAAATCAACAAATCTGTAAATTTAATAATATTTCACTTATATTTATGATATTATTTTATAGTTTTTGGTTTTTCAAGTTGGTTTTTTTCAACATACTTAGTCTTTTTTATAAATGATTTCATTTCAATGTTTTGTTAGCCATTGGTGGAACATAGCTTGTACTATTATTTTTACAACCTCTATTCAGTGACCTATGCTTCACGAAATAAATAAATCTGTATTTGATGGTGCCTTTTACATATGTTGAAGTAATGTATGTGGAAAAATTTAAATGTATAATTACAGACAAATTAGCAGAACTGGGGATGGGACTGAATCTCTTTTATTCTTATGGACATATGGGCGGTTGAATGATGTGTTGATTCTTCACATACATAGCTTATTAACCTTCGATATGGATAAACATCACTATTGTGTAGCTGCAAACAAAATTGTCAAATTCAAGTCTATATCACAGTATGCTGTATCTTATATGCTGCAGCCTGCACTCCGGTACAAAACACGCACCTTAACTGTATGACTATTGGTCAAACATCACCAGAAGCTAAAGAAACTAAATGCCTTGTGAGATGCATGCAGAACCTGTGATCACCATTGAACTATTTATCAAAGTATGTTTTTCACTTTCTTAATAAGGTTGTCTTTAGCCATGGGTTGTATAATAAGAGGAAAAGAATATACAATCTGTTGCAATGTTGTAGATATTGCCCAATAGATTTTGTGAGACAGTTGTTTTATATTTCTATAGAGATATATTTTATGAATTTAGAATTTAATATGAGTTGCACAACTACTGTAAATGAAAACGAACTGCCTGGTTGATGGTATATGGTACATAGTGAGGGTGAAATAGGTTGAGTGACACCGACATAATCTCGACAGTGTACGGGGAGCTAGCGTGCTCTACTCACGCTATGTGCTGTTGATTCATGATGTAACGTGTACTTATACAGTTGTAATAGATGGTTTCACATGCATAAAACAATTATCTGCCTAGATACATTAAGCAATAATTTAAAAACAGTTAATTTTTTCCACTTACTCGATTTCCAAGTAAAAGTACCGAGAACTCATGAAAATCCCTGCGGAATAGCAATAATAACGAGGAAAAACAACTGTAATTCTAGTTGAACGCCCTTGAATATTTTTGCATAGCAAAATAATAAAATAAGAGACGTTGTTAACTTCAATTTGAGGTTAAGATATTGTATTTGTGATTTGAGACTTGTGTGAGTGACATCTGGTGTCAGTGTTACCAACTCCTAAAAATTCAATAGCTCCAAAAATCGCCAATATGATTTGGAATTATAATTAAATTGTAATTGTCAGTGTACAAAAGTAATTCAATATTTCCAATTTCATTTCACATATTTTTGTATATGTAACATTTTTAAGGATGGCCTCAACATTATTTTTAATACAAAACATATGCTCTAGATGTCGCTAAATCACTAAAATGACGTAAATCCCGCCATATACGGTCAAAATCAAAATCATTTTCAATAAATTATAGCAGAGTACCTGCTTCATTAAACGTTATAGTTTCAAACTTATGTTATGCTTTTTGGTTTCAAACAGTTAGGTTTTTTAAGTTTATTATGATGTAATTGGTTATTTTGAACAATAAATAATTAAGTAAGTATCTATCTATAGTCACTAATGAAATCTATTGTTTATCGTGACTTATTTTGTGTTGTATTATTTACACCAATCCTAACATTCACAGTTGCCTGCATGCGATAGAATCCGTCAAAATAGTTATTTAGTACTGAAATCTCTATCTATACTTCATATTTTATAGCTGACGTGATTATTATTTGTTTGGTTCAATGTCCTAATCTCAGGAACAACAAGTTCGAACAGAAAAAATCTTTTTGTGTTACTTAAGTAGTAATACAAAATGTTAACATTTATCTATTTATCTATTTTCACTAATTAAATCTATTATAATATATACATTGAGTAATAAAAAATAAAAAAACAAAAGTTAAAATGCGTCGTGGAATTCCTCTGCATCGCAGCGTCTCCTTGTGGTAGCGTTCCCAGAAGACTAGCAGCATTGCCACGTTGTATGGCAATACTTATTCTTTGACCCAAGAAAAGGCCAGCCTACTGGTTCCGAAAACCGTCGAACATACGCTTCGCAATCTTCCTGAAGAGATTGCGGGCGCTCGGATCCCACGGCCCAAACGTAGTAGAAAAGGTAGTGTCATCTAACATAGTCCCTACGTTAGATGACGGAAGAGCTTGTAGCCAAAGACCCGATTCCCACACTACAACCACCAGTAAACGAGCACGCTCAGCAGCTTTAGTGCATGTATTTAGTAAATGTTGTGTTACTAAGCTGCCGAGCGGCCCGTCCGTCCCACTGACGCTGTGAGAATAGGTTCCTTGGAAGATCAGTGTTTAACCGTTTGTCGAGGAAGATTACAGGTTATATAATACAATCACGCTGCTCTTTAAGGGAGTGGAGCAGTAATCATAAATGTCAAAAAATCCGGCCGAATCCCATACATTATTTGAAATACAATAATACATGTGGCTTTATGGAGATACGGGGCGGGTCGTCTAGGATACAATATAAAGACAACTTTTAATCTCTGCAACAACTTTCACATGTTGATGTTATCTATTGGTAGTAGGTAAAAGGGCCCTAACTATACATAATTTGCTAGTTCACCTGGCAGGTAGAAATGACTTGACTTTTTGAGAATTTTATTTTTTACTTATAAATAATAATCTAGGTACTTATTATAATTTATAAGTGAAAAATAAACTTCTCAAAAGACAAGACATGTCGGGGGACAAAGCACTCCATCATGTTATCGGAGAAAACCAACACAATTTATTTATAACTTTATGGGTGAAGTTTTTTGTGACGGGGGTTTTTTCACTTATTATTTTAATTTTACTATTTTAATTAAAAAAATTATAGTCAAACCCTTTCATTTGATACCCATATTGACGGAGTTGTGAAAAAATATAAAGAAGATAGAAAGAAAGAAAAATGCGTATATTATTGCATACGGTGTTACACCACAGTAACCACTTTCCATCAGGTGAGCCGTGTACTTGTGTGCCATCTAAGTGGTATTAAAAAAAACAAATATAAATAATACTTTACCTTTGTTAATAATACTATACCTGATTGAATCATAATTCTCTAAAAATTAACATTGATAAAACTAAAATTATTAATTTTCAAAGCTTTATTAGTCGGTGCTGCATTATGCAGCTGCATAATGGTAAAATAATTTCTGAAATAGTGCAGCAGTTTTTGAGTTTATTCGAATACAATAATGCAAATCTTTCCTCTTCAATAGATGTGTGGAAATCTGCCGGATTTGTTGACATTTGATTTGATCACTGCTCCGCTACCTTTTGTAGTAGCGCGATGTTCTATAACCTATAACCTGTCGATAAATGGATTATTTAACATAAAAAGATTTTTCCAATTCGCGTTTGAACAAACAAACAGACAAATTCTTCAGCTTTATAATATTATATAGTAGGTATATATAGTATGTAGGATAGATGGGCTGATGCCGGCGGCGGAGCAGAGCACCCTTCAACAAGATCCGATCAGCCGTGAGTACCGTCTTCTCAAACATACGAACACCTTCGCGACCTTCACATTTGTAATAAGTTGAAGAGTTTGCGTATTTCTTTAGATGAACGAGCTAATCTTAGGAATTCGAATTAAAACAATCTTTATTTTGAATAGTGCGTTGATAGGCTATATTAAGAAATTACGCTACTGCTCGAAGGAACAGAGCAGTAGTCACATCCCGCACTCGCAGGGGCGCGATCGCCAATATATCTCTTAGTCGATGTATTTTATGCACTAGAAAGTTCAATTCTATAGTTATTACAACAGTGCGACCTAGTATCTTTACATACATACATACATACACACATATATATATAATCACGCCTTTATCCCTAAAGGGTTAGGCAGAAGTGAATTTCGTCCAATTGAGCAGTCCGACTGGGGAAGTACCTCCGCCCTACAGAATACCCCAGCCATAATCCTCGTGTTTTGTTTCCGGCGGTGAGTAGGGTAGCCAGAACTCACTGGAGAGTTTTTGTGCTGTCAGTGGGAGGATCAAAAGCTTGTCCTGCTTATTGTCTCTTACACTGACGGCACAGAAACTCTTTGTGCTTACAGAGTTGACAGCGCGAGTGTGATTCTCTTGGTGTTGCACTCGTCCATAGGCCACGGTTACTACCTTCCAACAGGTGGGCCGTGTGCTTGTCTACCACCTAAGTGGTATAAAAAAGAAATAACACCCACATTTCACCTGTTCAATAATTGTATTCGGTCCCACGTAATAGGGGTGACTGGACTGGAGCCATGCGTCTGAGCCTGAGTCTGGGCTGTATATTTCTGTCTGATGTTAAACATCCCTATCCCTTAGTGACCTTGTACGACACGGCATGGGTAGAGATGGGATGGCTAATTCTACTCTGCCGGAAACAACGCGTCAATGGAAGTATCTTTAGAAATAATATAATCAATATTCTAAAAAATATCACAATCAATAGCACCAAGCTACTACTTAGGTGCTGTGGTAATGTCGTAGGGAACACAATTATAACTGTATGTGCATGCTAGTTTAAGCAAACATGACGTCAACAAAAATAAAGATTTTGAAATTTGAAATTGTATTGTGTTTCTGTTAGTTTACACAAAAAAAGGAAATAAAAGGAAAGAGTCTCGGAACCGCTTGGTTCTTGATCGGATACTCCGCACCGTGTGCGTGTGACGTCTAAGCCCTGCACGCGTTGTCCTGTGTGGCCAAGGAGTTGGTCACCTGACTCCTAAATTAAATGGCGGAAAGGATTTGGATACAGTGTTGTGCGTATATTTCAATGGTTTCTTGAATATAAAATATTGTTAACGGGACATTTTATTGTCTACTTTACGGGGGTATTTTTCTGTGACGGGGTTCTTAAAATTATTCATTTTTTTTTTGAACTCCTGCCTATTATTTCTTTTTATTTAATCTCCCTCAGTCATCATTACATTATAATTTCGGGGTTGTTCCCGGGTGCACCCGTGACCCGAGGGGGTCCCGTACGTAGTTTCGAATGACGTTGCAGCGATAGGTCATTGTGGCGAAAAACTTTTAACGTGGTACGCTGGAGCGAAAAGTCATTGAAGCGAATTCCACCAGGGCGAATGACACCGCAGCGACAAACAAACATTGTACTATACAGTGTAATATATATGTACTTCCCGATGCGATTAGTAGGTAAATAATTCTACAATAATTACATACATAGTCTTTAACCAATGCAATATTAATTATTTTCTGTACGAGATTAGACTCAATATAAATCAGATTGTCAAGGAAGGGTATTCATAAAATAGGTTTTTTTACCTACCCATCTTTTAATGGATAATCACTAACTCATTAGATTTGTACAATTTCTCACTTGGGCCGTGACGATTGTCTTAATAAAATATAAAAAATGAATGAAAATACATCTGTTCGGTCATTAGTTTCACGCTACTGAAAAACTGTTATAGTTATCGAAGGGTACATAATGAAGCAAAACAAAAACAAGAACAATGTGCACTATTGGTGTTGTATTAATAAAAATAATGGATGCAAAAGTACCGCAAATAGTCGTTTAGTTGCTGATAGTGAACATATGTTATTAAAGGAAATGTCCAGTCACAATCATGCACCGGAACCTGGTAAGTTTCATTATGAAATATTAACATAATAAGGTTATTAAAACTTATAAATACCTGTTGATAAACTATGTTTCATTTACGAGTACTAATTTGTATTTTGTGTCTCATTTGCATTTTAGACCGAGTAGACGAAATTGTATTAAGGAATCGATTAAAAACTGCAGCAGCACAAAGCAATGATGCGCCCGGTAAAATTATAAGGGAGAAATTATCTGAAGTGGCTCCAAGCAGCACAAGTGCAATTCCGAATAGCAATGCCCTACGGCAGATCATTAAGAGAGAAAGAAAAAAGATGATGCCTAAAGAACCTAACAGCTTGACTGAAGTGGTAAATATACCAGAACAATATACACAAATCAATGGCAATCGCTTCCTAGGATGCAATGTTACATTTGGACTGGATGGCAACAATCGCCTATTATTATTTGCAACGGAAAATAACCTACGGATGTTAAACGAATCACCATTTTGGTTAGTAGATGGAACTTTCCAAACTTGTCCAGTATTATTTACTCAATTATTTTCGGTGCATGGTTTAGTTGGCACTGATGATTGCAGGCGAATATTACCCTTAGCATACGGGCTTCTCTCCCGAAAGACTGAAGAATGTTACATACAATTTTTTAACAGTTTAAAGGGATATGCTTTGGAATTTAATATTGAGTTGAATCCGGAACAAATATTGTCTGATTTTGAATTGGCAATTATAAACGCAGTGAAAACTGTTTTCCCAGCAACGCTTCAGTCAACTTGTCTTTTTCATCTGGGCCAAAGTATTTGAAGAAAAATCCAACAAAAAGGCCTCAGTCAAAAATATGGTACAGACAGCGAGTTTGCACTTAAAATGCGACAATATGTAGCTTTGGCCTATTTTCCGCCAGCAGATATACCGAATGTGTTCAACGATTTAAAAGAAACGGTCTTTCCTGAAGAAGCTCGAGCAGTCACTGATTACTTCGAAAAATATTACGTTTTGGGAGAGTTCAAAACCCGTCAATCGAATGGTAAAACTATAATATCACGTTTACAACCCCTGTTTCCACCTGATTTATGGTCTGTTGAAAGAAATAATAATTTGCAGCTCCAAGGACTCAGAACAGTGTGGAAGCATGGCATCGTAGGTGGAATTCTTTACTGGACAACAAGAAATTAGGACTGTACGGCTGTATGAAAAAACTAATTGAAGAGCAGAACACAATAGCTCATAAAATTGAAATGATTCTGGCTAGAATCCCTCAGACGCCACCAAAAAAAAAAACTACAAGGAAAAGCCATAACAGAGATTATTCAAAATAAAAACCAAATGAACACCGTTGATTTTATACGAGCTTTAGCATTAAATACCCGTTTATATTAATATGTGATTATTTAATAACATTTAATTTAGTTAAAAACTGACTATCACAGAAATATTTAGCAGAAAATAACTGTTCTTTTTTGTTGATTAAACTTAAACTTTTACTTTCTGTCTTTTATTTCGCCTTTATAGTTTTAAAGTTGCATATACAGGGTGTTACAGAAAGGTGTGGTCATATTTAAGGGTCGTTACACATGCCTGATAACCAGTCGATATGCACCGGCCAATGTACAAATAGTAATAAAGTGATGACATCGTTAGTCGTCTTACAAAATTGTTAAATTCGTTAAAATTTTCGATATTTAGCAAAAGCGGTAGGTCACAACACTATTGTATTTTGTTCTTTCGCGATAAGTTCAATTGAGTTCAATAACCTCTGCAAAATCTCTAATCTCAGCTGTGCGCCTGGTAGCCGGCCTACCAAGCGTAGGTATAGTTAGATACAGGTTACATCCGAGATATTTTGACTATCACTTACCGGGGCGTGTTCTCCTTACAGCGAAACGGTGATGTACCTGATCTGGTACAGTCATAAGAACGCACTAATTTATCACTTCACGATCGCGACACAAGGAGTTTAAACTATCACTTATGTAGGCCACAAAAACATAACGAGTACATGTACACATGAATGGAGTTTATGACGCCACAGTATGCGTGAAACTCCAAGGCATACCTACGTTTAAAAAATTATAGCAACGCGCAACGGCTCGTTGCTCGATGCCGTAACATGCTACCACGCACGCTTCGAAACATATCTGGGGTTACGCTACGTAAATCTCTGATATTCGGGCTTCCATATTCTCTCTGCTGTCACATGCTGTACTGTACACTTTTTCTTCACGTAACCTCAGAGAAAATAGTCGAGCGGAGTGAGATCCGGGGACCTCGCCGGGCAAGCGACTCTCACTTCACCGCCACGCCCAATCCTCTGATCAAAACGCATCTTTAAATACGCGCGAACTTCCCCATTGAAATGAACGGGTTTCACTCCGATAACCGTTCCAGCTCGCCGGGTATCTACTCGTACTCGGGTCTACTTCAAAATGCTCGAGAATACGATCGTCTAAAGCAGTGGGCGTCGTAGAAGGTCGCCACGAAAACTTCCAGTGTGTTGAAGGCGGTTCACCATCTTCTTAAAACACTCCAAAGAGGGAAACCGCCGACGGTCACCCTCTAGTCTTCCGTCCACAATATCTCACTGTACAGCCGACGAGCTTTTCGCAAGCTACCATCAGCTGCGCCAACACAAAGCATCATCTAATATTCGCTATTACTAAAAACCGACATTTTCACTGCACAACAGAACAACAACTAGTCTACAAATAAACATGTAAACAACCTACAGAAAAGAAGTCGGCACAAGTAGGTACATACGAATGTTGCCAACCATTAATCTATCTAATTCTAATTATCTAATTTAATACGTAGAATTTTGAAAAATCCACAGACCTTCCTTTCATTTTTAAGGTAAATATGACTGAAAAACCTGCAGTTAACTAATTAATGGTTAAATCAATCCCTTTGTTCAGAACAATATTCTATTTCTACTAAAAAGTACATTGCCTAGGTACATTTTGCTATCTGTTCGCGCTAAAAATCTGAACTGAAAAGTAAATGATAGCTTCGTGCTCAGTGGTTAAGGTCGGCCTTTCTACTGAAAATCACAAGTTTTAATCATACCGAGAGGAGATAGAGCCAGAGTAGAAAGAGGAGAAAAAGTTGAGGAATCAGGAAATAAGTAATACATAAAATTGTCACGATATTTTTCTTTGCATATGACAAGACTTACCTACTCTGCGGGTGACAAGACGCAAAACAAACGAACCGGATTTCGTCTTCTATCTTTTAAAAAGCATAAACGCGTAAAAATACATTTTAATCTACTAATAAATTTACCACTTTTTCATTTGAAATCTACGCTGCTTCTACTATTTTTAACATGCCATCTACAGATTTTATAAAATCAGTTATGGCAACATTGATGCCTACTGTTTTACGCACTTTGGCGCCAAATATTATGTCCTTGGCGGCACCGATTGTCCGTGTCAAAAGCGCCGCCACGCATCGCGGTCTCATCAAAGGACTCCGCGGCCGAACGTATTACCTATGAAATTAGGGTAGAGGTACAGGTTTACGTCCATTTAAAAATTTTATTTTAATATTTAAATCTGGATTTTTCAACTATGACTTTGTGCTTCTTTCAAGTGCAGAAACCCCCTCGCATTGAGTTTGGGTTGGACAATGAATGGACTATCGCGCTCAAATTTAATAAAAACCAGAGTTATGTACTTACTCTGAAAAAAAAATCGCAGCTACTATTCAATCTACTCGTTGTCTGTTGTTATGTAAGAGACAACTTTTTCGACGCCGTGATTTTCGTATCATTCAATAACGGGTGGGCAAACAAACATACGACCCACTGACTGAACAACATTGTTATTAAAAAAGAGTATGTAATTCAGTAGAAATACATCCGATACTAAGAATGCAGAAAATAATAAAATTGTGACCATGGTCGAATACTAGTCAGTTCACCCTATTTAGGTATAGGAAAAAAATAACAAATGATTTTATCGTATCAATTATTTTAGGGTACCGTAAAATCTTGTTTCAAAAATTTTGAAGAAACGACTCTTACATTTTATGTTATCCTGGTATTTGAACATATTTTTGTTCACTTTACCATACCTTTTTATGCTTTAAGAAAGGTTTTGTATTAAATAAAAATTGGTACGGAACCAATCATAATAAAGGGCGTGGCGATTTGGAGTGAAAGAGAAGATATTTTAATTTTATGAAATAGTTTAGGGTACCGCAATGAATGTTACTTTAACGAACACTTATGAAGGACCTCTTAGAGTTATGTTATCCGGGTACGACATGATATACCTTAGTAAGTTCTGTGTGCATTTTTGTACACTGCCGTTATTTATGTTGTGCGCCATTGTGCGCATTATCATGACACCTGGTTTCCCAAACGTAACGAACAAACAAATCTCAAAAAAATCCGATAATAAATAACTACGTAACTCAAACTAAGGCAAACGTGTAACGATCACAGTGTTGCGGATGCTGCTTTTTTATACCACTTAGGTGGCAGACAAGCACATGGCCCACCTGATGAAAATTGGTTAACGTGGCCTATAAACGTATGTAACACCAGAGGGAACGCACTCGCGCTGCCGACCCTGTAATCACAGAGTTTCTGTGCCGTCAGTGTAGAAGACAAAGCAGGACATGCCTTTAGTTTTCTTACTGACAGCACGAATTCTCCAGTGAGCTCTAGCTACCCTAACACAACACGAAGTTATTATGGCCGCGATATTCTGTTGGGCGGAGGTACTTCCGTAGTCGGACTGCTCAATTGGGCGGAAATACCGCCTTGTCCAACCTCCTGCTGGTCTCGAAGGACGAGAGCGTGCGGGGATGCGAGAGGAAAACAACCCTGTTTTCGAACCTGTTGCCATGTTAATTCCGTATGGAAAAGTACGATATCCTCATCTTACCCTGAAAAGGGGCGGCTCCTCAACCAGCCCTTTGAGGCTTTGTCTGCTCTCCACTGTGTCCTATGCTACTCAGGCACACATGAAGAGTCACCCAGCATCCCTTTACAGGGGCATTCCTGCCTCGGTCGGGATTTTGGGAGAGGAGGTGTGCTGCCGTCTTCACGCGCAGTTGCGCTGCGGAGATTCGCAACCAAGCATCTCTATTTATCGTGTACCTATCCAACAACTTGGAATTTTGTTCTATTTAACTTCTCATCAGGTGGGCCGTGTGCTTGTCTGCCACCGAAGTTGAATAAAAACCGAAAATTTATTTTTTGCATAACATTTCAATAAAATTGGGTACGGAACCAATTTTAATTAGTTTAATATTAAGGGGCGTGGCTGGAAATTCGACAGTCCACGACTCCTGGTATTGAATGTAGGTTAACCTTTACCTAAGGTATCTTTGAGACAAGTCTTACATTTAGCATGGATGATTTCAGGAACATAAAAATGTTTTATTATTGCTAAAAGTAAATTTTGTTTTATTTTAATACTATTTTAACAAGTTTAAGCTGTTTCAGAATTTCTTTGCCCGATATAAAAAAAAAAATGTTTAGGTACAAAGTAAGTAATATGATATTGAGACAGGGCCTATCAAATCCGATCGTTTGGTAAACCTACTCGGGTTCAAAGCGTAGAGTTCATTTGTAACAGCGCGCTGCAGCTGCTGCAGCCCTGGTTAGTTTTTTAGTGTTGTGCGTTTGTCGACAATTTCCACTAGCTTACACATGGTCGATAAAAAAGAAAATTAATTATCTACGTGATACAAAGTAAATTGGTGTTTATACTCCCGCGGAAAATTTATTTATATCACACGTAATGCGTCCCTCGAATATGACCACACCTTTCTGTAACACGTTGTATGTAATTTCAAACTTTTTCGTCACAATGTTTGTCGCTGCGGTGTCATTCGCCCTGGTGGAATTCGCTTCAATGACTTTTCGCTCCAGCGTACCACGTTAAAAGTTTTTCGCCACAATGACCTATCGCTGCAACGTCATTCGAAACTACGTACGGGACCCGACCCGAGGCGTTCACCTGCGGAAGGGCACCCATGAGACACGAGTTTGGTGCGATACGCAGTACTGTAGTAGCAGCGGCGATGGTACAATTTAACTCCAATTAAAATCTGAATAATAATCACACTTGTGAGTGTGAAAGGTAGCATGCTACCATGCAACAACGTCTTTACGGGTGAGCTGCTTCGACTAAGTCGTTACAGGTCGACACTGCTATATACATAACGTTTTTGAAGGAACAGGTCAGCAGTACGGTTTGAAATTAAACAAGCAATGGATGGCAAAAATTAATTAGTACCGTGGACTCGGCTTGCGGCATGCAGGTCGTGGTGCGGACTTGAACGTGCTCGAGAGCAGTGAGCAGCGGGGCTGTGGCAAGTACCTAGTTGGCAGCGCGCGGCGCAGCTCGGGCTTGTTGGCGTCAGTAGTTGTACAAGTACGACGAGCACGAGTATCGAATTTCGCGCGGAAACACCATTAGACACCACCCCCGTTGGTAGTCAGGGCGATCATGTCGAACTTAGACCGACTAAACGCACGCCCTCTCGGGCTAGGGATGTAAAGTTGCCTAGAGCATATCCTTCGCACCCCGATTGGTTCCGGGACATCTACGGTTTTCAGGTGACCCCTCATGTGTGGGAAGTATCAAATCAAATCAAATCATTTATTGCTTACCAAGTGTACACATAGATCTTACAATTTATATGTCAGTACTTAAAACTTAGCGCCTTTTCCAGGCATTGCAACATTTAGGTCACTTATTTTCTTTATTGAACTAGGTAGGTACATATATTACTGTCTTCTAGATCTTACAGACCCAAACGAATTTTTTATCAATACAATAATAATTGGTTGCGCCGATGGTAGAATTTATATTTTTCGCTATAGTAATAGTTCAAGTCATTGACGCGGAAACACACGCTTCCTGTACCCATCTCCCTCCCGCGCTACCTTTTAAAGTGAGATAGCAATAGTTTCCGCACGGCTCAATTGTCAAAATAGACGCATATTCTCTTCGCGCAATTGAACTAGAAACAATGGCCGCCGCGCACGCGACTCTTAGAAATTAATAATGTTTGAATTAATTTGTTGGATTTTAACCGCTTTCATGGACCTTTGCCGATCGGATTGTGCCTCTCGTGTGTCCCTCAAGTGATTTAGTGATGTGGGCGGCAACTCCTGAGCCAGGAAGAGAAGATCGGTGCACCGGCTGCGACGACGGCACGTGGCCCCGTGAAGGTTAGTGCATCCTCTCCTAATTTCTCGGGTTGCATTCAATGCCTAAACCACATCCGCGGCAACCCGATCACCTGTCTTGTTTGTTGTGTAAAGCGTCAATGGAACAGTTAACTTCACCCCCCGCGAAATACAGTCCACTAGCTCACGTGGCGAGAATTGCGCCACCATTCTTTTTGGTCCTAATCGAACCGGATACTTAGTCGTAGCTCGCATTTTGTTATTATTCTATTGGGAATAAACGCACCGCACCTAAATACCTAGTTATTTTAGTAGAAAACCCCGCATCTAGGCATTTAGGTTTAGATTTTGTTGTCCGTTCGCCGCTGGCTCGCATCGTATCTACCTAATACATACATAGGTTAGGTACGTGTAATCGCATTTGTTATTATTCTATTGAGAATAAACGCACCGCACCTAAATACCTAGTTATTTTAGTAGAAAACCCCGCATCTAGGCATTTAGGTTTAGATTTTGTTGTCCGTTCGCCGCTGGCTCGCATCGTATCTACCTAATACATACATAGGTTAGGTACGTGTAATCGCATTTGTTATTATTCTATTGAGAATAAACGCACCGCACCTAAATACCTAGTTATTTTAGTAGAAAACCCCGCATCTAGGCATTTAGGTTTAGATCTTAGGTATCCTAGACACCCTAGTGCATAGGCACAGTGTAATACCTAACGCATTTGGCTTTTGTTTTTATTTGTTTCAATCTCTAAGTTGTCCGTTCACCGCTAGCTCGCATCGTATTTACCTAATACGGTAGGTACACAGCTATACCTCGCTCGCATTCCTCTTATCGTATCAATCCTTGGTCGTAGTTTGACATTTGTTATTATTCTATTGAGAATAAACGCACCGCACCTAAATACCTAGTTATTTTAGTAGAAAACCCCGCATCTAGGCATTTAGGTTTAGATCTTAGGTATCCTAGACACCCTAGTGCATAGGCACAGTGTAATACCTAACGCATTTGGCTTTTGTTTTTATTTGTTTCAATTAAGTTGTCCGTTCGCCGCTAGCTCGCATCGTATTTACCTAATACCTACGTGGGCAGATACGTGACCAATACCTCGCTCGCATTTCATTCAAATTCATACGAAAGTATTTTAATTTGAATAGATATTACGCAATACTTAATCCCTGAAATAATAGTTGAACCTAGACAGCGACCATCGCGTAGGTAAGATCTGGCTGTTGCTATGCGCGTTCGTTCAAGCCGGCACTCGCAGTCATAAGTACCTACCTACCTACGGAATATCGCTCGCGCCGTGTCGCTGTACTGTAGGTACCGCTAAGATTAAGTCATTTCATTTGTTGTTTACCGCACTTTAGTTTGATATTTAATTGTAAACATGCCCCCAAAGGTTGGTAGTACCGATAGTAAAGTTCAATTGAAACTTTTATACGCTAAAAGAGAAATGATTTACTCTCGTGTACAATCGATTTGTGATAATGCACTTAAAACCTCTGATTTGGCTATTAGAGATTCGTTCTTGTGTTCTATAGAAAACTTGGATAGTTTGCGCGCGGATTTCGAGTCTTTAGTACATGACATCAACGTTTTAGAGTTAAATTTAAATCCCGATTACTCAGTGAGTTATCAGGCCTTGTCGTCGTTTGACGATTTGTATTGTCGTATCAAACGCGTCGCTAGGAGTTTGGAGAAACCGTCTGACCGACCCAATCCCACTCGCGACCGACCTAAGTTGCCACCAATTCAAATACCCGAATTTGATGGTAACATTCGCAATTGGGGTTTATTTATAGATAGTTTTGAGAATACAATAGATAAGAACGTTTCGTTGACAGATCACGAAAAATTGCATTATCTCGTTGAAAAATTGACTGGTAAAGCTATAACCGTTTGCGCTGGAATTACGTTTAGTGCCGAAAATTATAATTTAATTTTAAATACTTTGAAAGCTAAGTATGAGGATAAAAGATCGGTAGCTAACGCATATTTGGATCAGATGTTTGACTTGAAATCTATTACGGCATGTAACGATCAAAACTTAGAGAAGTTTCTAAATACTTTCGCATCATCTGTTCGCGCCGTAAAGAACCTAAAGATCGATGACCTCTGCGACTTCTTATTTTTGTATATGGGTTTAAAGAAATTAGATTCCGAAACCATTCGTTTATTTGAGTCGGATCATCGCGGCAATAAAATTCCTAAGTTCGAAGACTTAGAAAGTTTTGTTCGCGAGCATATAAAAATATTGCAACGCTCTTCATCGAAACATGAAGGCGCGAAGAAAGTTGTTAGTTCTGAACGCAAGATAGATGCCTCATCGAGGTCACTGAGGTCAACTCATACTTATGTTAATACCGCACCAGCACATGTACAATCACCTGTTTGCTCTTTGTGTAATACTCATCATTCGCAATTGTACAAGTGTCCTGGTTTCCTAAAATTGTCGCCTAATGATCGTTATAAATTTGTTCGCGCTAATAATTTTTGTTTTAATTGTCTCGGTACTAAACACCGCGTTGTTTTATGTAATAGTAGAAATAGTTGTCGCAAATGTTCAGCGAGACACCACACTTTGCTCCATTTTGAAAATAGTAATGCCACATCCAATGTGAGCACAGTTGGTTCGTCGAGCGGTGGCACACCGTCGCATAGGTCGCCCGTGTCGGTGGCGCCTGCGCCACAGCCGCAGCCCGCGCTCGCGCGCGCTCCGGCCCGCCCGGAGACAGCTGCGAATGGCGTCGCCTTGTGTTCGTTGTCCGCTAGTGCCGCGCTCACTACTGTGTGTCTCGCGACCGCTCGCGTTGTTATTGTTGATGTATTGGGTAAGCCGCGCATTGTTCGAGCGCTATTAGATGGCGCTTCGCAAAGTAATTTTATTACTCAAGATTGTTGTCAACGTCTTGGTTTCAATGTTAATAAGCGTTCAACCCGCTCAGTGGTGAAGGGTTTTGGAGGCTTACAGTCAGCTGTTCATGGCACCGTTAAAACAAGGTTTAGATCTCGTTTTAATAATAATATTTGGTATGACATGGATTCGCTCGTTATAGATAAAATAACTGAACAGTTGCCTACCGTCCCGGTTGACACGTCTTTATTAACGAAATTTAAAGACTTGCCTTTAGCAGATGAGACTTACGCTGTTCCTGGAGTCGTCGATATATTGATCGGCGCTTCGATTCTCCCGCACCTCCAGTTAGCACGTAAGGTTCAAGGGGGACCGACGTACGCACGCACTGGAAACAGTTCTTGGTTTTGTTATAATTGGTTCCGCACCCGCTTCTATAGATAGTTTTAGTCACTCGACTGCTTCGTTCTGTTGCACCGTCGAGCCGCCACTGGAGTCTACCATCCGCAACGTTTGGGAAATTGAAGAGGTCAATGTCCCACCTATCCTAAGCCCTGATGACAAGATGGCTGAGGAGATTTGTTGTCGCACGACTACTCGTGATGAGCAGGGTCGTTATGTTGTCGCGCTCCCTTTCAAGGGAGATATTTTTTCGCTCGGTGACTCCCGTGTATCCGCAGAAAAACGCTTTCTTTGTTTAGAACGAAAGATGCAGGCGTCTCCAAAGTTGAAGCGGGCCTGTGATGAGGTTGTTAACGAATATTTAGATAAAGGTTGCATCTCACCTGCGCCTGCGGACACTGGCGGGACCCAGCCTTCGTACATTATCCCGCACCACGGAGTTATTAGAGAAGATAAGCTTACTACTAAACTCCGCGTAGTTTTGGATGGCAGTGCTAAGACTAGCACTTCCGTGTCGACATTTTGTATTGTGGTCAAAATCTTTAAGGTAATTTATTTGACATAATTGTAAATTTTCGCATTAATATTAGTAGAATTTTAGCTTTTTCGGACTCAACAGTCGCTTTGTGTTGGGCCCACTCTTCGCCCCATCGTTGGGACACATTCGTCGCTAGTAGAGTGGCAAAAATTCAATCTGAATTAGCGCCACATAATCTCTTTCACGTTGCTGGCACCGACAACCCAGCCGATTGTTTCTCTCGTGGATTGCTTCCTTCGCAAATTTTAGATCACCCGTTATGGTTTAGTGGACCGTCCTGGATTCATGCCGCGTTTGATAAGTGGCCAGTTAGTCAATTCAATCCCACTACGGTTTCCGAACCACCCGAGGAGAAGAAGCACTCGCTTGTTGTGTCGGTCCCGCGTGAAGAGTCCCTTATTTTGTTGTTGGCTAATCGCGTCTCGTCTTGGTCGAGACTGTTGCGTTGTGTTGTTTATGTAGGCCGATTTTTGAGAAGTTTATCTACGCGCGGTCATATAGAGTTGACCGGTGATTTAAGTACGCAAAATATTTGCCCGCAATAGATGTTAATGACGATAGAATGCACCTTCTAACTCGTCACGCTCTTTTAGATAAATTAGTCCAATCGTTTTGGAATCGTTGGAGAACCGATTATTTGCACACGCTGCAGTCGCGTCAAAAATGGAATACTCCATCTAACCCAATTACTGTAGGTACGGTGGCAGTCCTTATGACTGGGAATGCGCCTCCTTTGCATTGGCCTCTAGGAGTAGTAGAGGAAGTTTTTCCCGATTCCCGCGGGATAACTCGTGTTGGACGGGTTAAAACCGCAACCGGATCGTATCTGCGCCCGGTTGTTCGCCTCTGCCCTCTGCCTAGCCAGCAGTAGGTACGAGTTCAAACCTAGGTTTATATTTTAGTTGTTATTTCCCAAACCTAGATTTAGATTAGACTTTAGATTTGTTCCGCATTTTTCGTTTTGAAGGTAACCCTTCAAGCCGGGGGGAATGGTTGCGCCGATGGTAGAATTTATATTTTTCGCTATAGTAATAGTTCAAGTCATTGACGCGGAAACACACGCTTCCTGTACCCATCTCCCTCCCGCGCTACCTTTTAAAGTGAGATAGCAATAGTTTCCGCACGGCTCAATTGTCAAAATAGACGCATATTCTCTTCGCGCAATTGAACTAGAAACAATGGCCGCCGCGCACGCGACTCTTAGAAATTAATAATGTTTGTTGGATTTTAACCGCTTTCATGGACCTTTGCCGATCGGATTGTGCCTCTCGTGTGTCCCTCAAGTGATTTAGTGATGTGGACGGCAACTCCTGAGCCAGGAAGAGAAGATCGGTGCACCGGCTGCGACGACGGCACGTGGCCCCGTGAAGGTTAGTGCATCCTCTCCTAATTTCTCGGGTTGCATTCAATGCCTAAACCACATCCGCGGCAACCCGATCACCTGTCTTGTTTGTTGTGTAAAGCGTCAATGGAACAGTTAACTTCACCCCCCGCGAAATACAGTCCACTAGCTCACGTGGCGAGAATTGCGCCACCAATAATAATAATTTGGAGACAGTTAAATTAAATTAAATCTATTATGTAATTAAATATTTGCATGCTAAATACAAAAATATAAACCTTTATTTATGACTAATCAGTACTCTAATTCAAATACCACATATCAAATGTTAAATTAAACACAGAAAAAAAGAAATTGTCAAATTTCAATAAAATAAATTAAACAATTTGGATTAGCTCACAAACAACGCTAGAATGTCAACTTGTACGAAATATAATGTTGGTTCTTAATGTCAGAGTTAGACTTTACTTATCTACTAAATAATCATTGGTTGAATAGTAGCATTTTCCTATTAAATATGTTCTAAGCTGGTTAGTGAAGAGTGTCATACTTCCCTGTAGATTGATATGGTTTGGGAGTTTATTAAATATTCTAACTGCCATTTAACACGGATTACCGTGTCACCATCGAACCCTGAAAATGGGAAGCAAACGCGCTCGGCGACCGGTTCACTCCTTGCCTTCTTTCCACTGTACCCTTTGCTAGCCAGAGGGACACGTGAAAAGCCTCTGAACAGTCTTCTCTCTCCCAGCATCGCCTTGCGCACCCGTAGCTACGCCAGCGCTTAGAACTGTACTCCTGTGCACACATTCTCGATGTGTACATTCTTTTGTTTCCTATTCTGTAAGCCAAACTAACGTCATAATATTCTGATGTTCGTCTACTGTAGGTGCTGCGATGTTCGCCGTCGGACGAAGTTTTGTATATAATGCCTGACTGTTTAGTGCTCCTGTGTTTAGTCAACTGCGCCAGCGACGGAGATACACCACAATAACTAAATACGAGTATGTTGCGTCATGTGCCCGCATGCCCACAACTCGCGCTGGTCGTAGCCGCGCGCCTACGCCGTAGCGCGCGGCGAGCTTCACGCTTTCGTGTACCGAATCTAGCCTCCCTTTAGGTTTTAGCAGTGTGCCCAGTGTACAACCATTTGCTTATTCTAATACCTAAGTGTATTTGTAATTTAAGTTGTGTGTTCTCATTTCGTATGTAATTTATAGCAGACACTCTAATTAAGCGTATCTCGCTCCATACTCGACTGTGTTACTTTTAATTTGTGTCTAGCCGCACCACCCACCATAGGCACCTCAGGTGTCGATGTGCTGGTACAACAGCTTTGAATTAAAGCATCCATTTGAATTTTATCATCGAAACGATTTGATGAAGAAGTCGGGATGTGGATAGCAAAAGTGTTCAACAATTACAGACCCTTTATATGTATAACAGTAGCTGTTGGACATTTTTGTTAAACTTTGAAGGTTGTTGTATCTAAGGAGTCGAATACGTATGTAATACCGGTAATAACATCACTTTATTTCGTTCACACGTGACCACTTCACGTCTACCTTTCAGTTTCCCAATGAAGAGGAAGCTTTGCACCGCTCGATCATCGCCATTCGTCACCGTCACACACAACTGTGTACCTGCGAGCTCTGTGCTGTGAGGTGCCGTACCACGAGGGACGATGTCTCATATGCATTGCATGAGAAGCGAGACGGTCTGGCGGAATGGCAATGGCTCCGGGAGCTTCGATAACATAATCTGAGAGCGCACCACACCGGCTTCATAATTTACTTAGTGAGTAATAAAAACACACACACACACACACACAAACACCCCCACACACACACACACCCACACACACACACACACACACCACACAATCATATAATTTACATACCTCATCATCATTCATTTTATCACCATTTTTATCATATATTTACATATACTCGTGTGCACACTCACTTGCGCGCATCCTCTCACTTTTACTTCGCTCACACAGGCAACATAAGTACATCCAAGCAACCTTACCAGTAACATAAACGGTCGAGCGACCCAAACATTCACTCACAAAAGATAGTGTTCATAAATAAAATCTCGTGCCGAACACTGTCCCTTATAGTACAGGTTTTATACCTAGTTTAAGGAACAGAGTTACCTATTTCCAATGTTGCAAACAATTAGTCTTATTGTATACCAATAGCTTTAGCTCACCTTTGTCCAGCAACTCTTGTAATGTAATTTTCTGTATTGTGTTTCTTTTGCTCCAATAAAGATTATTATTATTATTATTTCTTTTAATTCGATTCCCGGATCACACGTTTACGACAAACATAAAACTAATAGAAACCTGCGGCCGGGGCGGACGGGGGCGGGAAGCGGGCACCTACAGTACACAAACAATGAGGCCGTATATGACGGGGCCCCAATGCAACGGTTGTAAAAGTTGTCGTAAATGTGAAATTAAAATGAAAGTAAGTGTAATAAAAATGTTGCAAAGTTACCCATAAACCGGCGCGAGACTCGCGCGTGCGCCGCGACACGCGAAAGCTTCGGCTGCGACTGGGATCAACGCAGGAATGAAGAAGTTATGCGTTCAGTTTTAACCGGCAGGCAGGTAATCAGGGGGTACCGCACAATATGGTATGACGCGGCAAGTCTCCTCACTGGATCGCCACCGTGTATCCAGCAAGCGAGATCCCTTTCAGTTTTATTGAAAGGGTATTACCGCACGTTCAAAAAAGAAGGTGGGTGGCAACACGCGAAGTATTCCTAGCAAGTAGCAAGGGCTGTTAGAGAAGCAATGGGCCAATACAGAAGGAGCAGTTGCATGCTGTACTAGCGACACGTGTCCCTCCTACATGCCGCAATTTAGGCCCAAAGTATAAGTAAAGGGGTCGCCATCGGTGAGATTGGGGAAGCATCGCGGGGACATGGGTCGATGGTATTTGTTAACTACGGCCTACAGCTGGTTTTGTTACGAGAACGTAGGTCCGTGTCTGTGTCGGGTGGCGGTCCGTCGGGTGTTTGTACAGTTGAGCGCACTCCCACCTCAATAGACATTTGATTGCTGATTCCGTTCGTCACTAACAACTGTTTGTTTTGTAAGAATACGTTTCGTTATATTTAAGTATTTGCCTTCATTTATCTTGTATTTTATTCAGTGTGCTCAATGCGTGCGTGTGCGCCATGCGCTATATCCGTCGCTGCTTTCTTTTATGTTGAGTACTTATTACAGATAGTGTCTACTATCGAAGGATCCCAAACAGATAGTAATCTTAAAACTACGCAGTACCTACATTGTTGGACGAGTATATATAGATGTTTGATGTCCACGTCAGCTTTGTTTTCCCCTTTGCTTGCGGGACCTGAAATAGTAGTGTTGAATCAAAGTGACGTCCGCTGTTATCGTATTTTTTCAAAATTGGTGGTCAGCAAGCATCTCTTGTCTGCTAGCAGGCACCACTCATCGTGTTGTTCTGCCCACCGAGCATTAGCCACCTCCTTTGTGTCTCGAACTGACCATGAGATACCTTGCGCAATTTAAGTTTTATTTTACGTAATTTACGCAATTAACGTCAGGCAAATCTAAGGTATGTGGTATATGATCTTTCTATAAATTGCTCAAAAACCAAAGTAATTACAAACAAGGAGCCGAATGCTTGTTTAATGGTGGAGGGTCTAAGGCTAGAATTGGTGAAAGAATACATTGATCTATTTGGGTCAATCTGTTTCCAAAACCAAACAGAAAATGAAATACAACGTAGAGTCGCAACGGCAGGGAAAAATACTAGCGCTTTCATCATGAAAAATAAATCCATTCATATATTAAAAGCAAGCTCTTTGAGATTGCAATATTACCTTCTTTAACATGTGGTTGTCAAAGTTTGGGCTTTAAGATCATGTGATGAGGTTTCAGTTTGGTAGTTTGCCAACGTCAAATGGATGCGAATGGATACTCCTTGTACGTTGGGAATAAATTGAAGTAACAGAACATAGAGAATAGGCAAACAAAGCATTAGGAAAAGTACTAAACTGACAGATATCGTGGAAAGAGTGAGGACATTAAAATGGAAGTGGGCCGGGCACATATTCGTGCTACACGGGCTGGCACCTCGACAGCATCACTCGTGGTGACGTCACGACACTCCGCACTCGAGTGAGCTCCGACGTATGTCTCGTGCAAATCGATTAGATACTTTTTGTTCATTACTTTCGCCGGCCTCGCTGATGGAGCTGAACTGACTCGATTGTGATTCTATTTTTTTGTGTATGAGAAGCGGGTACCAGACCGACGACGATGATTCAGCCGATTTCTTGAAGAAACGAGGCTGAACGGTGCGCGGGGAGGGTAATGGTTGGTAAAAAGCTATCAGGGAAGTGGTCTGATAAGTTCGGGCGATCGTGCGTGTCGGAACACGCCGCGGCCGCGGCCATACCGCGCCACGGACCCACTGACATTTCCTTGGCGGGAATTATACAAAACTATACTATACGTACGGCGCACGCGAGGGACATGCGGGGCACAGGCGTGGGACGGACAACGGCTAAAATTGGTTTCGATCTTTCTCGTTTAACACTTTATAGGGCGAAATTTTACAGTAGGTATTCGGATTTTAGTTTTAAACGTTTTTTTTTATTTAAGATATAGTGTAAAGTAGAGTAATAATGAATTATCACGATTACTTCACTAAACTCTATAAAAATAACTTCTGCTTGTCTAAAAGGGCCAGATTTTTAGAATCGTCGGCAGCTTAGTGGTCAAGGAGTCGACCTTACGATCAAGAGGTCTCGGGTTTGAATCCTGGCCATTACACTACCGACGTGAAGCCACTCCTAACACAAGCAAAATTTAGCTTAACTGGAGGGGTTAAAGGGAATATCAGTAATTTCGGTTTAAAAAGAAATTGAGTGTTTTCGCTAAAAACTAGTAGCTTTATTAAATTTCAGTAGATCTCAATAGATTCATATGATCATTCATGCGAGCAGAAGCACAACAATTCATTTACCTACTAAGCAGATTCTAACTAACACTCGTATCTATAGACTAGTTAAAGTAATTACTTAAGTAACGATTTCAGTTATATAGTCTAGAAATTGGCCAAAGTGAGAACTGTCAAAAGTTAATATTCTTAGCTAAGTAATAGTCACCATTGCGGTTGGTTGAGCATTACTTTGCTAACACATAACAATAATATGAAGGTTAGCCTTCCTGATAAAAAAATGTTTTTGCTAGGAATCTAGCGTTTGAACAAAAAATTTCCTGATGCCTGAATGGGTATTTGCTAATTGTGTGTAAGTATTGTATGCATGTTTACTTTACTATTTTCTATTGCTGTTTATGCACAACTACAAAAAATAGAACCGGCCTAGCCTTGACCTTAGCAATTTCATAATGTACCTTCATAAAAGGTAACAAAGACTCAACGAAATTTTTCACTTTATCTTTATAAATGCGTTTTTATGTTACTCTCACTACTTTCTATTGTTGTTTGTTGCAGTACAATTACAACAAAATAGAACCAGCTTAACCTAACTGTATGTACGCAAATGACGTACAACCTATGCAAGTTTAAAATGCAACTTCTTACACGATAACAAACACTCGGTTTTATACTGTTAGTCGTTTATTTTCTATAGTAAAACTAAACGACTAACATCACATGATGATCACATGATAAGCACCACAAAAATAAAATCATGTAACTCCTCACAAACTTATTGAAATGAATCGAATATTGTATTGAATATGACAATTTAAAATAAAGTGTTATTAAATTTAAAAATAATAGTTATAAATTTGATAAAATTGTTTCTTTTCCATTGTTCTATTAAAGAAATAAAACGTTGATAGCAGTATTGCCAGCTGAAATATATTCTTACGTAATACTAATAGCTTTGCTCAAATAAGTATTCTGCATTACTTGTCTAAAGAATAACATTTACTTAACAAATTACTTAAGAACAAGTAATGACTTGTTTAGGTATAGATACGGGGTAAATATCGCCACATGGCAAAATATTATCCTAATACGATTCTAATAAAGTGGCCTTTTCACACCGCCTGTTCTCATTCAATCAGGATAAAACGACAACGCCGGGCCTCGGCCCTCGGGACGCAGACGCACAGACGCACACATGCTCACACAAGCGCACACCGCAGTTCACTATCGTGGAGAGCAACTGGTCGTGTTCCGCCTCGCGGTGGGACAACTCCTCGGCTGTTTGTTCTAAACACTCCACGGCGGGCGCGCCCTGACACACATCGCAGGTAAATAACTCGTAACGTCTCCTTACTCCACAGTCAGCCTATCACAAGACATTAGCTTCATTTTGGCCAGACAGGTTTATGGAATAAGTGTGTGGAGGGTTAACTTCAATTCGTGTACGAGTTATTAGGGACTCGAGAACTGGTTACATGTATATTTACTTCGCTTGTTCTTAAAGTTAATGTGGAATACATCGACGGGCAGACACTGCTGTAACACTGAACGTTCCGTGCGGCGCATCGTTGGACGGTGCGCAACGCGGGCAGTGCGCGACACGGGGCGCGCTGGCTGGTGTCGTATTAAGCAAGTATCGAGTGTCTCAGGGGAGGTCGCTGTTTATTCACTATTCTCGTCGCAGTTCAGCCGCTCGACGTCAAATCTCTATTGTGACAATATTTATTCTGGGACAGCATCATTTGGGCGCGGCCACCGCGGAGCTGCAGCCAGCTCACTTGTGTTTATTGTGTTAAGTACTCCTTTTGATGATACTACACATCGCCACACTTGCGATACACTAATGCCAAAAGCTGGCCGCACTTAGAAGTACTGGCGTAGCTAGCTTCCCAGGGGCTCCATATGTATTTTTTTTTGGTTGCGAATATTCGCTCGGGCATCGCACGCCGCCTTACAGTTTTTTCAAGGGTGGTTATATCGAACTAAAAAAGGGAAGAGAGGAGGAACGTCAAAGTCAAAAAACATTTATTCTGTATAAAATCCATTAAATCGGCACTTACAAAACGTCAATATAAAAAGATATATGAAAGACTAGTTTAGCAAATGGACCACCGGCTTGAAACACGACCCCGACCTGAGAAGACCCCGGCAAGAAACACAGCGGGCATTTTTTTGTTTATTTACAAAAATTTACTAATTAGTCTAAATACAATAATTTACTTAAGTAGCATAGTTGAGCGAACAGATTATTTCTAAGCTTGTTTATCATCTAAGTATTCTTGGATTTTATAATAGCCTTTCTAACACAATTTACTCTTTTCTGCATTGTTAAATTTATTCACAGGTAAATCCCTAATTTCATTAGGCAGCTTGTTAAAAAAGCGAATACAGTTGCCTTAAGTCTACTGTTACAGACTACAAGATTGATTTTGTGTTTGGTATTTATATTATGCCTGTCACAAACTCTTGAAAATATTGCGATATTTTTTCTTACATACATTAAGTTCTCAAAAATATATTCTGAAACTAAGGCGCGCTCGGCCGTCGGCGGTCGCGCCGTGGAGCCGGCGGGGTAAAGAGCTGACAGCCACCGCATCAGTAACGCCCACGTCTGCGCTCGGGGACCGGTCCGCCCCTTGCCTGCTCAACACGGTGCCCTCTGGCAGTCACAGGGACACGTAGAAAGCCTTCGAGCAGCCCGCCTCTACAGGGTCGCTACCTTTGGGAGAGAGAGGAGCGCTGTTATGTTCTTTATCCAGGGTACACCGTGTGGTGGTTCCGGGTCCCAATTCTCCCTCGCCTATAAAGAGTTGCGTGTGGAAATAAGACGCACAATGTCCTTTTATTGTATGCGATTCGACATAAACACACGGTGAAAGTGTTTATGACGAAATCGAACCAACTAAAACTGCACGCCTACTCGGGTCTCCATTGCCGTGTTGTTGGCTGGACCAATAAACAAATCCATCGCCCCCTGCCTAACCCTGGGCCATATACGGCTTTGAGATGGCCTCCTCAAATTTGGGAAGCTCTGTATCTCTATTTTGCACAGAGCCAGTCCACACCCGTACTTGCTTTCCACTGCGATATCTGACACGTGGTTTGTTGCCAAGCAACTTCCAGGACTGCTCTCGTCTAGGTCATAGTTATAGTGGTATATAGTGTTATATAGTGTTGTGTAATTGGGTAGCAAAAAACAAGTAAATCGGCTACATTGCCAAATATTGTCAACAGTATTTTTACTGAAAAAGTAATGTTAACAGCTGGAAAACTCCAGAAGACGCCAAGTGCACAATCAACTAAGGTGGGTGTAAACTGTAACGCAAAACTTGAATAGACATTTGTCTCGCCTTTTTTTTTTTTTTCGTGCGCAAAATCCCCACGGATACCTCCCCACCGGACCCGGTGGAGGAGGTTATGTCGGACTCGAACCGACTAAAACGCACGCCGCCTGTGGGTCGTTTTGGTTGCCGAAGGTGAGGTTGACAGGCATATCCCTCGCACCCCGGCCGACCCAGGGCCATCTCTCACGATCTGGCCCTCGACATTTGTCTCGCCTACTCGCCACGCGCCACTCGCCATTCGCCTGCTCCACTCCGCACGCTATTACATATCTACATAATAAAAGCCATGCTTGGCCTACGAAGGCACACGCACTGGTTCTCTGACGTCACAAGCTCTCAATTAGGACGCTATTCACAGAGGCGTGCTCTGCTCTGTATGAGTTCGTAAGGCACGTAGTCACGGACAATAGCGCCACAAGTCGCTAATCAACCGTACACTCATACTGCTCCACTATGTGCCTCGGAGTGTGTGTGAGATGCCGTCGAGTCGCTTACGTTAACTGAAGATGTCAATCAATCAATTAGCTTCTCGCAGTCCACTGCTAGACATACCCCTCTCCTAATGTGTGCCATTGCTCATAATTCTACGTCACCTTTTTCAAGCCGATATTCCATCAAGCTGAGAGGCAGGGGCGCCTCACCCACCCAAGCTGAGAGGCAGGTGCGTCCCACCCACCCCAAGCTGAGAGGCAGAGTTAGCTCGCTCCGTAGCCCGCTGTGCGACTTTTCATTCGTGCACTAGCCCCACCGTCAGCTTCCATGTTTCGATACCATAGGTCTTAACTGGGAAAACGTATTGGTCGAAGACCTTCATTTTAAGGCATTGCAGTTAGGATGAGGAGAAAACCCGACGTGATTAGCTAAATGATGCCGATATTTCCACACTTTAAAAAAAGGAATTATAGACTAGACTATTATTAATACTAGACTATTATATCATCACTTTATAGTGATAAAGTAAAATTATATTTTATATAAGTTATTGATAGATCGAGGGGCTGAATGGTACAGATAAGGCCGTAGCCGACCCTCCGTCCTGTGACGCTCTGTGCACTGTGCTCGTTTTGAAGCGATACCAACTATTTATACTTTACTGATATTTTTTTTCGAAATCATGTAGAACTTGAAGGGTTTGACCTATTTATTGATGATTTCAAAAATATTTTTCATAAAATTTTGTGTTTCGGAAATGTGTACTGTGTCTGAGTCTTGGGAATCTGAATGTAGTAATAATTACTGATCAAAGGGTGAGACATGCGTTAAATCACGCGGAAACTGCGACGCCCGAGCGCACTCGCCGGCCGGGGTGTGCGGCGCGCCGCGCGGCGTCGGATGGGTTTTGTACGAAATGCGATGACATGGTGATCAGCTGTCAAACCATTTAAACAACATAGCGCATCACCCCGTCTGGGTCACCAGTGTCTCCAATTTGTGCTATTGTGGGGGTGGAGACACTGGCGGATCACCGATACGTTCGGTTTGATGTCTCCCCCCCCCCCGGGTGATGCGCCGGTCATACCGGCCCCACGCGAGCCACGCTGGGTGCTTGGGAGACTGAATCGGGAGGTCCTCCTGGAGGCCGCCATCGTACAGGCCTGGGCCATTGCGCCGGACAGGCCTGTCGATATCGACGATGAGGCGGTGTGGTTCCGGGAGGCCATGAGTCGTGTCTGCGATGCGGGTATGCCTAGGGCACCACCCTATAGTCCGAGGCGTCGGGTCTACTGGTGGTCTGCGGAGATCGCGAGGCTACGGCAAGCCTGCGTGATCGCGCACCGCCGGTGGACCAGACTCCGTAGGAGGCGTAGCCGAACCGCAGATACGGAGCCCCGAGTGACGGAGCTTCATGTGGGATACAGGGAGGCCAGAGATGCCCTCCGAGCGGAGATTAAGCGGGCGAAAGCCGCGGCTTATAAGGAGCTCATGGAGACGCTGGAGCGGGACCCATGGGGGCGGCTTTACCTTATGGTAAGAGGAAAGCTGCGCCCCCGGGCCCCGCCGTTGACCCAGGTTCTCCAGCCAGCTCTGCTCGGTGGAGTGGTCGAGTCCCTGTTCCCGGCGCGAGCGGAACACGTTCCGCCGCAGATGACTCCGCCACCTCGGTCACCTATGGCGCCCAGTATGGTAGTTGACGACGAAGTCCCCGAGGTCACTTGGGTAGAACTGGAGCTGGCGGTGCGAAGGCTTAGAGCCAAGAAGAGCACCGCCCCGGGACCCGACGGCATTCTAGGCCGCGCGTGGGTCCTAGCTCTGGGAGAAGACGGTCTCGAACCCCGACTGAGAGGGTTCCTCAGCGCATGCTTGGAGCGGGGCCAGTTTCCGAAGATGTGGAAGACGGGGAAACTGGTCCTCATCCGAAAGGACGGTCGCCCGGCGGACGAACCGTCCGGCTACCGGCCCATTGTGTTGCTCGACGAGGTGGGCAAGCTCTTTGAAAGAGTTATTGCGAAGCGCCTCGTCGAGCACCTCTCTGGTAGGGGGCCGGACCTGGCGGATGCCCAATATGGCTTCCGCCGGTGGCGGTCCACTGTGGATGCCGCATGCGCGTGAGGACTTTGGCGGAGGAGGCAGTCGCCCGGAGTGAGGTGACGTTGGCGGTGTCCTTGGACATCTCCAACGCTTTCAACACCTTGCCTTGGAGTTGCATCAGGGAGGCACTCGTGTATCACGGTGTGCCTCTCTACCTCCGCCGTATAGTCGGGGCGTACCTGACGGAGAGAGCCGTCATCTACCCAAGTGCAACCGGCGTCGGTCGGCGTGAGATGTCGTGCGGTGTTCCACAGGGGTCGGTTCTTGGGCCGCTCCTGTGGAACATCGGATACGACTGGGTGCTTCGTGGTGAGCTCGCGGACGGCGCCGCCGTCACGTGTTATGCGGACGACACGCTAGTGATGGTGAGCGGGGCTACATACCGCGAAGCGACCCTGAGGGCCACGACCGCGGTTGCTCAAGTCGTGTAACGGATCCGGCGGCTGGGCCTTGAGGTGGCTTTGCATAAATCCGAGGCCATGTTCTTTCATGGACCTCGGCGCACGCCACCACCTGGTTCCAGTCTCACAGTGGGAGGCACTCTCATCGGCATCAAGCCCTAAATGAAATATCTGGGGCTCGTGCTCGACGGCCGGTGGGACTTCGGGAAGCACTTCCGAAGTCTGGGCCCCAAATTGGTGAGCACAGCCAACGCTCTGGCGCGGCTACTGCCCAACCTGAGGGGCCCGGAGGACTCCTGCAGGAGACTCTACGCGGGTGTCGTGCGGTCCATGGCCCTGTACGGGTGTCCCATGTGGGCGGACACCCTGAGTGATCGGCACATGCCCCTGCTGCAGCGTCCGCAGCAGAAGTTGGCGTGCCGCATCATAAGGGGGTACCGCACGATATCTTTCAACGCGGCGAGTCTCCTCGCCGGACCGCCACCATGGATCCTGGAAGCGAGATCCCTTTCGGCGCCATACCGGTTCCGAAAGGCGGCGCGGGAGCGGGGTCACGATCCCGAGCCCGAAGAAATTCGGGCCGTGAGATCCCGGCTCCACAGGGAAATGGTGGCGGAATGGGAGTTACGACTTGGGCGACCAGGCGCAGGGCGCGCCGTTGTAGCGGCGGTAAGACCCATCATGGGGGAGTAGCTAGAGAGGCCACACGGCAGCCTCTCGTACCGTCTGACGCAGATGATCACCGAGCACGGATGCTTCGGAAAGTATCTGCGTCGGATGCAGAAATAGCCAACGTCCGAGTGTCATCACTGCGACGCGAGCGAGGACTCAGGTCCGCACACGCTCACCGAGTGTCCGGCGTGGGAGACGCCGAGGCGGGAGCTTGTGGCGGCCCTGGGAGTGAGGGTTCTCACGCTCTCCACCTTGCTCGCGGCGATGGTTCGCTGCGCGGATGCGTGGGCGGCCGGCGCCTCCTTCTGCGAGCAAGTAATGCTCGTGAAGGAGGAGGCGGGGCGGGAGCGGCAGCGGGAGCGACGAAGGATCGCAAGACAAGCTGCCCGCGTACGAAGGCAACTCGGGCGTTGGAGGTCGATGAACGACCTCCGCCCCCCATGAGCGCCGGCCTGGGGGTGACAGGTGGAGCCGCCTGTCACCCTGGCAGAAGCAAGCCGCGGCTGTGGCGCGCGTGGCGCGCCTCCCCGTTTCCGGGGACGAGTTGGGGATTCTGTAGTCCCCACACCCGAGAAGAGCGCCAGAACGTGAGAGATGACCCTGAGTCGGCCGGGGTGCGAGGGATATGCCTATCAACCTCACCTTCAGCAACCAAAGCGACCCACAGGCGGCGTGCGTTTTAGTTGGTTCGAGTCCGACATAACCTCCTTCTCCGGCTCCGGTGGGGAGGTATCCGTGGGGATTTTGTGCATATAAAAAAAAAAAAAAAAAAAAAAAGAGATCCGCTGCGTTAATATACGTAAGTGTTGTTTCTGCAACTGCAACTATGCTAAAGAGTTCGGATACGAGGGCATTTCCAACGCAGAACTGCTGTAATTCCCAGTAGATCGATTAGCGTAAATAAATAAGAATTTCAGACAGCCGCTTACGTATTACAAAGGTTAACAACTGTAAACCTGTGTAATTATAAAAAATACTATGGAAAAAGTACAAGTTTCAATATGTGTAACAACAAATTCCACCAAGTGGCATCAATCAACAGTATATATAGTTCTCAGTATGTATTTGTGTAATAATAGCGCAAACTTGATCGAGTTGAGAACATCCCCGGGCCGGTGCCGGGGTCGGGCCGGGCCCGGGAGAGGCGACGCGCGGTGTATGTTGCGTTGCGTCGCGTATCGGTTTGCGTGGCGAATGAAGAGCGACTGCGGTATTATTTAATCCGGACTACTAGTACCTATTGGCCCGCCATACCGCCGCCGCGCCGCGCCGCGCCGGTAGTGAGACCCGCGCCCTATTGACATCTAAGAGCGAAGCAGCTTCATTGTCTTGCGGGTGACAGGGGTCGCCAGCGAATGCGACCAGCGCCACATTGTACTGCTATTCACATTAAAAGTTAGAAAGTAGATTTCAATTAATTACGAGCGGTCGTGCGCGCTCTGCGCAACAGCTATTTTAATTTAACGCCTAAAGAAACGTGCAGAAACATTTCCACAATATGAACTGTTAGTCAATCTGCTTTTCTGTGCTGAGTTAAGTGGCCGTTAATCGTACGACCGGAGTACCCACGAGACACAAACATTTTAGGTTCAATATACGAGTTTTATACGTCTGAGCAATACGAAGGGTGCATTAGATACGCGGTAGCGACTGCCGAGTGATAACCCAAGAACTGTTTTAAGCCAATTCCCAGCACCTGCACTCTCCACCATAGTGCGGTTTGTCGCAATCACAACACAACTCCAAGTGACTTGAAGCGAGTCAGCAGGTCGTGCTCAGCAAGTGTACTGGTGTGTCCTATGGACAAGTAACAACTGTACATAACTAGTAGGGAGGTACTGTAACTACAAGCCCTTATTTTTCTGTGACATCGACATCACTCACTTTTTAAGAGACATAGTTTTTTATAATGAACCATTAGTAATTAAAATATGACAACTATATGTTACGCTCGCTATACACGTTGTATAAAAACATCATGCATGTACATACATAAACCATAGCAGAGGGTTAGTACCTCACGGCTCACTGTTCATTTTTAACCGATTTCCTAAAATGAGGAGGTTGTCATTTCGATTGGTATTTTAGTTATGTATGTACACCGATTACTCTGAGATTTATGGTCCGATTTACGTGATTCTTTTTTACTTCGATGCAGAATATTACCATTTAGTCCCATCAAAATGTGATGTATTTTGGACCCGTAGTTTGAATTTAAAAACATTTATGTGTGTTTTGACATGTAAATTTATTAAAATACAGCCATGGACGCAACATCTCTACGCATCTGTAAAGGTTCTAGGGTGCTCGTAACCTCGGGATTCCCAATGATGCGGACCGCACGTCGCTGCAACTTTTTTTTTTTTTTTATTGTCACATGGTATGTGTGAGTAATGGTGACCCTATTTTCTGAGACTTTGCCTTCAGCTTACGGTAAGACGAAGTCTAATAGACGTGATCTATATATATAAAAAAAAAACTAGTTTTAATAATCCTGTTACACGGTAGGTGACAGCAAACAAATATTGAGACGCTATATGTGGAGTCGCCCTTTACTTGACCAGCGGTCGTGGCTACATTATCGCGCAGCCCCGGCCCGCGACCCACCACCCACCTTCTCCTTGTAATGTAGTAATGTAAAACCTCTGTACTTAACTATGGCCTAGAGGAGCAGGGAGCGCTGGGGGAGGCTGCGTGCGCGTTCATTAGTTAAACCAGCCGCTCGCGCTCACGCCCCGCTGCTCCGGCCTCGACACGCCGCAGACCACGGACAGGCCTAGCCTAAACAAAAAATAGTTTCAGTCTAATGTGATTACGAAGGACACAACTTGGTCGTGTTACAAATGGCCGCCCGGGCGACATAAACAGCTTTACGTATTTGTGTAGGACGGCACGCCATACATCATTTGTAATTGGTTTTACTGGCCATGGTTTCTTCTTTGAGAACTCTGTGGGTTATAAAATACCCCATAATTTGCAACCCAACACGGTTTCTTTGAGCCATCCGTCATACCTAATGCTTAGAGAGATACATTGTGTGCGCTCGGTCGCGTCTGGTCCCTTTTACCTTTTCATTGTACCTACGTGTGTCATGCTCGCGATGATCCGAGCCGTCGTGCTTGTATTCTGAGCGCCCCGCCCCGCGCCCGCCCCTCCTGTGTGAGAAGACCGTTTAGAGAAATATTATCAAAGTGAATGTCAATACCTTTGAAGGGAGACGCGGCAGGTGCGGGTAGGGTTGCCAACTGTAAGTACTGTTAAAAACAGTATTAACTATATTATTTTGCACTGCATTATACTTTTTACTGTTGAACAAAAATAAAGTAATTATAATAATAATGACGTCTTTATTGTACACCAATTACA
The DNA here is from genome assembly GCA_963662185.1 of Eilema griseolum. Taxonomy (NCBI): domain Eukaryota; kingdom Metazoa; phylum Arthropoda; class Insecta; order Lepidoptera; family Erebidae; genus Eilema; species Eilema griseolum. The sequence continues at coordinate 89,537 of OY759244.1, forward strand.
CATTACACTAGAATATGTGATACATGTTCCGTGGAACGTACAGATGGCGGCCTTATCGCTCTGCGGCAATTTCTTACAGGCAACCATACCCTATTCAAAATATTGTTTTCAGCATCAAAACGCTTAATTATAAATATTAGACTTACTCTCACACAATATAAGTAAGGATGAGTCGCGCTCTGCAGTGCGAGCCTCGGACGTTCTATGAAGTTTCCTAATGAAAAAAAAAAGTTGGCAACTCTAGGTGCGGGGAAGCCATTCGACGAATTGTACCTGTGTGCGCAAAGTGAATGTTTTAGCGTTTGTGAATGTTTGATTTGAACGTCGTCCTGAGCCGAGTGTCGTGTACGCACGATGCTGCGCTCGACACAAATCGATCAGCGATCCGACGCGCCGCCGCTGGGTGGAGCGTCGGCCGCGTTAGTTCAGGGCCGCGCTTGACACGTACGACGCACTAAACAAACATGAAGCTCTATCATCGTGATTATACTGGTAAATGTCAATGTCACGGTGTACAGCTTTCCCACGGCGAGAGAAACTGATAAGTGACCCATTCCTTGTGCTGCATGTCGTTAAACTGCGATGTTTCTTGTATGTACTTACTCGCAAAGATAAGTACTGAACGGCAGCACTTGAAGCCGAGCGACAACGCGCCAGACTGGCGCTGCAGAGCGCGACTCTGCTCCACGGCCGCGCCGAGGGAGGAATCGCACCGGCATCTCGGCGATACTGTCAGACATTGTTTTAAATACGAACATTAGGAACGTGCACCGCAATTGAACGAACACCAGATGGTAAGCGTCGGGCGCTGGCGCCTGTCGTCTGCCGCGCCACGGCCCACGGCATACTGCGTCAACTGCGTGAGACTGCTATGCTAACGTCTTGCTTGACTTTTGACCGATATCCGTCAAGACTCAGCCAGAGAGGATTCAAATGTGATTAATAGAAAAGAATACATTAATTACAAAAGTGGAAAAAGTAGACCCCATGCTCCGAAGTTAAAGCTTCGGATGCGACTGAAGTCATCACTAGCATGATGAAGAAGTACAAAAGTAACTAAAGTCATAAAATATGCACATTTGCGTTAAAATATTAGTATTTGTGATGCGATAGCACAAATATTGCGATACAATTCCATGACTGTGTAAAATAAGTGGCACCTACCTACCTAGGTACAAGCTGCGAGGTACAAGTGGAGCGATGCACTTTAGACCACAGAGTGCTTTGTTACCTTTAGATCACTACCCTGAAAGTGCTACGTCACTAAACTATCCCGATTTCCGGTGTCCTTTTGCGTCGTTCGGATACTTGAATGAGAAGAAGTTATCAAAATCGTGAACACAGACCGTACCGTAACTAAATAATAATCCTTGCAGGAGACGATTTGACAATATTTGGCAAATGATTGAGCCGTCACAATTTATTTCCCAGCGTCTGGCCGACAACACGCGCCGCCGCCGCCGCTCCGCTCCGCTCCCCGCTCCGCTCGAGGAGCGAGCCCGACAATATAACTCGGAGACCGTTGAACGAGATCGCAAACACAATTACGCGACTTCCTTTTCAATTTCCGTTCGATTTTTTGTCGCCAAGTGTAGTCAACGATCGAGTTTCACCAACTCGACACTTTGTGAACAGACTGGAAACATTATATTGATTGTGTATCTGGTTACGTTTCTCGATGTCCCACACACTCGCCCTCTCACAAACTGTATAATTCTCTACTCAAAGACCTGTTGGCATAATATCCTGTATGCCTACCTAATTAGTAAATTACTTCATTTCTGCTCAAATGATTTAGTATGGGTAAAAAATGTTTCACAAATCTATGCTAATTCAATGTCATACAAATCACCGTTTACTCGCCACGGTGAATGTGAGAAAAACTGGCACTAGACATTCCGATAACTGTTTTTGCAGTGAAAGCAATATGGATGGACTCGATTTGGCGTTATTTTACATTACAATGATTTTGGATCCGCCTTCCCATTGAGTATCTATCAAGGTGGTGTTGGTGGCTCCTATGTATGCTTTGCGTTACGTGCGTAACGTGAACAGCATGTTTTACTTTGATTTTCTTTTCTACAAGAATCTTCGGAGGAACAAACGAATGCTTCGTGTGATTGACTCGCCCGCGCTGCCTCCCTAGGCATGCTCCTCTTAATAAACACAATTACTACGAGATCCAACACGATCATAGAAAATGTTTTTTCCTACTTCGATATACAATGTTCTACTATTTTCCTTTTTCAGCCATCACTTTGGATCAAAATTATTTTTATACCAATTAAGTGGCAGACAAGCACACGGCTTACCTGATGAAAAGTGGTTACCGTGGCCTAAGGACGTGTGGCCATATAAACACAGAGAGTTTCTGTGCCGTCAGTGTAGAAGACAAAGCAGTACAATCTTTAACTCTCTCGTGAGCTCTGGCTACCCTACTCACCGCCGGAAACACAACACGAGGTTACATGGCCGCGGCATTCTGTAGGGCTGCCCACTCCCCAGTCGGTCTGCACCTTTGGACGGATATATCGTCGTCTGCTACCTCCATCGAAATTTTAATGTTCAAGTAACAGAATAACTTTGATTTCCATTTTTGTTACGAAATGTTATTAAATTATTGAGTACTAATTTTGGGGAAGCTCTAAAAAATACGTACACACTCACGCCTTTAGGGTAGGCAGAGGCCACAATGCACAATTGCTTCTATCCTTACACACAGCTGCATCTACCTAACTACTATCATTAAACCTCTTATGGACGCCCCCGCTGAATTTGAGTGCTAAAAATAATAATTTCAAGTTTGTACGGAGCCCTCGGTGCCCGGCCCGGTTTTTTTTATGAAACGTTGGTATCTCTACAACACTTACCTGAACTCGGCGCTGAGGGCCGTCAGATGTAAAGTAACGGCCACGTGTCACTTGTGTCGTATATTCGCAACCGTGAACGACCACGCCCGCGGGCTGAGGCTATGTAACATAACATAACATAAACTTACGCCTATATCCCCGAAGGGGTAGGCAGAGATGCTAGCACCCACATTTCGCCAGTTTATGTTTAGGTCCCAATGTGTAGCCACTAACCGGGCACTTATAAACCTATAATACACACATAACTTCGAAAAGCATCGAAAAGTCATTGGTGTGTGATATGGTAAAACCTGGGATCGAACCCGAGACCTCGTCTCAGCAGTCCATTACCCATACCACTACCACCGGCTATGTATGAAAATAATTATCACCACAAGGATAGTACGTGCACCTAGCTAATGGAATAACGAATAGCACATACAAACACACATACACGAGTATTTATTACTTAGTAATTAATGTTTATCCTCCAGCTCCGCTCCGGTGCTATGTTTCTAATTACATATAATAATGAAGTGCGCGCGCTCGTGTGCGGTGCGGTGCGGTGCTCAACTGTGGGGTTCTGCCGCGGCCGACAGCGTCCTGCTCGCGCTGCTACTGGACTGCTGGACATACATTGTTGCGAGAGGAAGATTTTATTATTATTATGTTTTATCCACTCTAGCTGTTTTTATTTGTCGGAACGATGAAGTAGCACGCTCTCACTTATTATTTTATCAAACGTTGTGTGACTGTTGACATTATTCTATAATAATCCGCACCGTGAAGTGTGTCGGAGGCATTATCTCCTTCCTTCTGCGTACATCCTCTCATTCTATGCCTCGCTTTCCTGTTCCTCTGTGTATGGGACACCCGTGGTGTAGGTGTAATCGTGTCCTACACAGTGTTCGTTGACTGTCTGCCTGAACCCACCAGAATGAACACATCTTTGAGGACGTACTACTCAAGTGACGGTACTCCTGAAGTCCTGAAGCTACTAAGAAGTGGGTTCATCGGTCTGCATTTGAAAGATTGTGATAAAACAATAGAAACGAGACATTCTAAAAGCATCCCTGAATTTTAGAAATGTAATGGTACTACCTAGGTACACCTTCTTCTTCCCGCATCAGGATCCAAGCGATTCCTTTCTTTTGCTTCGCCACGACGACCCAGCATTCCTAACTTCTTCCTACAATCCCGGGTCCTTCAAGCGGGACATGAAAAGGTATCTGATGAGGCCGTCAAGTCAGGTGCCAGATTGTAACGTAGTACGTCTGTTATCGTGACCCTCTTTCGTGGGACTTTGCTTCTAGCTTACCATCAGGCGAGATGAAGTCAAATTGACGTGTCCAATTTAAAAAAAGAAACACTATGGACAGCGCTACCGGACCCCGCGTTTTTTAAACATAATTCAAATACTAGTTACCAAACCAAACATGGTACCAATTTCAGAATCGGCAGTCAGGTAGGTATTTGTCGTATCTTCGCGCGCGTTGCGAATGTGCTTAGCAGGGGCAGGTATACTTAGTTGAGTGCACAATTTTGATTTTTGTACAATTTAAAGCAAATTTGTGTAAGTGCTTAGGTACGCTAGATGCATTCTCAAAACGTGTGCGAGGCGCGGACACTGGCAGTGACTACGCGCGTATGGAGCGAGTGCGGAAGAGGGCCGATACGATCTGCCCAGTAACATCTAACTCAGCTGCCATACATACCTCATACATATATCCGTAATCATGGCGCTTGTACCAGTGCTGAAATGCCAAACTAATTCAGCATTTCACAAATTCACTTTTTATGTTCAACAATATACTCCTACAACCTTTCTAGTAGAAAGTAGGGATGCCTATGGCGTACCTAGGTGTCACCTGTCTATAGATTATCTTCTAAGCCCTGAATCCTTACAAGCGATGAATGAAGGTATCACGTCGCTTCGAGGAGAAAATCTTTGGTAGGTACCGAGGAAGTAATTAGCGCCGCAGAACACTTTCATGTGTTTTCTTTGATGTGCTGATGTGACACCCTGTCGGCGAGCTCAAGTGCCAGATTTTGCTTTATTTTCAATTATCAATACATTGTATTCAACATGCAATTAATCATTACAAACAATTATAGAAATTAAAATGTCATACAATTTAAAACACAAAAATAATTTAAAAATTATATTTAAAGAATTTCATGCAAATAGATAATTTGATTTTAATTACACAATTACAATTCATAATTAAAATAACATGAAATATATATAACTACATATTAGTATCTGAATTTAAGCATTTATTAAATCATAATACATTTATTATAATACGATATGTCAAAACTACTAATCAAATAACCCGCCCCTGATCGCTCCCGGTGCAAAAGTGCTCATAACACTTGCTGCGTTGCCACGTTGGATGGCAAAGGACAGCCTTTGGACCAGGAACGACCCGGAACGGGTGTCACCGGACGCCTCGATGAGCCTCTGTCCGATTTCTTTAATAAGGCTTTTAGCTTCCTTGCCCCAACTCCCCAGAGTCTCCACCGCTATTGGCACGAACTGGTACAGCGGCTCCAAGTCGGCGTACTTAAGCGTAAGTATCTTAATTATATTTGATATTACTTGATATTGATATTGGTACGACAGCACCGGGTTGACAGGCGGGCGCGTCCGCGAGCACTCCCGGGCGCGTCTCTCACCGGATTAGTGTCATAGTTATGACTGTTATATACCTTGTACAGAGATGCACTAGGTTTATTCTTAGTGCACATATCTGCAGAGCATCGTACACACACAATGTGGAAACGTATCACTGGAGCTAATAAATTACATAATTCATTGAAACCATCATTATACCTATGGTTTTTACCAATTTCCTGCAGAGCGTAGCTGTCTCTTTGTATAGGTACTCGTAGAAACACCGCGTCCCTTTGCATAGTTCGTGAAGATCAGACTAGTATCACTTGTATGAGTCACAGTCAGTCACATATATAAACAGTGACGACGACTGTCAGCGACACTTCGTTATCTCCCAAATGAGTTTCAGGAGTGTGAGCACTCGCGACGTTCCCGCAATGACGCGCAGAAACTTATTCTATAGGCATACCCGTAAGAGCGTTCGCCAATCACCAACTCACAAAACAAAAACCTTGATGTACTGAACCATTTTTATCTCAGGTTTAGTACTACCAGGATGAAACTATTCATTTATTCTACTGTTGTAAGACCCTGCCTCACCTATGGGGCTCCGGCTTAGTGTACGTATACTAATTACAATAAACTGCAAATTGTTCTAAACAAAGCTTTTGTTTAGAACAATTTGCAGTTTGTTGTAACTTAAGACTAATCTTAAAAAAACTGCACTTGAGCATTAAACATTATTTTATTAATAATTTTATTTTAAAGATATCACGTAAATGTTACATGTACAAGAACCCTTCACATAGTAACATTCTTGTCTCCGGCATTGGAAGAAGTCGCGCGGCATCACTACCTTACTCTAAAACATAATAATATAATGGATACCGTTTACCACATCACTATTTCCTTAATGAACCATATACCTAGCGAATGCTCACTTACCTGCGGGCCGGGCCTCGTCCATTCATGACGATCGATAACTATTATATTTGTTTTGTAACCTTCCCTCAACATCAAAATTATAAATTGCAGCGTAATAGTTGTATTACAAATATTATTCTTTAAATAAATAACTTAGTCTTTCTATAGTCTTGTTGTAATTAAAAAAATAAATTGGGCTGGGCCCGGCACGGCGGCGCACAGCGCGGGCTGCGAGCTGCGCTTGTGTGTTCAGCACAGAGAGCTTTGCGGTTTAGCAAGCTTTACCGACTCATTCTGTACATATAATGATATTTATGAAACATTGACAGTGCAGAAATTGCGGTATCATATCCTACTTACTACTTGTACATTAATTGTAATATTTATATTGGCTACATGTAAGTGTGTGAACAAAGTTGGAGTGTACAAGAGTGATCGGCCAAGGGTTCATGTCCACAGACGACACACGCTGCGGCAATCAAAGTTACGAAGGTACATATATTATGTAAGAATAAAAAGATCCGAGCGCATTATGTGCGGTCACGACAATCGTTTGCGGCGATGTTTCAGTCGGCGCCGGAGCGTCAGGCTCTCGTCGCCGCGCTGTGCGCTGGTGTCGCTCAGCGCCAGCGCTGTGCCGCGGCGCTTGAAGGGCGGCTCTCTGACAGCATCACATAGCGTTATTTGATTCATTACAGCGACAACTCACAAGCTCAGCTCACACGCTAGCGCTAGCTCCCGAGCAGCATGTGCGTGCGCGCTCGCCTAATGTACCATTGAATTCCATTCGATATGCTCTGATTGCAACAATTCACGGAGATTATGTGAAATGACTAACTTTGCCACTTCCTTTCATGAAATCTCTTTCGTCATAAAAATGTAACCGCGCGTCGCGGTGCGACTTGTGTTGTGGCTCATTGAAGCGGAGTTTCTATCATGTCCTACGATACACGTAAGTACACTCGGCACAAGTTTGCTCCGTGATTGCATTGTAAGTACGTAGCGGTCGGCAGCATAGCATTTCCAAACTCAAAAGTCACTACAGTGAACTCCAGTGCCCACGAGATGTCACGGTATCGGTATGCACGATTTGATGACGTTTCGTATTCTGCTCAATGAATTACAGATAGGTACAGCTTACAGAATATCGTGGCGAAAGGTAAACGCACACCAACACCGACGCGCTAAAACTCGCACAAAGTTAACAACAAACTCTTATAAACTTGTCCGTTTTTTCTGTCGACACGATTGTATTGTAACGACGACAGTGTATTGTGCTCGCTGGGTTTTTGCTGCGCAAATGAGCCGCGACTGATGGCAAGCGCGCGGTGCAGAGCCGTGCGGAGCGGAGCGGAGCAGAGCGGCTGCCTGACGCCATGGTATTGGCGTGCTAGCGGAATTTGTAATACCGAAATTGGCAATATAAGATTACTTGTACCGCCATGTGTCTACCAACAGCAACACAGAGCACATTGTAACCTCTACTACTACTCACTACACTTATAAATACACATACTTCTTAGTGTAGTGCACGGCACTGTCAATTATATTATCATTCCATGATCCTGCCGCTGCCGTGGGAACATTGCACAAGAGGAGCGAGTGAGCGATGTTCAGCCACACACCGCGCACGCAAACAGTACTACATACAACGCACTTAGTCACTGCTCATGACACTCGCCAGGTCACATCCGGAAGAACTTCACTGGATGACGTCGGAACAACTCGAGCCCACCGTTCACATAATTTATTGAAAATGTAATCAGACCGTTTACGTATAACGTTTGAGCCATTCCAGGTTGTCCGTCCATCTTTTCAACGAAATAAACATAGGTAATTCAAAAGGTCGTTTTATATATTAGTCCGCAGTGGGCGCACGCGCTTGGTCACCGCCTTGATACAGTGTCTGCAGCTGCAGCTCGGTGAAACTGGCGGAAATTTTCGGTCGACTAGGTTTCGACTATTACACGTTACATTACCCATACACTGGTCGTTCAGTTAAGCCACGGTCGTAGCTTGACATCATCAGCGCTCACATTCTAGGTAAACCAATTTTTCAGCGGACCTTATTAACCTTTTAATGTTCAAGAATGCTTCATGTGCCCGTCGCAGAAGCGCGATGGGGCGAGAGGTGGCAGGGTGGTGGACAGCAGGGGGCGGGGGCGGCCTCGTGACGCGTCGGGTAAGCCGGGCTGGCACCAAACAGATGCAGGCCGATGATGAATTATACATAATCCATGCTTTACAGGCAAAACGCCGTACAAAGATATAATAAATCATGTGCCGCTTCCCATTAGTACAAGTCTGCGGCGGACGGACCGCGGGAGGAGCGGGAAGGTGGGGGGGGGAGTCCCCGCTCGCTGCTACAGACGTGCAGGCACACTTGACAAGCGATATATTGGCGGTTTGTTTGTGAAAACAGCGCGCCCCACACGGTTTGTGCCCATTCCCTGTTGGCTACTGTTCGTTTACGTGAATGTATCCAGTGCCCACCTTCGGACACGGACCCACTGTGGAGCACTCATCTCAAGCCTGCAAAACTGCTCGTCACCCCATATCGGTCGCTGATTCCCTACTTACTTAATGTAAACCATATTTAATATTCCACCTGTACCTACCCACAAGTCGACCGCTTCGCCTCGCCAGCACGTCATCGCTCGGTGCTGTTCAAACTCAAACTACTTTCTCAGGACCGCGGACTGCAGCTCCAATATTTACGCAATACAGTTAGAAAACAATGTTGAATTTCCATTACTAAAGATTGCTACATAGTGTAAAGTAAACACACACACACACCTGCTCGCCAACCACACCGGCTAGTACACATGTCAGTGCTAGAGGCTCACTGCTCACTCCTCATGCGCATGTGGCCTCGTACGACCAGCCACTAGCGATGGCAATCACGGCTCTTTTGTAAAAAACGTTCTTTCGTTCTCGTGTTTTCTCAATCACGGTATTTTAAACTGCTCTCGTGATCATTGACGACCTCCGTGGCGTAGCGGTAGAGCATTCGACTGCTATGCAGGGGGCGCGGGTTCCATTCCCGCTCAGTGCAAATATTTGTATGCATGAATTATATTTATATTGGTCTGGGTGTTTCTATGAATAATATGTATGTATTTACAAAAAAAGTATCTAAGTATGTTTATCCGCATTCTAGATCCCATAACACAAGCCAGTTAAGCTATGCTTTCCATGGGTCTATATAGCGCTGCGTAGAATGTCGTAGAATATGTATTTATTGGTGAGCCACCAGTGACGTTCCGTAGAGGGACACCGGGTGTGTACAGGCACGGCGGCGTCACAGAGGGAGGGACACAGGGAGGCACGAGGGCACGTCTCAGCGTCTCTTTCATGTCGCGCGGTGTATGTACTCGTAGTTAGTAGCTCGGCTGGCTAATGGTCGTCGCCACACTCCGCGCGTGCGGTACTGTCGCGAAGTTGTACGTGGAAGTGCTAAGTAGCGGGCCGGCGGCGGGTGTTAATCACAGTTGTTAGGCAACACTTGTTCGCCTTTGTGACATAGGGCTGTAAATGAACGCTGGCCTATGCGCCAGGCCCAGTGCTGATATTTCCTTTAAACTACCTATAGCATATTACAGCGGACCATGTTGGATTTTTTCGCATCTTGAAGAACACTTGGGTTACCTAGACGAATCTACTAATATGTTAATTGAAGAAATCCGTCCCGTAGTTTGGAAGATATGAGGTAATAAAGAATATTACAAACATACATACACATATTCTCATACATACGAAAATTATCACCCTCTCGGCAGTCTTAATTCTTTTGTATAGATTTTTGTGTTGCAGTAGTTGCAATTTGAAACTTGTCTTTGTTACATTTTAGTTGACTTGTGCTTGCACGCTGCCGCGTGTTTAGACCAGATATACTGCCGTGTTAATAGTGTGCCAAGAAGTGTATTTATCTTCCAGACGCGTATACCTACCTCCCTGACGTTGAACTGTTGTCCGTCGGTGCTATCGGTAGGTACCTACTACACGTTTCTATTACGAAGATAGAGATCAAGCAAACTGTATACAGCGCCGTTGTTGTTCTGTCGCACAATGGCTCCGAGTCTCTGAAGAGAAAGGTGGGATTAGAACGTAGCGTGAGCGTACAACGCGTCTTGAATAGCACCGTGCACGTGCACCGCCCTGCCAGAGGCGAGGTGTGTCGTTCGTGAGGGCATGGAGGGACATTTGCTTGTAATTGCGATAAGCGCTGTGAGAAACTCACACAATCGTAACGGATGTGGAATATTCCTCCCCTAGTCTCCCGTCGGTATAGTCTATGAGAGGTCCTTGTTCAATTTCGAAGGCCCCATACGAGGGTTGTTTTGATTGATTGCTGTTAATAATAATTAAACATTTTATAACTTAGCGGTGGCCAGGCGCTGGTACTGTTTAGGTGATCTGTGTGACAGTAACACAGCGCGCTGCGCAAGTGTCGATTACCGACTCACTGCATTTCAGCTTTTGTCTACACGCGCCATACACGCTACCGAACCTCTTGCTAGATCGCTATTTGTAGTACAGAGTTTTCTAAGGGGCACACCACAGCAGCAGGCACAGCAAATTGACTAGAAAAATGCTTCTTGATAAGAGATGTGAAAAAGCATACGTAAATGAGGGACAACCTGCTGTTTGCCTGCTGCTTCGGTGTGCGGCCCCTAAGTAAGTTAACGCTAACTGGTTACTTTTCATTTCATGTGAGACGCGGGACCCGCTTGTATCGAGATGTAAGTGATGTTTGACGAATGAAATCCACCGCTGTATATTATTATCCCATAAAAACATAAATGTGAAATGAGAGCCAAGTTCAACATTATGAATATGCTTTGTTTATTGACTTCAACGACAAAAGAAGTGAGATCAATGGAGTGGTCGAGTCCCTGTTCCCGGCGCGAGCGGAACACGTTCCGCCGCAGATGACTCCGCCACCTCGGTCGCCTGTGGCGCCCAGTGTGGTAGTTGACGACGAAGTCCCCGAGGTCACTTGGGTAGAACTGGAGCTGGCGGTGCGAAGGCTTAGAGCCAAGAAGAGCACCGCCCCGGGACCCGACGGCATTCTAGGCCGCGCGTGGGTCCTAGCTCTGGGAGAAGACGGTCTCGAACCCCGACTGAGAGGGTTCCTCAGCGCATGCTTGGAGCGGGGCCAGTTTCCGAAGATGTGGAAGACGGGGAAACTGGTCCTCATCCGAAAGGAGGGTCGCCCGGCGGACGAACCGTCCGGCTACCGGCCCATTGTGTTGCTCGACGAGGTGGGCAAGCTCTTTGAAAGAGTTATTGCGAAGCGCCTCGTCGAGCACCTCTCTGGTAGGGGGCCGGACCTGGCGGATGCCCAATATGGCTTCCGCCGGTGGCGGTCCACCGTGGATGCCATCATGCGCGTGAGGACTTTGGCGGAGGAGGCAGTTGCCCGGGGTGAGGTGACGTTGGCGGTGTCCTTGGACATCTCCAACGCGTTCAACACCTTGCCCTGGAGTTGCATCAGGGAGGCGCTCGTGTACCACGGTGTGCCTCTCTACCTCCGCCGCATAGTCGGGGCGTACCTGACGGAGAGAGCCGTCATCTACCCAAGTGCGACCGGCGTCGGTCGGCGTGAGATGTCGTGCGGTGTTCCACAGGGATCGGTTCTCGGGCCGCTACTGTGGAACATTGGATACGACTGGGTGCTTCGCGGTGAGCTTGCGGACGGCGCCGCCGTCACGTGCGGACGACACGCTAGTGACGGCGAGTGGGGCTACATACCGCGAAGCGATCCTGAGGGCCACGACCGCGGTTGCTCAAGTCGTGGAACGGATCCGGCGGCTGGGCCTTGAGGTGGCTTTGCATAAATCCGAGGCCATGTTCTTTCATGGACCTCGGCGCACGCCACCACCTGGTTCCAGTCTCACAGTGGGAGGCACTCTCATCGGCATCAAGCCCCAGATGAAATATCTGGGGCTCGTGCTCGACGGCCGGTGGGACTTCGGGAAGCACTTCCGAAGTCTGGGCCCCAAATTGGTGGGCACAGCCAACGCTCTGGCGCGGCTACTGCCCAACCTGAGGGGCCCGGAGGACTCCTGCAGGAGACTCTACGCGGTTGTCGTGCGGTCCATGGCCCTGTACGGGTGTCCCGTGGGGGCGGACACCCTGAGTGATCGGCACATGCTCCTGCTGCAGCGTCCGCAGCGGAAGTTGGTGCCGCATCATAAGGGGGTACCGCACGATATCATTCAACGCGGCGAGTCTCCTCGCCGGATCGCCACCATGGATCCTGGAAGCGAGATGCCTTTCGGCGCTATACCGGTTCCGAAAGGCGGCGCGGGAGCGGGGTCACGATCCCGAGCCCGAAGAAATTCGATTTATTTATTTATTTATTTATTATAATCATTGCAAATATGGGTTACATATAGTTGTTATAGGTAGCAGGTAGGTTTCACCATATTTCGGGCCGTGAGATCCCGGCTCCACAGGGAAATGGTGGCGGAATGGGAGATACGACTTGGGCGACCAGGCGCAGGGCACGCCGTAGTAGCGGCGGTAAGACCCATCATGGGGGAGTGGCTAGAGAGGCCACACGGCAGCCTCTCGTACCGTCTGACGCAGATGATCACCGAGCACGGATGCTTCGGGAAGTATCTGCGTCGGATGCAGAAAGAGCCAACGTCCGAGTGCCATCACTGCGACGCGAGCGAGGACTCAGGTCCGCACACGCTCACCGAGTGTCCGGCGTGGGAGACGCCGAGGCGGGAGCTTGTGGCGGCCCTGGGAGTGAGGGTTCTCACGCTCTCCACCTTGCTCGCGGCGATGGTTCGCTGCGCGGATGCGTGGGCGGCCGGCGCCTCCTTCTGCGAGCAAGTAATGCTCGTGAAGGAGGAGGCGGGGCGGGAGCGGCAGCGGGAGCGACGAAGGATCGCAAGACAAGCTGCCCGCGTACGAAGGCAACTCGGGCGTCGGAGGTCGATGAACGACCTCCGCCCCCCATGAGCGCCGGCCTGGGGGTGACAGGTGAAGCCGCCTGTCACCCTGGCAGAAGCAGGCCGCGGCGGCGGCGCGCGTGGCGCGCCTCCCCGTTTCCGGGGACGAGTTGGGGACTCTGTAGTCCCCACACCCGAGAAGAGGGCCAGATCGTGAGAGATGGCCTTGGGTCGGCCGGGGTGCGAGGGATATGCCTGTCAACCTCACCTTCGGCAACCAAAACGACCCACAGGCGGCGTGCGTTTTAGTCGGTTCGAGTCCGACATAACCTCCTCCACCGGCTCCGGTGGGGAGGTATCCGTGGGGATTTTGCGCACGTAAAAAAAAAAAAAAAGTTTCTACCAGCAAGCCAAATTTTCGGAATAATGAAATACGAACCAACAAGTAACGGGTTTAGAACTACACATGTTTATGTGAAATAGTTTTTGAATTATGAGGGAGGTATTACACACGCTAGTGCTGCTCGCCAGTTCTGTTACTTGAACTTGGCTTGACACGCTACCGCGGGTCTAGATTTACATATATACCTGCCAATAATGCTATAATCATTGTTCCAAGTTAGCACTAGATGTTTTTTACGTCTCACGTAGAGGAACGGAAAACCGTTTGCATAATTTCGACGCGATACCCGGCTGAGTACTTATGTCAAACACAGATCTAAGTCTACGTGAGCGAAGTCGCGGCCACAGCTAGTCGGTTCGGTAATGCGATAGGCAGGCAAGCAATGAGCTCTCTCACGCGGGTGTCGGGTCGAACCCAGCTACTCTTATGTTTGCACTTCCACAGCACAGCGCCGCACACCTGCCCGCTCCGCGATCCCCGACCAGACAACTTGTGCCACCTACGTCCTACTATCTAATTACAGCAAAATGAGTAATTACGGAATGACTCAATATGTTATACTTAACCAAACATTGTAGGTATGATATGACTCATATGATGTAGAATTTATTGATTGAAATTGAAAATTCATTATAAAAATACCTACAAATTTCATAAATCATGAAAAGAGGCACTTATCAATAAGTAGCCCCGACGCAGCGAGGCAGAAAATACGTAGGATAGTGCCAAACTGAGCCGTAAGGCTCGCCAACACCGGCACGGGGCTGTGAGTCTGTGTGGGGAGTGCATTGCACACTGCACACTGCACATGAGCGTCATTACTCGCAACTCGTAATGCTCGGACTTGGTCACGCGCTCATTAGCGGAGCGGGCTCCCCGTGCGCGGCACAATTACTGACATAACGTTTTGTTGCCAAATTCGCGACGGCAACGCATGGACGGCCGGTGATTCGGTACGCGGCGCGGCGACGCTTGCTAGCCAAAAGTATTTGGCCCGTTAAGCGTGCCCGTATACATTGTTCCTGTTCTCACTGCGGCGAACAGTTTCAGCTTATAAACGGCGATTTATCGCGAGCGAGTCGCCCGCCACAGACCGAGCGCTGCCGCCGCCACCTTGCACCCGCCGCGTCCGTAGACACAGTTGGCATCACAATAGTTTCTAATTGAATAGGAATTGTGAACAGTTTGAATAGTCACGTCTGCGGGTGACGCAAAACGTGACGCGACCGACATGCGACAGGCTGCAGCAGCGCAGTAGAGCAGCAGCGGCGACAGGAGCGGCGGGCGAGTCGAGTAGGTACTTACACATTACCAAATGTATGTGCCACTACTTTTTTTTTTTTTTTTACGTGCGCAAAATCCCCACGGATACCTCCCCACCGGAGCCGGTGGAGGAGGTTATGTCGGACTCGAACCGACTAAAACGCACGCCGCCTGTGGGTCGTTTTGGTTGCCGAAGGTGAGGTTGACAGGCATATCCCTCGCACCCCGGCCGACCCAGGGCCATCTCTCACGATCTGGCCCTCTTCTCGGGTGTGGGGACTACAGAGTCCCCAACTCGTCCCCGGAAACGGGGAGGCGCGCCACGCGCGCCACCGCCGCGGCCTGCTTCTGCCAGGGTGACAGGCGGCTTTACCTGTCACCCCCAGGCCGGCGCTCATGGGGGGCGGAGGTCGTTCATCGACCTCCGACGCCCGAGTTGCCTTCGTACGCGGGCAGCTTGTCTTGCGATCCTTCGTCACTCCCGCTGCCGCTCCCGCCCCGCCTCCTTCTAAACATTCACCAACTGATCTAATTTCTCCTTAACACCATCGACTTGGTAGTAAACCATCACACGGCCCACCAGATGACACGCGGTTACTTTGTCGACAACGCCAGAGGGGTAGGTAGTGGGAGGGACAAAGAAAGGAGGATAGGGTTTAAAATAAAATAATTGCAAAGGCTTTTGTGCTCTCAATTTATGATGTCCTTTGTTTGTATGGTATTACTGTCATTACAATTATGTTACTCAATCTGTACACAAGCGAACTGCGTGTGTTGTACGGCTGCTTGTGTTACGTTTAAGTGGGAAGGAAGATAAGCGTAGGTACTCAGAGATGTTATGAAGGTATATGTTTCTATTTTACTTTGGTCCAAGTGTCTATGTAGTTCCCTCGAAGGAGCCCTACTAAAACGACACTTGGACAGATAGGGACGTTGCTCAAGGCGTCGTCGCTGAATAGTGATCGAGTATTGAAAACTAATCAAGTGGAGCGGCGGCGGCGCGGGCGAGTGGGCGTCGTGTTCATCAACGACACAGTATCGCAGTGTAGATCATGTTGTGCGCCTTTCATGGTCATTTAGTGTCCGCATGTTGAATTCAGCAGCAAACAAGGAATTTGTTGCACATTTAGTCAATTTTCCGAAGTTATTGCATATTTTCACTAAAATGTAACACACCATGCGTCGGTACGCATGGTGTGTTAGTATTATCCAACAGGGTTGAAGAGTTGCACGCATTCGAATTTCGTTTGCTTACTTTGCATGTACATTTCAGATTTTGTGTTGCTTTAGAAACTGTTGATCCCGTGTATGTGTCCCGGTGTTGGGAACCCCAAAGGAAACAGTTCGCCTTGACACACACCTCCGCCACCGCCTCCTCCTCCGCCTCCCGCCCGCCTCACGCCTCAGTGGCCCGCAGTTTAAGCGGCTTTGTGGTTTCTAAGCTAGCCACAAGATAGGTATACGAACAAGGTATTTACTTGCAAGGGATTCGTCAGCAGGTTTATAGTATTAAACTTTACCAATCGTATCAAACGCAACAAAATAATTTGTGTTTTGTGTGGAAAAATATTCAAGCTTGAACAGTAGTAGATGTGACGCACGCAGTACGCACATCTGCAGTCAGTGAGTAAGTGAGTGAGGACATCCTTACCCTTCTTCTTCATCCGAAGCTTTCACCTTGGGGTCTGGGGTCCCAGTCTAACTGCGGCTTTGGCTGAACATCGATATGTTCTGATCCGCCACTCCAATGACGATATCGATGCATTGCAGTTAGACCAGTTGATGGACTTTTTAGGACTTCAACTTTCCATAACGACTGCCAGAGATGATCGTATGCCAACCGGGGCCGGTAGCGGCCTAACGTGCTCTCCGAACCACAACCAAACTAATGCATATGTTTAATAATATCTGTAAGTATGTATGCATGTGCATACAAATATTTGCACACAGCGGGGATCGAACCCGCTCCTCCTGTCCAAATATCTGTGCCCTTACTAACTGTGGCAATACGGTTCACTATTGTTTAACAGAAAACGTATTTTGACATCATTTTACAACGTTTGAAAAACTAATCTTTTGACAAACTTTCATTACAAAATCATTTTACTTTAAAAATAATCATTTGACAAAATTTTATCTTAATAATGTTCATTTTTTTAATATGCGACACGTCAATTAGACTTCACCTAGCCTGATGGTAAGTTTTTTCATTTGATTGTATACCTAGCAATCATAGGCGACGGTGAGTCATGGCTCGCCTCGGCCGCCGCTATTGAACTACGCGTGCAAGTCTTCTAATGTGCATAACATCTGTAACATTTGTGCACGGCATCTTGTAACAGGCCACCCGAAAGGCTGACTTAAGTCAACGTCCTAGAGTAGTTTTTAGAATGAGCGCTAGAGATGATTAACACGGATAAGGTTCAAAGCTTGTGAGGCGATTGAATAGTGATCAAAAACTAGTGCGTGCGCATGCGCTGACGACCGACATTCGACATGACACGGCGCAGCTCGACATGAGAAACTAAAACACTGTACCAAGTAGAATCTCACTTGCATAGTTTTAGAATCTCATATCGTACCTACGTCCCGACTCCCTGCACACTTGGACGTCGCAGACCTATTACCTAGCTCAAAGGTTCCCATGTAATGATTTACGAGCGGCCGGCGCTGGCGCTCGGCGCATGGGTACCATTATATGTTCTTAATATGCAATCTGTAAATCGCTTAATCTAAGGCCCGAGTTCTAGAACACCACTCAGTCCTGAAACTCGATCATTATATATAAACCGAGATGTAGAACTGAGTAACATTCTAGAAGACAGGCTTAAGATTCACTGTCCTCTGTCTCTGCCCACTGTCTCTCCTCTGTGTATGTCCGATTTAAGTATAAATTAAGAACAGTTTTTGAGTTACGCCATAGATTTTGGTGATTGTCGATATGATACTCTGGTACTTCTGAACATTAACTAATTTCGAATATTCACTGTAACATATAGGCACACAACGTTATCGCTTCCCACGGGAGCGAGCGCGCACCCAGCAGGTGACCCTGTTCCCGCCGCCCCTCCCCCCCGGCGCCCGCGCCCGCGCGCTCTAAAATTACTAAATACTTGTAGCGTCACTCTGTCGTCGGCTCCTCGCTGGAAAATGGACTAACTGACTAACGATAGATACTAATGTCCCAAAATAATGACTAGTTATTACCAGACTTGTCATGAACTCTAATTACATTAAAGTGAGACTGCGAGGGTCGCGGCGCGCCGCTCGCCATCTGGATACACTTAACATTGCGTTAGACCCGTACAAGTCTAAGCTTCACATGTTGCGAACTGCGTCCTAAAGTGCCCGGTCACCGGTCACGTGTTATTTAGGAATAGTGATTAAGTCAATCGTTTCATCCGCAACTGATGCAATTTCAGTTGTAAACCTCATAAGTAGCTATATTGTGAATACTAAATAGTGATCCTTGTCTCGCTCTGTCGGCTTGGATGGTTCCGTTTGTTTGTTGTGGAAGAGAATATGGCAGTGACGCGCGGTCCGCTTGTTCGCGCGGTTCACGCTAGACCCTTTGCAGATGCGTAGAGACGTTGCTTTCTTGACTGTCTTTCACCGTCTCTACCATGGTGAGTGTTCTGGTGAGCTCTTCCAATTAGTTCCACCCTCTCCTTTCCTACGCAGGACAACACGTGCAGAGCTTAGATGGCACCCGCACGCGGTGCAGAGTATCTGGTCAAAAACCAATCGGTTTCGAGACTCGCGTTCCTTTGGTGCACCACCAAGACCTAGAATTCTTTACCAGCTCACGTGTTTCTTTCTTCCTACAGTCCTGGGTCCTTTAAGCGGGATGAGAAATGATATAGAAATGATCATATCATGAGGTCGCCAAGCAGAGTGTCACCACTGTAACATGCTACATGTCTATAATGGTGACCCTCTTTCCTGTAACTTTGCCTTTAGCTTATCATTCGGCGAGGTGAAGTCAATTTGACGCGTCATATACAGCGTGGAAGATTTTGAACTTACCTGGAGTAAGAGTACTTTTTGAAAAAAAATACAAAACTGCATTCATAGATTTTCGAAAATTCGCTTGCCTCACCCGCTAATCGAAACTAGGACTACAATTCGAAAAAATAACATCCTGTAGTTTTATGGCATCAATCGATAGGGTCAATCATAAGGATCAAAGCTCTGTAGTAAACATGGTCAATTGAATGAAAGAAAATCCTTGTAATTTAAACTTGTAGATTAAATTGGACAAAATAACGCACTTTACCTCAAAAGTCCATCTTATATTATCATCATGTATTTACAATAAAATTTCATTTTAAATAAAATTACTTGTCCCTTTTTTTGTACAGAAAACGCCGCTGGTCAGTATCTGGGTATTAATATCGGACTCAAATCGTTTAAAACTGCACGCCCGGCTCAGGTCTCACTTAGATGAATTTTTTTTTTTTAATTCATCTAAGGTTAAGAGATAATTCTTTCGCCATCTCTGTTGCCCAGGGTGCACCGCGTGTACACTTACAATCAAGCACCCCAAATACTATCTACATTCTCATGCCGTTACCCAATAAAGTTAAATTCTAAACAGCAAACAAAGTTCACTCGTTTAGTACTCGTTTTAATCAATAATATATATTTGACTGAAAGTGCTGTTTGCTGGCACT
The DNA here is from genome assembly GCA_963662185.1 of Eilema griseolum. Lineage (NCBI taxonomy): Eukaryota > Metazoa > Arthropoda > Insecta > Lepidoptera > Erebidae > Eilema > Eilema griseolum. Next base: position 109,171 of record OY759244.1, read on the forward strand.
GAATTTTCAAGTTAAGATTTTATAGACTTCCCTTCATTTAGTTTACCTTGTTTGTTAGACAGATTTGATTTTTATGATTGATACTATCGTTTGATGCCATAAGCGGTTACAGATGTTACTTTTTTGATTTTAGTCGGTTCGAATACCGGGTGTGGCAAGCGAGTTTTAGAAAATCTTTGAATGCAGTTTTGTTTCTTTTATAAAATAAAGGAATGTTTCCTTTGAGTCAAATTTGCTATCTCCAGTATTTAGTTAGAGTATGGTAAAAAAATGGAAATAATGTGTTTATTGGGCTCGCGCGTGGAATTGAGCAGTCAATTCGTCATAAACGGTATTGAAAGGATTCACAGGGTTTTACTGTGATGTCCTGCACTCAACCTGTGAACTGCACAGGTAGCTCCACCGCGCCTGACGCGCCGTACTTTAGGTACCTGACTGAACATGCGGCAGGTATACCGTACGCGTACTCCGAGCAGCTGCGCCTGGTGTACGTGTATTATAATTACTTTATCCTGTGTTGCGACGCGACGGCTAGCGGCCCTGCTTCCTGTTTGCGTACTTTAAGTACCAAATTGCTTAAGTTCATTCTGCTTCGGGTAAACTCATTACAGCGTTCCTTTGAGCTCGCTCATGCCACTGCACTTACCAGCCCTACCCTACAACGCCCACAACGCCCACGAGGACCACAAGTGAGTAAACCGATATACCTGCGAGTGCTTGAGAGCAAGTCCAGGTGCCTGCCTACGACAAGGTTAGAACTATGGGGAACATTCGTGTAGGCACGTAGTACCTAATATATTCGTGTTGCGTGATCCCTGAACTTACTGCGCCAGGCATTATGTTAGTAAATCGTTTTTAATGATATTGTAACGAGTTATTTAAAAAGTATAACTGCTTTATGTACTCGTACTACTAGTTACTAAGTAGCGGCCGTAGTGTATAGTATACCCATACTGTGGCCGTGGTGTCCATATTTGCATTGCGATATCAGGAACACAAATTCAATGATGCAGAAGGTCTCACACAACGAGCTATGTAGGTACAACGCGCGTGCATTTTTTATCATGAAAGCGTTAAAACTCGCAACTGGCGACAATTTTCGTAGGTAGGTACCTTTTATCTGTTTGCGTGCGTGCTTTGGAAGTCGTCATCATGACAGTCAGAACGCACTAAGCACAAAGATCACTGTTTAGAAGTTAAATACAGACAGGCTGCTAGCAGCTAACGTGCTAGAAGTGTTATGAATATACTCGTAACAAGTACCGGTAACACAACATGAGTGCTAAAACTTCATATTACAAAGAAAGCCGTAGGCAGGTCTACCCGCGCGATCTGACTATCGTTTCTATGTTTTGATACGTCACTTACATCTAGCATCTAGTTACTGAGAACGTCTTATTCATAGAATAGCTAAGTCTACAATATTGTTATTAGTAACAAGCAATAACAAGATAACGCCCTCGCATTGAGATCAAATTATATTAGGTAAAACGAAAGGAACGGCAACACTTAGTGTTAACTTGCTACGACAAAATCGCAGTAACTAGACGTATCGGAACACAGGAACGATCTGTATCAATAATAAGCAAGAAGCATTCCGTTTGGTTGTTATTTCGTTGTTACTGGGGAACATAATAATACGGTAACATAGTAGCATCTAAGTAGTATATTCAATAACATGAATATCAAAATCGTACCCTAATACTAATATAACATCTCTATAACGCGGTCACCGGTCACGTATTACTAGTGTTGTCCCTGATAACATAATACTAAAGGTATTGTTAACAATTCTTCCACTTCGCCGTTACATATTACATACATAATTGCACACACACTGACGCTACCCTTACAGGGGAAACCCAATGCGATAGTGCCGTAACCTGATATTTACAAACTAATTAATACAATCCCTTTACAATAACTTTACTACTTTTCCGATAAATAAGAATAAGCTGCCCTTGTGATTCCATTCGGTTACACGCATATATATCAACTCACTGCGACACCGCGTGTCTCAACCAGGGCCAGATCATATTAACATATGCACAAAGTAGGTATCTACTAAATTCAACACGAACTACAGTACTGGCGGCGTTTATTCGCCACTACTTATTTATTTATATTTAATATATATAGAATAGCTATAAATATTATTATCGTAGAACTATATTTATATGACTACTACTACTATCATAAAATGTGTAGTAAATACTAAACATAACGACATGCTACTATTAACTATTGCACGCTCCACTCTACAGTCACAGAAGTGTCTCGGTTCCGTACCATTAATTACTATTTACACATATATAAGTAATTATAGTAACTGTGAGATTTGGGGTCAAAAAAGGTAGTGTTGCTGGGTTTCAATTGGTTTACAAAATTGTACTACATATACCTACGTTTATAACAAAAAATAATAATTTTACTTGTTTGAGTTTACTTCTGGATTGTACCCACGACGACGCAGAGTACAGGTACAGGCGCGCACAGCCGCAGCTGCCTCAGTGTCTCAGTGGCCCAGTGCAGTGCATGCCGCACAGGCGCAGGCGCAGGACAGGAGCGCGCCGGGCATCCCTCGTGACGGTGTGACATAATTAAACAATACATGTGTAACGAAACAGTTTGTGCGCGTAACAATGAACTTGTTGCGTTATTTGTGGACATTTCTAATGAGATTGTTACGCGCAGCTTGACGGCGACGCCGCGCCGCGCATGAGTTTTGACTACCAGATCAAAGAGTTCATGCATTGTTCGTGACCGGGGGTGACCCCACCGCACCACATCGAGTAGTGATGGCGGTGTCTGCTCGAATCTTTAAAACATGACGCATGTATTAAGTACTTGACCCTATTACTCAATATTTTCATATTATGTGAACATGTTATTACAAATTGCAATTTTCTCTGTCCCTCAATGTGCTCATTCCCCAAGAAATATTACAACGCATGTAGATAATATGACCTATTTGGTTGACCACAATGCGGTCCAAAGATTCCTGCCAGCACCCATGTCGGCAGGAGGCTGGTACACCCACAGACACCGTCGCTCGCTGCGCTGTACGTGTGTGATTAGTGTGATAAGCTTCAATGGCACGCCAGATATATGCGCTGCGCAATGTGACGTGTTGTGGTAGTATTTAAATCATTTATTGCTTGAAACCTTATTGTTACAATGATGTTACAAAAACAGATAAGGTTCAATATGTTTCGCAGATTCTCTGCAAGCAAATTTATCCATTAAAAATGTTACATCTATTTGATAATTAAGAATTGTAATAAGGTTAAAATTAGAACATAGATAAAATGTCCATTAATGTCAATATATAGGGTCAAGAATGCATGCGGGAATAAAATTTTAATAATAGAATACTCAATAGGTACTATCAATAACATAATCAAACAGGCACTACGAACAATAATCATCTCATATTATAACGTCCATAATCAGTGAAATCAGAATCACCTACAGCCGATGGCGATGTAGTGGATACAGATGCTGCTGTTTCACATATAACTATAGGAAGTAAATGTTATTTGCTAAAATGTCAATAGCGTTTACAGGTTTGACATATGTACCATGTAATAATGTATTATGTTCTCGTAAGACATTTTCATTGTAAATTATATTTACCCACTGTTCGTTTTCTCACAAATAGTAGGTAGGTGCCTACAAACTTAATCAGCAAATCCTCTAAATATTAGATACAATATCTCAAAATAAATATGTTACCTATTCACATAAACATAAGCTCGCGCCTATATTCCCCGAAGGGGTAGGCAGAGGTGCTAGCACTCACATTTCGCCAGTTTATGTTTAGATCCCAATGTAATAGGTGGCGAGCCTATTGCCACTAACCGGGCACTTATAAACCTTACAATACAATACCTATTCACCCTTACAATAAAACATGTAATTCAGTAAGTAGTACTAATACTGCAGCAGTGCAGCATCTGCCCATAAGAGGAACATGTCGGTTTCTTCTCGTGTCTCGGGTGTCGGGATAACATATTCTTTTCAAAGACAGCATATTATATATATACTTATATATAATTTGATAATAAATAAATGAATTCCCTGCTTATGGAGAGCGGTGTGATGATAGAATGTAGCTGTGGGCATCATGTCAAAAAATTCATCTGAGCACAAACAATTGTATAGGCGGTAGAACACACACAGCAAGGCAAAGTCCCTCCTTAGTCTGAGAGGTTCCACATCGCCTGCGAGCCTGGGATTGTCGGATATGTCCCAATGCCGGTCTTTGCACCGAGTCGAAGGGATCAAGCTGGTATGCAGGCGCTTCGCCAAAAAGGTGACAGCAGTACTCCATGTGGAGCCGGATAAAGAAAGAAAGAGTCGCTGCCCCGCATTGAAATACTGCTTCACCCTGTTGAGCACTCCAAGTCTTTGATGCTAACCTAACCTTGTCCTTCTTGTCTGTCTTGAGTAGCGGGCCTACCTAGGGCGCCCCTAGCCGAGTCGCGGTGAGCAGACTATCCCGCGGCTCGGATTAGGCGAAGGAAGAACACCGTGGTGGTTTAGTGGGTAGTCTGGCCTTTGTCCGAGGCCAGGAGTCCCACACGAAGCGAGCCCCCTGCCCTCGCGGGGGGTGAGCGAAGTGCGTAAATGCATTCCACCACGTAAACAAAAAAAAAACAAAAAAAAAACCTGGTCTTCCAAATGACAGCGGAATTGGACGTTGCTGGAGACATCGGCAGTTCAGTTCCAGGTGCCCACCTTCGCCAGCCTCCTGAGTGTAGGAGGAACATAGTCAAACTTCATGAAATCACATTTATTCTGTGATGAAATAGATACCAGCGAAGCGTATGTTGTACCATCTCAATTTCACTGATAACTATGATAAGTATTTGTTATGAGCTATCTACAATTGAGACGTTTGATTTGAACATCATCAGCTTACGTCTTGGGTTTGTTTGTAATGTTATGTTATGAAAAGCAGTTAATAAAAGAGTAGTAAAATCTTATCTCATCTCACAGATATAATAAATCAAAGACATGGCTTGTGTATGAACATTATTTTCGTAAAATTGAGTGATGTACTTGATGTGTAAGTCGTAGATGGTGCACATTATTTATTACTTATATTACTTTATTTACATTTGCGTGGAGTTCCAAAATTTGCCCGTTTAACGAAATCCATTAGATCAATATAATATTAGGTAAGCAGGTTCTTCGACGTCGAACCGCCTGACTGGGTGACTGCACTAAATGCACACTTAAATTTGCCTTGTGACATATTCAAGTTAATTTGCGAAGCATCATTGCTTATTCAAAAAACAACACAAACAAACATTAGTAAGCGTCGCGTCCATTTTAGTAATGGCGAAAGTGATGGCGAACGAGCGAGTGTCGCCCGCCATTAACACACCACACACCACACCAAGGCGTTATGCGCGAGTGTTTGTTTACGGGAAAAGTCGTGCATAACTAAATAGTAACACAATACGCGCCCCGCCGCCACCGGCCGCAGCGTTCCGCACTAATGGACGGTCGCGGACCCTGCGAGCGCGGGGGGCCCCCGGCACTAATATATCTAGAGTGCTAGGTGACATCGGGTTCTGTCACATGAAGACCATTCAAAGACAATACATCACATCATGTATCCTCATAGACCAAATACAATTAATACGACCACCCAGCATTTACTGTGAGCAGAAGCCCGAAGCTCGACCGCTGCAGCATCCTCCAGCACTGAGAGCACTTTGAAAATAAGACCGTTAATTGTAATATTTGTAGGTTGTATCATTGTTAGTGCATTGGATACCCGGTCCCTGTAGGCACTACAGTGGTAGCGAGTGGTAAATAACACCACAGAATGGATCATTATGCCTAATATTTGCAGGCACAGTGGGACTGGGGGAGCGGGCGGGCGCGGCGCTGGCGGGCACATCTTCGGCGATTAGTTCCGAGGCCCGCCGCCGACACTTGCAGCTGTGCACTCCACTTCACGCTTCATTGCACCGAGTACAATAAGCGATGACGTCCGTACATCCTGTCGGCATGCAGCGAACCTCCGAAGTTTTAAGTAATATAACATTCTTAGGGCGCGTCCCAACTATTTAGGTACCTGGGGCCACAACACACCAGGCGAACGAATGCAAAACACACCGCTTGCCGAGCATTTTACGCTCATACTCAATAAATCAAACGTAGGTGCCTACTCATCGTTTGACCAGTGATATGATAATCGACCATTACTAACCCACTTAGTTTAAAATGTATACTTTACTCCATTATTCTTAAGAATTCCAACAAATGCTAAATGGCCCCAACGTCGATAGCCGGCGTCAATACGTTTGATGACAGGATACAGATATCCTGCTTACCTGCTGGTGCTGCTATCCTGTTTAATAAACGCATTTTTTTTTCTTTCTTTCTTCTGCCGACGGCGGCTTACTTTTCCAGTAAGACTCTTTCTAAAATGAAAAGTTTATTCGGCATTAATATATTAAGTATTGTCATTAAGAAAACTTAACGCGATTTTATTAGAAAAGGCTTTACGTTTCGCGTGCAATGTCAGTGAGCTACACAAGACACCCGTAACAGTTATTAAACATGTGAACTGTGTACAGCGCCGCGCACGCGGGCCGGAGTTAATGAAGACATTGTGTGAGCGAGGGCCGCGTTGCGTCGCCCGAAAATATCACAACTCACGACCACGAGGCGACGGTGCGGCGACGGCGACGCCTCGACCCGGCGACCGCTCGCTAATTACACCGTAATTATATTCGGAACTGAACTAGTGCTTGTCGGGGATAATGGCTCCATACAGAGTCATAGAAGCCGCTTTGTGCGCCATAATGAACATTTTATGTTTTATGTGACAGTTGTAGCTTGGTCTGACATAATTATAGGTAGGTACGTATTCTTTACCTTAACATCAAACTGTTTAACTTTGTCTGAAATATCTGCTAAAAAGTGCGTATGAACTAAAAATTAATGATCTGACCATCAAATATCTCCTGTATGCTGATGATCAAGTTATTTTGGCATTATCGGAGGAGGAGCTGCAGGCGATGGTTAATATGCTGCAACCTGTCCGAAGCAGCGCCAACGGCATTCTAAGTGTGCTAGCGGATAGGGTAGACTGTCCGATTTTGAGGCATTGGGTCGGAGTTCACGTGAGATACACGTGAACTTCGGTCGAATAATCTTACACAAAAAAATAACCTAACGAAAATCTTGTACTTACTAACATAGATTAAGCATTACTAACAAAACTATGGATAGTACAAAAAAATATCCGAAATAAAATATTTATTATTATTATTCTTATTATAATATTATGCATGGTGCCCTAAAAAGCAAAGAGGTGAAAGTAAATGTAAAAAAACTAAAGTTATGGTTTTTGAAAGAGAAGAAAGTATAACACACTGCACAGTTCTGATTTGTGTATTTGGGCTCGAAGTTTGCGAGTTGGGACGTATAACGTATAGCAGTGATATTGAACGATGAATCTGGCTGGAAATCAAGTGAATGGGGCAATGCACAATTTTATGTGCAGCCAGAACGTATCCAAAGAGGCACGCCTGGCAGTTCATAGAGAAATGCGTCTCTACACTTATGTATGGCTTGTTGGGTTTTGAAGAAGAAGTATGAAAGTAAACTGCTGTGGAGATGAGAAGTCAGAGAAGTATAGCAGGAGTGAAGTTGACGGATCGAGTGAGGAATAGTGTGGTGTTTGCAGATGTAGGGACTAAGATAGAGAAAGAGATGCTTAGATGGTTCGGACATATGGAGAGGATGGAAAGAGTGATGAAACAGATTTATTAAGCGAGGGAGAATGGACAACCCGGTAGAGGGCGTCCTAGACATACGTATGTCAATTAGGTCGAAGGCATTATAAAGAAAGACTCGATACCGGCGAACATGTATGAACACAAATATAAAATTAGAAGAAGCGAAAGATGTAAGCCAGGATCGTAGCATGTGGAAAACTATGGTCTCTACCTACCTAAATAATAAATAAATAAATATTCTACAACATTCTACACAACGCTTTCTAGACCTGTGGTAAGCATAGCTTAGCGAGCTTGCGTTATGGAATCTAGAATGCGGATAAAAATACTTAGGTACATACTTTTTTTTGTAAATATATAAATATTAAACAAAGAAACCCCCAACCATGCATATTCATGTATACAAATATTTGCACGTAGCGGGCTCCTACCGATACGCTACCATCAAAAAGGCGTGACTGTATGTATGTTTAACTTTTAACGACTAAACACAAAGACTTAGGGCGGATTTTATCAGATTAAGTTGGATTTGATGGTACCCACCTACTTACCCAACTGTAACATCTGTTGCAATACCCGCATGGTTTGATCTGATCTGATCTGACCTGCTAGCAAAATATAGGGTAGGTATATATAATACAATAGGTATCCTACGAGCAATAGGCTTATGTTCTTTTATATAATCAAGGTAGCTACCTTAGTACTCACCAGGGTCAAAAGTCTCAACCGCCGTGAGTTCCCGAGCTTTGAACATAATATTCATAACTCGCATGTTTTCGCTCCTTGTAGGAAGCCTATTCATTTAGAGTAACAGGTAGGTTTGCAGCTCATCCGTAAGTAAGCAGATAAGTACCAGGCACATGATCTCTTGTAGAGCTTCCTCGGCCAGTGGCGCGCGGGTTGCATCTTCAACTGCAAACTGTCGGTCACATTATATTTTCTACTATGGCGGTAATAAATACGGCCATGGATTAGATATTTTGTGTCTGAGTGACCCCCTTCGGCCACCAAAGAAAATCTGAAACTATATTTAGGCACAATTAGGGTATTACCTAACAGCCACCCTTTCAATATCTACTATTTGGATCGTTGGCAGTGGACGTGTCAGACATACAGGTAATCTCCAAAGGTATCCTTAACCATACCGATGACTAAGTATAGAGCTTTTATAGCGTCCACATCGCGCGCGTGACTCCCATATGTTTTTATGGGGTGACGAATGGTATACTCTTTCATAAAAAGTCTTCTACTTGTATGTAATCTTAATCGGGCACAATTTAAATCGCATATTCAGCCAGACCACGCTTACCGTATGAACTGGCGCATATTTGGGTAGTCTGTGGTCCAGCGTCCTGCGAGCGTTGCGCCCGGCCCCGCGCCGCCACCCGCGCCGCCCCCGTCGCCGGCGCGCCTTACTCTGCTTACACACCGGATTAAAGTTAATTAAATCGCACGCGAGCATATACATATAGCTGCCGACCTAATCTGATTCTCCTCTATCCGTGACGCAGGCTGCAGGGGACATGTTACATACTACTACAAGTACACAAGGAGCACTCACGTGGAGTACAATGTTCATGTTTTGTGGGTTACAATAATAGAACGGAGGAGAGATGTAATGTTTCATCTCCAAAGGCGCGAGCCGGTGATAAGCTGACATATGGATCTGTTCCGACTTCGAACGTTTGATAGCAAAAACTGAAGCCGGCGATCCGAGGATCGTAACTTATGTGTTATTTCTTGTGTGTGTTAGCTACGCCGAGGAATTCTAACGTTCCGCAGACGCGGTTCGTGGAACGAGCGGCCGACGGGCGACGGGCGACGGGCGCGGGCGCAGCGAGCCGCGCTATGCAACCATACCGCATAGCAGCTGTGACGAACGAACGCGATCTCTGATCTGAGACAATGGCGGGCCGCGCCACCGGACGAGTGGGACATTGCACTACCACAAGTGGCGTATAGTAAAAAACAGCCGAACTTCAAACGATGCTGATATTTATTGATCAACCAAAGAACAAAGTTTATGATTTATTATCTGTGGTATTGCCATTCAGTCGTAGCTGTGTGCATTTCCATTGTTGCTGTCCAGCTACTACGGTTACTTGCAAATTATAATTTGAGTCGGTCCAAAAATCGGTCGGTCGGTGTTTAGCACGAGAAACGAGATTCGTGAAACGACAAGCTCGGTTAAACGTGTGTGTCATTGAAGAAATACTTGTAAAGGAATACCAAGCGTAACCCACCACCATGCTGTACGTAGGTATGTACTACATACTCTCGCCTGTATATTTCCGAAGGGCTAGAGGCTGGCGCAGAATCTGATGCTGTGCCACTATTGTACTTGTTGTTTCAGTAGGCAGTGTAGGTACACTATGTACTTATGTTATCACAGTTTGGTAAACAAAAGTGTAGTGTATGTGATTCCTACACGTGCCTATATGCGGTAGGAGAGGGGCTGCCACTCGTGTCGTGGCCATCCATTTCAGGCGTTCCTGCCGCGCTGGACGCAGGTGCTAGTCTAATCTCATATGGAGTGCACTCATGCGCATCCACGCGAGTGGCACTACGGCGAGTGGGCAAGTCTGTGCGCGCATACAAACTACAGCATTACTCTTTATTGGAGCCTGCACTCATAAAACTTAATGTTTTTCTTATAGCTACCAGTATTCAGCCGGTGGCGGCGTGGAGCTCGCGTCACGTTGCGTTGCCCCTAGCGGCAATATTTTGAGTTTACATAAGGCTATGGTAAACATGTGCTGCTGGCGCCCCTTACGCGGAGCCACCCTCGCTCGTGCTCTGTAACAGAAAGTTGCACGAGACCTGCGGGTCTAAAAAGGCCACTTTCATGGAATCTTTCATCTGATAATAATATAGATCATATTGAAAATCGTAAGAAGGCCACACATTGATTTGAACTGCGCTCAATTCTGATTCCGCAATTCAAATGGTTGACAGTTTTGTATGGAAATTCGTAAAATGGTTGTCAATTTAGGAATTATTTTGTTGTCAGCTACCAGAATCGGAATCGCTTATTGTTGCCTTTTCAGAAGCCCTGCGTGTGATACGCGTACACATACACGTACACGTACGGCGCGGATATGGACGACGACGTATAGAACGCACTGATTATTATTTTTGTGCTCCTTTTTCAAAAGCTTATACTCGTATAAGTGTCGGTTCCCGGACAAGTTATTTCATAAAAATAGAACCATTGTTCAATCATACACATATCTAACCTACCTAATGTGTAAAAGGTAAAAACACCCATTATTTTATTTATTTATTTATTTTTATTTTATTTATTTATTTATTTCATACATACAATGTCATTACAGGCAGACCCAATGCGACAGAGTAGCAACATAATATTAGGTACCTAACCTATGGTGTTAGATACATGTATTATATACTTAGGTACCTTGTACTTACATTTATTTGGGATGTGAGCTCGGCGACGTTCGACTACACCTTATTGAGATTTGTACAAGTACCTAGCAATAAATAATGACGGTGTCAGTCTCCCCGTCCCCCGCAGACTGCTGACCCGCGGCCAATAGATCTTTATTTACAAAGTGCTCCAATCGACATCTTAGTCAGATGTTAGACTTTACACTGTTCTCATTCTCAATCAGTCGCTAATGGAACGACGACGTGCGACGAGAACTGTGCTGTGAAACTAATGGTATACAACGAAATGTATACCTGCCTACCTAGTGCCTACTACTACTACTACACACAGTATGGTAGTCAATAGCTGTGCACAGGGTTTTTAGAGGCTGGCGTAGATTGACGGTTGCGTCGTCGTGTCGCATGATTGCTGACCGTAAAACTTACCTAACGGAGGGCCACTCCTGACCTCCGCCGCGGCCCCGACACCTTCCAGCTAGTCTCGGTGAGTTGCGGGTGGGTGGTCCGCCAGAGGCGTGTGTCGCGTCAGGCCACGGGGCCTGTTGGGCACACGCAACATACCTCACACTCACAGGAAAATATAGCCGAGCGGAGCAGACCCAGCTCGCCTCGTGACGCGCATAGCAGTCCCGGCGCACAATGAAACTTCATTGCTTGCAACAAACTATAATAAATGTGTGACCTACATAATGAATAGAGGCAAAATGCACCTATGTACAATATCTTGTTGAATCATTACGAATGTGAACACTCATTAATTTGATGCACTTACCTAAGCGTGTTGTGGTTAGTGCATTGTTTCAGTAAAATTATACCTGAAAATGAATATTACACTACATTCTGGATAATGTCCAATCGTAAACATTATGCTGTTTAAATCGTATTTAGTACCTAATTCTTTTGCAATTATAAAGTGTTACAGTTATTGAAATTAAATTGACAGTGCTTCACAGGCAACACTTCTCTCCGACAAGTAATGAAGCGGTAACTTCCCTGTACAACACATTTCTCTATGAAAGTGTGTTCTCTTACTACTTACTACTTACTACTTCCTTTGTAGAGACGAAGAGTTTTCTTTTGCATGTACAGACACAATGACAACTCCGACTGAAAATCTTTCAAACTTCACATTAGAGGCTGCCGTACGCGGTATAGAGGCTAACCTGAAGTGGCACAATGTCGCCCTCTAAGAAGAGATGTTATTTCATAATTTGTAGGTAATAAATAAAGAGAAAGGCCACAGCGGAGTCGTCGCGTCGGCTCCGAGCCGGTAATTATCAAAGTATAACAATGATTTATGGCGATAATTTAAATGTCAGCCGTGCCATAACAAATTGATAGATGTTAAGGAGTTGCTCGACGGATATTTCACGACAGCCACGAAAGCCGAGCGGCGGCCGGGGACACTGGGCGACGCACACTGCGCGAATTAATGGTTTATTTAGAGCAGAGCAAGTCTGAGCCGCGGCTCCCGGCGTCCTTGACTCCGCCAGGGCCACCCCATCTATTGTCGTGTCTATTTATTTATAGTAAATAATAATATCTAGTTTATTATTATTTTATTATTATTACAGTGTATAAAATTAACCAGACCCCCGACACCCCGCCGCACCGCACCGCACCGAACAGTGCTGTGCTGTGCTGGGACTGTGTCGTAATCAATTTACGTTTCGGATTCACTAAATCAATCGATTACGATCGTTTACAATATTGCATTAACAGATATTAACATTAGCTGCCCACGTTCGCATATTGTAACGATGCCCATAAATGTGAATGAGCTATAATTTATGAAAGCAACTGAATAAAATTATACTATCGAAAGTTAGAGGCACTGGATGCGCCTTGAGTGCAGTGCAGCCGATCTCACAAGCTGTTGTTGCCTTTGCTAAAAATAAATATTAAAATTTAGATAAAATAACCAGTTTTGTTGATTTGATTTCACGGTTTGTGCAGTTGTGCATAATATGCCTGTCAAACATTGAATTGGTAGTTAATCGCGTTCAGTGCTTGAGTGCATAAATATTTGCTGCTGCCGACCAACGTAATTTGTTTATCTCGAATACTTTCGATTTTACGTGCGTTTCTTAAACGTGAGGAATTTGAGGAATATCTTTTGACATACATACATACATATAATCTCTCCTCTCAGGAGGGTTAGGAAGAGGTGAATTAACATCCTCATTTCACCAATCATTGTATTCGGTTCCGCGTAATAAAGGGTGCGCCTATTGCCATATTCCGGGCACTATTGTTGACTCGAGCCATGCATCTGAGGCTGAGTCTGGGCTGTCTGATGTTAAATAGCCCCATACCTTTGTAGTCTTGAACGACACCACATGGGAAGAGGTCCAAATTCTACTCTGCCAGAAACTAGCAGATTTTTGTAATTAGAACATTTATTAAATTAAAATAGCCAGTTATATTTCAATCATTTTCATTTTATTTACATAATGTACTTGAAAATTAGGTATCTAAATTAAAATATTAAAACAATGCAGAATATACCTGTACAAACCTAGAAAACAGGGGAAAATGAATTGGGTAAGTAAACGTAAGCTAATTAGGAAAGGGAGCTTTCGGAATCGAGTCCCTCTGGCACTCCGAGGTTATAAGCACCGGTAATCGCTTCCATTATAACTAAGAAGTACTCGTGCTTACCGCGACGGATCAGCGGCATGAAACTACCGAGAGAGGGCGCTGAGTAGTGACATTAGTGGTCGACAATCGTGACGCGTGTCGGGGGCAGGGACTGCGCGCACAGCGCGGGGCGACATCAGTGAGTAACTGCCAAGTCGTGTATCTTATAACCTTCAGCTCAATTTGATGGAAAAGTCAGATTAAGGACGGCACTCGAACCCACGAGCAACAAAGTAATAAGATTGATCCATTTTGGTAAAGTTTGGCGAGGTAAAGGCCATCTTCCGTAACCGTAGTATGTTAATTAGTGGTACAAAAAGAACTCGTCTCCGTCTCTTCGGCACAGAAACGCACTGTGGGTGGACACGCATAGAGAGACCAGTATCGATATCGAACGGAACTGGTCGGCAGTTTACCCAGCTATCAGAGGCCGCGCTGGCACCCGATATACGAGCAGGTAATAATCAGGCAATCTTTATAATAAAATATCGCTTCATATTCCACCGTCCCAGCAGCAGTGTGCAGACTGTACAGAGCACGGGCCGCTAATGCATGCTTGCTTATACCACTTTCTTAACACAAACGGGAGCCATGAAACAGTTAGATGCTGGTGGCACTCATCATGTCCCAACAGTGTCAAGTGCATGACGTCTACAGAATGACGTGGGCAGTTGGTTGGCAGAGCGTGAGCGTGAGCGGCCGCCCACGCCCGACCTAGAGCAGTGTTAAGGGAGTACTAGGTCCTAATAGGTTAGCTAGCTACAGAATTCTTTATAAATGTTTCTTCAAATCATAAAGTAGCAGTTTTTTTATACCACTTGGTTAGTAGACAAGCACACGGCTCACCTAATGCAAAGTGGTTACCGTGGCCTATGGACGTGTGCCAACCCTGTAAGCACAAGAGTTTCTGTGCCGTCAGTGTAAAAGACAAAGCAGGACAAGCTTTTGCTCTTTCCACAGATAGTACAAAAACTCTCATGTGAGCTCTGGCTACCCTACTCACCGCCGGGAATACAACACGAGGTTATTATGGCCGCGGTATTCTGTAGTTGTAGAGATCAACGCGTTTGGACAAACGCAGCAGCCAGCATTGCGTTTTGTAATAAATACGAAAAAAAGTTTCATAATCCACAAAAAATTTTACCGACCCATGTGATCGAATCATGGCTACCGACGTGAACTCTCTCCTAGCACAAACAATTTAGCTTAGTTGGAGGCGTTAGAGGGAACATTAGTAATTGCGGTTGCTAATATTCTTATGCTAAAAAAAATCTGACCTAAGCTGTGGATCGAGTTGGTGCTACTAAGGGTTTTGATTTCACTATGGAATTCTAAAAACGAATGAAAAAAATTAAGATAGGTATTTGAAAATTAAATTAATTTAATAAAAACATGATGGTGTCATGTCAAAGAAAATTACCATCATTTCATGAATTTAGGATGTTATAACTCGAGACAATTATAATCTGTTGACGCTTGAAGTACAGCCGTACTTCAAGCGTTAACATCGTACGTTGTCTGTGAGCGCTGTGCGGACTGTGAAAGCGTCCCGCGGACACGGCTCAACAGCGCATTAGGAAAACTCTTGAAACTCTTCATCTAGTTTATGATATTCATGGTGCTGACGCGCTCCTCGCGCGTCTGACCTGTCTCCCCGGTGACGGCGCGGGGAGCCGCAGGGTTGGAGCTATAAACAATCTCGCGCGAGATGCAATGACGTCTGCGCGGGAGGCAATCTCCGTGCACCCACGCATGCGGGGGAACAGCACAAGTATTACTGTGCTAGGGTTGTGGGAGACGTCACATCATGTCGGTAATTGGTTGAAGGAGTAGGCGAGTAGAGTTCGTGAGAGAGTTTCATTTTCGTCGGCATTATTTCAATATGATTTCCAATCGTTTTTAATTACTACAGTGCACGCTGGGTACAAATTTTTTGGTTGCTTTATTGTATAATGGGTTCAGAACACGCTACCGGGTGGTACAGCACTCAGTAGACAGCTACACAATTCAAGACTAAATGCCGTCTTAAGGCTATCTCTCAAGAGGAGCTTAGTACCCCGACTACACAGCTAGGAGCAAGCTTACGAGGTTAGTACACTGGTAGTAGAGGATAGGGCTAGAAACAGCTGCTTATTGCAGTTGTCGAAGCATAAGACTGATAAGTTGCACAAGTTTTTACAAAATACGACCTTGCACTCGTCTCGACATGAGTCTTCTCGTCGCGGGTCGCTCTCGCTCGCGTGTTTATTGGCAGGCTATATAAACGTTATTGTGTCCGACCGAACAATCTCATCTCATCATAACCAATACAATAACTGTGTTGTGTACAGTCGCCAACAGCCGTACAAAGGCGCGCCGCGCGTCACGGCTCGGCTGTGCAGTGACGGTACAATTTGGCGCGGTCGTCAGCGGCGTGCGATGACTCGACAAACACCCTCCCATCCCTCGTAAACCTTTCCCTCGCCACCCCTCGCCCGCGCCCCTCGCACCCTGTTGTTGACATAATTGATGAGTACAAGTTATCGTTACTTCATTAAACACAAAAGAAAGTATGTAGGTATCAGGGTAATTGGTCAGACAATTACCGAGTACTGTCGCTCACAAACGGCTTATGATTGTGTAGCTGCAGCGCGCGGTCGTACGAAGCCTTACCTTATGGCGAACGGCTTAAGTACTCGAGTTTAGAGCAGAGTAGGGAATTAGCCGGGCCGGGCGAGGCAGGTCTTGTATAGCTAATTAGTTTTGGGCTTACGTGTGCGGCCGCCATTATCTCGGCACATACTCGTATCTGCAGATTATATAGTGAGCGAGCGACGCCGTGTCTATTCTATTTCATACTGCTTCGTACTATAGTAGGTCATTGCTCAGCATCAACTCAATTACGTCCAGCTGTGGAACATGGGAACATTCCCCAAGCGTTGTAGCATTGTGCTTGATGCCATATTGTACATTTTTATACATATCTGTTAATTTATACTCTGAGTGAAAATTTACCATCACCATTTTCATCCATGTTGCCTACGGCTTTTTTGTTTTGTAACTATCAACGAGGTTTCATGTCGTAAATAAAAAAAATTGGAAAGATATACTTAGTTCGTCTTCCCCGCCTTGAACCATGTTTTCTTCATAAAGCTTCATTATGACTACGGCAGAATTTCAACCAATGAACGAACTCGAGTCGAGCATTTTCTGCTGCTACTACAGAGACGATAACCAAAGAGAGTTGCTTTGTGGAACCCCGTTCGTGCAGTACTTACCAGCTACAAGCTATTTAATGATGGTAACGAGAGCGTGCACAACATACTCGAGCGTGTAAATTTCCACTTATTGTATTAATTTATTCCCACAAATACAAAGTGTGCTTCTAACCACGCCTGTATGGGTGAGATATCAAAAAAAAAATTCCGACCGGGCCATAATAGACGTGTATTTTATAATTGACGTGTGGGAAATAACACAGACCACTCCACTCCACATCGCGGGGAACTCGGCGATGCGGCGGCGGCGGCGCTCGCTCGCACATCAATATTATTCCAAGTGTTCGATATTTTTTATACACCGCTCTTTGATGCGAACTAACATCACCAGCACACTGATGTACGTTAGATAGCAATAATATATACATATCAGTCAAGTCAAAGGCCATTTACACTTTTTCTATATCAGTTTCTCGATAGATGTTTGAATAGACTGATCTTCATTACAACATTATATTATGCTGCCGTCTGAAGTAGCTGTACTGTAGGCACTGGCGCAACGCTCGCACAGTCCCTGTGCTGGCTTGTTATCACGGTACACAATGAAACATTTGATATCACTTAAATATACGATGACCTACCTACCTTGTTCCTAAAAAGTTCTAGTGGTTAATAATTTTTTTATTTTTTTATATATAGGACACGTCAATTAGCCTTCGCCTTGCCTGATGGTAAGCTGAAGGCAAAGTCTCAGAAAAGAGGGCCACCATTACCTACACATACCATGTGACAATGGTGACACTCAGCTTGACGGCCATCATACCAACAACAAATGGGTTCTAAGATAGTCATAACACCTGAAACAACACATATGCCTGAAATGTACTTGCGAAACCATTGTGTTCAATCGTCACAGTGCACTGTGGCCAACCGAGTGGCCATGCTTTTGCGTTGAGAGTGGTGAATTTGATTGATCCCTATTGAACTAGTTCACTTCATGTTCGTAATAGAACCCTAATGCCAGATTTTTTTTTAAAAGGTGCTTACCTCGTCATGCTTACATGTTTAGATTTCTTACCATCTCTCGTGAGTGTCCTCGTCAGCGCCACCGCGGCGCTTGGCGCAGTGGGCGTCCCGCACCCGTAGCAATTTGCGCATTCCTTTATTTTTTGACGTCACATGGAATCGTTTCTGTCCGCAATTGTACACAGAGTGGCTCCACAAACCTCTACTCCGTATGAGGATAGTCGATTGTATGAAGTAAGCATTCGCCACGGACACAGACATAACCAAACATATACTTTCCTGTACACAACGTATCTACATACTTACAAGGCAACATGCCGTCTTAGATACTAAACCGTTGAAATTAATAACCGATATCTGCGGTTCGTTTTTGTTTCTTCTTCAAGTAAAGGCGCAAGTAAACGGTTACCGGAGCCATCCTCCTTCATCCTACAGCAAATTATGGACACTTAAGGCAGCAACCACATTCGTCATGCCATCCCATTTTGTACCGTAGTGCCGTCGTATACCGTACCGCAGTGGATGTAGGACCGAGGCAAATGGATACCATAAATTGGACTTAGCGCCTTGAGGATTTTAATAAACTGATTAAATAAGTTATCTATATGGATAGAGGACATTAATATGGAAATTATTAGGAGGGCGTCGAGTGATCTCAATATAAAAACATTTACATTTAAATGCTATCTGATCTGAACATCTGAGAGCTATCTTATCGCGCGCTCCGTGTCCGATCAATAGCCTTTTAATCCACGATATGGTAAAGAGGTGTCAGCCGGGACATCCTCTACTGACATCCGCCTTCTGCGTCGCCATTGCCTCGTTCAATAATGATCGGTCACCTGGCCAGCAAGAGTGTTCTGTTTTGGAACTTGTTATTGTTTGCGACTTATTTTTCTGACACGTGGTGGATGTTTCTTATTGTGAGACAACATGAAACCAACAAAGTTATGGCCGCGCCGCTCCGCTCTCAAGGTACAGTTGGCGCTGATAAGGCTTCTCCTCGTAATTTGTGTGTCACGGTTATCAAATTAGCAATACAACCTAGACTCTGAGGTTACACATCACGGGTACGGAGTTACCCGTCGTCCTGCCACTCCTGGTAAGCGAACAGCTCACCTCACATCTAATTTCTTCACGTACTACGAGCCTGGCATTCCTAAGCCTTTGGTTTAAAAAAGATAATCCAAATATATATAACTCAAAGGTGACTGACTGACTGACATAGTGATCTATCAACGCACAGTCCAAACCACTGGACGGATCGTGCTGAAATTTGGCATGCAGGTAGATGTTATGACGTAGGCATCCGCTAAGAAAGGATTTTGATTAATTTTACCCCCAAGGGGATAAAATAGGGGATGAAAGTTTGTATGAAACTTAGTCAATTTTAAACCGATCGGGCTGAGACTTTTGCACACATAAAGCTACTATGACGTAGGCATCCCCTAAGAAAGGATTTTGAGATGCAAGTTATATAAGACAAGCTGTTGCCCGCGACTCGGCCTGCGTGGATGTTGGTTAACGCTTTATGTTGGTTAACACTACTGAGCATATTTTTTTTCTAAAATAAAAGTAGCCTACGTTACTCCTTATTACATCAGCTACCTGCCAATAAAAGTTCCGTCAAAATCGGTCCAGCCATTTCAGAGATTAGCCGGAACAAACAGATAGACAGACAGTCTTTATTGGCAGGTAGCTGATGTAATAAAGAGTAACGTAAGCTACTTTTATTTTAGAAATTTTTTATGCTCGATAGTGTTGACTCAACACTATGCGATAACCGACATCCACGCGGGCGGAGCCGCGGGCAACAGCTAGTAAGAACATAATATTGTATGTACAAACCAAACATGCTTTTATATTTTCATTAAATAATACGTCCATATCTACAATATTCTGTAATAGATTACTAGGAAAGCACGTTTGTCAAACTTAAGCGATTTACAGCTGCAGCTAATGTAGGGCCCATTCCCACAGGGGAAATTATTAGATTGTTGAAAACTTTGCAAACAAAATGAAGAATTTTTATGAGCCTTTTGTAATATTGTGTTTTTAAACAGATTATTTAGATGTCAGTGATAAAATGAAACAAAAATATGTCGTTTAGTTAATGTGAAACACTGTCGCGCCGCGTCTGCCAGTCGCCATTATGAGGTCGGCGCGATGCGATCATATTTTATGGGACCATTACGTTAATCCCCGTCGCGCACCGAGCGCTGCTGTGCGCGATTGTACCAATGCAAACATCGCACAACACAACACAACACAGCGAACACTTCTGTCTGTGATTGTACACGGGCGGGGATGAGGGGCAATGGGATATTATATTGCATATTGTTGCGGTTTGATGTTGCGAGCAGCAGCGCAACCTCGTGTATAATAATAGAATAGACAGCACAGCCGCTGGCTGTAGGTGCCTTTTGCTCGGGACATATATCTTGGAACTTAAATGTGCTCTGTATGCGCAGTACACGCTCTTGAGGATAGCACGGGGTGCTATGGCGGTGGACGTGCTCAAATTAATCAAGCATAGATTATTTAATCTGCGCGCACCCGCGCCTCATTTGTCTGGCGATAGGTCCGAGATACGTGCCCTGAGGTACACCTAGTGTACTGTAGTAACTGATGGAGTACCTCGACGCATTACTGCCCACGCGAGTGACTCGTGTTGCAGATATCACATACGCATGCCTACCCACACTAGACGAGAAGAGACGACGGCCTCAGCTCAGCGGGTATCATTGAGAGAACCAAACCATTAGAAATAGATAGATTGGCATTGTGTCTTTGTTTAGTGCGCTCGACGCAATGTGTTGCTGTTGTCATTCTCAACACAGCGCTGGTGCTTGTGTGTCAGTGGGTTAATGTGGACACTGCCAAACTGTGCAGTGGCGCAGGTACCGTAACTACCACATAGAGCTGCTTGTGAAATATTCAAATTACTTATTAGATAAATCAATATTCATAGTTAATCATTGGAATGAAATTGAATACTAATAAGCACCTACGCGTTTCACTCGGAAGATGGAACCAGATCGTAATTCTATGAGAAGGTACTATGATGCTAAGATGCGATGTGGATAAAACAGAAAAACAGCATTGGTGAGTATAAGTAAACATAAATTGGTCTAATAATGTTATTTAAGCTATTGCATAGCTTTTATCGCGGGCCTTGAGCGTGGGGACCGAATGCAGAAATTCCGTAACGAAAAAAACCTAACACCCCCCACTCCGAGCTCGCACGAATCGAGCCGAGCTGCTCCGAAGTAGCTCCGCTTAACGTAAGTAATTATAATTGCATAAGTTGTTAGTTTTCAAATTCAAATTCAAATTCAGACTCAGACTCAGACTCAGACTCAGATTTAGATTCAAATTCAAATTATATTATTATTTATTATAATTGCATAAGTTCATTAAAAATGCTATGCAATAGCTTTACCGCGGCAGTCCCCGAGTGCCACACGTCTTTTTATTTTATTTCGTCAGTCATTCACAATATTTATATTTTATGTACTTACGCAAACGACTCTTGATTTTGACTTCATAGAAACCTCGGGCCATCTCACGCAGTGTTCAATAAAGTGATTACATCGGCATCGAACTGACTTAAGCCAGGGGGCGTGCTGTAGGTACCTACAGGAAGAACACTTCTAAACCGTCTACAGCCGTCGGCCAGCTGTTGAACAGCTGTCGGCCTCGCCCAGTATGTTCACATCCCTACTGTAGAGAGTACCTAGGGCGTTCAGTCAACCTAAACAAAATATAGACCAGCAGGCAAGCCTAGCGTGTCCCCCAGCTCGTTCACAGAATACATTGTACCAGGGGGCCACGGGAAGTGATCGATTGTTCTATTTGTGTGGCACCCATCACAATGGGAGCGGCCGTCGCAGGACGTAAGTGCCGCTCGTGACGAGCCGCCGCCGTCGTGGCGCTGCCCATGACGAGTGCCCGCTCGGCTGATTCATTACTGGCTGGAGCCGAGCGCGCTGCCACGGCTCGAGTCAATACCGGTCAAGGTACTGTGTCGAAGATACACCAACTTACCTATGTGAAAACACTAACAAAATATACAAGGTTAGGTTAGGTTATCAGACACTCACTATACATTTGTTATTTTCTATATTATGATATGATTAGAACCTGTGTCTAATCTACATATAAGTAGGTATTTACTATTCGCAATATAAGTGCGCGCATTTATACCTTTATGAAGGTATGCCGGTATGCCCTTCCAAGATCTACGGCTAAGTCAACTTCACAAGCGCTAGGCTAGAACACCAGCCGATTCACGCATGAGGCTCTAGCGCAGAATTACTTCTCAAGCTTGGCAGATCACATCTAAATATGGAAAGGAGTAGGAGAGCAGACTGCAGTGTCCACAGAGCAAGCTTTGTATGCCGCCGGATGATTAAGATTTTGTATTTATTATGACTCCAACTGGCCACGATTTCGGCAGAGTCGTGCCTCCAAGTCCGAATGGCCCATCTCTAGTGCTCTACATACGGATATTGCCAACAATAAAGTACTTAATTTAAACTATAAGTATCCGCAAACCCGGCGCTCGGTAGGGTTAGTAGAACGTCACTCACGTACCTATATCTTACCTCCGTCCGTGCGTCCGTTCGTCCGCCAACTGCGCCCTGAACCTCGGCTCCGCGAACGTGGCCCTTTAGCCGTGTCGCCATGGCCGACGGGCGTCCGCACTCCATATACGTAATTGTAGGGCGCCCGTCGCACGCATCCGTCTACAGCGCGGAATTAAAAAATAAGGTCTAAGTACATCTCGGCTGAGGAATTTCAATCACGTAAGGGACGCCAGCCAGATATTTGAAAAAAACTGATGTATTTTGCGTTTCTAGGAGACCATAAAGCGTCTATTGCCACTGTGACAATGTGTAAAAAGGTCTAGAAATAAGATTTTCATATATTTTCTATTTACAGTAGGTATCTATTATATAATGTTAACGGGAATTAACGCGATCATGGTATAGGGACACACATACCTTTGGTTTGCTATTGTACATCATGGAACGCGAAAGTTTTAAGGTTATCTGTTATAAATTTAATTCTATTATCATTATATACAATACTAAAATTACAAAGCTTTATATTTGAGTTGTAATTCTGTAAAACACAAACACAACGATAAAATGACTAAATGGAAGGGCGAGGGGGAGGATGGAGGGTGGCACCAGTACGTTAAACTCCTTGAACTACTTACAGTACTTACTTTAAACCTTACTCCATCTTAAACTATAGACACTAATTGCCTCAACGATGCAGGGGTAACGATTGCGCTGCTGTACACGAGGCCACGAGTTCGATCCCCAGGGCAGGTAAAGTATTAATGGGTTTTTTCTCCTGGAATCTTATAGTAGATACAGAGTCTGTACCTGTCAGTGCCATATTGATGATCTTATATTCTCCATTACTACAAACTTCAACTAATAAATATGAGTAGTGGTGGCGCTTGGCAACGTGCGGTAATGGACTGTATTGCGGGAAGTAGCTAACTGTTCCATTGACGCTTTACACACAAAAGACAGGTGGTCGGGTTGCCGCGGGAGTGATCCAAGCAATGAATGCAACCCGAGAAATTAGGAGAGGATGCACTAACCTTCACGACACACGTGTTTTCATCGCAGCCGGTACACGGATCTTCTCTTCCTTGCTCAGGAGCTGCCGTCAGCATCACTAGATCACTTGAGGAACACACGAGAGGCACAATCCGATCGGTAAAGGTCTATGAAGCGGTAAAAATGTAACAAATATTAATCATTTTTGAGAGACGCGAGCGCGGTCCGTCATTACGCTGGCTAGTTCAAAGCGAGACTGAGTGTCTATATTTCACAAATGGCGGACGGAAGCTACATCTATGGTTAGTGCGGAAGGGGAGACGGGTATAAAAGGAGTGTGTTTCCGTGTCAAAAATACAGTTTCTACTTCGGCGCAACCATTCCCCCCGGCTTGAAGGGTTACCTTCGAAACGACAAATGCGAAACAAATATAAAGTCTAATCTAAATCTAGGTTTGGGAAATAACAACTAAAATATAAACCTAGATTGGAGCTCGTGCCTACTGCTGGCTAGGCAGAGGGCAGAGGCGAACAAACAACACAACGCAACAGTCTCGACCAAGACGAGACGCGATTAGCCAACAACAAAATAAGGGTCTCTTCACGTGGGACCGATACAACAAGCGAGTGCTTCTTCTCCTCGGGTGGTTCGGAAACCGTAGTGGGATTGAATTGACTAACTGGCCACTTATCTAACGCGGCATGAATCCAGGACGGTCCACTAAACCATAACGGGTGATCTAAAATTTGCGAAGGAAGCAATCCACGAGAGAGACACTCGGCTGGGTTGTCGGTGCCAGCAACGTGAAAGAGATTATGTGGCGCCAATTCAGATTGAATTTTTGCCACTCTATTAGCGACGAATGTGTCCCAACGATGGGGCGAAGAGTGGGCCCAATACAAAGCGACTGTTGAGTCCTAAAAGCTAAAATTCTACTAATATTAATGCGAATTTACAATTATGTCAAATAAATTACCTTAAAGATTCCGACCACAATACAAAATGTCATTAAGCGACACGGAAGTGCTAGTCTTAGCACTGCCATCCAAAACTACGCGGAGTTTTAGTAGTAAGCTTATCTTCTCTAATAACTCCGCGGTGCGGGATAATGTACGAAGGCTGGGTCCCGCCAGTGTCCGCAGGCGCAGGTGAGATGTAACCTTTATCTAAATATTCGTTAACAACCTCATCATAGGCCCGCTTCGACTTTGGGGACGCCTGCATCTTTCGTTCCAAACAAAGAAAGCGTTTTTCAGCGGATACACGGGAGCCACCGAGTGAAAACTTGCGGATGGTAGACTCCAGTGGCGGCTCGACGGTGCAACAGAACGAAGCAGTCGAGTGACTAAAACTATCTACAGAAGCGGGTGCGGAACCAATTATAACAAAACCAAGAACTGTTTCCAGTGCGTGCGGAGCGGGGTACGTCGGTCCCCCTTGAACCTTACGTGATAACTGGAGGTGCGGGAGAATCGAAGCGCCGATCAATATATCGACGACTCCAGGAACAGCGTAAGTCTCATCTGCTAAAGGCAAGTCTTTAAATTTCGTTAATAAAGACGTGTCAACCGGGACGGTAGGCAACTGTTCAGCTATTCTATCTATAACGAGCGAATCCATGTCAAACCAAATATTATTATTAAAACGAGATCTAAACCTTGTTTTAACGGTGCCACGAACAGCTGACTGTAAGCTTCCAAAACCCTTCACCACTGAGCGGGTTGAACGCTTATCAACATTGAAACCAAGACGCCGACAACAATCTTGAGTAATAAAATTACTTTGCGAAGCGCCATCTAACAGCGCTCGAACAATGCGCGGCTTACCTAATGCATCAACAATAACAACGCGAGCGGTCGCAAGACACACAGTAGTGAGTGCAGCACTAGCGGAGAACGAACACAAGGTGACGTCATCCGCGGCGGTCACCGGGCGGGCCGGAGCGCGCGCGAGCGCGGGCTGCGGCTGCGGCGCAGGCTGCCGTGTGTCACCGCTCGACGAGCCAACCGTGCTCACATTGGATGCGGCATTACTATTCTCAAAATGAAGCAAAGTGTGGTGTCTCGCTTGACATTTGCGACAACTATTTCTACTATTACATAAAACAACGCGGTGTTTAGTACCGAGACAATTAAAACAAAAATTATTAGCGCGAACAAATTTATAACGATCACTAGGCGACAATTTTAGAAAACCAGGACACCTGTACAGTTGCGAATGATGAGTGCTACACAAAGAGCAAACAGGTGACTGTACACGTGCTGGTGCGGTACTAACATAAGTATGAGTTGACCTCAGTGACTTCGATGACGCATCTACTTTGCGTGCAGAATCAACAACTATCTTCGCGCCTTCATGTTTCGATGAAGAGCGCTGCAATACTTTTATATGCTCGCGAACAAAACTTTCCAAGTCTTCGAACTTAGGAATTTTATTGCCGCGATGATCCGACTCAAACAAACGAATGGTTTCGGAATCTAATTTCCTTAAACCCATATACAAAAATACGAAGTCGCAGAGGTCATCGATCTTTAGGTTCTTTACGGCGCGAACAGCTGACGCGAAAGTATCTAGAAATTTCTCTAAGTTTTGATCGTTACATGCCGTAATAGATTTCAAATCAAACATCTGATCTAAATAGGCGTTAGCTACCGATCTTTTATCCTCATACCTAGCTTTCAAAGTATTTAAAATTAAATTATAATTCTCGGCACTAAACGTAATTCCAGCGCAAACGGTTATAGCTTTACCAGTCAATTTTTCAACGAGATAATGCAACTTTTCGTGATCTGTCAACGAATCGTTCTTATCTATTGTATTCTCAAAACTATCTATAAATAGACACCAATTGCGAATGTTACCATCAAACTCGGGTATTTGAATTGGTGGCAACTTAGGTCGGTCGCGAGTGGGGTTGGGTAGGTCAGCCGGCTTCTCCAAACTCCTAGCGACGCGTTTGATACGACAATACAAATCGTCAAACGACGACAAGGCTTGATAACTCACTGAGTAATCGGGATTCAAATTCAACTCTAAAACGTTGATGTCATGTACTAAGGTTTCGAAATCCGCGCGTAGACTATCTAAGTTTTCTATAGAACACAAGAACGAATCTCTGATGACCAAATCAGAGGTTTTAAGTGCATTATCATAAATCGATTGTACGCGAGAGTAAATCATTTCTTTTTTAGCGTATAAAAGTTTCAATTGAACCTTACCGGTCTTATCAACCTTTGGGGACATGTTTACAATTAAATCTCAGACTAAAGTGCGGTAAACAACAAATATGAAATGACTTAATCTTAGCGGTACAGAGCAGCGAGGCGGCGCGAGCGACACTCGGCAGATAGGTAGGTACCTACAACTGTGAATGCACGCTTGAACAAACGCGCATAGCAACAAGATCGTACCTACGCGATGGTCGCTGTCTAGGTTCAACTATTATTTCAGGGACTAAGTATTGCGTAATATCTATTCAAATTAAAATACTTTCGTATGAATTGGGATGAGATGCGAGCGAGGTAGGTACAGCCACGTGTCTACCCACGCAGGTACTAGGCAAATACGACGCGAGCCGAGAACAACGTAATTGAAAAAAACAAAACAAAGCCAAATGCGTTAGGTATTACACTGTGCCTATGCACTAGGGTGTCTAGTATACCTAAGATCTAAGCCTAAATGTCTGGATGCGGGGTTTTCTACTAAAATAACTAGGTAATTAGGCGCGGTGCGAAAATTGCAAACTACGACTGAGTGTTGATACGCTACCTAACCTATTTATGTATTAGGTAGGTACAATGCGAGCCAGCGGCGAACGGACAACAAATTCTAAGCCTAAATGTCTGGATGCGGGGTTTTCTACTAAAATAACCAGGCACTTAGGTGCGATGCGCTTATTCCCATTAGAATAATAACAAAATACGAACTACGGCTAAGAATCCGGCTCGATCCGGACCAAAAATGGTGGCGCTTGGCAACGTGCGGTAATGGACTGTATTGCGGGAAGTAGCTAACTGTTCCATTGACGCTTTACACACAAAAGACAGGTGGTCGGGTTGCCGCGGGAGTGATCCAAGCAATGAATGCAACCCGAGAAATTAGGAGAGGATGCACTAACCTTCACGACACACGTGTTTTCATCGCAGCCGGTACACGGATCTTCTCTTCCTTGCTCAGGAGCTGCCGTCAGCATCACTAGATCACTTGAGGAACACACGAGAGGCACAATCCGATCGGTAAAGGTCTATGAAGCGGTAAAAATGTAACAAATATTAATCATTTTTGAGAGACGCGAGCGCGGTCCGTCATTACGCTGGCTAGTTCAAAGCGAGACTGAGTGTCTATATTTCACAAATGGCGGACGGAAGCTACATCTATGGTTAGTGCGGAAGGGGAGATAGGAGGGGTATAAAAGGAGTGTGTTTCCGTGTCAAAAATACAGTTTCTACTTCGGCGCAACCAAGTAGTGTTGTTAGAATGTAATATGTATTGTACAATGAGCATCAGATCCATTTTGACGAACAAAGTACATGCTCAAAATTATCTTAATTCATGGGTTTTAAGATCATTTGACTTTCGAATGAAATTTTAAAGCATTTAGCTAACTATTCAAATTCAAATATGACGGATATGCATGGGAACATTTAGATGGTCCCAGCCGAGGTTTGGTGGTGCAGTGGTCATTCCCCCTGTAAGGGAAAGATCACGGGTTCGAATCTTGCCGGAATCGATTCAACAAATTGCCTAGATTTTGAGACTTTATAGTCAAGATCGTTCTGACGCTGACTGTACATAATAAATGTTAACATTTCTGTCTTGTCCTTGAGCATTAATACTGTGCAAGTACCCAAGGAATTTCACCAAGCTAGTAGAACGTGAGACTATTTTACATGTGGAACGCAATTATTTCCATTGCTGAAACCGAACCTTGAAGTGGAGTTTCGTTTCGACTGATCGCGGTTAACTACCGTCATTGGTGAAACCACTCTTAATCAATGTATCTTATGCCCGCTTTTGACAGCTGGTACAAGTACAACAAGCTTATTAATGTTCTCGCCGGTGGACGGCGCAGGGCAGCGCGCCAGCAGCTACCATACCGATTAATGAAACCCTGAACGCATCAGATAAT
This sequence comes from Eilema griseolum, assembly GCA_963662185.1. Lineage (NCBI taxonomy): Eukaryota > Metazoa > Arthropoda > Insecta > Lepidoptera > Erebidae > Eilema > Eilema griseolum. Next base: position 137,912 of record OY759244.1, read on the forward strand.
ACGGAATTAGCTGAAGGTTCTCGCGCCTGCCGAGGCTGGCCGGCTGGCGGCACTGGCTTCCATTGGCTACGTTTCATACGTACCCGGCGAGTACATCCTTGTATGTTCGTGTAAACAGGAGGCAGCCAAGTGGTTAAAATGTGCGGCTTGCGATCGTGGGTTCGAACACCTCTCTGCTGATGAGAACCTACTACTAGCACAAGTAATTTAGCTGAACCGGAAGGGGTTAGCGAGAATATTATTAAGTAACGTAACATCTTTTAAAAAAAATGTAATGTTACAAAATTATTTCAAGTGGTTGTTGTTGCTCACATTTGTGCCATTCAGACAGATTTACTCGTGCGTCGCCGTAGACCCGGCGGTCTGGAATTGGTCAGGCAGACTTCAGTATCATCGTCGTTCGTTCGCTAACCATTAAAATTGATTAAGATGGAAAAAAAATAATTAGTTCAGGCGGGACACGAACCTGCGATCTTTTGAGTTATACACGGGTTACAGTGGAATAGAAGCTTCTCCCGTTTTAAAAGTCAGTCAAGTGACCAATTGGTGATATTGTAATTTTTCAGTAGATGGGATTTGTACTGTGAGATGCTAAGGCGTTCCTTGGTGGCACTGTCGCAGTCCACACCTCGTCAGTGCGGGGTGGAGCCAGCGCTGAAACCTCGCGCTGCTCAGTAAACATTTATTTGTACGGCGGCGACCCCCCACGGCGCGGCGTGCTAAGGTAATTAGCGTCGTCCCTGAACTCTCCTGTACAAATACTAAATGTCAATAGCGACGATATGCATTCGACTCGATATAATTTCCCCTTTGCCAAATAAATAGGTGCTTCAAGGGTGTCTGCCGCGCCGCCCGCGCCGCTCTGGCCCACTCGCCGCCGCTCATGTACAGAGTGTAGGCACAGACCTCACTATACGAGCACGAGTCCCCGTCTAACTTCACAGTCGCACAATAATTAATATTTGCATAGTCGAGTATGATTATTTTGAAGCTTTGGTTTCGTATTTGGTATAGTTACTATGAACAATGTAGGTATAACTGCACGCTGCACGCTGGTCAAAATAACCAATATCTACTAGAATACTTATTATGGTAGTGAATTTAGTATTAAGACGGATATCTGTGGAAGGTATTATGTTATGATTTGATGTGAAACCGAACCATTAACGTTTAACAAAGGTGATGATATGCTCCTACCTACTCTACTCTCGAAAGGTTGCAAGTTCAATCCGGCTTATCCGGTGGGGCGGGCCACATTGAATTGGGAGTATCTAACTTTAATGTGCTTTAACTCTCTAATAATATTATAGTGAAGGTGGGTGGGTTATATTTGAAATACGTAATTCATACGCAAACATTGTAATGTAATAGGTACCATTATCGTGTGTTTCAAGAAACTGGCACAAAAGTCTTCTTGCGAAGTTGCCGTACTATGGACTCCCCGAGGGACTTTGCGAATGGATCGCCAGCTTTTTGTCCAACAGAAGCATCCAAGCCGACGACAGCTGCTCGGACCGCATGAACATAAACGCTGGTGTCCCACAAGGCTCCGTGTTGTCTCCGACGCTGTTTCTGCGCCATATCAATGACATGCTGTCTGATGGCTCCATTAATTGTTATGCGAACGACAGTACCGGGGACACGTGTTACACGGGCCGTGCAAATATCCCTCAGTCCGAGGTGGAAAAGAGTCGCGAACAACTTGTGTCTAAAATCGAGACTACTCTCTCTGGAGTATCCGATTGGGGACGACTAAACCTAGTCCAATTCAACCCCACTAAGACACAAGTATGTGTATTCACCGCTAAGAAAACCCCATTCGTTGTGGCGCCGCAATTCCTGGGCACACCGCTTACCATCTCCTCGAGTATCGGGATCCTTGGTGTCGATATCTCCAGCGACGTCCAATACCGAAGTCATTTGCAGGACAAGGTTAAGTTGGCATCAAGAAAACTCGGAGTGCTCAACAGGGCGAAGCAGTACTTCACTGCGGGGCAGCAACTCCTTCTTTATAAAGCACAGGTCCGGCCTCACATGGAGTACTGCTGTCACCTTTTTGCTGGAGCACCTGCATACCAGCTTGACCCCTTCGACTCGTTGCAAAGACGGGCATTGAGGCTGGTTGACAATCCCATACTCGCAGGTAGAGTGGAACCTCTTAGCCTTAGGAGGGATTTTGCCTCACTGTGTGCACAATGGTTTGTGCTCAGATGAATTGTTTGACATGATGCCCGTAGCTACATTCTATCATCGCACCTCTCGCCATAGGCAGGGAATTCATCCCCACACATTGCGACCTGAGCCGGTGCGCACTGTGCGGTATGAAAGAAACTTCATCCCACGCACACTCAAGCTGTTGAATGACCTCCCTGCTGCGGTTTTCCCAAGCGCCTACAATATGGGGTTCTTCAAGAGGGGCATCAGAAGGTTTCTTCATGGTCGGCAGCACGAGTGTGACACCCCTGGTGTTGCATACGTCCATAGGCCACGGTAACCGCTTCCCATCAGGTGGGCCGTGTGCTTGTCTGCCAACTTAGTGGTATAAAAAAAAAAACTTCATAAATAATGGTTTCACTTTCTAGAACACAGATAAACATACATAGGTACCCTGTACGTGTTCTTTTGTAAATACAAGCGCAATAGTGCCCGAGGCCAGAGCCATGCGTATAGTATGAACAACATGATCATAGGTACAAACAAATATTCGCAGGCACTAAGGAGTTAAGTTCCTTTGTCATCTTACAAAACGAGGACTTGTTTACTGGTTTTATTTGAAAATCTGAAAAATGGAGTTGTATCCTGCTAATAGCAGTGTAACAATAAGGCATGGCTCATTTATTAAGGTGCTATCGAGGATACAACGCCAAACGTCTTCAATCTAAACGTGATGATCGAAGCCAGTCGTAAACAATCAAAAGTTACACTGCCATTGCCACGTCACACAGGTCTTTCTTTAATAACACAATCTACCTACATTACGCGTGACGCAGAGGTCATGTTTATGGGCAGGCAGACATCCGCTGCGTATTTCACTTATTATTATAGAGCGGGATAAGTGTTTTCTTCATCGTAATTGCATCCGAAGCTTTTGCTTTTTCTAAACTAACTATGAGTTTAGTTAAACTTCGTAACGACATCCATAGATGTTCATATAACAAGCAGTACTGACGGCTTAACGTGCTCTCCGAGGTACGAAAGTACCCAGGCCCATGCAAATAGGCATGCTCATGCATACAGATATTTGCACTGAGTGGGAACCGAACATCAGTCGCTTTCACTGCCACAGAGGCAGTTGGCGGCATGGCAGGATAAGTGTAACAGAAGTTATTTGACATCAAAATAGAAGGAAACAACAGTAGGGTGATGGAAAAATCAATAGGTATTGTGCTGATCTCTGAACCAATATAAATACTACAACTCTGTATCAGTACAGATGGCCGATTAATTACATTTTATTGTCTTTAATTATGTTCATGTAGTGAACTAACGACTTGTACGGCAATTAACGCGGTCATATATGGTACACATACCTTTGAACCGCCTCGCGCCACGCCGGTGCAGCCGGGTCGAAACGTCACGCCACAGATACCGTTGCTGTGCCCATAGTCGTGTGTCACTTGTCGGGCCGTTTAAAGCTGTATCATATACTTACCTGTTAGTATTAATGCAATCGATACCCTCTACTCTACATCTAGAACACTGATAAGGTTTCCTATAATTTTGTCAGATGTCATATTTTGTAGCCAACTCGGGAGAATGGTATGATCACATGATGTACCTATTAAGTGGTGTCGATATCTGCAACGCAACCATGTGGCTGGTGTGGCGTCAGGTTACCGCACCCACACGCAGGCTGACAGATACGGAGCTGTGGTCAAGAGCTGCTTTGGTGTCAGTATGATCGTACGATTGAAATCCTAGTAGGTAATTAGTATCATGAAAACATTTCGCTCCACTGTCTGCGTACGCGCACCTGCCACCTACACAATGAAGCTCTCAACGCTGCGTTGTGCCGGAGGCCGGAGCACACGATAGTTATCTCAATGTTTAACCCATGAAAGTATCCATGGCGTATGTGATATCAGCTGTAGGTCTTGTAACCTCAATGTCGTGATAACTTAGGTTTTGTTTGAACACATCATTCCTACTGAATAATTAAGTTAGTGTTATGTATTTCTGCTTAATCGAATTGAAAACGTGGCGACATAGAATCGTGCTCGTTGTCGGGAAACTGTAAACATTTCGGGTAGTTGTGTTGCTAGCACTGATTGGTTTAAAAAATATGAAATAAAACATGGCGGCTCCAACACACAGCACAATGTTTTCAAAACACGCCCCCAGGCCCACACTTTATCACAGTGTTTGTGCTCTGTGCGCCGACGATAGCGACCAATGCTGGATTAATTTTTAGTACAAATAAAATTGTAAACTGAAAACATCGTGTTATCATTTACGCTCCACATCTCAACACTCACAACTACCTACGAGTTATGTCTTATCGTTGCACCATTCACGCAAATCTAAGGCGAAAGGTCTTGCACTTACTGATTTGTTATAGAATCGCAATAATTGAAATCGTAGGTTATAATTTTAAGATTATCATGACGTCAGTATAATTATTATGTTCCCTAATCACTGCAGAAGTCAATGTAAATTACCTACTGGCCGGCTGCCAGCTACTGGCTAGGGCAGACCATCGCCCAATAAATAATGAATACATACCCGACGCCGCAAGCGCGAGTATGCACACCGTGGGTTGTGTTCCCGTGCGCTCGTACCCCACCACTGGAAATGCCAGCCAGAATGCCTACATTCCCAGTAGGTACAACATAAAACAACAAATACCTTTGTCTCCCAAATTCCTCGCAGAACAGTCCTAAAATACAAATGACCGGGGAGGCCCTCGTCAACATGCAGGGAGGCTGACCGCTGTCGCGCGGTGCGGTGACGGTCGCTAGTGGGACGTGAGGCGCATATTATGCGCGTGACGCGCGAGTGCGCGCTCTGTAATTAGGCTGTAGGCGGTCTGCACTCACCTAATTACCGCATGAATTCGCGAACTGAGTGAGCGTTGTCTATGTTATGCAGGGATGTCCACTGCTCAGTAAAATCTAAAATGACTTTTTTCTGTGCCTCTATGACCACTTCAGTGCACTTGGTCGAAACGTCACACAGTTCAAACTTCAAAGATTAATTATGTGAGTACAGTCAGAGATATTTTGTTTAAAAAATTACAAATTATTATTCACCTTAGCTGTGAAATTATTCTCAAAGTATAAAACAAAATGTCAAATAGGGTGAGTGGGAGCTAGAGTGAACGGTTTCTTGATGAGATGAGTAGTTTTTAATTGAAACCTTTGTAGAAACACAAATATTGACTTAAGTTAAAGATGTTAATATTGTATTTGAAAAGCAAAGATTATAAATTTCTATGGTATTAATAAAATCCTGCTAAGACTGCCCCCAAAATAAAAAGAATAACAATCAAAAGGTGACGGGGTAAGATCAACATAGAGTCAAAAATGAATGTTGTGTAACAATCATTGGAACGGTTAGTAATGGCTATCATGACCGTCTACGGGTCTAAAAAGGCCACATTGACCGATTCTGCTAAAACGAGAAACTTTATGAACTTGTAGTAGATCTCAATAATTCATATGAACTCGTAAAAGGGTCACTTTTAAGAGCAGAATCATAACAATTCATCTACTAAGCAGCTTCTAATTTCGAGTACTCGTAAATATCGCTTCATGACAAAATATTATCCCAATACGATTCCAATAAAGTGACCTTTTTAGACCTACAGGTCATGATAGCCATTACGCCATAGGTTTTAATACTGTAACTATTTATAACCGACTGCAATGTCATAATTCCATCAATTATCGAATTTAGAACTACATACATGTTATATTTGTATATTTTAATCTTACCCTGGTGAGGAAAGATTGAAGAAAGACTCGTACATACCTCTTTTATGAAAGTTGCAGATCATGGGATTAGATTGAAAAACTCGAATATTGTGCAAAAATATCGTATCGCCTACATTGGCTTACTATGCACAACCCTGCCGACAAACTATGACTGAGGTGAGGGACGTAAGGACATGGCGGACATAGCAATGTCACGTGCACCGCAAAAACCATGTTGAAGATTGTTTGTCTTACCCATTATTGCTCTTGCCCCCACTCACCCTACATTGAATATATACCTGCAGTTTTCATAATATTGCACTTCAATATAAAAATAAGTAATTGTTAAAATATTGTAATTACTGACTGTACCGCAACCGATAACGTAACCTGACCACTTAATTTCCTGTTTACCTAGAATATTATGGAACAATATCGAAGTACTAACACTAACTACTGTGATTTGTTATTTTGTGGCGGAATAATCGAAAAATAGCTACAGTAAAGCACTGTGCACGTAAAGAGCATTGTTTTGGTAGGTAGCGGTGTAAAGTATTCTAAGTGTTGTTGGTAGAGTATGTGTTTAATAACTACAGTACGTTTAATAGATCGACGGCTAGGTTTTGTAAAACAATAGATTGTATATTGGCGACAGTACACGTAAGCACGCAATGAACACTTTCAGGATTTCACAGTTTTTTCGAATTCATTGTTCGCAAAGAGGTGTCAGCCCTATCTGTACAAACATGCGCATGTGTGCGTAAGAGTCTCGCGCCCTCACCCGCTCCCCCGCCGGAAGCTCCCTGTTCCCGGGAACTACTTCCATCCGTATGGTGAAGCGCTCCGAGCATCGAATACTGTGAGTTGATTGAGAAGCAGCGCGAGAGGCCGGCCATTGACACCCGCGCTCGAGACCTAGCCAATGGCAGCGAGGTGGTGGAACTTCGCCGATATTATGTCCACACTGATTGTGTTCTACTAGAGCTGCGTAAACAAAGGGACGCGCGCCGTTCAGATCGTGCCGCTGGCCCGCAGGGTCGCTTGCAATTAGCGAGATAGATTGAAAAATAACATGAATAAACCCAGCGGCGCAAAATGTGAGCCCTATTTCATTTTATAATCCAAATTCATACATGTGACGTCACAGTGGTGCGGCGGTAGAGCGTTCGAAGCAGTCCGAACTCACGTCATAGTCGCCTTCGCCTCTTATAGGTTAGACACTGTTTGAGCTTAGTTTGAGTCTAGTCGCGCATTGTCATATGTTGTCCTAGAAATCCTAGAATACTTTTTCACCCGCATTTCGGGGTCACACTATCACACGTAATATTAATAATATAGTGGGCGAGCCTATTACGTCAACTGAGCAAATTTTCCAACTGCCACTGAGGATATAATTACAGAAGGTGTTCGTGGGTAGTGAGTGGGTGGTGGAGCGGCGCTTTCCTCGGCATGACTAGTCTAGCTCGCTCAGGGATACCTACTAGTTGATCGGCGTCCTTTAGTTGTTCATTTAACGACTTATTAAGCCAGTAGACAGCGATATACCTTTAAACCTTTCTGTGCGGGCAGCAACAAACTTGTAATGCGTTTAACATGAAATTTGCCGCTCTGGTATCGTTACTGCAGCAGTGTGAGTGCGCGGATGCGTGCCGACTTGTTCACGCGAGCTCGTCGCCGGAGCATTAAAATGAATAGTGTAGAGCGGGGGCCATCGCGGCCTATTTAATTGATGAATGGCCCGGCGCGGCTGGCCCCACTGCCGACATGTATAATGCAGGTTCAGGGCCGGCGCCTACTTCCCTGTAGCTGACTGAATTGGGACATCCCCGTTGGTCAATACCCCGTTGTTAAACCCTATTGACAACTGAGAATGTCTTTCTACTGGTATTTCCACTTGTTCACACTTTCACTCTCCGGGCTTATTCCCGCTGGTCAATACTGTTCACAACTGGGAATGTTTTGTTCCATTGGTTAACAGTGCTGAAAACCGCGATATTTTTTCCCAGCCATTTTTTATTTATTTTATTGTTTTCTTTTTTTCATTTCATTTCATTTGTTTATGTTTCCTTTAAAGATAACAATGCGCGTAAGACTTTTGTTGAAGTTGCTGCAAGCTATACGGTGAGACTCAAGAATGTAGGGATGTCCATTTATTTATTATTTGTGAAACATAGGTAGGTATTACAAAAGATCTTAACATTAATATCAGTGCACTATGTTCTACCATTTGACATGGTGTACAAATTAAATTTAAATTTAAAATATGGTTAGTTTATTTACTAAGAATATGGTTAGTAGGTACTCATGTACCATTAATTTTATATCGATTTATTTATACCATAATTCATAATTATTTTATTAGTAACCTTTATACCTATTGTTAACTCGTCTAATTTAATGTCATTCATTCTTTCATAATGTGTATAGAAACTATGCAAAAGACCCACTGAAAGACAGGAGTCGTCACTTAATACATACCATTCATGAAGTGGTTACGTCCTAGCTAGTAAACTTTTTGATTTCTTCTTAGTCCTGTAGGAAGCGTCGCCAGATGGTAAGTGCAGTTAGCGTTCTGGTCTACGGTAACCGTCTACTATTAGAAGCGCTAGATTGTTATTTGCTACTTCAGTGATACAAATGTTGCGTCGGTAGGCCGCAGCCGTCGCAGAGCTCGAAACGGTTACACCGAACTACGGCAGAGGAACCTTCTCAGCTGTATAAGGAAGAAGTAAATCACAGTCTGGTGCTCTACCCACCTATCTACTAATCTACTCATGGCATAGATTACGACGAGCCGTGAGTTTTATTTCAACTCCAACCTTACAATGCCGATGTGAACCCACAGCTTACCTTATGGCTCGGTTCGATTGCTAGTGTCTATTTAAAAAAATACCCATTCTTGTTACAATGCCTTCCAGTAATATTGTGTGTCAATCTGTGTAAATACATACATACAGCACCATGTTGTCGACTGACTTTCCTTAGAAAAATAAACAGTGTGTGCTATTGCAGTGAAACATAAAATTAATAATGATGAAGTGAAGCGAGCACAGTTAACAGTAGCTGGTGGGGGCGCATGAGCACAATTGCTCAGAGCTGACCGCTCGCTCTAAGTAGCACTTACACAACTTTGTAGCGAGACGAGTGACGCGGGGCACAGCGGATTTCCACTACCGGCGAGCCCCGTGGGGGGCAGGCTCGCTAAACCGCTCCCAACTAAAGGATACAATTCTACATACCCATGTTATAGCTTCCTTTGAACCAAATACGCATTTCCACAGCGAACACTCCCAGCAATATATACAGCTTGCTGTAAGTAGCGAGGTGACTGACCCGATAGTGATAACTTCCTCCAGTACTGAAACTCGTCACGCAAAGTACACTGCTCGCTAACTCGTAATAGTGCATTAGCCGCAATGAATAGGAGCGGCGTAGAATTGTGCGGGCAGGGGGCTCTGTGGAGAAACCATATCCGGCTGCGGTTAGTGCTCAAAAACGCCGACACTCAGGCAGGAAGAAGGGCGAGCCGCAATCAATAGCTCGCAGTGGGAGCCGGAGCCGTACGCGAGCAGCTTATCGCTCCCACACAGGAACACGCCACTGACGCCACGGCGCTCAGCGCTCGGCACTATCTCTTACTTTGAGGATTTTAAATAGCCGAGTGCTTTGCCAGTCTCGACACTGCCCGGAGATTTACATACATACACTATGGGCTCAAATTACAAATACAATAATTATAATCTACTTACGGTTCCGCGTGTAGGCAACGTCAAACTTTTATTAAAACAAATTATAATTTTGTTCGACATGGCAGAAGATTGCGCCGGTGCAGCCCAGTTGCTACAGTGCATTCTGTGCACGAGGGAAAGTTTATCAGAGATGGTGCTCCATATACAAGTAATGTTTTCCATCATTTCCGTATGGCTAACGTAGATCGCAGAATTTCAACAATTGTGTTTAGTTACTTTGGTATTATGTTATCTGTGGTTTAGTGATGCGCCGAACATATTGATATTGGAGTAGGTATTATGTTATATCTGTGATAGTGATACGTGATCGTTTTTTACAAATACATTATACTTACGCTTACAGCACATTCTCTAAGGGGTAAGCCCACGGTAAGCCTATTGGCAGCAAGTGGGAACGTCGAAGTAGTATCTTCTATCCATGTCACGAAAGTCCTTGCACTACATACAAGATAAATAGATTTTATTATTGAAGGGGAATTGACCAATATTATATAGTTTAGTAAGTAAATAGGTAGGTACCTAATTACCTCCATTTAGTGTCAACAAGGAAAATTTTAAACAATGTACTAATAATGATTTGGTCATTAAGTCCGCGGTTTGTGTTGTGCGGCGACGTAATTACTTTAATTGTCTTATGCGTACATGATACTGTAGGTACTTCCGCCCACATTCCTTATATGTAAAAGCAATACCTACTTCAACAGTTCAACCCAGATATGGAGCAGCTCAGTAATGTGTGGGTATCTACCGTCGCACTCAAATGGGTAAATAAGGTATACATATAGTACATGTAGGTACTCGTAATAAATTAAGCAAAAAACTGTTGGCAAACGAGTCGCAAATTATGGAGTGGTGGCCACTTACCGCCATGCGGGCACACCGCGGCGGCGCATCACGAGCACGCTACATTACCGTTACCTGCCATTACACATACTCGAACCGCAAGTTTCCATGCGGGCCCTCGTAAAGACAAGTATCACAGAAACGACAAACGACTAGCAATGCAATCACAATATCGCTTATCATAAAATCTGTAAACGACGGCAGTCGTCCATCGCCGCCGCTAACCGACCGACCGCGGGCCATTACGGCGCAGTTTGCTGTTGATGTCGCTGTCTCCGAGCGCTGCTGAGTACCGAGTACTGAGGTACTGTCGGTGCGCGGTGTGGCGTAATCGCCACCACCTGCACTCTGTTAACACTACATTTGTCGCGTCGCGGGCCCAGCGCCGAGCACAACTCATTAGGAGCGATGAAGTGCGGTGGTAATGCACGTTTTTGCGCCATTATTGCGACGTTTTTGCGGCCGCGTCTGCAATGCACATGCGACAGCAGCTAGATGCAAGATTGCAATAGTTCTGCTTTACGAGTGGCAGTAAAACAACTTACATTGTAATGTTTTTACGTCGGAGCGCTCGCGCAGTCGTGACGTGATGGAATTCGTCGCACGACGCATGAGTGAAGCAAGATCCTGTTCGTAGGGAGCTCGTATTCGCTGTCTAACCGATATGGACATTCCGCAGTACGCAGTACATGTTATCGTTAACAACGCATAGTTTGATATCTGTGTCTGAAACGCGATGTCAGATATCGTCGGCGTGCCATACATGGCACACATGCCACAACACAAACACAAACGCAGATCACTTGTGCCTGAATGCTACAACTATTTGGATTTGATATCGTGCCGTGAACGTATAGAATAGAACCCTCAGCAGGATTTCGTCACTCTGCCTTCAATAATAAATATTTTTGGTTATACTCCTGAAGAAATGCTGTGACGTCTCTACTTGGATTCATTTAGGATTTTGGATAACTTGTGGAGGAACGAGGTGTGATGTTCCTCCAACACAAAGGGAGGATCCTCCGACCAGGCAAGGTGATTACGCCTGGCGGGCCGCGGCCCAACGATTGTCGTTGGGACGATGTACATATGCTCTCCCAGCGCGAGAACTTTACTTGCGCGATGTAGGATTCGTAGTAGTTCTGCTTGCTGTCGCTAGATGGCGCTGGGTACATGTGGCATCGCCACATCACTCCCCTCTAAGACCGGAGGTTGATTTGCGATGAGTCGGCTGTCTAAGCTCTCTTGATGAGCATGCCATTTCCAGTCTTGAGTAGTTCCGTTTCGTCAGAACTGGACGCCGCTTATTCCGTTAGTGGAACAGTCTTCCTCGCTAGTCCCAGTGAGTCGGGACTACCGCTGGTCCCGAAGACGCGAGACAAGTGCGGTGCTGCGGTCCTGCTGTGAAACGCCTTGAGTTGGAACTCGATGCGTCGAGATGAATCCTCGGCGAGCCGCCAGCGGGGCGAGGTGAGTCCTCGGCAGTGACGGGGCGAATCCTCGATGAAGCGAGGTAAGTCCCCCGTGTATTGGGGCGAATGCTGCGTAATGGCTGAGTGCCACGTAGACGGGAGAGATGTCCTCTTCTTACGTGGACCGTATGTACGTGCACTGTATGCCTTAGATGCAGGCGAGGCCGAAGGATTACCAGGCTGCAACGGTCACTGCATGCTGTGGTATCCTTGTAAGGGCCGAAAGTGCTGGATGGCGACGACTTGATTACCGCTCATGCGGGAGAGGTGAATGGGATGTGACGATGAGAATGCTGATGATATGTTCAGCGAAGGTTACGTGATCAGATCACGTCGGGGTCACCACTGTGGAGGAACGAGGTGTGATGTTCCTCCAACACAAAGGGACCAGGCAAGGTGATTACGCCTGGCGGGCCGCGGCCCAACGATTGTCGTTGGGACGATGTACATATGCTCTCCCAGCGCGAGAACTTTACTTGCGCGATGTAGGATTCGTAGTAGTTCTGCTTGCTGTCGCTAGATGGCGCTGGGTACATGTGGCATCGCCACAAACTAAATTTAAACTTAGTTCCAACGCAAGAAACATGATATATTAATTATAAATGCATACTATGAGGTACCGAATTCTTAGTATCCCGACATGTCTCTCGTCGGAAAGGTAAGTAGCTAGATACATCAAACTATCGTAAACCCAGCGTGTCTAGTCACTGGTGCGTCTAATCCAGCATATTATTGATCTGTGTATTTAGCACCGGTGCGGTGCCAGCGCGTTGCTGCTATATTGACGTAAGTGTCCCAACCCAAGTCTGCTTTGCTTACGGCCAATTATATGTCTCGTTTCGATTTCTCCACAGTTTAGTTTAGTCGACATTGAGTTAAAGAAGAATGCACTAATTTAACACGCGCTTACTTTAAAAATAACTCTTACACGATGTCACCGTCAAACTTAACAAGACGGAGAACAAATTATTGGGACGTTTTTGGTTACTGATATTTTTTATATAGAACCCGTCAATTAGACTTCACCTCGCCTGATGGTGTGCTGAATACCATTTTACAATACCTCAAACTAACGGCCTCATCATATGCTTTTACACGCCCCGCTTAAAGGACCCGGGCCTATAGGAAGAACATGAGAGATGAAATAAATATATACCTGGTATGTTCCCGAAATGAAAACACGATACGAACGAGAAAGAGCTACACTGAAAATAGAGAGAGGTAAAAATGCTTTCGCAAACATTATTTTGTTATTTTCATCGTACAACGTACTCACAGGCTCCGACCGACGTCATCGTACTTCGCAAAGGGTTTCATCTACATCGGCTGACTACGTAATGTATAGAAACCTTAGCAACAGAAAAAGAGCCCCGAAACAAGAAACAATAAACACGGAACGAGAAACTTGAACTTCAAACTTTTAATCGTTTTACTGTTTTTAACTTTTGATTACTAAATGAAGTAATGGTTTTTACTATACTATGTAATGTACTGTAGCGAAGACCGCGGACTTCGATTCGACCCCGTGTCGGGGGCTGCGGACACGGACAAACTTTGGATTAAAATAGCCTGTCATTGGGTCCCAGGTTCCAGGTCCTAGGCGTCGAGTAGCATATTTAACGAATATTTGTATTCCCTTAACATCTTGAACATATTACTTAAACCACTTAGATAATAAGGTTAGGCAGACAAAATAAATACGCAGTTTGTTATTTTTTAAGAGTATTATGTAGGTATATGAGTTCTGAGCCAATAAAGATTTATATATCAATGTGCTTCAAAGTGAAACGATCCTGTAGTAAGCTTGACCGCTATCTGCGCCGGCGAGAGAGGAGTGCTGCGCGATAGCTGCGCTTATCGACTTCAACAATTCGATTTATTGCCGAAACTCACATCACGTAGCCGTTAGTTATCATATCACTGGCGTGTTGCGCCACGCAGCGCCGCGCCGCGCCGCGCCGCAGTTCGCTGCTCGCAACACACGTGCGACCATCCATCACGCGTTATCGACGCGTTAGATCAAGATACGAGCTTTCTTAAAATGTAAAAGAGCATGTACGCGCGCCGGCGCCGGCGCAACCCGCGTGATTACGAGCTGAGTGCGAATGGCGCTCGCGTACCTACCTACAGTGTGCTTATCGCCGCACAACACGAAGATTACATTAACGAGTTTAAGTAACTTTGCCATCGACACGTAGGCGAAGGTGACCGTCTCGCCGTCAAATTGAACCGAGGCCCATAGTCTGTGGGAAATCTTCCACGATAAATATATCATAAAATAGGTACATACGCCTATATTATTACCTACCTAGTACCTAGATACCTACAATCATTAAGGTGTATTAAAGAGATGTACCGGGTTCGAATCCTGGCCATTACATTACCGACGTGAATCTACTCCTAACACAACAATTTGGCTCATACCTGGAGGGGTTAGGAAAATACTAGTTACTTTCTTTAAAAGAATACTCTGTGCTGTGATCATCAATTGTAGTTTGTTGAATGTGAGTAAAGTAGCAAACAAAGCCCTTCTACTGGTAAGCGTGTATGATCTGATGATCTCATTACCGCACAGTGCGGCCGAGACCAGTAATTTGTAATACCACGTAACGCGCTTAGGCTTAAGCGCTGTAGCATGTAGGCAGCGCATGCTGCGTGTGTATGGCAGTGAGGCCGAGGGCATGAGGCGGTTAGGCTGTGTTTACATTGAGCCCGAGATGTACAGAGCAGAGCGGAGTTGTTCAGCAGGTTACCAATCATATCATTACCATCAATTATCCAGCGATATATGAAGGCCTTTTCCCACCCCTTCTAAGATACCAACGACTTGGATACGATGTACCAATACAACCAGATGCTAAACATGCTATAGCTATCATTATTCTCATCGCATACCCGCACCAATCCCGACCATTTCTACCGAGATGCGCTTGGGATTGTTCATGAAATTTACAATTCTCGCCGATTTTATCTCTTGGTGGAAGTCGATCTAGACGACCATAATTTTACGAGCGTTTATCCAAATTGTTTAATAAATATTATTAATGAACTTTGTGCTACGTATTAGTGGGTTCGTCTTGTTAGCCTCTAGATATAACACAATGCGAGCTGCCCCCTCCTCACTGGGCACAGGGAGGCAAGTTCCACAGCGAGCTATTAGCGTAATCTCAGTTAGGAAACACACAATATTACTTAAGTTTTTCCTTCGCTCGTAGTATCCACTTTATAAGAGACTCTATCTTACTTTATTAGACGGCGGGGTCCACGCGATAACTCGGTTATATCGTCGTCTCGTTCCCTTGGGGGCTATACGTTCAAGTAGGACAGGGATAAGGCGATAGTGCTTCACATAAATTACACTAGTGATCTTAAGGGAGTTTGTGGCTCAGCCGGCGGAGACAGGACGGCACGTATATCAAATCTGCAGGCGAGCTTAATACACAGATAACCACAAATAGAGTAATATAGTGTATAAGCAATGGAGCACCCGCATCGAGCGAAGGCAAGGACCGCGAGGCCGGCCCAGCCCCGCGTGCTGACATAACAAACCGTGTTCAGTATTCCGCGCAGAAGGCACTTGCAAATTGTCGGGCAAAGTGTTGTGTCCACGGCGCACCAGCCTGCGGCCTGCGGGCACACGACACATGAATTTAATATTTAGAATCAGGGTGTGGAATATCAAATAGATTTTAACTCCGTTAGCTTGAAACAATAAGACCCGAAACCCGGAAATTTCTATAGAAAGAACTGATAAAGGTGCGGTCCGTTTATTTAGTAAATACCAACGATAATACTCTCCATCTACCACTTTACGACACTTTTCATAAAACTCAAGCCACGTTACTTTATTCTTTAGTTAACAACCCGTCTCCTTTAAGTTTGAACCTGACGTGCAAGTAACGTCATCGATGCCAGGTCCAAACTTAAAGTAAACGGGTTATACATTAAAGATAATTAGTAAATAACAAGTGGTAGATTTGAGTTCACATATCCGCGTGGGCAGTGGGCGCTCCTACTCGTGCGTGTTTGCGTACCAAGCAGCCGCAGTTATCTCTATGTACCTACTTCAAACATACTGTCGATGCAAAAACTATTGTGATTTAATCATGGTCGTTCACCTATCGCCGTCTCTCGGCCGGTGCCGGTCCTCACTCCTCAGGTATTGAAAGTGGTAGCCGCCATAAACCACCGACCGCGCTCGTCCAGTCGCGCTTAGCACTCTTCACACAACCGCAGCCGCGCCGTAAGAAAGTTATTCATTAGAAGGCCGCTCACCAATTTGAGCGTCAGTGTTTGTACGACTAAAGATAATAAAATCATTGTTTTGTTTTCGGCCACACAATTTTATGGTACTTAAACATTTTTATTTTATTTTTAAACATCACACTTGAGTCGTCTCAACACAAAAGAGCATGCACACACAGTCACGCCTCAAACCCATTGAAGACACTGTAGACTGTAGGCAGAGACCACTTCTTTCCACTTACTACGATCGAGATCCTGGCAAAGATGTTCTCTTCATGTTTCATATTATATGCTGTCTGGTTTTTACTTAAAATATCCTACATCTGATACGACTGGGACCTTTAGTAAGAGGCGAGGATGAAGGCCATTCTCGCTTCAATTATTGTTTCGTCAATCCTCTTTTGTCCTTCCTCTCTGCATATCCGAACCCTGTAAGGCCGGTTTTAAACTATCCGGTCCGATATCAGTGTCGGACGACGATACCTGATATTCAATAACCGACACCGTGTGCTGTTTTCACATATATCCGATAAAATTGATTCAATACGTCAAGTATACGTCTATTTATTCGATAGAACAGACTAAAAAAAAAATAAACATTATTCAAGCACAACCACAGACTCCTTAGTAATCTCTACCATTGATTATGACATGAAATTTGTTTTTTTTTGTAGTTGTAGTGACTGATTGACATTAATATCCGATATCGAGTGAATACAGCGGTGTCAGGTCCGATATTAACGGGCCGGACAATGTGAAAGACAGATACTTATTTCATACATTCATTTAACTTCTTGTCGGCTACCGGAGCAGGCACCGATATCGGATCGGATAATGGGAAAACGCTCTAAGCATAAGAGCTCATAATACATCGGATACAACAAAAGCTAGAGCTCTCAAAAAACTTTACACGAATATAAATGCATAACAAAGTATTTGCATTACATTGAATTAAAATTAGATCGTTGAGTCTAGTAACTGAGTTTTAAGTTTGTACTCTTGTTCACCTTCCTTATGTTTATGCAGATATCTTGGCTATTGTTTCCTAGCTAAAGCAACCTTCGCACCTACCTACTTACCAACCGCAATATCTAAATACACTGATGAGCGTAAGTTCAACGAGTGCAGACGCAAGCCCTACATCACACACACACTATAAGGTTTGTTTTTGTGAGACACTGGGAGCCAATGTCGTCACTCATATTAACACAATTATTGTCATTTCAGGGTTTCCCTAAATAGCTTGTGTTGCTTAGGTCATAGTTCTTCTAACACAAGGTAAATAAATTAAAAGTACACCACAGCTATAATAAGGTTAAATAAATACGCTGAAAGGTCGCCCGGCTGTTCACCGACCGTCGCACTATCGTATCGTGCAGTAGGTGCCTACTCCTGCTGCCTACCTATCGACGATGTGTGTTTAGCCGTCGATCATCGTATAATTCAGTTGACATTTGCCAATAATCAAGTGTCAGTAAGTACCAATAAACTCACCCACACGCACTCGACGCCGCCGCGCCGCGCCGCAGCGCTGTTACTAAAGATATGTACGTACCTAAGTACACACAAAGTGATATGTACGTACAAAGTGCGGCAATGCCTGAGTACTGAGTGCTGAGTACCTACCCACTGTACATCGAATGATGTAAATGTAAACGATGGAACAGAGCCGATGCTTATCTGCGTTTAACTCTAACTTTTTTATGACAACAAATATTCTGATAGATTTAGATCGGTAAAAGTAAAATTAGGTTAGCATACCTACTGAGTAATAAAATAGGTTTAAAGTTTCATTAAAGTATTCTGATTTTACCAGTGAAGCAGATCACACGTGTAAACGTTAAAAATATACAAATATACTATATTACAACAGTCTAAAAGAAGTAGCAAAAACAGTAGTTAGTTTTTGCCACTTCTATTAGGCTGTAATATAAATATACGAATGTATTATGCTAACATATGCTTTTAACCTATCCCTAAGTAGATTTATAAACATTAGGCGCACAAAGTTGCCGGACAACAAATTAATATTACGTGTCATATGTTTAATACCAAGAGTCTACACAAATCGTCTTCAATCAATCATCACATTGGCACTGCGCTGCGCCGTGTCGGCGGCATCAACGATATTGATGTCGTGGGCAAATTAACGTCCACAGATGTGATGCCAAAACTTATTTGTGAACCTATTGGGGTACGAACCCGACCGTGAAGAGAATTTTATCTTCAAAAAAAACAAAGTACTACTGGAGTTCGGATGCTCAAGGGCCTAAAACATAAGCGTCATCGTACAGAAGCTTAGTGGCTACTTTACTACATGTTCGAATCCTTCCCATTAAACTACCACAGTGAACTCACTATTGACACAAGCAATTTTGATTAGCTGGAGGGGTCCTCAGTTCCCTAACCGTACTAGTCATTTCGTTTACTGATATTCGATTGCTTGATATATGTCGAACCAACGTCTAAGAAAAGTATGCAGGTAAGTTATGCATATGACTGCGTACTGTTGCGGCTCCATGGAGTGGGCACTGTCACAATGTTAGTAGCCAAGAAATAACGAACAAAAAAGAACTGTTTTGTCTCAAAGCAACAAAATTAAATTAGAAATATTTGATGTTTTGTATCTAGCTAGTCTGTCGCCAACCTACGAACATTGGAGTACGTTAACAAGAGCCAGACCTGTGCCATTGAGCGGCCACTTCGTCACAAGTGCGTCGCGACTACGTGTCTATGGAGAATTTAGTAAGTTACTATCGAGCCAACAACTAGTCAAATTGTTTTTTATTTAATGTCATGCAGCTCTTTTTTCATTTATAGCGTCGTAAAATTAATGTATCTCCGCCGTAACTGCCATTCACAGTTAGCGTGTTCTCACTGCACGCCAACGCCCCCGGCGGCGCTCGATTCGTATCGCACACACTCGCGACGGAGCCGTGCCTCAGGCGCGATGCGCACATTGTGCAAACTCTACGGTTGTTAGTTATTGTTAGCCGGCCAGGCCGCAGGCCGCAGTAGCCTGGGTCGACGCGCGGCCATTATTGATCATATATACGCTAATCTCATTCATTTATTGTTGCCTATAAGAGTTTCCACAGAACACTGAGGCCGCCATCTGTACGTACCACATTGTATCTCTCAAATTGTTGTGTTATATCCTTGGAATTATTATTTTCCTTACTATGTGGTCGACATAAACATACAACAACCAACTGCACTCGAGGCCGGACTCGATCCCAACATGATCAAAAATGTACGACACAGTCATATAATATAGTGATGCATGCTCATACAATAGGGAAGTCCAATGACTATGCCTCGTATTCAGGCACACGAGCACATCTGGTCGGGAGGCGTGGGACCGCGGGCTTGCGGGGCGTGCGGCGATCATCCAGTAGGTACAGACACTTGGGAATACTAAAACCAGGATGTTGTCTTTTGTAGGAGCGATATCCGCACAGTATGTGGCACGTCGCACGTCACGCGCCGCGCCCGCACGCCGCACGCCCGCGCCGACTGCGGACGGAATAATTTAGAAATCGTCACTGATGCGGTGCGGCGACGCCTGCGATCGTACTGATGCGAATTTGAATATTTCCTCACTCATCATCTAATGATAGTCTATAATATAACATAGCTTTGGGTTGGTCGGCCTCGCAGAGTGTTTTGATGGATATGAAGAAAACTATAGAAGCCTAGACACAGGCACAGCGCAGCGTTAGATACTTGATGCGAGTAACATTATATAATTTGGTACTCTAGTCAACTCTAGTGTATTTTGATTATTAATATTTTAGTCACATATTAATTGTGTATTGTATTCTTAAAAAGCCCAATTCATATCTTTTTGTATGAAACCGGGACGCCCCGCCGTGTCCGGTGTCCGGTGTCGGAGTCGAGAGTGCACAACACAACACGCTACTGCCGCGGGTGATGCTGAGTCGTGTCGCCTGTGAAGTTGTCCGTGTTCACACATCTACATAGGTTACACTAAAAGTTTCCGGAACTGGCCACTTACATAAACAATATTTAAAAATTTATTACAACATTTGAAAATAGAACTCTTTGGCTGTAGAATACAGTTTGTTTCATCTGACTGTCTTTTGTTTTTACCTTGTGGCGCCATTTAAAAAATTGTGTGTCTGCATCAACATGGATTTAACTCGGGAAAATTTTCATAGTATGATTTTCTACGATTTTAAGTGTAATTTGACGGCTCAACAGAGCATCGCTCGGCTTGAAACAGCTTTTGGCGATGAAGCTCCATGCAAGACGACTGTATATAGCTGGTTTGCAGAATTCAAGCGTGGTCGTATCAATCTCAGTGACGAATCTCGCGATGGTCGGCCGTCCACCGCTGTGACCAACAAAAACATCGATGCTGTGCGCCGTATGATTGAAACAGACAGGCATGTGACCTACTATGAAATTCGCGCATCCTTAGAAATAGGCATGAGTCAAATACAATCAATCCTACACAAACATTTGGGTGTGAGAAAGCTGTGCTCGCGGTGGATCCCACATAACTTGACCGAGGATCAAAAAACGGACCGCGTCACTTGGTGCAGTGCCATGCTTACCAGATTCAACGAAGGTGCGTCAAATTTGGTGTGGGACATAGTAACAGGTAACGAAACATGGATTTATTGCTACGATCCCAAAACAAAGCAGCAATCGAGCGTATGGGTCTTTCAAGATGAGCCGAAACCAACCAAAGTGGCGCGCGTGAAAAGTGCATCTAAGCGGATGATTGCTTCTTTTTTTAATAAAACTGGACACGTGGCTACTGTTGCTTTAGAAAATCGTCGTACTGTGAATAGTGACTGGTACACGACCATTTGTTTGCCGGAAGTTATTGACGAACTCCGTAAAAATAACCGTAAACGCCGTATCATCCTGAACCACGACAATGCTAGTTCTCACACGGCCAGACAGACAAACGACTTTTTGAAGGCGAAAAATGTAGAACTCATGAGTCATCCTGCATACAGTCCCGACCTGGCACCTTGTGACTTTTATCTGTTCCCAAAAATTAAGAACCAATTACGCGGCCAACGATTTTCATCACCAGAAGAGGCTGTCGAGGAGTATGAAAAACACGTTTTAGAGGTCACCACAGAGGAGTGGCACAAAAGTTTTCAAAACTGGTTTGATCGAATGAAAAAGTGCATAGACGCCAAGGGAGATTATTTTGAAAAACAATAAATTAATTTTGTACCTTTAATAGTATTTTTTCATATTCATTCCGGAAACTTATAGTGCGCCCCACGTATTAGGTCAGCTGAGAAACCAAAGTCAACTTAAATCAATATTAGTCATAGGTATAGGTAGGTACTAAGTAAGTATAAGGCTCCAGCTGCCCTCAAAGACTCCTTGCGACTGTCGGAGTATTAAAGAAGGTTGTATGACTCGTAAAGGTGAAACTTGAGGACTACCTTAATATTTAATTATATAATATATAATAAAATAAATAAAATATGTACTAAATACCTAATGTACCATGTTTTCATACTTAGGTGACAGCGATAATGTAACTACTACATTAGGTACTGGTTATCCGAATAAATAAATAGAAAATAGAAAATGATAGACATACAAAACCAAAATTCACAGGTATGGGTCGAATGCTAGAAATCAGTTAAAAATACCTACTTCATTATATATTTACAATAATCTTAAATTTATTGATTTGCAGGTGTAACAGATTTAATGGGAAACTTGAGAGCTCGTGAGCACAAAAACACCTATTGAGATAAATCATAGGAGAGGTATTATAATCAGTTAGACACTGAGGTGAATTAGTGGCGTGACGCGTGCGTGCGGCGTGCGGCGTGCGTCGGCGGTCGAGGGTCAGTCCGTGAAAGGTCTTTTATCTTTTTAATCACATACACACTTAATGAATTGAATGGTTTCATAACTCGACACGCGTACCACATCCACTTCCACATACATACATACACACGGTACGAACAAGTAATAATTAATAGTCTGTAACACGAGACGCTTATGTCCGTTTGACAAATGATTGAGGACTAAGTTTACTGACGTACCTACTATTTGTCACATGTCTAGAAGGTTATTTCTCAGACGGCGGCGGCGGCACGCAAATTACGACAAGTATAAGCTTAAAAGTACGTTGGAGCCGTGCGGAGAAGTTATTAGCGGTGAATAGGGGAGGGTGTTTCTTTTCAAGGTACTTAGTCGACGGACAGTCCCGGCGGAGATAGGCAGCGTCAAGTAAAGTAAGGTAAGTCACACAAAAGAGTCAAGCAAGTCAAACCATCTGTCCAAGTCCACGTCGCTATTCTCCGTCTCAGCTCGACTGCCGTTCCGTACTTCAGCTTCACTTGCCTGACCTGTCTGTAGCACCAGCTCACTATACGCTAGCATGAATTGATAATAAAGCAAGTGGTAGGCTATTGTCGCTGTCTACCCTCAAGGAGAAAGGCGTGAGTACCTAATATCTACTCCTGCTCTGCCTGAAGTTAGAAGTTTTAAACACACGACAACACCCCCTGGATTCGATTTGACTTTTGCCCCATCCCTTGAAGAAAGCTGGGTACTCCCATGCTATCTGTGTACATATGTATATTTTCATGGGGTAATAAGAAATAAGCAGTTCCTGAGTGCAGGAACCTTGGGTTCAGATAACTTATTGGTTAGTTCGTAAGCCGAGCCGAGGTCGAAGCGATGTATTCGATAACACAACGTGACGTGTATAAGGAGCGCGCGCTTGTGTGCGCAGTGCGCATCGATGTCAGTGTGCGAGATAGATCGCCGGGCGGCGAGGCTGCCGGAGGAGTGTATGTCCAAGTGTCTTCCACGGCTGAGCCTTGTATCTACTGAACTTGAGAAATATCTTCTGCCCTTATAGATAACTTATCTGTGTCGTTGATAAAATATTTTGTACGTACTATCAGCGTCACAAAAATCTTAGCTACAAAGTCTCAAAATGGTCTTAATGTCAAAGTGTTAAGAGCAAATCAAACTGTTTTATTGATTTAAGTTGTATATTAGTCCGAACTAAAGGTGTGTACCAAATATCAGAACAATCACTCAACAGGAAGGGGGGCAAACCAAGGCATTAAGATCATTTTGAGTACTTCGTTCGTCAAGACCGATCTGATGCTGACTGTACGTACTTGTATTAAAAAGGGTGACTACACATATGGCACGGAGTTTATCAAGATGGATGAATCGTAATGAAAGGCGCAGAGATTAGATGGCAGTCTGGAGAAACATATGGGCTTTTGTGACCATTTTAATCGCGGGAATAGGCTTCTGTTCTGTGTGACGGGCAATGTTGGGCAAATTTTAATTGCAATTAAACTTGCAATATTAGCCCAATGCTGTCTAATAGATCGAAACAAGTTTGACAACAGGTGGTACAAAATAATTTTTCTTTCGGTTCATGATTGGCCATAGGGTGTGCCGCCTAGGGGTTAAATGATTGTAATAAATCTGCTTGCGTAGTACTTGGACGGCCCCTGACGGGACAAGTCAGTGATATCAACGGTCGGTGAGACTATCTACCGGAGGACATTGCTTCCTTCTTCCATCCAACTCTCCTCGTCGTATAAAAATAATGTAATGTTACGTTTTTATGTCGTCATCAGGAAATAATACGCTACCATTTAAAACATCCGACTTGTATAAATAAAAGCGTACTCGGTTCGGTTCGATCGCTTTGATCATAGTCTTATCGATAGGTAGGTACGTGTGTCAGAGCCCTAACCAACATGGCCGCCGTAAATTGCTAATAACAGAATAAAGTGTGAATGCGTGAGTAAGTGCATTGTAATGGCACACGAATATTGAGCGACACAAACAAATGTTGTTAACAAACAAACGCGAACTGGCACATCGCGAGATCACAACACGCCCTGCCAGTGCCTGCACTGCACAGCCAACAATCCTACTATTTGACGTTTGACAAAATTATATTTGGTAAATGTATCGTTTTACAAACTATTGTTTAATAAACTATTCGTTAGACAAATAATTCACTTGGAAAAATGTCATTATGCCTGAACGTCATTTCACAAATTGATTATTTATTAAACATGTTAGTTGGGACAACAATGTTACTTTTACATAATAAATACACATGTAGCATATTTTATTGTCAGCACGAAACCATGTAATATTAAGTAAGGTCAACCGAAACGAAATGACTAACTACATAGGTAAGGTTAGGTTAGAACTGCGACCACAACGTGCCAAAACCGAGTTCTATTTATTTCTCTTAGTTAAGGCAGTGTGTATTTTTTAAATGATAAAGTATCTGTGGAATTAGTATTACATAGTAGATATAAATTTAGTACTTACTAATAAATTTAATACACTAGGAGGTAGGACACGGCGGTATTTCCGCCCAATTGAGCAGTCCGACTGGGGAAGTACCTCTGCCCTACAGAATACCGCGGCTATAATAACTCCGTGTTGTGTGCCAGCGGTGAGTAGGGTAGCCAGAGCTCACTGGAGAATTTGTGCTGTCATTGGGAAGACTACAGGCTTGTCCTGCTTTGTCTTCTAAACTGACGGCACAGAGACTCTACTTACAGGGTTGGCAGCGCGACTGTGACTCCTCTGGTGTTATAAGCGCCCATAGGCCACGGTAACCATTTTCCATCAGGTGGGCCGTGTGCTTGTCTACCAACTAAGTGGTTTAAAAAAAATAATTCTTCTGTCTTGATTTAGTCAAATGAACATTTTTATAATAAAATTTTAACAATTGATATTTTTTAACTAATAGATTTGCGAAAGCAGTATTGTGTATGACAAATGATTCTTTTTAAAGTAAATATGTTTGCAAAATGAAAGTTTGTCAAATGATTAGTTTTTCAAACGATGTTTGTAAATTTGTAAAATGATGTTTTGTCATACTTTTTTTTTGTTATACAATAGTGAAGCAGCAAACACTCATTATATTCATACATATTATTATGTTTTACAACAACACATGTGTTCTAAAAATGTTCCAGTTGTTATCATTTCGGAATTCGCAGCCGCCTCTCGATTTACGTTACAACAACTCGTTGTCATCCGAGACACAACACCGATTACATCCAAAGCCTGTTGTTTTGTCTTCCTATTTACGAAAGTGACTGCCATCTAACCCTGAGGCTCCAAAAAAAAGTCTGCATCGGAGCCTCGTCGATAAATCAGTAGCAGTAGATATCTGTGTGGGGCCCAAACAACTCGTCGATGGATTGCACAACAAAATCTGATTAACTATAGGTATACTGGCTTCGCATATCAAGTTTTTACCATGGACCATGGCAAGTAATGTTGTAGTAACCTTTCTCACTTTGCTGGGAAGAAAAGGACAGGGAATGCCGCTGTCATACCTGAGTGGTGCAGCGTCGAGGTAAGTAGACATAATTAATTACTTTTTTCTATAAAAACCTTGTAGACTAGTCCGACCTTGTATTGCTACTGTTCCACAAAACAGAAACAAATCTTTAAAAAAGGTCACCTTGCCTAAACCGCGGTAGCCTAGTGGTACGAGGTCTCGGGTTCGGTCTCAGGTTTTACCATGGCACACACCAATGACTTTTCGAAGTTATGTGTGTAGATATTTATCGCAGGTTTATAAGTGTCCCGTTAATGCCAATTGGCTCACCCACTTATTACATTGGGACCTAAACATAAACTGGCGAAATGTGTGTGCTAGTATCTACCTCTGCCTACCCCTTCGGGGATTTAGGTGTGAGTTTATGTTATGTTATGCCTTATACCTACAACACAAGGCAAGGCGAAATTGTATTGTAACGTTATTTTGTTGAAATAGTTGGAAAGGAATGTTAACCCAACTAAAAAAAAGGCAACTAAACGGTGACAAGCCTATACTTTCGTTTATTAACCGACTTCTAATTCACAAATGTGCAATAGTAATATCAAAATATGGGACAATTATTTACCTATCTCTTAAGATTAACAAAACAAATACGGTGATTATATTCAAATTATAAGGAATAATATTTACTTTGTGATTAACTAATGGAGCAAACCGTGAGTGCTCAACGGAGCGCACTTGCCGCTAATTATGAAATGAACCAATAATCTGTCGTATTGTGCGCAGCCTCCGGCCCTCGGGGTCCGGCAAATAATGAAAGTTAATTACGTATTTATATTTCCTCATTAGATCGGCCATTATTCTTACTTTCGGGGAAAAGCGACGATTTAATGCCTCATTGATTCAGTTTTGGCACCGTTTTCTGCGAAAAATATAACAATATTTCCCTTTAAGTAGATATTCCTTTCACCTTTTCACGCACTTATTACAGTGAACAATGTGACTTACTTACGTGTTTTGTACTTGTAGCTTGTAAGCGTGGTGCGCACCGAGATATAAGTCGTACGTACTTAAGTATGTACGGCAACGAAACGTTTATTGAATTTGCTGTGCGGTGTGTGTACCCATCGATATCTAGTTCCTCTGTGGGTGTGCACTTCTCAAATACGATAAATGTTAGGCCCGTTAGGGCATCGGATGAATGAAGCTGTGCTAAATAATATTTTACGATAAACTTCTACCGACCACACAGCTATGTAGACCCAAAGTATAAGCATAATTTAACTAGTTTTTGATGTGACTAGAAATGAAATGTACCTATGTAATGCATGTATGTAATGCTTGCTCCCGTTTCAAATCGTCCGTCGGTGCTCTGCACCACCCGGCAACTTTGTCGTTGATGTGTTGTATGTCATTATTTTACTTTTGCAGCGCGCTCGTCGAGGTTTCAATTCCGCAAAACCGCTACTGTTCATTTGCGAGGCGGATGCTTATGTTTTAATATATAAACCGCTTACAAGGAATACATTTATCTTACTATTTTTGTACCAGATATTTATGAAGAAAACCGTTTCATTTTCCGACTTCCTTTAGAAAATATATTAATATTCAAATATTTATGTATCTACAGGCTCTTTGTGTTTTATGACTAGTATAAAACATTATTAGACTTTTGTTTTATATTTAGGATCTAAGTTTTGTTTTGAATCTGAAGTAAATCATTTAATATTATCACCTAACTCTTGACATAACCTATTTCGGGGTTTGATTTTCCCGCTTCTAAGAAGTGAACAACGAATTTTTGTTGTACCTTCCTCCCAATATAACAAGAATTATGAGAAAAACTTTTCTTGTAAGTATTCGCTTAGGCAATCCCCGGTATTAATGGAGCAACTGTTTGTGAAGTTACAAAACAAGGGAAAAGGGATAGAGCTGTGCAGACTATCTCTTTCTCACCCGGGAGTTAGAGATAGGGTATTTCACGCCGGAGCAGCGGCGTCTTCTCTATAAGACACAAATTCACTCCTGCATGGAATACTGCTCGCACCTCTGGGATAGCTCATCGAAAGACCTTCTAGATGCTCTCGACAGGTTGCAGCGACGCGCGGTCCTCATTATTGGGAATCCTAAAATCACGAACACCGTCGAGTCTTTGCAGAGGCGTAGAGATGTTGCTTTCGTGGCTGTATTTTACCGTCTCTACCATGGTGAGTGTTCTGATGAGCTCTTACAACTAATCCCACCCTCTCCTTACCGACACAGGATAACACGTGCAGGACTTAGATGTCACCAATTACAACAATTCATTACCAGCACACGTGTTTCCTTCTTCCTACAGTCCCGGGTCCTATAAGCGGGGCGTGAAAAATCATCTGATGAGGCCGCCAAGCTGAGTGCCACCATTATAACATTACTTAGTGTTTGTAATGGTGACCCTCTTTCCTGAGTCTTTGCATTTAGCTTACCATTAGGCGAGGTGAAGTCAAGTTGGCGTGTCCTAAATAAAAAAAAAAGAGACTAACGTTTAACACGTCATGATGTGACTCACAGGTGCTCGAGCATTGGAACGATTAACGTGACTGATGATCAAGTGTAAAGCCTTATTAATAGACCAAATTAGTGACTCACTCAATCATGCAGGGTGTATGCCTACTGCCTCCCTCGCCAGCAGCAGGCGCGAGGCGCGAGCGTGAGCGTGAGCTCATGTGTAATGCACAGAGACGAATATTTGTCAAGGTAAGCGTGCAGTCATCGATTCAGCGTTAGTGTAACAATGATTCATTTGCTTTGTTGCCAAATATCTGCCACGACTAACTACCGACCTACAGTCAGCGACTGAAGTTACTCATATACATGCCGAATTACAGATCACCTGAGCTGTACAACATTTCATAACACAATAAACAAAACATTATGTTATGAAGGAGCTTTGTTTTGTTTGGCTGAGCCACGCTGGCCATTGTAATGATGACGTACTTAGGTATACCTACATCAATTCATTTACTTACCTATTCCTTTTGAAGTTGTTATTCCATTAAGCATTACATAATTTTTACTGATAAGAAAACTATCCACCAAGGCACAGTCCGCGAGCATCTGTAAATCCCACCATGTATGTATGGCATCCAATAACAACACAAACATACCTACCACCGCCACATGAACAGGAATAATATTACACTATTTATTTTTACACAGCGCGGATATGTTTTGTTTTATCTACAAAACATGTGCGTATGCGCACCACAATAACAACTAGGTATATTTATTAGCATACACTGAATTCACATCAACATTTTGTAGACGGACTTTGAGAGAAGACAAATAGTCCCCACGGTTGTACATAGTAAGCAGCCTGTAAGAAACTGATGCACGAGAGATATTTCAATAATTGTCCGGAGCTTATGAGAACCACATGAGCATATGAGAATTGAATGAATTCAAAAAACTACTCCGTGATTTGCTAGAAAAAAAAGCTACTATTCGTGAAAAGATTACTTGTCTGATAACTCATAACTGTAAAAAATACCTTAGTTGTGTTCAGTATACATTTGGTAAAAATGGGGATGTAAACTTTTTTTGACATTTTCTATTATATGACTAAAATATATATTGACCTTACAAATGTATAATATAATTAAGATACTACAATATGACATAGTTAATTCTAATCTTTTAAGTAGCCATAGGCACCATGACATTTTGAGTTGTACTCTGGACATTGAACAGTATGAAAATTTCTAGAAGTAAGATATCAGTTTATTGTTTGGTATTTATTTTGTTCTTCATTTAGCTATTACAAATGCATGCCTATTATGGTGGAATATGGCTCAACTGGATATATAACCTTATGTATCAGTATCAAAATAAACGGGATATTTACCATGTTACCTATATAACCTTATGTAACCCATATTTGCACAGAATAAATAAATTGAATTTAAATTTGGTTTTTTTTTGTGGACAACGGTCCACGGTGTTCGAGTTTCGAGTTTCGAATTTCGAGTGAGGACCAGACCTAGATTGGGGTCACAAGCTATCTATCTAATAGAACCCAATGCACTGAAATAAACCGTTTAGATAATAATACTTTGGTATCAACACCATATATGAAGATCAACTTTTAAAATAAATGCATTAGGCATTTCGCAGGGTAGTGTAATTGGACCTCTTTTGTTCCTCTTACACATTAACGATCTTCCTAACATCACATATCACCAATGCGTACTATATGCAGATGACGTATCCATAATTATACCGGCCGAAAATCGATTAATTCACGAAACAGTGGTAAACAAAATTCTATCTGACGTAATTCAATGGTTAACATTTTTTTTTATTTCTTTAAGTTTTATTTTAATTGTTTTTTTGTTTGTATATGTAAATCCCGTAGATATATTTATTCAGTTTAGGGACATAAAATATGCTATTATAATATACAATTACTTACAAATTTAAAATGGTGAAAATTAAACAAATTCTAAATCTTTTGACTTTGATTTTGACTTTAATATATCATACAATCATCATACAATTGAACCAATCGACCATATAAAGATTTTGGGTAGTGCAGTGGATCGTATCTGTAACTGGAAACCACATGTTACCGAGGTATGCAAGAAGGTAAATAGGTTTGTGTTCGCTCTGCGAAACCTCCGCAGCATCGGAGAATGTGGCCCTAACAGCCTATCACGGTTATGTTAGATCAATATTACTCTATGGACTGCTATTGTGGGGCAACCCTCCACTCGTTATAAACGCCTTTCAAGCTCAAAAAAAGTGCTAAAGAGCATTATGCAATGCTGCCTCATTAGACTCATGCAGACCACTCTTTATACGATCGAAGATACTCGCACTAGCTGGCCTATACATCCACGAAACTCGGCTCTTTATCAGGAAACATCCACACCTGTACGAGAGGGTTGATGTCAATAGTCGCTGTAGTCAAAGAGATCCCATTAAACTGAGATGTCAGACATAGCTGTGCCATAAAAATGCATACAACATGTGTGTAAAAATAAATAATAAGATACCACAGCGTATGTTCATTAGGAAGTTGAAGAAATGGCTTATCCAAAGGTGTTTCTATAGCATTGAAGAGTTTTTCAACTATAGGAACCGCCGTTCATTAATACTTGTATTATGTACCTAATACTTGTATTATATATAAGTATTATTTGTAGTATTATATACAATTTGTATGCCACATTCTGCGGCTAAACATGTTGTGCTGTTACATAATTTTAAGAACTGTATTCTACCATGTTTATGAGCAAATAAATTCTTTCTTTTTTTCTTTCTTCTTTCATCCTTCTGCCCCCTGCCCCTACCCTAAATTGATTATGGATTATGCTTGTCCAGTCTTGCCTACACCCAGTAGGTCTGTCATCTCAACATTCGCTTCCCGCCCGGCCAAATCGTTTTCCTCACAGTAGTCCATTTCCATTCTAGATCCTCCGCACCTCTCCTCGTACGAACTATACATCTTTCTAAACTGTTTAGTCACAAAGGTGTAATTATCTTTCATTAGCATCATTAAAATACTCAGATTTTTTTGTTTCCACAACTGGGCTGTGTTATCCGACAGTAAACAGAAGTCTTCATAGTGTGTTCTGTAGGTATATGTATGTATAGTAGGTAGGGTCAATTACTTGGGACCGCATGGGACTGGTCGACACTGGACACTAATAAATAGGCTGCAGCGGTTCACATACCAATATAATAATATAATTAAAGCATTGTCACGTGAGGCCCACTTCGTGACAACACTTCACTAAATGGCGGCAATGGGAACCACTTAATAAGTTAATAATAAAAGCAATAAGCCGTGTACAGTCGATAATGTGCTCTATTCAGAAGACTGGAGGACTAATTTACCTTTCTACATTTCAGAATCCATTGCTGTCGAGGTGATTTTTGATCATAATCGATAAGTTTATATATAATATATATGTGACTGATTCATGGCTCGTCATACTTTAATACACTACATATGACAGTGTTCGTAACAATCGTAACTGTCATAAAATATGCATTCCTCAACATAGCATAGGTCCGCACTGTATGATAAGGGCATTTTCGGTATGGCTCCTCGTCTATATTATAAGTTGCCACGATACATTTTAGAAGTGGAAAAGTCAAAATGTATAAAGTATTTCACTTACTTGTAACGAAAGCATATTATACTATTGACGAATATTTAAAGACAATTTGTAATCAAAATGACTACTTAAGTATTATTATTTTTAAAATTTAATGTAATATTTAATTTGAATTTTGGATATTATTATAAAAAAATAAATAAAAATCATTTATTACCAAAAGCAAAACAATTGAAGTTATCCGTTGGCCCCACACTAGGCATGCCTGTCCTGTGGGTACCAATACCAACATGTTTACATTGGCGCTTGTTTACAATGTTGCTCGGTCGACATACATTAGATATTTGAATTTGTAGGTGACTTATTTTTAGAAGAATAATATATTTTTGCAATAGTAAATATTTAGTATTTTGAGAGTATTGTGTATATATAATATATAAATACATACAAATAGATACAATACACATAATATATACCTACTAACTTGTACAAAACTTGCATGTCCATTACATGTGTTCAGTGTAATGTTCGCAGATATATAGTAATAAATTATATTATTAATATAGTAAGATAGATAAAAGGTAATAATTCGTAACAATAGTCATAATTTTGTTTTGCTTAGCATAGGATTAGGCTAGGTGTACTAGGATATTTTCTGCGGCCTCATATTCTAAAGAGGTTAAATATTTTGTGAGTATGCTTTGTGCTTCTTTTAGAGTGCATTGTTTTATGTCACAACATTTTACCACTTTGTTGTAGATGTAGCAGTCCTTATAGGGACTGAAGCGTCTAGCAAAGGAAGTTTTAACTTTGGGAACTGTGATTTTGTATGTGCGAAGTTTTAGTAAATTGGTATATCCTTGTGAGTTGATAACATTTTGGTGGGTTTTTAGTAGTGTCTTTAGAATAAAT
Organism: Eilema griseolum; assembly: GCA_963662185.1. Classification (NCBI taxonomy): domain Eukaryota; kingdom Metazoa; phylum Arthropoda; class Insecta; order Lepidoptera; family Erebidae; genus Eilema; species Eilema griseolum. The sequence continues at coordinate 170,444 of OY759244.1, forward strand.
AGCTGGCGCACGCTCAGAACTTTACTGTCTTTGTACAGATCTGTAGATAAATTATATATATTATATAGTATGATAATAAAAAAAAGAAAATATTATTATTAATATTTTATTTTATTAATGAAATTGTAAATTTGCATGCCTTTTGGGTGGAATACAGAATGAGGAAAATTGAAACAATTGTAATACCATAATATATAAGTATACATACCTGTACTCGCAAATAAAGTTTTATTATGATTATGATTATGAATCCTTAGTGAGGAACAATATTTAGGGGAATTACCTGATATTACATTTTACCTTCCGTTGCCAGAGCAACAGTTGCATTGCAATCTGTTGAGTTTATTACAAGAATGAGTCGATGTCCTCGATGAGCATGACAAAAAATACATATAAGTAGGTGCTGTTTTTATGATATTTCTACATGATAGGAGTAATATGGCTATAAATGTAAGCAGATATTTATAGAATTAGTAATTATTCACAATTTAATAAAAAATACATTCAAATAATACGGCTTACCATCTGGTTTGTCGAACAGTTCGCGGCAAAAGTAGATGATGATTGTACAGATTTCAAACTTAAATATCTGAATGCACATTATTACTTCACCTGTTTAATATAATTGATAACCTCACTAAATAACTAGGTATTTGGTGAGCCCCACTAAAACAGTCACATCAACTAGTGCGGGCACACGCAAGTATAACTTAATTTTCTGACTGTACTTTAATGCGCGTAAGTTAACGACAAAAAAAATCGAAAATTTTTAACTCGCAGGCGTTAGCGAGTATCTGATCAGCGAGCTGATGAATGACCCAATTTATTGCACAGCATTTCCATTAATAAATATCAATTACATTGCTCTAAAACTATTTTTCTAAATCTGTAAATGATCATTTTTTTATATTGAATCTGCTCTTGACGCCGCGCCGGCTCTACCTCTTCTCCCCGGTACCGAGTGTCGTCATCAGTTCTCCAAAACGTGTGCATGTGGTCGTCGGTTCTAAATACATAATTACGTTCATTATGAACAGCACTTTCAATTAATTTCCACGAATGTGTGGTCAGTGGTCACAGGCGGGCGTGAGCTGCCCGAGCCGAGCCTCGTGTGAAAACAGATACATCCGGCACTCGACCACCTATGGAGATTTCTTAACCAACTGCAGCTTGAGCGGCCGGGCCCCGGCTAGATGAAATACGAGGATAACCAATGATGCCGGGTTAAAGCGAGTTAGATTATCTTAATATTATCGCGATGTTAAAGAGTACCGTGTTGTTTGTAAGAAATCATACTTTTTTCTCGTTCGCGCTCACCGACTAGTGCATGTCCTGTTGCACTCGTGCTCGCGTGGAGTTCCAATAGGCGGATTCGCTTAACTTCGGATGCTCGATATGATCGATGATCATCTGGGATAATAACCAACTTAATGAAGAAGATAAGTTATTTATGGTTATTTAATCGACTTTAAAAGGAAGCGTTCACTTAATGGTGCTGTAGTATGTGTGACGCGATATCTCTGCCGATTGGGATTTTTTTAAGTAATACTGTGCCGTCGATTGTGGTACTTGATAGATCAAATACATGTCTACTACTTGCTGTACATACTTCAATACTTCTGTTTTACTAACATATCGCCACAATAAGTAAGAAAACATCTAACCAGCCCTAAAACTTCACAAGTGACAGTGCAAACTTGATTCTCGTGTGTTACTCAAAGACCACAGCATTGAGTACTTACCCAAATCGCGATTGCCAAGTTTACTTTGACAAAGGTTCCTAACCTTGGTGTAATCCACTCAAACATCTAATTGTATGTCTATTATCTGTTCTGTGGTGCAGTAACACCTACTATAATCTTGTTATGTAGTTAGTTACCTAATCAAATCACCTACTAAGTTCCTATTTAAAAATGTACTTGTGCTCATTAATTAAGTATCATTCTGCCTGCGTCCACCAGGCCAGGCCGTTAACGTATTTGTGTCACCGACGGCCTCATTAGACCAATCACATGCACGTCATCATCATCATCATCCGCAAGTAGCTAATTATCTTCAGTCGCTTAATGAACGTCTGAAGTCGCAGTAAAACTGCGGAGTCGATACAGTCATACAACGATTGGAATTTGGATGTAGATTTATTTAATCTGGTGGTCGTAAATTTTTAGCAACTGTTTTAAATATGTGTCTACTAGACTTGGAACAATTAAATAATCTTTACATTTGTATACAGTATCATAAAATTATTAAGAACTAAAAACAACACTAACCTCCTACGATCACCTGATCGTTTCACAAGACATTAGGTCCATCATGTCCATCTGTCCTCTATAGTTAGTAGCGTCACGCGGGGTACCTCAAGGGTTGCCAAATTTTCTTTGACATCTTTGACAATAAAGTGGGCGAAAACATGAAAAGTTGACAATTTGTACTCACAAAAACGTTAAAATAAAACGACTTTTAATATTATTTAATCTTACCTGCCAGACTCTACGGCGCGCGGCGTGGCGGTAGTGCCGGTAGTACATTCGACTGCTGGGCAGGGGGCCGCACAGTCCTCGGATGCAAGCGGAATGATGATGTTGCATCTCACAAAAACATCACCAAACCAAAACAAATATTTAGGTACCTACCTAGATATAATTGAGTAGTCATTTATAAATACGAGCGTGCGAGCTTGTTTTTTTTATTACCTACATGCCTTGTTACTACATATAAGTTTTCACACACAAATTACCGTTTTTACGGTTCATAAAAGAAACTGCTTTGAGTTCACAACCAGCTGCTATCCTATTTGACAATGGAAATTGGGAAACTGCATTGCTTATATTGTAAGTAATCACTAAAAACTGTGTGGCTCGGCTATGTCCGTGTGGCGTGTGCCACTTGTAGCTGTGGCTGTGGCTGTGTGCCACCGAGTCGAGGTACCGACAGCAACAGCACTCGGCATTTATGTAGGTACTCGGGCAGAGCGATGGAGGGCCACCACGTCCGCAGTTTCCGTTTTGAGAAATGTCTTCTAAGTCGTGACCACGGGTGCTGCAACGCATTCGAAACGTCGTCAGAAATAGTAAGTTGCAAGATGTAATTCCCGATACCTAGTATAATTATGTCTTCTAAGTAGATTTATATCATTGTTCTAAAAATGAATCACCCCGATTCAGTGTAGTGTAGTGTAGAATCGGGATAATTTATTTGACAATATGTATAGGTAGGTAATCGGCATTGCTGGCAACTGGGTATCAAAATGTCAATAGGAGTGGCGTTCTATGATTCAAGTCCCAGAAATCGTCGTACGGCGTCGCTCGCTCGCTGCACGGTATTTATCGCGTAGCTGTCATCTCCAGAGGCTCCAGCGCCGTTCGGGCCGCGTCGCGCGACACTAACATAGAAAAACTCCACTAGTTCTTATGTCGAGTCGAGACCGAGATTCTGATTAATTGAACAAGTCGGCTCCTTGAGAGCACGTAACTGCCAGTGATAAGAGTGATTTGCTCGGCTATCAGCGGCAGTAACATAAAACCTAAGGGCCTCGGCCCGCGTCCGGCGGAGCGCCCTCATTACCTCCCCTCCCCGGCCTGAGCACCTCGCCCCACACACACACACCCCCCAGGCGACTCGAAGCAGTTATTCCACGAAAACTCCCACAATTAGGTACCGACTCTACTTTGTGATAATTAGGTATGCTGTGGGCGCTCGTCCACGTTAAATACACCATTTTAACAGCACAGTTTAATGTTTATGAGTGTATGCTACGCCTGCATACGTAATAATATAGCAAGTCGATGATAAAATGTAGGAGCATGGAGCGGCGCGCGGCGGCGGGCGAGCGGCGCGGCGGGCGAGCGGCGGGCGAGTGGCGCTTACCTTTAGGTGGGAATTTATGCTTTCTACAGCGTCATATACATAGTTGGAATTAATTTTGAATTCTGTATGAGCTGTTTCTAGAACATATAGCATTCAATAATGAATGGGTATAAGCACACTTGTGCGAAATACATTTCATTACAAAAGTCTCCGCTTAGAGAATCGGTTCGGCCTGTTGGTTATACTTATACAGTTTTTTGCTATATAGGTTTCGATTTTGATCGTGTAATGCACCTTAACGGAAAGGCCACGAAGCAGGAAGCGCATGCAGTTTTTGTCAATAGTCAGTACAACGGATGTAGCCGCGCCGCCCCGCCTTCCCTTCGCCTCGATAAAGTTCGCTTACAGGCAGACATTGCGTTTTAATGTACCAAAGTACCGACTAAGGCTTCCGCCTCTTCCTGCGCACAATACAAGGTGATTCCGTTATGTCAGTGGCACAACGAGCGCTCGATCACATTAGTCGGTTCGGCAAGCGAACCTAATGGAGCTTGTCATTTGTCTCTAACGTTTGTGCCGTCTCACGAGTAATAACATCCGCCAGACACGTTGCTGCGCCTGCGCCTGGCGGGAATGCCAGGAATGTGAAATCCCCCGCCTACTCGAGCTTGGCTGTGCGCTATCTAGACGTAGACGCCCAGTGACGTTACGGGTTGGCATTTTAAAGTGACAGCTCAAGATAAAATATGAACATTCTCACTGTGTGTAATTAAAGTGTAGCCTCACCATTTGAGCGACAGTGGCATGCCTCGGACACCCACTGATATCGCTACATCACGCTCTCTGATATTACGGCTTAATTCATGAGCACAAATACTTATCTGCGACTAATTCAATTAACTCTACAACTCCTTTCTTTAGTAAAGGAAGCCTGTGATTAAATTTTATTGTAATGTTGACTGTATCGATAGCGCTCCGCAGTAGTGTAGCTGTAAGACCGGTAACCTAGTCCAATATTAGCGTGACTGGCCCAATCGTTCTTCTTCACTTCAAGCCGCCAAATATATTGAGGTGAATTGCCGGAACTGTTCAGAGTTAGAGCACACCTTGTTCCATTTGTGATTTGAGAAGATAAAACTGCTTCAAGTGAACTCGAAACAGATTACAATCTAAACGGATAGCGACAACACATTCGTGACTGGCTGATAGAGTTTTATGTTCAACATGCTAATCTCAGACATCACCAGCCCGAATGTAAAGACCGAACAAGTACTAGCCGTACTCGCGTATCGAGGGTTCCTTGTAACATTTTATTAGTCAACCCATATATTCCATCACCAGAATCGAGCCTTGAACAATTTTATTATGACTAAAGTAGTTGTGTAGCAAGAAACGCCTTGCTTCTACGTTGGAATTAAGGCCAAACTAATAAATGTTCGACCATGCATCGATATTGGTCACGATCAATTTACCTGGTGGAAATGTAAGCCCGTAATCACAATGTTGCTTAAATAAATCTTTTCCTTTACTTATAACCAATACTCGTATGACTTTACGTTTGATTGAAATTTCACGTAGACAGTTTTACTCGTTAGTGGTTCAACTTCAAATGTAGTAAATGAGGGTATTCTAACTTAAGAGGTACTTTTGACGTCCATGATGGAAATTATTTTTTCTACCACTTTGTTTACTATCTCTCAAAACGAACTGTCTTCTACATGGTAACTCAATCTGATATTCATCTTGGTACCAACATTTCGACGTCTATTGGCTTCCATTATTTCCTTTTTGAGATACGGAACTCTAAACATTTTTGTATTTAATGGCCCATTCACTAAGAAAGGTTATTGGCTATAAAACACCGCGCAGCGACCTTTAGGAGCAGAGTAGACACCACGGCCATTGGCACGCTGGTTGCAACGACTGCTCTTTCGTTATTTACAGATCGCAGCGTGTCCCGAAGTTGATTTTGATCGAGACATCACACTTTACCTGTTAACACTATCGCTGAACATTCCTTGTGAGTGCACACTAAATGGAGTGGCATGACTGTGTGCCCACTGATTACAGCGTCGCGTCGGCGTCTAAATGTTTATCAAATAGTCGCCGCTCCATCTCGTCGTTTATCAAGTCGCGTACTCCAGTTCAAGTCACAATAACATGGTTCAGAAATAGCTCGCCATGTTCTCTTAATGGGACTCACCCAACTCAACCCACAATAGAATTAACATGTCCAAGCGGTAGTGTAGGGTTGTCGTCCAGCCATTTTTAGTCAGACTTTAATTTAAAGACGTTAAGAACCGTTTCTCGCAAATTGTTAAATATTCTAGTTGTTACTATGAACACGTAGTGGGCGCATCGGTCGAGCGTCGCCGTCGCCGTCGCCGGACGTGCGGACGTGCGGACCCGCGAGCGTTAACCCACACCGAGGCCTGTATCGAGAGCAAACAGAGCCAGATAACGACAACACCAAACTGTCTATGCGCGGATCCGTTTATCATAAAGATGTATTTAAGGCATTCCATTCGAAGAAAGAGAAGACATTTATCAAAGCGTTTATTGAAGTTGACGGTCGTGAATAATATAAATACGATATCGTTTTTTGTCGATCATAATATTCATAATGGCCGACGAAAATCCATAAAACTTTTGAAGAAAAATACAGTTTGTAAAAAAATACAACAACAGCTCTATTTAGAAGAGAACGTTCGCTTTGTAACGCAACCTGGGGAGGGGTGAGGGGGAGGGGGCGCGGTTCGTTTCAGGCGATGCCGAGCGGCGAGATAATGACGACAAGACGGGCTCGGCGCGCGGCGGATCCTACTGATTCATGTATTTTTTACTTTCAAGCAACATGACAAGGCTGTCTGATTGATAATCGTTTATATTAGGGCCGTAATAATGAGACGTGTCGTGAATAGTCACGACACGTCTCATTATAACTTCGTACGATAATGATTCGTCGAGAGCTCAAGGAAGTGGCACAGTACACGAGTGGTGGTTTCAGTGGTTGTATGGCATACGGCCTATCGTGACTGTTTCCTAACATTTCTCTGCGAGCGCACGAGCGCACGACAGCGCTCACTCCGAGCCAGGCATCAAACCCGCGTGAAAGAAAATAATTACCTACAGTAAATTGAGCCGTCACGATGAAAAACTCTATTATAAGTTTACAATGTAGCCATATAAACGTGCCAATTGAACCGTGAGCGTCTCCATTATCCTCGAAACAATAATATTAATGTTTATTTGAAAATACAATGATCGCATGAATTATTCACGAACAATAACGTCGGTAGTGTTAGTTAGGTACTTCGCTGTGCGCTGTGCGCGGAGTGCGCACTCAGCTCGCCGGAACCTTCCAATAAATTATGACAAAACGTGTTGTTTTCGACGAGTTATTATATTTCACTGGAATTATAATTATTACTGAGTTAATTAAAGCTATAAATAATGTAGGAATGAAAATATCTTATTAATGGAGGCGCGTTAATCTACATACGTCTAGCGCGCCGAGCGTGAGGCCGTGCCGGTGCCGTCCCGGCGCCGTGCCGTGCCGGGGCCGACTACAGGCCTAATTAGGTCGCCGTACGCGTACGCGTACAATTAATTTTAAAATTATCGGCGTACTTTACCCGCTGTGTCTATATTATGTACGCACGGATACAGAAACACAATAAAATATTAATGAAATACACAAAACCTATTTGCAGATGAATTACTGTCGTTGTTTCGTCGCAGCCCTTCGCCGCTCCGCCCTACTCGCGTGCTCGCTACCGCTTATCTAATGGCCGCACATCATAAAATGGCAGAAACGAGTCAACTCAGTCACTCGAACATAATTAACACCTATTTTTTTTTCCACTGAATCTTTAAAGTGTTTACGTGAGGGTCGACCCGTGGACGTAGGTGTGCAATAGTGAATACCTATGATGTTCGTTATTTTTAAGTACCACGTAGGTCAGTAGCAATACCAAAACGTATAATTAAAGCTTGCAGGTGCCTAGTGCCTATGCTAAGTTGGAAATTGAAACGAATTCGATTGAAATCCGATATAGCATCACAAGTATAACACGAGTGTGGGCGTAGAGCTGCCGATCGTCGTCTCTATTACCTACCCGAGTGTCGTGTGTATTGTACACATACAGCTTGTAATAAAGTTACTGTTTTTACACAGTTGAAAGAAAGCAACCACCAGTGTTTCAACATGCCGTGCGCAGTATGCATGTAGTGATGTCAATCACTCGACACTCGACAGTGCGGCGGCTGCCTGACGCGCCATTAAGTAGCTGAGCCACTCAGCCGCTCAGCGCCGAGTGCACCCTCACTGGGAGCGGTATTGATTGGACACGATCTGAAAGTAGTCACTCGGAGCCGATCCCACGCAGTCGTCCACATTCATTACATTAACCAAAAATGAAATCTCGTTTTGACAGAAAAACGAGCAGGTTTTGTTGAAAGGCGAATGTTCAAATAACATGTGGTTGTATAAAAATATCGATACAAATGAAATAAAACTGAACAAAATAATGCTGGGCTTACTATTGACGATGCAAAAAATATCAATGAATAATGAATGACACAAAAGTGTGCGTGAGTAACCCGTCGGCCGCCCGCGCTTCTCGCGACTCGCGAGTACTGATATCCGCAACCAAAATGCATTTCGTAATTCCACACGTAGGTAAGTACTTAGTGTGGATGTAGTATTAATATTTGTCATATTGGTTTAGTTTAGTGGAATGCCTGACCGCAAACAGCGCCAACAAACATGTTCTGCGAAGGCACCGTGAGGAAAGTGAACAAACTACAATATACAGGGTGTATTTTTGAAACGGGGCAGTAAGGGCAAGTACCTTAACCGTTGCAGTTACAGCAAAACGTTCTTAGAAGACCTTCCCTAACTTTTTGACATATTTTGAACTGCATTCACAGATTTTGTAAAAAACTTACAGTTGGCAAAAAAAATGCAAAAAGTCCCAAAAATTTTTTTTTATGCCAATCGATTCTATTTCATGTGGGGATCAAAAAACTCTATGAGACCATTTTAGCTTTCAGTACTAGGAAAGACAAAAATCGCCAAAAACGTTTCCCATACATTTCGGCAACAGAAACAAATTTCTATGATGGTCTAACTTTTTGTTATGGCCAGGAAGTGGGTAGAATTGACTGTAAAGTAAATAAAAAGAATTTTTATCCTCAAATTTCGAATTTGATTCGAAAATCTGTGTGTTATACTTAGTTTCAGCTGAGAAACTGCGTATGAGTTATTAATTAAGGATTTTCGCTAAAATGTCTTCTAATCGTGAAAAAATTGACTTATTAGAAGCGTATTTTGTCAATAATCGAAATGCGGGAGCTGCATTAGTGTGGTACCGCAATAAGTATCCGTTGCGGCATGTGCCAACAAGAAAGGTTATTACAAATCTTTTGAAAAACCTGGAATTGCAGGGTTCTTTCAAAAGAAAGCGGCAGCGTCGTGTGGACATGGACACGGAGATTGCGGTTCTGACTTATGTCGAAGCATATCCAGAGGTATCGTCCAGGCAAGTCGCCCTTGAAGTAGGTGTATCCCACTCCCTTGTGATAAAGATATGGAAGAAATACGGCTACAAGTGCTATCGATATGGGCGCATAGTTCAAGTGTTACATCCGGGTGATGATGTTCGAAGGCTTACTTTTTGCAGATGGCTAAGAGGAAAAATAAGCAGAGATCATGAATTTTTAAATTACATACTGTGGTCAGACGAAACGAATTTTTTTACAACAGAAAAAATCACCACTATTGGTCCAAAGAAAATCCACTAAGAGTTACGGCAAGTCATAATCAGGTTCGCTTCTCATTCAACTGTTGGTGTGGTATAATGTCCAATCGAGTCATAATGGTGGAATTTTATGAAGGGAAACTGAATTCTGCCATGTATAATGAAGTCATTTTACACCATCTTGAAAACGAGATGGACGAATGGCCCCTGTCGGAATTGCGAAAAGTTCATTTTCAACAAGATGGTGCTCCGCCACATAACAGTCACCTTTCACGTTCCAATTTGAGCCGCCTATTCGGTACACAGTGGATAGGTACACATGGTCCAACACAGTGGCCACCTCGTAGCCCCGATCTAACACCACTTGATTTTTTTTTATGGGGCTTCGTGAAAAACGAGGTGTATAAGACGACATACGCCAGTGTTCAAGAGCTCAAGGATGCATTAATGACCATTTTACGTAATATTCATCCCAGAACATTATTAGCCGCCATTCGTTCAGTGCAAAGAAGGATAGACTTATGTATTCGTGAAAATGGAAATCATTTTGAGCAATTTATTTCATAAACCAATTTTATACATGTTTAAATGATTTTTTTTATTTAAAAAAGTTCAAAATTTTACCTGACCTATGAGTTTCGAGTTGATTTATCATATTTCCTTACGAAATGTATGGGAAACGTTTTTGGCGATTTCTGTCTTTTCTAGTACTGAAAGCTAAAATGATCTCATAGAGTTTTTTGATCCCCACATGAAATAGAATCGATTGGCATAAAAAAAAAAATTTGAACTTTTTGCATTTTTTTTGCTAACTGTAAGTTTTTTACAAAATCTGTGAATGCTGTTCAAAATGTCCCAAAAAGTTAGGGAAGGTCTTTTAAGAACGTTTTGCTATAACTGCAACGGTTAAGGTACTTGCCCTTACTGCCCCGTTTCAAAAATACACCCTGTATTATGTCGATAAGATAAAAATATCTTCGCTTTACTAGGAACTAGGAAGTCGGAGTCGTTAAAGCAGTGACATCAGCTTTGAAATGTTTCTGCTTCTCAGGATCTTTTTTCCGGTTCTCCGGTTTCTGTGAACTTTCAGAAAGATTGTGGGTTTTTTATTGTTTTCCTTATTGAAATATAGCATTAATAGAAAGATGAATAAGGCTAACACAGCCCTTTATAATTTAAAATATATTATGTTTTTGTGAAAATGATCGTCCAAATAAATTTGTTCAAAAAGTTACGCTGACAGTGGACGTGTCACTTGTTACAAAGCGCAAGCGCATGTAACTTTTGTAATCAGTACTGTACCTACTCTGGATCGTCAAACTTTTGAATTCATTATACCTAAGTAGAAAATTAAACAATCAAATAAGGCGCTAATAAATTTATTGTGCTTTTTGTGTGTAACCTCTGTATCGTCTTTGGCTCGCACTGTGACTATAAAGTAAAATATGTATATATTATCAGTTAGTAGTAGTTAGGTACATACTTGCAGACGCTTACTTTTAGACACATTTGGCTATGCAAAGCAGATAATTATGTCACCGCAATCTGCAATGCAAAAAGTGTCCGAGAGAAACATATAAAACAATCCGTAGGTAGCTGTTCACCTCACGCCTGGCTTTTACAGATGATGATGTTAATGAGTTTTTTGTAAAGTCTGTTCGTAAGGAGACTATTAATTTATAAACTAACTATGTTGCTATGCATACACATCTTCAATATTCATAAAACGTCTTTTGTGTTGAGTGACATTCATGGCACACTAAAGCGATGTCTGCTGAATTGAGCTCGAGCGTAACTGCCAGTTAGTTGCGATGTTTGCGATGATTTCCTTACAGTGTCCATGACAATTCGCCGACAGTTTGCATGTAATTATAGCGCGGGCGGGCGCGGGCGGCGCGACACTTTCCCGAACGTTCTCAATAAACGTTACCTAATGCGTTTTTAATAGTTTTATTTACAGTTTGATACCTACTACCTACCCTGCACCGGTTCGGAACGCGATTTCACAATGCTACGCAACTTATAAGTAAATATCGAAAGCATATTACTTTCAAAATCCAAGTAAAGGTATTTAATTGACTCTCGTTTAAGAATATTGCGTAATTAGGTATCATTAAGCGCGAGATGTGGGTAATTTAAGAGCATATTATGGGTTACAAGAGCATTACACAGTAATTGTGCCGGTGCCGGTGGTCTGCTAATGAGCGGAACGAGACATTTAGAAGTCCGAGTACACCGGACCGCATAGATGGACTGCCATAGCAGCACGAGCACCGCACCGATAGCACGAACAGTGACGCGCGTGGTTTTACATCGATAAATTCAATCGTTCATTAGTTTGAACGCGCACACGCACGGCCCCACTGATTAGATTTAACAAGCACGAGGTACGGCGCAGTTGGGCATGTTGCAGGGAATGTTTCCAACAACACGAAAATATGTTCTGTTACACATGAAAAATATATTCATGTTCTGTTATATTTTATAATTGACTAGCTATTGCCCGCGGCTTGGCACGCATATCAGCAAGTCCACGCTAGCTGCTACTATCGAAACATCATACTAGTGTGATGGATGATTAGCTTATGACACTAATAAATAATGTGGCTTTCTATTGGTAAAAGAATTCCAAGAAACAGTTTCGATAGCTCCAGAGATTATTTTCCCTTTTTATAATAATAGTATATACTTGACTATCATATTTAGGTAGGTACGGTACCTAGCCTGTAAACCAGAGAAATATAATGAACCCATGTGTAGATTTTCAGTTAGCGATAAAATATTGTAATGTTACACCCTGGCTTCCCACGGATGCAAGTTTCCCGTTCGCGTTCTTCGAAATGTTTATTTAGGATAAATTAAACACATTAGATGGATGACAATTTGGCGGAAAAACAGAAAGACGGGTAAAAGTGGCTTGGGGTTTATACAATGCAATGATAATAGCGTCCTGGCAGGCCAATTTAAAACCGGTTTCCCACACGTCAGTGGTATTCACTACGACGTCCGTAGCAGATGCAGAATAACATCCGTAGGCACACTTGAGTGCAATCGGGCATCGCTTTACGGTACAATGGGACGTTGCTCGAGCTAGTTAGTTGCACAAATACGCTCCAAAAATAGTCGGTTTACCCTCAGATATTTGTAAAATATCACTCGTTTTGGTGAAGCGATAACGAGCGTTGTAGCTGCGCGGGCGCTGCTTCCGCAGCGCGTTTACAAACAGCGTGAGGTTGCTTTTGCGGACGTGGCACCATATACACGTTGTGTGCAGGCATAACAAAAGAATTGAGCATGTTTTCCAATACAATCCGCCACAATAGTTTGTTGCGCTCAAGTTTTCCGTTTTTTGTGCAGATAGGACAATGTGTTTGTAGCAACACAGAATCCATAACACTGCGTTGTTTCCTCACTATCTCTGAAATTCGATGCAGCTGCACGAACGCAAGTGAGTTTTTGGAATAATTCCATACTTTTGTTATGCTAACACCTCTGTCATACATTAGACAGGACATTTCTTATCATAAATCATGAAACGAGTAATGTTCTAATGGAATTTTTGTAATACATCATAATGTGTTTATTTTTAAACCTTTAATTAATAACAACTTAGGCACAAAAAGCGCAAGATTGCAAATACCATTTTAGATATGCGAAGATTCAGATTGATCGTCGATTACTTACGCGCCAGCTAACAGACACACAAATAAACATCAACGTTAAGTGAGCGTACTCTCACTGCTCACAGCCGCGACCGACGCTCCTCACTCAGATTATAAACATTCGCAATTATTTTTATTTCGCTACGGATGCAGTGAGTTAGTTCGTAGGAGCTACTCCGATGTTAAAATTAGCGTTACGACGCATAACTCACCGTCGCCTGCCATTAATTTAGTCCTACCGCTCGTGACGGAGGCGGGCGGCCATCGAGTTTAATAAACCGTAAAATTGTGCAAGAATCTCAGTGGTGGCTTCCCATTAGGAATTACAGTAGGTGAAGTACTCGACACTGATGTATAAAAATGCAGTAGGAAAACATCGCAGCACATCACGTCAGGTCGCGACGCCGGGCGACAGGCGGCGCGGCGGCGGAGGGTTATCTCGCTATCAGCTGAGCGGCCGCGTGTGTGCGCGAGGCGCCCCCTCCCCCCTCCCCAGCCCCCACTCGCCGCGCGCCCAATCAGCTGATCGCAGTAGGTCGCCGCCACGCCGCCGCGCGCCGACCGCCGGCGCTCTGCCGGTGCAACGACACCGCACTCCACTAGGACGTACTGTACTGTACTGTACGCTCTCATTAATGTCATGCATGATATATATAAATATCTACAATTATCTAATAAGCATAGTGATAATCTTATTATTGCTTTGCAAGATAACCTGTTACAAGGAACACAACGAAGTTAGTCGAGCGGTAATTTAGAAAGAGCACGGTACACAGTTCTAGCATATACCTATTTCTTCGATAACGTGTGATGGTGCAGAAAACTCCTGGTTCCGGAGCGGGCACATAAAAGAGTTCCGCTCGGCTTGCGGTCCCGCTCGCACCCGCAATGAGACCTGCGAGAGAGAGTAGGAGGCGCTCGCGCCCGTCTGTCAAGTTCGGTACTTAAAATGGCCGATGCTTGCTTAGTTTCGTGATCGCCTAGGGAGGGGGCGACGTCGATAATATTATGTTTTATGACGGCGGGTGGCGGACGTACATAAATTGGGTTTTCGTTTTACGAGAGATAATACCGACGATAAATTATACTCGCATTTCGGGAATCGAATTTCACCCGCAGTGAGTAGACGACATTAACAGTAACCACTGGGTTGTCATGCTTTTCGAGGAAGGCGGTAATTACGGCATTGCTGTGTGATCGCAAGCCGCTGTTATCAGAGCGTGACGAAGGCGCTCGTTGTAATTCGCGATCGTTGTAACGAGTGTGCTCTTATCTCAAACGTCTCGCTCTGTGCTCTGTCTGTGCACGGTCCAGCCCGGACGGTGCCGGTGATTAGTGATTACACTGATTACTGTTGCTGCCGGTTTAAGAGCCCGCTGTATGTGAGAATACATGCGCACGTATTACTTCGAAAGCTTTTATGCTTATCAAGCAGATAGTTGTCTGATTTATCTAATGGCCTGCCAGTAATCGGTATGAATGGACGTAAACTAATAAATATTCTTTATGTAGGAAATGAATTGCACAATGAAGTGACGCGGTACTGCCCAGGAGGTAAGCATCTACATTTCTTCTTTATTGTAGTACCAAAGAAATGAGGTCAAATGTAATTACAGTAAGTACTAAGTAGGTACCTATATCGCCACTAAATAAGACTATAATTGCACCGTTGCAGATAACGGTGCCACAAAAGCGTGAGCCTTAGCATAATTTATATGTTTGTGTGTAGGTAGGTACTGTGTGCTGTGTCTGAGCCGACTTATATTAGTCATAAACCTCCACAATAAAGCTTTATTATCGCGCTGTAGATAAATATAGCCTTAATTCGGTTATAGGCGCGTTGTTAGCGTGCAGGGGAACATCGTGCGAGCAGCCCGAGAGAGCACTTCTTAGAGCCGGCGGCCCGCGGCACCGCGGCACCGCAGAGCACTCGGCCAATCATCCATTAGTCTCGATGTTTATTTCGTGTTTATTACGTGGATGCTAATTCAACGTCGCCTCTCGCTCTGGTGTCGGATAATGGAGTAGGCAGGTTCTCAGTCCCACCACAGCTCGGCCGCCGCTGCACGAAGGCGGCGTGCGAGCCGATTCGGCGTGCGGCATGATGGACCATTTACGTTCCCGGCTAAACCCCGCTGCATGTATTTTAGATCTATTTGAATGCATTTTAATTAGTCTCGGCACCGCTAATTGTCGAAACATTCACACGAATGTAGCGAATCATAATAATCAAGTTTTATTATAATAGCTTCGTAAGTCTATATCCCTGAATGGTGATTCAGTATGAATAATTTCTTTCCCAACAGCTATTGTAGATTATTCACGACTCATTGTGTATAAGTGCCTTTCAAACAAAATAAAATGTGGAATGAATAGCGGCTTGGTACGCGCTAGGCTTTTGTTTAGCGAATATTTTGGTAGTGTTGTCATTGAGAGCGAACAATGGCAGAACAAGTCGACGGCGCGAGAAGTTCAATCGCTCCACACTTGTAATTATATCGGCCCTAGAACACTATTGTTCCATTTTACGCGCGGAACATAATGACGCTATTGTTCACTATTTATTACGTGCTGAATTCATACATTTGAGAAAAGAGAACCATACAAACGTTTACTAGCGAATGTTTCCAAGTCCCTCATTAAATATATCTAACGCACAGGAGCCACTAGTCAGATTTTGCTATCTCTAAACCTCCCCAGGGCCACACACCGAGTACGGAGTGGAGTACCTTCGACCTGCGAGACTATAAAGAGGACCTGACACCGATCCAAGCAGGTTTTACAGTTTTCTGTACAGATCACTGATATGACAAAAAGTGGTACAGTCAGCATCAGATCGATATTGACGAACAAGGTACTCAAAATGATCCAGAAGCGTCGGTAGCTTAGTGGTTCAGGAGTCGGTCTTACAATGGACAGATCCCGGATTCAAATCTTGGCCATTACGCTACTGACGTGAACCCACTTCTAACACAAAAGTTTAGCTTAGCTGGAGGAGTTATAGGAAATATTAGTAATTTCGGTTCTAATATTCTTTTATTAAAAAACCTCAATACCTTCCCATTCCCCCTTCCTGTTGACTGATTGTTCTGATACACGGTACACACCTTTAGTTTCGGATAAAATGCTATTTTAATTAATGCAACAATGATTTGCTGTTAATAACTCTGTATCAAGATCATTTTGAGACTCTGTAGGCAAAATTGTTCTGACGCCGACTGTACTACGAGTATGTAATGTAACTGATAGCCGTAGAAGGGTGGACATTAACAGGTAGCAGCTAGCAGCCACTATTGTGGCATTGCGTGCCATAATCATTACCCACACCATATTCCAATAACATCGCAGGTGTAGGGACAAGCTGGAACCTGCCAGTAAATTAATAAACCAGCGCGTTTATGGCGACGTACATGTAAGCAATCAACATACTACCTACAATAATATATTTAATTGTGAAGAAGGCATTTGAACACAACAGGGCCTCTTTTCTGCTAAAGCAAAACCACAGAATACCGCGATTATAATAACTTCGTGTTGTGTTCCCAGCGGTGAGTAGGGTAGCCAGAGCTCACCGGAGAATTTGTGCTGACAGTGGGATTACTAAAGGCTTGTCCTGCTTTGTCCTCTACACTGACGGCACAGAAACTCTGTGCTTACATGGTCGGCAGCGCGAGTCTAGCTTCTCTAGTGTTACACACGTCCATAGGCCACGGTAACCACTTTCCATCAGGTATGTCTGCCACCTAAGTTGTGTAAAAAAAATAAAGCAAAACCACTGTCATACCGTGGACACTGCTAACAAATTCATTTAATTTTAGACATTAAGCAAATGCTTTCAAAGTTCCAAATTAAAAGGCTGTTTGCATGAAAAAGTGCAATGAAACTATTTTCATTTGATTGTGAACTTAAGCGTGTAGAAGTAAAGTTTAAAATGTAATGCCATTTTTTGCAGTGTCCACGGTATGACAGTGGTTTTGCTTTAGTAGATCGAGGGCTAGGTTGGTTGTTATTTTTAGGGTGCCATACCTCAAAAGGTAGAAACAAGGGCCCATCAGCTGTAGGTACGACTGTCTGTCTGTCTAGAGCTTTTCTTCAGGAATGTGTGGACTGTGGGGGCGTCAAATTTAAATGTATACCAAATACTCATGTCTGCAGTTACCATGAAGCTGTGACAAAATCATACTTCGATACATCATCCAAAGATAGGTATAGCCACTTTTGTAGCAAATTTAACTGAATGCAAGGGAATCCTATAGGGTAGGTATTTCTCGTTTAGTTAGAATTATTAAATTGGGATGAAACAAGTTCTTATTTATAGAACAAGTTAAGGGAAAGGTCCAATGATTGTAAATAGGTGGCTATCCACCGTTGATACACAACTTTTTTTGTCTATCAACGCTATCCACGTCACAAAAAATCAAGAATCATTTCTCAAGAACGCGTGAAAGTATCACGTTGAAATGAATATCAAATATCAAGTCTGCTGTTACAGCTGGGAAAAAAATAACTATCCCCGACTCGCACTGTCATTAATTAATTTGTACTGTGCATATTTGGCTGACGCAGCAACCTGCCTGTGTCACCATTACATTTTCATGTATGATCGATACAATGGACTTTCACAATAATTAAGAATTAACGAGAACCACCGCACATTATAACACTAACTACAGCGCATCACCTAATTACCCGTGTAGTCCGAGTACCTATTTGGAGTTTGATAACAGTTGGTTAAAAAGTTCACGGAGCTGGCGGACTTCTCTGTTTACGTGGATTCTGACATGATGTGCGTATACTGGCATACTCATAATAGGTACCTACCTACATCAAGCCAGGTTTGCACTTTGAATAGTGCCGTCCATACATTTTCTACGAGATTACTAAGAAAATATATGAATTCCCACTAATCCAAGTGTAAACCTGGTTTTACCGAGGCTTAGGGCATGGGTCGTTGTCGTTAGAGTATAATCCCAGTGGCTGGGGACGGTTCGTGTACTTACACTTGGGAAAGCTCTGGCGTGTCCGGCGGCCGCTGGCACTGCACGTCTCCGGTACATCCTGGTGTCCGAGGCACTGCGAGCTCCGCGCTCGACATAAACATCATTGATCACACACTAGCCGTAATGCCGTATCGTATCGTATCCCGTATGCACTGCCGCCTGCCGGACGTGACGCACGGGCGCGGACCGATCGCTTGGAGGTAAATAAAACGATGCATTAGGGATTTTTGTAAAAAGATAGTTATATTTTTGGCATTGGACTATGACACAATATAATACTATGATATGCTAAGTAAGCGTTTTATAAAGACTTTTACATGCCGAATATTCGTTAATCAGACTATTCTTCAGAGGACTCTTTATATATAATTTTAACAAACATAACCGCTTACAAATTGAGAGTAGAGTACGATTCTAAGTTACCGTTCGGGATTGCTCTAGAACTCATCACCTATTCGAAACATAACTATGTCTAGTTTTAATTATTAATATTTTTCTCACTTTCATTTTTTTACTCTATAGGTACATACTCATTATAATACAATTTTTGAACATATAATTATCGATATGATATCTTACACAGAAAAACACAACGAATCGGCGACGGTACAATAAGTTAATCGTGAAGCGTCGGTTACTGCGTTTGCGAATAAATATTTTCGTTGGTGGGTACGCTCGGTGCGGACGCGCGGCCGCCGGGCGGCGCCGGCGGAGCCGCCCGGCGGCCGGCACCGGCCGGCACTAGTACGCGGAACGTCCGGCTCCTCGGCGAGCCCACACATATCGTCCGTACAACAACACATAAATCAACGTTTAAACAATATCAACGTACATAGGTACTATTTGGTATCAGTTCGACCGCGGACACTGGCGCCGCGCGGCGCCGCACTTACACTAACTAATTACAGAGAAACATCACAGAGAGCGGGCCTGCTCCTCCGCCGCGCGGCTACATGTAGATGGGCAGCTGCTGCAGCGCGCGCTTGTCGAAGCGCTCGTAGGGCGCCGGCGGCAGGCGCGCGATATCACAGTCCGCTTCGCCGACGTACGCCTCGCCCAGGTACGGCTCGCCGCGGTACGGGTGCGGCTTGAGGCGCGCGCGGCCCAGCTTGCCGCCCGCCGCCTCCGCCGCGTACGACTCGAAGCGGTAGCACGCCAGCGCCGGCTCGTCCGCCGGGCCCCGGGCGCGGGCCGCCGGCACCGGCTGCGGCGGCGGCGCGGCCGGGGCGGGCGCCGCGCGGCAGCAGCGCCGGCTCGCGCGCGGCACCCGGGCTCCTCGGCCCGGGGTCACGGCGGCCGCGGCGGCGGCGTCCCCTCGCGGCAGGTTGTTCACGAACGGCACCCGCCGCAGGCTCTCGAGCCTCCGGAAGTGCGAGGGGTGGATCATGAGCAGCGGCTCGATCTTGACGCCCTGCGGCGGCTTGGCACAGTCGGGAAGCTCGTATTCGATACTGCAGTCTACGTGTAAAGGCACCGAGTAGTCCTTGGGGGCGAGCGAGGCGGGCCGCGCGTCCCTGCGGAAGCGGTCGGCGGCGGCGAAGTCGGCCTCGCCGCGGGCGTAGCCCGTCATGTCGGCGGCCGCGGCCTCACGGCATGTGCGCCGCGGAGCGCGCCGATCAGCTGATTGTCGGAGCGGGCGAGCGCGCAAACGTGCGCGCAGGGTGGCGACGACCGCGAGACTGGCGAGCGCCGCCCCGCGCCGGCGCCGGGCGCCCCGCCCCGAGCCCCGCTCTCGCCCGCAGCCGCCGGGGAGCCGCTTGTCCCGGTCCCGCCCCCGTCCGAGCCGGGACTTCGCCCCCCGTGACCCCAGTGCGGGACTTCAGCGCGCCTCACCCGTACGCGTGACGTCGTCGTTCAGCCGTCGAAACTGTGGAAGGCGCGGGCGCTGGCACTGCGTGCCCTCAGAGGGAGCGGGAGCCAGAGGCGACGTCTCGGTGACGCCGGCGGACGGCGGAATTCATCAAAAGATCGATAAAAATGGCGATGGCTTCCAACTAGCAATGCGAGCCTTGCGCAGAGATGCACTACGCACCCGGGGCGGGGCGGGGGTGGCTCGTCGGCGGGCCGCGGGGCGCGTCGCGATTGTAAAACAGCTGACTACAAAGAAGTTCAAATTCAAAATATTAAACACGACTGCACTTGCGCCACTTGGCACACTCTTGGCGCAAATTGCACCGAGAATGTCAACTTTATGAGTCGAGGAGACTACTGCTTATGACGTTGCGAGATAATAATTTTATAAGTAGATTTGAATAAACATGTTTTGTCAAGCTATTAAGTATAAAAAAATATTAATTCGCAGAACAAATAGTAACTTCTTGGATACTCATATCCAACACTGTTCATTTGACGCGCAGCTGCAAAGAATAAGATGAACCTACTATTTATGCACTTTACGTCATTTTAATATTTCTGGTATCTAAGTGAAGTGACAGTGGCAGACGAGAAACTAGAACCACGACAGGAGCGCAGATAGCGCGCAGGCAGCAGCGCAGTGGTTCAAATGCTCGTCTCGCCAACATCCACCGTGCGTGTGTTGAGTTTGATCTCCACACGCAATACCTACCTATTTCTCGTAATCGTATCTATCACACTTTTCCACGGGTACCTCAGTTAATTTTCTAATATTCAACTGAAGTTGATACCGCCAACACTGCAACATGTTTAATGCAAATATTAGTTATGAACTTCTTACTTCCAAATCGTGTGCAGGTCTCTCAACTAAACGACTAACGACCGTGTAAGACCTCCGTATTAACTTATTGAACGCGTAACGGGAACTGTTTTAAACTATTACGGGAGTTCTAAAGTGCTATACTAATGTAAACAATGCTATACTGACAGCTGAGTCCTGGATCTATTAGTGTATAGTGTAGGTAACAGTTAATTGGTTGATCGCGCGACACGTCAGTCGTTAGCCGCGAGTTCGTATCAGTTAAAGATCTATTGAAGACGGTCCTTCCGTAATAAATCATTAGAAATTGAAAAAAAATGGCATAATACATAAGACGGTTTCAACTTTTGATCACCATTTTAGAATAATTATAATTATTGGTATTATTTATAAAAACAGTTAATTCTACAAAGATTTAATATTTTTATATTATTTTAACATTAATTTGAACTTAGTACCTATGGTAAATATTATGATAGCAGAATCCCTAATGTCGCAGGTAAACACGAGCTTCGTGAGGAATATGAGGTACTGTCAGTGGTTCGAAAGAATTCCCGCACATTACATAGCAGTATCTGTGCGCAAAGATAAAAATCATATTCTACCATTTGACATGCACAATTAATTGCCAAATCATACAGGAATTTAAACTGCAGTTATTAAAAGTTTCAAGCGTTTACTTACTAGATATTTGAGGATTTCTGTAGATACTTTATACGAGTATGCCCTGAGGCAACTCCGTGCATGCTTGGGAATGTGTTTCTGACTCCAGATAACTTACGCACACACTATCTGAACGTTATCACAGATCTTTCTTATCCAATCAAACGAGATAGGAATAAACGCAAATGCTATGCCTTGTTCGTGACTCAAACAATACGAGATAATAAATCTATTCGGAAAGATTCGTCGGCTCCGAGCCGAGCACAATGCGCAAAGGCGCTCGAAGTGTAGTGGAGTCGGCCTCTCCAGGTGAAGGAACGTGACTCTGACGATATAAAACTTTATTAATCAATACCAAGTTTTGTAATAAACGAAACCGACAACTACAGTAGACGCGCGAACATGTAGGTACGAAGAATATATAGAAAGCTCTCGAATTAGGTGGTATAATACTATACATTCACAGGATACATATAGGTAGGTACTATTCTATTCATCCCTAGATCGGGTAACCAATCCTATGTACAGTAACTAGAGTGCCGTATAATATAAATAAGAATGGATGTTGCTGAGAGCAAACCTCGAGAACGGGTCGACAACTTCGGCTAATTTTTTTTTTCGCATAATTATTCCGTAAATTCCTCGGATTGCTTTTATGTAAACAGATACCACGCGAGCGAATGGGAATAGAATTCTACGCGGGAGAAGCCACGAGCATCAACTAGTGTAATATTTATTTATAGCTAAAGGTAAATGGACTTCAATGGGGTGCTCCTCTATAACTTATAGTAAATAACTATACTACTTTTACTTACAGTAATGAGAGCGCTTGCTGTGCTCCAGGAGTCGAGTTAGCGCAGCTTGTACTTTAGAATCCGGGGTCCACACTGATACTCTCTTATTAGGTATTCATCTTGTTTTTTGATCACTCTATGCTGTGAGTGAGGCCACTGTTAGAGACTCGTCTGCCAATCAGCCCGCTTGCAAGATTGACTAGATCCCTACATAATCTAATGGGGCCGGTACCTTCAGTAACTCTGCAAAGGGGTCTGGCGACTTACTCATGAAAAGGGATCAACCAGTTCAAGGTGGTTTTCTGTAAGATGCATTCATCAGTCATGCATCATCACACGTTCGAACGTCGAACACTACCGACGAGGACCAGTTCCTAACACAACCAATATTAAAAACTCCAAAAGGCGTTTTCCAGGACGGCACTTAAAGTCGCTGCAGTCCTTCTCAAGAGGGAATACTTGACCAACTAAGCTATGAATTGTTGGAGTTAGCAAAGTTGACAGAGACACTTGGTGGCATTATCCTTATTCAATGTTCATTACTTCTGAAACTTCTGTAAAATAAACTAAATTCATTAAATATTCAGGTTGTCCCCAACCTCGAGAGGAAAGTTTCCGTGAAAGCCTCGTTCATTGATCGGGAGCGCAAGCGGTACCAGCTAGTAGGGGAAAGATATAATAGGACTCTATACAAATAAAAAACTCACTGGAGAGTTTTTGTGCTGTCAGTGGGACGACCAAAGGCTTGTCCTGCTTTGTCCTTTACACTGACGGCACAAAATCTCTGTTCTTACAGGGTCGGCAGCACGGATGTGACTCCACTGGTGTTACATACGTTCATAGGTGATGGTAACCACTTGCCATCAGGTGGGCCGTGTGCTTGTCTGCCACTTAAGTATAAAAAAATAAAACAATAGGACCGTACGAAGTAGAGAAATAAGACTCCGAGGTAAGACCCTCGGGTGCGACCGGGACTAACAGTGACAAATCAATAGTGACGCCTAGTATTTCACATACTATCATTATTGCGAACTGTGATAAAATTTCTCATAAAATGATGTTATGTAGCAAGTTGCAAGAATATCTCCGAGTAGACGGGTCATTGATATGGTGTGGTCCGCGCCGAGCGCTGCATCCGATCTGATGTAACTGGACACTGCCCAGCGGGCCGTGCGGACAGCCGCCAGCCGCCAGCCGCCCTCACACACACCAGATCGAATGACGAACACGCATGCAGACGCGCTCAGCTTTTTGCAGCTATTTGTTTAGGTACCGACCGACATGTTAATAGAATACGTCGTTGTGTACCAAGTGCAGGCGAACTCTCTACAGAGTAAACACGTAAATGGCAGGAAACCATTACTTGCGAGCAAACGTGCCGACGCGACGTCTCGACATTTTAGGATTGTTGACAAGTGACGGAACGGCATTCGCTTTTTTTATCTTTACTGTGAGGCTATAAAAAATAACCTTTAATCGGTTTGCTAAGCAGAAATCATGGGAAAGTTGCAAAAAATGAGGTCAAGCGCGAGACACTTGGCGCGGGCGTGGTGAAATGTTAACTGTAATTATAACACGCGAATGAGCTAACTGTCGTAATCTGGACGACTGGCTCGTAGGTGCGTGCGGCTGCTCCGCTGCTGCCATTTTGTACTTCAATAGATTTCTGAAACGATATGGGTCCTGTCTTATTGATTAAATCGAAATCATAATAAAACTGTCCAAATCATCCTGATAGCACAGGTCTTGTCCCTGCAAGTATTGGATTTACAACGTGGTTGAAATCCGATTCACATTCCGATTTCTCATAAAAAGTTTATGTATCTTTTTTATACTATCCCGCGTCAGAAACATACATTATAGCAAGATTATCGTGTAGGTACTACGGAGCGCGTTCACGGAAGGGTCTAAATGTAATTTTAACCGAGTACCGAGCGTTCGGTTCGTATTTCTTTGTGTGGAACACTAAAAACGTGAAACTATTCTCCATTATAATCCTACGAGGAGCAATTTTGTTTCGAGATAATCTTCCACCCTGCAGTCCTGCGGACAGTATGAACTCAGTAGGGCTTTTCTTTTATAAGTCAGAGAAAACTAACAACGGAACACATCGCAGGAGCAACAATGGCGGCGTCATCTGTAACTCTGAGAATAAATCTCTACTTATCTTTGTGACACGTTTTTGTACCTCCTAGGGAAAGTTAACAAAGAACTACTTAATGATTTACAGGTATAAATACCCCCTGACATTTTGATATTTCCCCTCAAAGTTCGCGAGACACTGGATGCCGTTGAATTGCTTTGTATTCAGAAGGGACTATGTTTTTTGAGCTTATTATTTTATTTACCAGATACGATTCAATATACATGGAAAGTTATGTCAAAATGCATTTAGGTTCGCCTTCGCCCTTGATCTGATCGTGAGTATTGACGTCTAGCATTTCGTAAGCGAACAATACTTTGAAATCTAGCACGGAGAACGGAAAAAGTTAAGTGATCGGGTTTTTAATGTTTTCTTGTAACCGAGCCAGGGCCGGAGTTCACGGAACGGCTGGAGCCGCCACATTACAGCGCTGGCGCGGCGAGCTCGTGTCGTGTGGGCTGCATTGCGCGCCTCTCATACTAATGCAAATGCACTCACAACTCACGAACGATGCGGGCATTTTTTACAAAGTATTCCAACGTTCTCGATGATTGTGTTTATGCTCACTACGGTACCCGCACGGTATTCGTTTCAATGCAAAATATTTGATCGTGCGTTTAGCCGAACGTCCGCATTCGGACAATTAACGTATCACAGCGAACTCACTGAGCGATGAGCGCAGCTTGGTGTGAATCACTAACGTTGAATAATTGCTCAAGCGTTTCAAATAATTTCGTTCAATTATTACTCTACTATATTAATCTTAGATGAATTAAAAACATCTAAGATATTAATGGATTTTGTACAATGGATCGTTCCCTGTCTGTGTCTTATAAACTTAGATTTAAAGCCGTGAAATATCCGTGAATTTTTTGTTTAAAATTTTAACACGACTTCGACAATACAAAAATAGAATGTAGGTATGAGGGATATCTCACATAAAAAAATTCGACAAAAGAAAGCATTCAGTCATGCATATATGAGTTGTTGGTTAGGTACCGACATATTGTAATATAGAGAAAGGTAGGTATTTATTTGTGACTCGGGGTCTCCAGAGTCCAAGAGCACGCAGGTAGGTGAGTGTCTGCGTGGCCGCAGTGGCGTGGTACTGCTCGCTATTGATTCGCGGACTGCGGTGCTCGGCGGCTCCGCGGGGCGTCCCTCGGGCACTGTTCAGATCAGATTGACCCTTTTCATTTCCGTTCCCACTTATTTTTATTTATATTTTTGGAGATGGCGAAATCGCCGACACGAGCAGGGAGGAGTACAGGGGAGGGGGAGGGACGGCGGACGGCTCTTGTTTACGATGTACAGCACTAAGTAGGTAACCCCTTTGTCGCCTGACAATAGAAATATTGTAGTCCATTGTTGTTTTTCATGTCACTGGGTATAATGGAGTGCGCAGCACCTACCCATAAGTAATTATGAGTTTTGTTCCGAGTAAGGTCTAAATACCTGCTACTCTAAACTGAAACTAAATAAACAGTGAGGCGGGTTGTTCGCTGCCTATTGTGGGCGAGCGGGTGGGCGGGGTGTGGGGTGTGGGATGGTGGGAGCCTGTCATGTCGGGCGACAGATAGCGGCTCTATGACAGGCTGTCTCGTAACAATCTGCTTTATCGCTAACTGGTAATGACCTGGCCAAACATAAACAACATCTACCTGTCGCTGTCGTTCAGGCTGCGCAGCGCAGCGCAGCGCAGCGCAGCGCAGCCACTAGTCACTGCCACTAGCAGTCGCTGAAGCACGCCACGTCACGTAGTTTACTGAGACAGTTACTGTATTGGAATTCGAAATAATTTCAGATTGGGGCTCGCCCAAGCCGCTGACTACGAAACTTGATGGTATGGAAACATACCTATTTACAAAAGCAAAATAAGTAAATAGATACTAGGTACTTTTGTTAACGATTGTTGTGAAGCAGCCGATACGGATAATAAATGGGACACACAAATATTCCCACTTACTGCCCACGGGCTGGATTGCAGACATTTGCTTAGCCTTTCGTAGTAACTACTCATGTTATCGTCATTAATAGATTACAGAAAATTTGTATCTATACTCAATTGTTTTTGCACTTGTCAGTACTTAGTATGCTGTAATGGCGACCAACAACCGATTAAATTAAATACAGTGAATAAAAGAACTAACGTAGGTATGTACCGTGACAGGAATATCTATCTGTTCTTCCGAGAGAAATGTGGGAAGGTGCCTAATTCATTTTTAACGATCGATTATAAGTAAATGAAGGATCAAACGAGGAAATCTAAAGGACAACGCCTCCATTTTGTATCGTGAAGGTGGTGGGGAAGGTGATGATATGTTCCTAACAATGGTGAGCCCAGACCATAGTACAAGTTCTACATTGAAGCTCGCTTGTCCACAAAATGCCGATTCTCAAGCGACTAAAACAAACCCAAATTATCATTTTTATGTTTTAAATGTTCCATTCAATGTGAACGAACCGCGCTATGAAATACAAAGCTTAATTAAACGAACTGCCTTTCGTGTGGTCGGCGACACTGCAGCGAGATAAATTGAAACAAAGCAAGGGCTTTCCAACTGGAATCTGCTCCATATGGTGCTTGAATAAGCTTTCGAACTTATAGGACTATATTTTCCTATTAGTTGTTATGAGTGGTAATCCAAATTGGAAAAGTATACGATAGATAGAATTGTAGTTTCAGAAATTACTCAAGATTATGTTGGTGTAAGAAAAGCAATGCAAAAGCAAGAAACTCTGTAGTCTTCTGCAAAATGGTAGTAGTCGTGAACTTGTGATCGACCCCTAGTGCGGTATTTTTCTATCCGGGCCACATCATTAAGGGTTGACCCCACCTGATGGTTGCTAAGATTTTTTTCTTAACATTAATAAGTAGTTATTATTCTAAGTTTTCATTCCTTTGACATATTCCATGTGTGGCATATTTTCATGGTTCCCATTTGAAGCGATGTATAATCAGGGCAATGGAGCTTTATGAGAAGGGTTTAATTCAATGGGTCTATAATAATAAAGTCGGTCATCTACAGTACAGGGCACCTTCTTCCTAGATGTGCACCCGTGTGCCCCTCACCGCACCGTGTACATATAATAGTCGCAGATAGGGGTTCGTAATCTGCACGGAGTCGCTCCGCGATCTCAGTCGCGGCACAATGGTGAGGACAAAGGTCTCTGAATTAGAATATTTTTCGTAACAATGGCGCGTCCGGGGCAAGGGGCACCAACGGCGGCGGGAAGTTAGTGTTACCAGCGTTGAATTTATAGAGTGAGCATGGGATGTAAAGATCACAGACCGAAACACTGCATAATAAAATTCAATTTAGTTTAATACTTGCATGTCGGGTGTGGCGGTACTGAACGCGGCCGCTACGCAGGATGGCCGCACCATCCCCGTTCAGTGCAAATATTTGTATATTCGAGGAGCCCTCAAAAGTCTGACTAGTGTAACAACGGAAATTCGATATCGCCACTTGGTTGTGGAGGTCAGATGGTATGCGCTTCACGGAATATATCGAAGTTCAGCCGCATCTTAGTTAGACTAGAAAGTCGACCTCAACTGCGTTGGGAAAAGACGCAAAGAATCATTGATGATGACACATTGTTACAAGACCAAGACCAGCAGGTTCAATAGGCACTGAGCACGCAACTCTATTTATGTAATAAGTTTATAAATTCGAACAAGCGTATGCGTTGGGCACGCTTATCAACTCTGGTCAAAAATAATTAATTTCATGACGTATTTGATTGTTTTCAGCTTTTTGTTTCCTCGCACACGTCCAACGTTTTCTGTCGCGTAGTCAACTCCACAGCACCTACCTGCGGCGGCTGGCACATTCAAAAGTGTCGTCGACCGCAGTTACACATCCATTGTGCAGCGGCACTGTTGTGCAACTGATCGGTAGATATCGTGCGAAATACGCAACAAAGTAATGTCACTGCAACTCAGTATTCATATTCCTCGTTCTACGTATCCTTTTAAAAACAGCTGTACTCGGAAAGGCGAAACGGACTTGGTATTCAAAGGTAAAAACGCAGTTGATCGAGTATGCATGGCGTACCACGCGGTGCGCCGCCGGTGCACCCCTAGTAGGCTGCCATTGTCCCTCCCTATTTACATATACGTAATCAGTTTAATATAAAAATAATACTCCCCTTGCATGTCAAATACAGATGGCGATATCTGTCAATTTGTTATGGCTGCCGGGAATTTTCATTCCATTCTACTATTGAACGAGAATAATGGCAAATTTCTAACATGCACACTGCACAGCGCGCGGCGTCGCGTCGGCCGCATGCATCGTTAGCCAAACGTAAAAAACACAAAATAGAGAAACGTTTATTGCGATATTTGCGTCCCTCTACTCAGGTTTGAAATTCGAACGCTGGCATTATTTTATTAGTGATGTCACAATCTGAGTATCTATCTGTTATAGGAAGTATCTATGAGTCAGCCTGTGTGATGTTCCCGAGCCTCGCTCGAGTCGCTCGGCAGAATTTAGATTATTCCCGGGAACTGGGATTGGGCCCTTATTCTCATTAAAAATGTTACGCAGTTTTGTCGTAGTGTTCCTCTTGAACGTGACTCACGGTCTAGTCAAAAAGATTTGTTTTTGGTTACTTTAGCAACAATACATAATACATGTAGCAGTGCATTATGGAATATAATGTGAACGCATTGTTGATTGTACTAAAGTGTCCCAATGTTTATAGATGCAGCAGTGTAATGTTTGACAAGTTTCGGCGACGAGTCATAGGCGGTAGTTACATTTTCGCGTGAATATCGAATGTGTTCACACGCTACATAGGCGGTGGAGGGCGGCGCGACTCGCGAGTCGCGAGGTTGCGGCAGGTCAGGCCAGCAGGCCGACGGCGGCCGCGGACGCGACGGCCCACCCTCTATTTATAACTCCTACGAATGCCATTAGAACATACCGCGATGCTCATGGTCAGAGGCGCTCACTGCCAACCATCGCCATGATTATTGTTTGGCTGGTGAGGCCATTACTCCCTTTAGTGAAAGATTTGTGAATTAGGAATATTCTCACAAACAAAAAGGCACTGCAAAAGGTAATGCACTCAGCCCTAGTGCCAGTAGTTAAAGGAGTACACTCGAGAAAGGAGATACGGTTAAATACAACTTTATATGAAAAAGTGCAACCGTATCTTTTTGTCGGCTGTACGTTAATCCACAATCTTTTTTATTAATGTGTCATTAAATAACTAAGACTGTATGGCTGATCCTTTCTTATTTAATGGTTTTGACACGTAAGTACGTTGTGAGACTAGTGGATTCCAAAATCTAATTCCAGCTTCCAGCTATACTTATAGTTCATGCAAATGAACTGGTGCCAAGCATGTGAAAATGCGACACAGTCGTTACATCCTTGTGACCCTCCACTGATAAAATTGTAGATAGGTACTTTGTAAAAGGCCAGGTTACATAATCGAAACAGAAAGGCTTGCTTGAAAGGGCTTCCTTTGTCGTCTTTGTCGTCCATGACGCCAGTGAGGGGTGTAGTTAGCACTGACGCAAATGGTAGGCTATTATAGTAACCTGTCGAGGGGTGAGCCAGGTAGACATGTATGTAGGTTTATAAAAGTTGCAGTGATCTAATGGGAAATACCTTGGCTTTAGTTAGAATCAAACTTCATGGTTTGAATCCATATCAGACATACAAAAACGTCACAGCTTTCAGAACCACAACAAACAATATTTTTCATATCTTCCATTCTTGAGAAAAATTCTAAAGCCACCGAAGGGCGCAGAATATTTATTCAACACCAAGTTATTTTTACCTCAATTATCAGACATTTCGTGTAGGTGTGTATGTAATAATTTCAAAGAAATCTATATCTGGTTACAATATTTTTATGGTTGAAAAGACGAACGAATTGACCTCGTTAGTGAGTACCCAAGAAGGCGGACAGTGTGAGGAAAAAACTGCTACCTAGTAGGCATAGAGATCAATATATACCACTGATGGATTAAACGGATGGAGCATAATGTAAAACTGACAAGTCTACTTTTTATATCGTCAGGGGCAAAAAGCTCCACTGTCAGCATGGTACGAAGCTAATTATTGCTAGTATTACCTTGTATGCTGAATTCATTATTATAACTGCTTATTATAACCGACTTGAAAAGGGGGTTTCGGATTTTTAAACGTTATTTTTTATGTAACTACTAACAGAAAAAATACCGATACTTAGTAATAATTATATAGAATATTGTTAGATTTCAATGGGTCTTTTTTGATGGTAATTGGGGTTCAAGAATGCACCCATATAAATTTGGCCATGAGAAAATCTATGGCACGGCATTATGCAATACCAAAACTATGATTCGCTGTGGATTTAATTGTGAAAACTATTGTAATATTGACGTGATTACCACCAAATGAAAATGTAGAGTTTTTACATCCATCCCCACGTCGCCGTCGATTCGTTTTGGGTCGCAGTCGCGAGTCGTTCAGATACATAAACATCTATCTGCATGAATATTGAATGCGTTTCCATATTGAAACAATAGTTAGTTAACCAGAATTGAAACCTAACCCAAGTACACGTATTTATGGATCAGCGGAAAACTACCAACGAAT
Source organism: Eilema griseolum (assembly GCA_963662185.1). NCBI lineage: Eukaryota > Metazoa > Arthropoda > Insecta > Lepidoptera > Erebidae > Eilema > Eilema griseolum. The sequence goes on from OY759244.1 coordinate 201,548, forward strand.
GAGGTGATTGATTGAAATCTATTCATCGAAGCGATGCGGGCGTTCTGAGCGGCGGCGGTGTGGGGGCGGGGGAGGCTGCCGGCATTTCTTAGGTTTTACTTGTGAACAGCTCCTATTGAACGAGGCGATGTCAATAATACCTCCGCTACGACGGAGTTATCTTTCAATAGATAAGTTACCCACGGGACGGGATATTGGATTACTCGATGTCCCTGCGAACGGTTCGTCTCCTCGCGTATGTAACTATATCGGCAGGAGCGCGGGTGCGCAGTGCGTGCGTGTGACGGAGCGTATTCTCTTACACGTACTTACGCAGGATCAAACGATACTGTGGAACTAGTTATTGCGGCGGGTCTTAGAAGCCGTACAACGTAGCTGGAGAAGGTCGGATCTGGGGGATTTGTCTGTCGCAGACTCGTGGGTGGAAAACTTCACTTTATGATAAGTAACAACAACACAGTTGGTAGATTTACTACCTTTGGAATAATTCCGAAAGTGGCTACATCGCTAATACATTTTCTGATTATATTTTTGAATACATAATATAGGTAGTGATCATCTTGTAGACCCTATGTACATCCACTTTCTGGAAACCATCTTTTAAGTTAGCTTGGGTCGATGTTGTGCTCTGTAAATAACTCATACTGATATCTATTACAAGTAGCAGCGTGGAGATTTCAAGCAGAGTTATTTAAGAGCTATAAGGTCACCAATTCACACCTCACCAGTTAGACCACTGATTCGACACAGTATCAGAATGGCTCATCTCGCCCTGAGAAACTTATTGTCTTCAACAGTATAAAGCGGTATTGTGTCGCCAAGGGTAAAGTTACCCTCACAACCAAGTCGTGATGAGAATGAAACAGGCCAGCCGCGACGTTCTTCTCACATTGAACACTCATTTGCATCTCCATATTTACATAATGTGTTAACAAAATAGTGCAGCGTAACACGGTTCGAGTATTGGGAGAAATAGAAAAAAAAGATAACTGTGACAGATAAAACATAAATGATTGTATGGGCCAGTGTTGTCAGCTCAGTCCCCACGAGGCATATAGGACAATTATGAGTCTGATCCACAGATAATTGCTATGAATCTGAGTACATACACCCTTTGTACCGTTGATTGTGTTTATAAAGTCCCCCGCAACGCGTGGATGTTTTTCCAACGTTGGTTTATTTCAATCAAAATAAACATCAAAGTATAAAATGGTTAACTACTCTGCATATGTACTAACGAACAACTCGGCTTACTGTCTATCGAATAATTAAAAGACATTACAGACTTTCATTAGACTGATCTGTCTCATGTAAGGAGTTCTGTGTACCTTTTAGGGAAACTTCAATCTCTTTGATGATATACGACATGACCACAGCGGGCACTGCGCCATCTTAAACGGCAATATTTCATTAGCATGCATACCGTTTAGGATGTACCACCTTGTAATTTTTAAGATTAGTGATTGTTTTATAAGGCCTGTTAATACGATTTCACCTCTCCCCCCATCCCCTCAAACTCATTTACAGTAATATGCCAACGATGCTATAAATGGCATGGGTGTTTTGTAGGAGGACGGAGATACGTGTGGTAAAGAATAGTATTGTGTGCCAATGGCGATGCTACGCTAGTGTGCACACAAAGGGATAATTTAATCGACCGTGGCCTAGTCCTGGGGCTTTGACGTGGAACCAATCAGGACGGTCTGGCACGAGGCGAAGGCTGCAATTACATCAGATTTGTGATATTAGACCCCGCGGCGTGTGGAGCCGCCTTCCGGCGCCCCTCGGCGCGGCCCGTGTTAGTGAATAAAGTAAATTTTATGCTATTAGAGCCGATGGTTATCGAGCGTATCGAATTACAGGTTTGATGATGGGATACTACAGTAATGGTTGCCTTATCTATGTAATAAATTTGTGCGATCCAAATTGTTCGTCTACGATAAGCCAGCACAAGGTGGCAGGCGCATCATCACTCGTGTGTGATCACTTCGGGGCTCGTTATGTGATACCCAAGTACGTGTTAGAGTCCATTAATTACGAAAATGTATTTGTAATCACAATTTTCTTTTCTCTAGTTTCAGAATTTCATCCCTCATTTCCAATGTTCTCTTTCATTTCTCCGCTACAGGTGATGGTGATGTAAAGAGTGAATCAGGACTTAATAGAGAAATAGGTACTTCTCAAACGACTCTGCTGTTTGAAGTTCGGTTGTTAAAGGTTTACATTCACTTCATTGCCAACTATTCGGACTCCACAAAAAATAAGTTATTTTGCGGAAGAGTACAATGCGCAGCACCATAGCGCAAAACGTGGGTAGGTCTGTACAAAGCTCTGCAGCATCGTAAACAGGACAGGATGGTTCAATATTTAAACCATTAAATAACGTGGGTCACAATGTGAGCGTCGTGAAGGTCACAATTTACATTTACATTTAATGGCTGGTGCGCAATGCTGTAGGGACGGGACGCCTGACGCCTGTGTGTGATGTGATCATACAGTGACGCAGTAAAATCTCCCGCACACTTTTCAAATCGTACACTAAGGACTGTGTACAGCATACAGAACTTCTGAAAAATGGCGCATTAGAGTCTGTAGTGTGGTTAGAAAATAAAGAGGATTCGCATTTTTTTTTATTTAAGGCTTAATTCGTGTACAGTTTTCAGCATACTGCCAAATAGATGTAACAAAACTTTTAATCTTTAATGACCAAACACGACGGCGACACTTGGAACAAACAGTTTTCCACAACATTGAGAAGGAAAAATATTAAAACCGACGACATTGAAGCGAAGCGATCGGTTTACGACTGTAATATGGAAATTCTTTAATCGAATTTTGAAATATGTATAGGTAGATAGATAGATTTACTTGTCAGCCGATCTTGGGCTCGGGCTTCAAGGAGATGGCCTCGAATGACGCAAAGGTAAACATGATGAGATATCCTTACATGCTTCTCTGTATATAAATGATAACAATATATGTAAGTAGTAGGTACAGTCGAACTCTCACGTTGTCGCTAAAATGCTTACCCATCGTTTCCTATTGTTCCCTAAGCTGTAAAAAAGGTATAAAAATGCTACACTTTTTATTTCCAACGACACCCCACTAGCAAAGGTGGCGACAACAAATATAAATTGAATGTCCCTTATACACGTATACCTACACACGACTCCCCTTGAATATAATAATTCTTAATTCTCGCAATTTGCACAGCATCAATGGAGAACTCTTACAAAATTGATGTATTATTCAATAATTTTTATGATGTGTGCATGTTGTATAGTTTTTCTTGATGTTTTTTTTGTTTGATCGTGATTCTTAATTATTTACACTGTTATTGAGGTTTCGTTTGCTTCTGAGCAACCATGGTCACGGGGAGACCCGTCTTACTCAAAATAGTTTTATTTGAATGTGTGACATTCGTGTAAACTTCCCTCAGATATTGTCGACATTCGACATGTAGGTATGTTTCTGCTCGGGCCCTCTGTGGCAGGGAGTGGGATAAATACCTCAAAGAATATGGAGCTTCGGCGTCATAAACATGTGAGTATAATCCTATTATTTGCAGCATTTGACGGAGGATGTCATTCCACACAATTTAGAATGTCATAAAATTTAGCTTGACTTCTTGAAATCCATTTGGTATATAAAATACCCAGCTGCATTCGTGGAACAAGTTCCTTAGTAAATCAACTAAGTTCTAAAGATTTTGTTTAAGGACCTTTCGAACCTTTTGAATTATTTAGTTTTTATCACCACACGCCAGTTAACCATATGTTACGTCCACTACAATACGCTCGCAGTAACAACGAGTGCGACCCTGTGGCTTAGCCATAAGAATAATGAATACCACGCATATTATTTGTTATTCTTGAGGCCTTACCTTTATCACGTTTCAAATACTTACTTGTACCTTACTGAGAAGTAATTCTCCGAACGTGTGCGAGAATGTGACAAATTGGGAAAGATTTCGACTTTAGGCAGGTAGTACTTTCATCACACTCCGCAAGGACGACAAGAGATGGATAGGTCAGATAGAACGACACATGTAACTTGAGAATAGGCACAAACCGTAGGTAGATAGGTAGGTAGGTATGTTATACAAAGCATTTCACGGTTTTGTACATTCTACTATTGAGAACAATTCCTATTATAAACTTAGACGTAGGCAAATCGTATTTGAATCGAAACTGAAGGACTATCCAACGAGATACATAAGATTTATATATTTTGTTTTCCAAAGTTCCTCAATCCGTGTTGTTATTTCCAATATCGTCACATCACGTAGTTTACTAAGAAACTGTTTTACATAGACGGACTCACTTTGGGTATTTGACGCGAATTAAATTGGAATTGACTCATAGGTGACAGGAAAGTGTTATACTTTCCTACTATCTCACATCTTAATTTAGCCTACTTAGAAAGGGAGATGACCACTTCCCATAGGTAGACACTTTGGCCACGTGGTGCCCACAGTAAAAAGTGTATGCAAATGGTAGTATACCATACCACCATTAAAATACAATTGTAATGTTTTAAATAAAACTTCGAGTATAGAAAATAAATCAAGTTTTTATTTCACAGAAAAACATGTATACAATCGATTTTAACAGCTGCTGAACACGATTTTAATACTCAAACTACATACTCAACTACATATTGTTGTACTGATGGTACCAAATAGGATATTTAAGTTCTCTTTATGACTATTTTTATATTGTCATTTTCTATGCTATATTAATTATTTCTAGATAGTTAAAATATCATCTAAAAATTCTGCAGGGGAGATATATTAACTTCATGCTGTGCCCACCCTAAATACCATATAACAGTCATGACATGGGCACAGCATCCCACTGTTCGACGACCAGCAATGCAGTTGCAATGATACTGTTGGATAGCAGTATGACCAGTCTCATTACCACTTACTAATAAGTAAACAAAATATATTTTACTGCTTACATGCAATTCTTGCTCTAATTAATAAGCAGTTAGGACCAAAGCTTAAACCTTCCATAATGCATCTTCAATTTGTTCAGCGTTAAATATTCTTATTGGAGTACCTTGCTCCAAGATTAAGTCCCAGTTGTTGGTCCGTATATGACGGCAAATCCTAAAATTGGTGGTGCGTAATAATTACAGTTGCAAAACAAATCTACTCACAACACAGTTGGAACAGAGAGCCGATTAGGTTCATGGCAACTGGATACAAAACATTGATTTTGTATTATTGCGGCTCTTGAATAATTGGGTAGCAAAATACCGTTAGTGGTAACACTATCTGCAGGTCTTTCTTGTTGAGGAATATGGGAATACCGGCGCACTTACTGAGATGGCTCAGTAGAATCGCACTGTAGCTCCAGAAGATTGTGAAGAACTGGTTATTATTAGAGTATGCAGATGCGAGTTCACGTTTCCTACACAGGACAACGCGTGCAGTCTTAGATGTCATCCACGCACGGTGCGGGACATCCGATCAAGAACCAAGCGGTTCGGTGACTCTTTCCTCTGTCGCACCATTAAAGCCTGGAATTCACTACCAGCTCACGTGTTTCCCTCTTCCTACAGTCCCGGGTCCTTTAAGCGGGGCGTGAAAAAGCATATCAAGCTGAGTGTCACCATTGTCACACGGTATGTGTAGGTAATGGTGACTCTCTTTTTTGAGACTTTGCCTTCAGCTTACCATCAGGCAAGGCGAAGTCTAATTGACGTGTTCTATACATAAAAAAAAACATTCAAAGCAGATTATGTCGTGCCGAAATACTCCAAATTCGTGCCGGGATTATCGTTAGAAGAAGTAGCGGAGTCCATGTTAAGTCCATGTCGTTGTGGTCCATTAATGATTCTTATTCGTTAATAAAAGATTTCCAAAAGCGAAACGCGTATTCAAAGCAAAGAGAATATATGATAATAGATATAAATACGAAGTTTGAAAATCTTCTGACAGTTTATTTTCTAACTTACATGTCGATGTACTCGATGTCGATGTTGCTACATATAAAATAAAACATTTGCAAATCGATATCACACACATAATTAATCGATTCATTAAAAATATTTTGCAATTTTTTTGTGTACAACTTTTTACAGATATATTTTTTTTGTTTTTATTTTTATTTCCTATTTTATTTATTGATTTTTTAATTGATAGTGCAAAATCCAAATCATTATGCAAAAAATCAATTGTTCATACCCAATGTTCTTTTCTAACTTATGATATTGCAACTTATAAAATAAAATAATCGATGTCATGTACTTTTCCCAGTTAATCAAATGATTAAAAATGGTACTCAATACTAAAATCATTTTCATTTTCCTATTTTGTTTATCGATTTATAATCAATAATGCTAAATAACAAATATATTACAATAATAATCGATATGTAGTTTATTACCGATTTTAGAATCGGGTAACATTACGTCCATGCCATTATGCTTTGCAAAAAGTAAACAGGAAATCATGACGGTACTTTACTATTTTAGAACATTGCTCCTAAGTTATACTGATAAACCTTCGTAACTACTGCTACATACTGCTCATCTTAATATTTGGAATGGTTAAACAACCTAAGAAACGATATTATATGAATAGTAGTTATGTGTAGTATAGTACTACGTGAAGGTGCAGGGTGCCAAGTGAACCCCAGGCCCCAGGTAGCCGCGCGATGTTAAATTGTACTCGTGGGTATTAATTTAAATAATTCCTCAGAGCACAGAAATACGGAGTGAAAGGTAAGTAGTGTTCTGAAGAATAACGCATTTAACATAATGCACTTTGTTAACCGCTAACCGCATCGCTATAATATCTCCGCGTGAGAAAGGCAGACAGATGTGGAGTACCTATATTAATTTATATGTAAGTCTTCTGGTGAAATCCCACAACACTTCGCATTTCACCATGAACAACGAACAATGTAATTTCAGTGTGAGGTTTAAAAAGGAAAGAAAAGCGATTGAATAGGAATTATTTACGGCTGTGTAGAACTAAAGTTATTATGTAGTCGCCAGTAGGTACCTGCCGGCGCGGTGCGGCGCGGCGCGGCGCGCGGCGGGCGGGTGTCAGCTAAAGGTGCAGTACAACAATGGCTACTTGCTCGCAATCGTTTCTCGGATGTGCCGTGAATCAATATTTCATTTGTAGTGGCTTCTCGCGTGTGTGAAATATGGGCGCTGCACAATGGCGCGGTACAATCGCGGGCAGCTCGCGTGACGCGCCGCGCCGCGTCGTGCCGCGCCACCCCGCTCGTCTGCAGATGCGATGGCTGATAAGCTGCTATCTCTCCGCCAGTACCTCGCCGGAGCTATCGCTGCAGATCGTCCACAGATCTCCGCTACATTGTACAGCGAGTTCATGTTATATGAGATGCTTTGCGATAGGATTCATGCTTTGATGTTTTATAGTTATAAACTTTAAATATCGAGTAACTACTTTAGTATTATTACAGAGTACACTTAAGGATGAACTCAACTGCTCTTGTAAACTCAACTCTAAGCACAAAAGCCCTCCTCAATACCTCTATCCTTAAGATGATCATAGATGTAACATAATGTTAGATGATAGAGCATATCGTACTCACGAATGAGACATTTTCTTATTCAATTTACTCTAACTACATTAAATAGCTCCTCTCTTCATTTCTCCTTTACCTATCTCTCCTTTTCTACCCCATTCTTTTCTAGACTTAACAACAGGTGAGTGAAACTTTGGTGCTGCTCTATATTCAGGACCGAACTCTTGCAACGAGGAATCCGTACATACTTCTGAGTTCGTTCATATTATGGTTGGCTCTAACGAAAACAAAACCTTACAAAGTTAAGGACAGCTTCCATATAGAGTAAAGCTTATGCAAAGTTGGTACTTCGGAATAATAAGGGTATGCGAGTGTACCGAAGTGCCCATCCAGTTTATTTGTAAACGTAATGTTCGAGAGTGCGGGTGACGGTACCCAGCTGACATCATTGATACGTCTTTGTTCGCGGGAGACAACGATACGTCATGAGTTCGTGACGTCCGTTATTATGAGCCATCACTAATAGCCCCGTAGCCCCCTCACAGGACAGGCTTGATCACCAGTGCGTAATGTCATCGTCTCATTGTTCGAACCGGTATCAGTTACTCATCATAAAGAAAGAAATTACTGTGTTTAGTACGCGTAGGTATATAATTTGAAGTAGCAAACGCTTAGCTTACAACGAAAATGTCTACTAAGGGCCGTCCATAAATAAGGTCAATGAATTACATGAAATTTTGAAGCGTCTGGTCACATTTGTGTCACAATTAAGTATATAGTAGTTTAAACCCTAATATCTAGAAATGATTAAAATGAAACTACAGTAACATTTGCGGTATTCGTCAAAGGACGCCGCCTACACATGGAACAAGCGTTTGTGTTGCTGGCAGCAATTATTTTGCTAGCCACTCGCTAACAAAGCAATTTAATTCTTAACCGCATAAAAATATAGTTGAAAATATTTTTAGGATTTTCACTGTGAAGTCACGAAACATATGACTTGTCGCACGTACCCTTGTTACACAACGCGACGATGCGACGTAGTTTGTGAGTGGCTCCCTTGTAATAAGAGCCTACTAGTAATTTATAAACTAGTGCGCAGGCCATGCTGTGTTCTAGTCTAGTCCCGACGGCGCCGACACCACCTGGCCGGTGCACACGAGCGATGTCCAGGCAGAAACAAGAAGTTTCCTCGTGCAGGTATTTCCATAAGGTTCTTCGGTTGACGCGTCTTTCAAATTTGAAATTATAGTATTTTTCAACGAATCGTGACAGGAGAAATATCGCTTGATTACTCTATAATCGCTTGATTATAGAGTAATCAAGCGATATTTCTCCTGTCACGAACTTTCAGTTTATTTTTATGGTTACGTAACGGAAGGGTAATAAAAAATTACCATGGTTAGATTTAATTAGTGAAAATCCATTCTATAGTTTAAATAGTTAACTGAATAGTGAAATAACTGAGTTCAAATAACAAGATATTAGGTACCTACATAGAGTACACGGAACCCTTCGTGTGCGAGTTCGAGTCGCGATCGAGCGGTTTCCTGAGCTATGGCCGAGGCTCGCATGAAGTAATAAGTTTACTTTGTAAGTGGTTTGGTTCAATACACATGAGAGGTACCACGTAGGACGTCGGTGTGTGCTGCCAAATGCCAAAGATGACGCAAGTTGATAATCTCCTGGGAGGAGGATTATAGAGAGCACAGTTAGATGTTACGTGCGTAAGTACTATTGGGACTAAACTCAGTACATATAAGGAATATAAATTGCAACTGTTATGAGCTGACCCAATACGTTTACAATTTTCAATCAATCAATTAGCCCACCGCACTGCTGGACATAGGCCTCTCCCAATGGGCGATATTTTATCCGATCCTCTGCCTTCCGCGATCAGTCTGTCCTAGCCATCTTTTTCAGGTCGTCCGTCCATCTGGCTAGGGGGTGCCCTACCTTCCGTTTGCCTTCTCGCAGCCTCCACTCTAGGACTTGCTTACAATTTTACATACATACAATAACGCCTTTATCCCAGGAGGGTAAGGCAGAGGTGAATTAACACCCACACATATTTCACCAATAATTTCATTCGGTCCCACGTAATTTACCTGTGTCTTTTTTGTTTGCCGCCAATACTTCACAGCACCTCTTGATGAGTTTTTAGTGAAGTCAACAGAATGAGGGCTGACATGTTAGCGAACTATTTTAAAATGGTGGTCATCAGTTTCTTGGCAACAGTAAAAGCTATTTAGAGATTTTGTTGATATTATGAGAAAGGGCTTTTCAGATATTGAGCTCGTGATGTGAAGTCCATCAACTCCTGTAGTCTTACTGTAGCCGGTTGTTCTTATTGGATAATTGCACATCTATTTATATTAAGACAGAGTGTTACAGACTTTATATCTCCGCGACAGCCGGCGCGTGCCACCAGTCACACTATCCGCAGACTTATCTGCCCCATTGACCCCAACGATCTGTAATTGGGTCAGTCTGTAGCTTTTTAACTGTGCCCTATTTAACTGCATGTCGTGTCGGCAGTCGGCTCTATCTGAGGCTCTAATTCGGTATCTATGTTACGTTCAGAAAGGGTAGCCTCGCTCTACTTAAAATGTCTAGTGAAAATGTACCGAATTCTTGTTTGATTTTCTAAGTTCTATTACATTTTATCATAACAGCAGTGAAGGTACTACCTTTAATAAATAGATCCAAATCTACTCGTGTTTTTGCATTTGCATCGACAATATTTGAAATATAATGATATATTTTTCTTACTAAAGGTTTTATCAAACTATTCATTCTTAGTTTCTATGTCTATACTTGTTTTGGGAAACAACTATCTATTAAGCATATAGGTTTTCTATCGAAATGTACCCTGGGACTCACACGTTTTGTAGTAGTTGGCGGTCGGGCTCCAACCCCACGCGCCGCCATTACACACATAGACACTTTGCAGTATAATCCCAATAGAACAGCGTACACAGACCAACCAAATAACTATAAACACTACGTATATATGAGGATCTTCCATACAAATATAGACTTTATGACTGCCCCACAAAGTCCAAGCTAGCTCGCGCAATAGATGTGCCTAGCTAGGTACTCATTGATGATACCGTCAGCACGCGCGGCCTATTATTTGTCGACCCCCTACGTCGGAGAGCTTCTTTTGGTGTGATTGAGCTTGCACTCACGAGCGGAGTCTACGCGTAATGAGATAAAGAAAGCACAGCCGGCGCGTGACATTCCTTTAATTCTCATTCAGAGCTAAACAATTTAAATCTCTAAAAGTTCGAGGTATACAATTAGTGTGTGTGCCTTTTATAAAGTGAATACTGTACGACTTTAGGTAAAACAACACAATCATTGAAAGTTTAAATATAGAAATGCCGGTATAGTTTAAAAAATTTAATGATTTTTTTTAAACTGCATATATATAAATAGATAATTCCAATGCACGTAATATTATGGTGAATACATGCGACTAACCAGTAAGCTAAATTGATGAGTGTGTAAGTAAAGGTAATTTATTCCGAAAGCGAAATGAAAGACAAAAGTTTACAGTTGCAGTTATAATCTGAGAAGTATAATTCATAAAACCACTACGTACGGTACATCCTAATGTCGGAATAATTAACTAAGAAACAGACACTAATTGGGCATTTAAATGTACAAAGTCGACGTTGAAAGAAAAACTTGATGCCCTTACATTAATGTGTTAATAGCAGATCAGAATTCAAGGCAGGTAATGAGTAATGAGGTAGTTTACTTACCTAATTAGATCATTGTGAATATGAACAATTGTAGATAGTGAGTAAGTGGCCGAGCAACAAAGGAACATTACTGAGATTGGATCTGTAAACTGACCAACTTGGTCTTGTTGACACTCCAAGTGATCCGTCCGTCATAATACTATCCATAGGTACTAATAATATAAATGTTACGCTTTCACGCTAATAGTTCAGTGGGAATCAATATTGATGAAATTTGATACAGACTTAGATAAGAACTTGGGAAAGGATTTAAACTATGTTTTGATCGCGATAACCGACATCCAAGCGGGAGAGGCCACGGGAAAAAAGCTAGTATCCTATATTAGAAACGTTTGAACGTTTGTGATGATCTTTGTGACGCAATCACGGTCGACCAACTGAATAGATCCGGCTGAATTTTGGTACAGGGATAGATTATACCTAATCTAGAATAATACATAGGCCATAGGTACATACTTTTATCCTTGGAATAGGTTCCCAGGGATGCGGCATTTATTGGGTTTTTTTTTAATCTCAGTTGCGGCATACTTTTATTCTGGAATACGTTCCCAGGGTTGCGGGAACGGGAACAGAGTTAAACGCAGGCGGATTCAAGAACAACAGCTAGTGTTTATATAATATCATTATGTGATTAAACTCCGAGACATTATGTCACAAACTAGTAGTGGGACCTAGGAACTACCTTGAGGCACTCCCACGCCGTCAAGGTGTGGACATTCGGTGTTAAAAGTGTGTATATCATCACGCTCGCTAGGTGCGACCGGACCATTATCCTTGAACATAATCAAGTTTAGTTCTAGGTTACAATTTCCATATTAGTGCGACCGCTGACGTCATGTCTCGGCATCACTTTTGTTGTAACAGTCTAAAACAATAGCGTTAGAAATATTCTAAGAAGTCTCGTTTGCTTTCCATTACTGGTGTCGTGATTCTGTATTTTTCTATAATAATGATACGCTACTCGGTTACTAGGGAGTGAAACTGCGGGAAAATCCATCAATGCGATAATTTATCGATTTACACGCACTTGACAAATGTGCTAGTGCAAGTTCTATCCGCGCTCGGCTAGCTGTCCCACAGTATAGATAGTAATGCTGTCTACAGTACTATCACCTCACTCACTTTTCACACTCACAAGTAACCCTCTGCAGCGAGGCGGACGCCCAACCAACAACATTTCTTATTCTTTCTTTGTTGTCTTAGCCCATAAGTTATAGCCAGTAGAATTTTAGACTGATATGATTGTTTCTATTCTAGTTTAGAATTTTTATTGTCAGTTTTTTTTTTTCGTTTCTTATTATTATTAATTCTTATTTTGACATTAAAGTAAAATTTGTCATCCCATCACATAATTATTAAACTATGCTATTGTTCAGCTGTAATGATTGTATTTATATTAAATATTAGAAAAATAAATAGTAACATACCTGTACATAGAGACTAATAAGTTAATGCCATTAAGTCATTATTTATATTTCATGTAACTAAAGTCAGTTTCAGGCAATTTTATCCAAAACGTCAAACGCCACAATGTTAGTCGGAAACATTAATAACAATTCGTATTATTTCAGGTCGGTTGCGAATTATTTAAAGAACGGCGAGCTGCGTGGAGACATTATTCACGCAGGGTTTCCCTCACTCACTTGTATAATTACCATAACTTACGTCACCTCATCTTTTTCTCTATTGTGCGCTAAAGTATGTACTCTAGAGCTGAATGCAGCGAAAATACCGGTTAAGGGAACATTCCTTTGTTAGTGAATGAATGGTCCCTGTGGAGAGCAGTCCCTTCTACTAATAATAATATTTTCGTCGAGGCTGCTTGGATATGGAACAGTGGGAACGCTCGGCGAGTGCGGAGCAGTATGAAAGAGAACCGGTAGATACACATCAGACATGCCCGCTTTTACTTGTGAACGGCACGAATTGGCTAACAAAACATTGCATTGAGAATGATTAGCATACGGCGAGCCGCGACCTGTACCCACCACTACCTACTGCCAGTAGCCACTGTGTGAGCTATCTATTAGCAGAAAGGCATCTTAGCCGTTAAATGTATGTAGTACCCACGTATGAAATTCACGTTTTTAAGCGAAAAGCGACTCTCGCATCTACAGCATACAGTGTAAACTACCTCGCCCCCACAAAGTAATCTCAGTTAGAAAAGTATGTAGCTGTACCCAAAATAAATTCCTTTTCACAACAACGCAGAAATAAATATTGTAAAGCATTGTGTATAGACTAAGGATTTATCTGGACCCTAAGTAAGTATAGGTTAACTAGTTTGTATTAGAGATTTAAGAATACGGGTAAACTTACTAATACTTTTACAATTTTTTTTAGTTTCAATTATTTTTATTGCGACCTATAGGTAAATTAATTGTACGAATGCTCTACCGCTGCGCTACACAGGTCGTCGTTTCTTTTCTTTGCTTTCCCAAATTGGCAATAAAGTGCAATTTGCACTCTGATAAGGGCTGAAGTCAACGCGCTACTTTCAGTAAAGCCTCGCGGCAATTGAGTACTTCCAGGGACCGGATGGCGTGTCGGTACTCCGTACGCGGCCTCGGACGCACGCAAAAACACCCAGTCGAGTGATCAAATAGCTTTTAGTCTCTCGACGCAGCAACTGCACCTTCTATAGATACTGCGCACATATGGCCACAGTCTGCACGCCGCGCCGCCCGCCTCCGACCCTGCGATGCTTCATTGATGCAGTGATGCAGATACATATTATGTATATTAAAAAGTAGTGCCTGTAAATAAATAAAGTAGGTATCTGTTCTAGATATTATAATATGTTTTTTAACGATCAATTGAATTTATATCCTTTTCATGTAATAATTTGTAGATAATAGAATGTGTTACGTTGATAAGTATCGAATCATTCCGAGCGAGAGTTTCTTTAGCCCTGACCTCGTCTTTTGTTCGCGACCTATGGTTATCTTCAAGATTGTGGTGAAGACGGCGAGTTTGTAAAGTAAGTAGGTACTAGATTAAGAAGATTATAAGACTTATAAGTAAGTAGGTAAGTAGCGTCAGAAAGATCTTGACTACAAAGTTTCAAAATGATCTTAAAACTAAGGTATTAAGAGTAAATCAAACTGTTGTATTAGTTTCAATTGTATTATCGTTCGAACTAAAGGTGTGTACCGAATATCAGAACAATCAGTCAACAAGAAAGGGGCAATTTGTAGGAGGTAGGACACGGTACAGAATACCGCGGTTATAATAACTTCGTGTTGTGTTCCCAGCGGTGAGTAGGGCAGCCAGAGCTAACTGTGTGAGAATTTGTGCTGTCAGTGGCAAGACCAAGGGCTTGTCCTGCTTTGTCCTCTACACTGACGGCATAGAAACTCTGTGCTTACAAGGTCGGCAGCGCGAGTGGGGCTTCTCTGGTGTTACACACGTCCATAGGCCACGGTAACCACTTTCCATCAGGTAGGCCGTGTGCTTGTCTGCCACCTAAGTGATATAAAAAAAATTCCAGGTATAAAGATCATTTTGAGTACTTTGTTCGTGAAGATCGATCTGATATCACGCGAGAGTTAGTAAACCATCTACTCCGTTACTAGCACCACCACCACCACCTGTGGAACGTAGCATGACGCTACTTGCTCACTACAGCCTACAAACAACTACGTACAACATAATATGATATTGGCACACCCAGACATACTTATATCTACTTACGAATATCTCAATATTCCCAATTCCCAACTCACTTTAATCGCCAGTTGCGAGTGCCCGCGATCTAATCATATATATGGGCATGGCCGCATGGGCACTGGCCACTGGGCACGCCTACGTCCTCTATTAATCAGATAATGACCAGTAGAGAATTTAGGAGCTAAGCTGCTCCTAAAACGTAATTTAATATATTGTATTGTTGTAGAGTTAGGTACTTCTCGGACTCTGTTATTAAATATATCAAAAAGGCTTTTCGGTTTGCTACTAGTATTATTTGAGAAAGAAACCTGGTATTTTATTAGGCCTACTTCAACTTTATTGTGTGAAAGAATACCTATATAGGTACTTCACGAGTGTAGGCACGCTCACGACGTAGGCAGTTCAGTTAATTTGCAACATTTTACATTCAAAATATTTCTACATTTTTAAAAACATACATATGCTATCGCCTTTTGCCCTGCCATCTGCTTCATCTTTACACAGTTCACGAGCTTCCTCTACTCAACTCAACAGTTTTGAGTGTTTCTAACCTGCCCTTTTCTATATATTTTGATCACCTTAAATAAGCGTCGCACTCAAGACGGTTCATATTAGTAACATTTCGTAGTTAATTAATTATAACTGGCAATCAAACAACAATCGCTCCCGAGAGACAAGAGACGGGAGACCGAGACTGCACCGACAGCGAGGTATTAACGACTGTCTACAGCGGGTGGAGACGGACACGGTGGCCCTTTGACGACAGCGTTCTAATTGCAAGCTCGCCAGCTTTGATGGGGTATCTTGTTACAATACTTTTAAGTTTGAAGACTTCAGAGGAGGGCAATACTGAATGCTATGCTCCAACTGCTAGCTAGACATTTTCTGTTCTGTGTGCTACAAGCTACAAGCGACCAAACACACAACTGATTAATTCGTATTAATAGTGCCGTGAACAGTCGCGTGCGCAGACCGTGCCCGTGAAGATAATTTCGTGACATTATATATTATATATATGTTAATTAATTATACATTCATAAGAGCATTACTTTTAAAGATACATCATTATTTCTATCCACCGGGCAGTAAAAATAGGTGCCAGTATCAAAGTACTATCTGAGAATGTAAACGCTTTTTAATATTTTTTTCATTTCCATCTACATGCTTCCCGATAGATATATCTCTAAAAGGGCAGGTAGTCAGGTCTAGTCGTACAGCCATTAAGTCGACGGTGATGTCTGCCATCCAACGTAATTAGAAGCGATTCAGGGGGCTCTACAGAGTTAGTTCATGCCAACGTCCAACGTCCAGCGGCCAAAACACTCAACTCCGTCGATAGCGTCTATCGATAGTCGATAGCTTTTAGCTTGATGAGCCCATTCACGACTGGTTGTGGCAGTAAAACTGTATTGTTACAGTTATTAGTGTTCGTAGATGCAGTAGCTCTTGGCTCGGTGTTGACTGCGACTTCCATTAATATCACTGTTATATATTCTGTCTCGGTGGGCGTGTCAAGTTGTCTCAACTCATTTTAGAGAAGTATGAAACAAAGGAATAGTGTTGTCGTAGTGTACTTCATCTAATTGCATTACTTCTCACGCTAGACTATCAATCTGTCACAATAATTGTTCCGCATTTACCCATCCAAGTTTCACCTCACGGAATAACAATCCTTATTTATTTCATTTTTTATGCCCTTATCGCCTCGATTTGTTACAACATACTGTTTAATTCCGGTTGAGAAAAAAGAAAACAAAAATACAAACATCCTGTTCCCTGCACTGATCCACAGGATGTTTTTTTACATCTACGCAATTGTGTCTGAAATGTACTTATTTTAGTTCTTTGTTGAACAGATTACGCAACGAGGCAGAACGCGAGCGAACACAATCCCGGATTATAAAGATCCCAATTTGATGCGAATAACCCGCAGGTAGGGACTGAGCAGCATCGAGGGTCAAATTTACTTCGCGAACATTGGACAAAAGAAAGGTTCACTGCGATAAAAACCCGCAAGTATACAATGGCTGCAGTCATTTCATTTGTTCATAAAAAGGTAAATTTTAATGTCAGATTATGTACATTCGCCTCATCGTCGTGCCAACATAAATGGAGGTACCTACTTATTATTCAGCAATACAGGGTATGTTTAACTAAGTGACTATCAATGTCAATGTTTAAATGTCATTGTCATTTTATTTGCAATATTGTGTTGGTTGCTGAAATATTTTAGTACCTACATAACTATTAATCTGTGTAAAAAATATCTATTGGAATTTTGGAAAATGGAGAGCCAAGAACAAGATCTAGTGCACCATAACTCCAACCTGCCCATTTTTATAAAGAGGAAGGGTGGGACAGTAATGATCTACAACAATTTGTATTATTACAAACACAAGACTTACAAAAACGGTAACCAGTTATGGGTATGCAGTGAATCTAAAAAAAAAAAGGAATTAAATGTCTTGGTTCCGTTACTCTTCAGGTAACTATACATAACGCTAAGTATTTTTATACATATTGTATTTCTTAAACAATAGGCGGCAAGTCCTGTGCTTGGTTGCTCAAGTCGTAGTTTTCACGTCTTCAGTGGGTGGAGCGCCTAAGATTGAATCTCGTTCTTAGACTAGAGCGTATCCGGTACCACTTTTCGAACTACTTTTAAATCTGTCAGTGTGCAGTTTGTTATGGTTTTTATGGTTTTATTAACATAACATATTTTTTATCTAAATAAATTTCATAAATATTTATTTTTATTTTAGGCGGGTGAAATAGTTACCACAAAACATCACAAGACCAAAGATGGTCATGATTGCTGCATACCGGACGTTGCTAAGACTGAAGTGACGCTTGCTATAGAAAAAGCTAAAACAGAAGCTATGACTTCCAATGAACCTTTGAGTAAGGTATATAAAAAAGCAGTAGATCCATTGTTTAGACGGGGTATCAATCTGATTACAACAATACCTTCTTATTCCAGTAAAAAAAATGTTCTGATTAAAAAAAGAAATGAAGGATTTCAATCCTCTAAAACAGTGTTTAAAAACATTAAAGATGTCCAAGTTCCAGGCAAATTTTCTACGCTTTTAATAGCTGATTATACAAGTGATATTGAAAACACTAGAATATTATTATTTTGTTCAGTGAAAGCACAAGAAAAGATGAAAGTCCTGCAGGAATATTTTATTGACGCAACATTTTATACCGCTCCGAAACCTTTTTACCAGTTGGTTGTAATTCACGGTGATGATGGGACTACTTCTCGCTATACAAAAACTGTGCCATTAATATATGCCTTGATGAGCAGTAAAACTGAAAAGACATATCGCATCTTATTTGATCTAATAACAGTTGGTATTCCCACCTGGAAACCGATTAAAATACATGCGGACTTCGAGCTCGCTATCACAAATGCTTTGAGGACTTTTTTCCCAGAAATAATTATTAAAAGATGCTACTTTCATTTCACGCAGAATCTCTGGAAAAAATCAAAACAACTTGGTATCAAAAGTAAGATATATGGGCGCATTGTTGGTCTCTGTACTTGCCTGCCTCTTCTACCGGTTGACCGTATTTCAATGGGTTGGGATTATATTAACACTGAGTCAGAAAAATTACATAATGATAATCTGAAAGAGTTTCTTAAATACGTACAAAAATATTACATTAATAAAAATATTGATGAATGGTGCGTATACAATGAAATACACAGGACAAATAATATTGCAGAAAGTTGGAACTCAATGTTTAACAAAGAATTTAAAAAACCGTATGTGACATTAAATAATACAATGAAATACACAGGACAAATAATATTGCAGAAAGTTGGAACTCAATGTTTAACAAAGAATTTAAAAAACCGTATGTGACATTAAATAAATTACTAACTATAATATCGGAGAGAGAAAACACAGGTTCGCTCGTACCACCTAAACGTCGCAAAGGATACTACGAACGAAATGAGTTAATTTTAAGTGCGCAGATGGAATTAGTTTGTAATGAAATGTCTATAGGCCATTTCATGGAGAAATTGCGTTAAATACTTTTTCTTTACTAGTAAATACATAGTTCAATCCCTTAAACATAATTTACTTATCCTTAAATATATTATGTTCTTTATTATATAACGTCTGCAAGCAACTGTACTTACTAGGGGTTGGAGCATAAGGACCTATTAGTACCCCGTGCTTCACCCAGGTGGAGATCCCAGGTGAAGCATGGGGCTGCACCCATACCTAGTTACCCCGACCGGCGTCACTGCCTCGCGCGACTCGCGCCTCGCCCACTTCGAAGCTTTCCAATCTAATATGCGGCTGAATAACTAAACTGATGTAACACTTGAATAAATCAGTTGTATGTTCTAATTCCCTTCGCACGTGCAATACTCAGCAGATGTATAGGCGTCAACAGCTACTAAGTACTACTAAGTAGGTATGTTGTACCTGGGTGCAGTTGCGCCTTGCGTCAGTTGACAGAGCGTAACGCCGGTAACCCGACTACATACAACGTCCGCGTCAGTTATTCTTTCAAGTAAGTTTTCTTTTTCGAGTATTTTATTACTGTATTGTATCGGTGAGACATCATCTCACGACAATGAGCGTGGAAAATTCAAAGAATCTCCGCAAAATGGTTGAAAACATTTTTATGCTCGCTCAGAGTTAAGTCGTTAGCCGACATTTTAATTGTCAATCGTAAAAGAAAAGTCGTAAAGTTGTTTAGGCATCGCGCGGCGCGCTCTCCGGCCGCCTCGCCGCTTCGCCGCCTCGCCGCGCCGCCTCGCCGCGCCGCCTCGCCGCGCGGCCGCGCTGCTGCACTATAATGAGGCATTGTGCGCTCGCCGGCGGTGCTACCACTTTTTCGCACAAAAAACAACCAATTTAGTTCAAGCGCCTCGTAGTACCGAATTGGGGTGCTCTTTTGTTCCCGCTTAGTACCCGAACACTTCGACCTCGGGGACCCATTAAAATTACTGTTTTTTGTGCTGCACCCATTGCATCAATTGAAGAGAGCTTTTTTCCTAATAATAAGATAATAAATAACTGCGATGATTGTGCGAGCAATTACCTACATCTATGTACTTACATCGTGAGTAGGTACAGAAGGGTGGACTGGAGTAGCCGCATGCAGCGGAGCAGCTCGCTCCACGTGTCCAAAAGGTGGAAGTGGGTCGCTCGATACGCGCCATTGCAAACTTTATGAAGACGAAGCTATAAACGGAATGGAAAAATAGACTATTCATACATTAGGTACCCCATACAGTCGGCTGCATAAATATACCATAAAGAACGGTAATGGGGCTTTATATCCACCATAACGTACTTTATTTCATAGCGTCCTGCGAGTATATTATAAATGTAGTTTATGCGCAGCGCATTGCGTAACCGATATCGTTCCGTTTGATGATTCCACAAAAATATTTATACGCCCTGTTTACCTGCCGGTGCCGGCACCGCGGCCGCTCGCTGGGCAGGCCCGCGCCCGCGGGTCCGCCACCTAGACGCAATACCGATATTTCATCGCAATTTTTATTAGGCTATTATTTTGTTTTCGTCAAACAGAATCAACAAAACGCTCGAGAAAACAAACAAGGGAGGGTGAAGTCTCACGATATCGAGATGTTTTTATCGTCGCCAATTAAAGCAAGTCCTAAAAGCCATTAACTACCGGCGGCGCGCGGCCCCGCCCGGCGGCGGCCGGCGACCCGAACTAACTTGGGCACAAACTTCCCGAGCGTGTAACTTGTAACATGCCTGGGGATATCTGCCCTCGGACCGCGGCGGGGAACTTTTGAATTTTAAAAATATGCGCTCATGAATCAGGCTCGGCTCGCTATCAATCAAGGGGAGTTCGGTCTAGATAGCTGAGCGCGCGTTATAAATTGAAACGGACAGCTCTATGAGCGGGTGGGCGGAGCGGACCGCACTCGCCCGAGCGGCTGTAACCCGAGCCGGGGTGTGTGGGACCATATTGCGAGTTGAGACTGCAGACTGCAGACTGCACCGCCGGTCGTCGGCCGTCCCTCGCGCGGAACATTACATAACATATGAAAGATATGGATTGGTATGACTTGGCCATGTTGCCCTAACAATGGCAAGGGCACACTATATTTCTATCTCTTTGTTCAATATTCTTACACAACGGTAGCCATAAGAGAAAACTATATAGCGTACCTATATTATATTCGTACAAGTCAGACGAGTCACCATTGTCAATGTTTGAATACATGTTTACAGTCGGAGTGTGTCGTGTTTTGTAAAATTAACGCAATATTTGCGTGAAGTTGCCGGCGAACACTTTATGTCTCACGTACACACTTAGGCACACGAGTAAAGAACCTATTACAATTTTACACTCAGAGCCTTTTGAGGGCGTTAGATAAGATTATTTGATACATTTCGTAAACCTGTGTAGTTTATCACATCGCAGTCACATTAAGTATGATCTGCAAGGTACGGAACCATGCACGTATTTCGCAAGCATTTGCACATAAATTACAATAAACTGTAGTTATTGTGGAGATAGGAAGATTTTGTATACATAATAACATAATGTAAATGAAACTGTCAAGGTTTATCTATTACTTGATTCATCTAAGACGGGTTGTGTTGATGGCCTGAACGACAGAATCGATCACTGCTGCTGACGCTTTCACGGCCTCGGGAGATTTTATAAACAAAGTATTGAGATCATCTCTCGTTACAATGAGATAAGTAGTTACGTGAGATGATATACAACAAACAGTCCTACCTGTCGACTCGACGTTACTAAAAACTTTATGAGTAATACAAACCCAAACAAGAATACCATTGTAAAATAATTCGCCGTTCTTAAGTTGTTAAACATGTGTCAGCCGATTATTTGAATTCTTGAATTTAATCAATTATAACTAACCATCCAAGCCTCATGGCTAGGCGTCGCTTGGATGGCTATGGTTTTGCCGAAAATTAATTTTCCTATTAATTAATTAATTAACCTATAAAGTACCTATCTACCACTGATATTTCAGGACATAAGCTATCTACAATTTACTAGCAATTATAGACACATTAATATTATCATCACATTACACACATTGATTTATAATATTAGCAGCACGAGGAGTATGTGTTATGTATGTCCGTTCCTGTCTTTAAGCAAATTAAAGATATTATATAGTGGAACATAACCAAAAAATTGCACACAGTTTCCGCATTATGAAAGAGCCGACCATCGACAAAAGTTTTGACATAGAAAACACCAAAAGTGTAACACACCAAGTGTTGCCACAATCTAATCTAATATTAAACACATTAAAATATTGTGGAATAGAATGTTCATATTATTAACACTATGGACGAATAATTTATCACTAAATTGCCTGTTTAGTGGTGAATTTATATTTATTTAGTTGTTATTTGTAGTTAAGTAGCTAATTATAAAATCGTGGAAACCTTGCGGACACATAGCATTTGAATAATATTAGAAATTCAGATTGAAATGTTATAACGTACCTACCTATTTAATGTAAATGCCGGGGAAAGTAGGAAATTATTTAGTTGAGTGTGGAGCTTCACGAGAGCGCCGCCAGCTGCCATCGCTAGATTAGATTCTTATTTATCTTAGTAAAATGGTATTACTAACATAAATAAGAAGCCGAGGTAAAACTATAAAGTTAAATGCACGTTACTTCACTTAATAACAAACTGGGCTTCCCATACGAAAGAACAGGTAGGTGTACTATATAGGTACCTGCTGACAATGTCGACACAATGAAGATCTTCATCTTAGGGGGGTTTGTGTAGGTAATGGACGGTGAATCATAGCCGTTGTGTACGTTAATGTGAAATAAATTCCCCACAGAAAGGCGCAATAACAGTATCTCGACTTACACCAACCTAATAATGCAATGTTAATGAAACTATGAAGGTTTTTCTATAAGGTATTTGATTGATCAACTACGGGATAGCAGTACAAGGCCAGCAAAGATTGAAGGTAAACTAAGAACAAGCGTGAAATAAAGACTGTGCTTGAATAAGCTAAATAAGATTTATATCTTATCTAACCGGAGCGCCCAGCAATAAACTCCTCTGGCTGCCGAGAATTATTTTAGTAATCACGATATGGTTGTTATTTCACAGTTCATTGCCCGATAACGCACACAAACAATACTCACAATATGTAGTTCAACCATTAGCGAGTGACGTCACGGTCCCGGCTGAGAGAGCACTATTTATAAAACATAATAAAACCTAAATGGAGCTCCTTCAAGAGACTGAAGTACGAAACAAAATCCAGGTCACTTGTCTAGTACCATTAACTCTCTGAAACGTGAAATCGAAACCTAGAACATAAACTAGACATTTTCCGATTATATTTTGGCAGTTATAAAAGTTGAACCAATGAATGAAAGTTGCGAAGATAGTACTGTTGCGCTATTGAAAAGGTTCCAGTCGTTGACAGGGTTTACGTACAGACCTGTGAAAATTATATAAATGAACTAAATGACAACAATATACCTTAATATACGCTTTAGGCTTTAATATTCTACTTGTTTATTTTATATATCTATTACAATAATGTATTATCTATTACAATAAGATATTCATTAATTAGATACATTAAAATAACTATTATACAACTTTTAGCTAAGAATAATTAAAATGCGTCGTGGAATTCGTCCGCATCGCATGCTTCTTGTGGTAGCGTTCCCAGAAGACTGGCAGCATTGCCACGTTGTATGGCAATGCTGCCATAAGTATAAAAGTTTTTATAGAAAATGAAAATGTGTCACATTTCACTTTGAGTCTGGTTATTTAAAAAAACCCGTCAAAATTTCCTTTCAGAGATTACTTAGAATAAACAGACAAAAAGTATTAAAACAAGATGACACACTGTATAAACGTTTTTATTCAGAAAAGAGATACCAAGTCCGTGTATGACTAAGGCGCATAATTATGCTTTTAAAACTTAACATCACGCTAAGCGGTAAATACTTAATACAGAAATGAAAATGCATGAGAATTTTCGATGACATCGTTATCGCATATAGTCCAAATTCTTCTAAAATGTAATGGGAAGCCATTTAATGGCACGTAGACGTAGTACGGAGCCTACATAATACTCGCAACTGCTTAGCGAACTTACCTAATTTTACCTAAATACCGATTAGTTTTCCGAACGGAAACATAACGTTTCCGAACGGCCACAAGTAAATATTTAAAACCGGAAACCATGATTTATTTATGTAATGGAATCACCAGGGTTAATTTGATTCACATTTAAAATAAAATAAACACGAGCAGGCACTGATTACTGATTAATGATCAGTTATCAAATCTGAGCAATCTAAATGGCCCCTTGTCGTGATCATATCTTTACCAATCACCAAACTTTTAGTTAAGTACAAGTGCAGGATCACCAGTGGTTCATAATGAGAATAAGGTTATTTGTAGAATTTAGCTTGTTAATTTTTTATCAGGCATACTTATAGGAACTAACTGTATCTGAGTATGAGAGCGGGTGGGTACCCTACAGTCCCCCTCACCGCCTCAACCGAACAGGTAATATAGGCACTGTTCACAAGCTTTCGACCTGTCTTATCTCAATTTTATAATTTAATCTCTCGTCGACACAAGTAATTAACTTAATTTGTATGTCACGGCTTTCTCAGAAAACGTAGAACGTAGCTAACCAAATATTAAACAGGTTGCGGTACATTTTCTACGAATTCGTATAACTAGATAAATGTACTTTTTAAAATTTAACTATAGATTAATTTTCATTACATATTCCTTTTTGTAGGATTAACACCGTACGCGCTAAACTAAAATTGTTAATAGGTTTATATAACAAGAATAAATTAGACTCCAATATGAATAATATTCTGATATATAAGAATCATTCTAATTTAGAAGTCTTTTATGTGCTACCATACACTGCTTATCCGATTGCGATAAAACTTTGTCAACTTATACCCTGCACTTGCGCGTAAGTAATAGGCATAGTTTGGACCTGGCAGACGGCGCTGCATCGAACTATAGATTTGTTCCTTTTTACGGGAACGAATATTCAATGAAATAGGACAGCAATGTAATGCTGACGTTACTTGCAAATATTCCGAATTGTAAACGAAGCATGAAGCGCAGTAATGTGTGCCTGTAGGTAGCACAGAATATGTAATGGTCGGCGTCTCCGCGCTAAGAGCCGCTATTGTTTGAGCAGAGATCTCGTTCTGTTCCCATTGCTCCATTGTTGGCACAGCCTACATTGCACCGGCGAGGCCAGCGCTACTCAAACTTTTAGCGCTAGTTCGACTTGTGTCTTTTTTCAATTGGACTCATGTGACATATTCAATTAGAATATTTTAATTGTACCATATTTTGTTGTTAGTTTAAGGATTTTTGGTTCTTAAACTCTATGTATCGTTAAAAACAGAAAAAGTTCAAGTAAGCTGGGTACCCAGGTACTAAAATAGGTTTATTAAGATAAATATAACTGTTACATATGTTGTAACGCCACACCAACACCGTAATATTGCCAATTGTGACCCCTGTAGTTATATTCTGTATACATAATTGATGTATTATTTTACGACAAGATGTCATGCTGCCCGCGCACCGCACCTGTTACGGAAATGGCTGCACATGGCCTGCGGGCCGCACTTTGACAATCATGGGTATTCGTACTACATAAACTACATTGTAGCGAACGTGTTCTTTGTGACATGACATGGGAGCATTAAGGCTTTTTAAAACAACTTGGTAGGTAGTGTGCACAACATGTGGCGAGTCGTTAAATACCCGATACTGGCGAAAGTTCACGAGAATTTAGCTCATTGACGGATTGTGTCACAATGCCCACAGTCATGATCGTTTGAAATTATTGGAAACGTTGAGAATTGCGTGGACTGTGAGTGAATGAAATAAATCGCGGCAGAATGCGTAGAAATCACTTTTATTTCATCGTAAAATATCCTCAAACCATTAATATCAGTACTTATTGATTTCTCACTGGTATCTAATGGTTCTCGAGTTCTCTTCGAGTCAGTCATTCGTCTGGCTGGTCAGTTTTTTTAGTTGATGTTGAGTGCTTCTCTTACCATATTTGATTTCTATGATTTTTTTGTTGGTAAGGGTGTAACGTAGGGATGGTCCAAAGTAAATTTGTCTAACATAATGTTATCAATGAGGTAATCATTAAATTCTTAAATTTTTGCAAATACTACTTTAATAAGTACCCAAATCACTATTTATTTAGGTTTGGTCAAATTGGTTTTACTTATGTAAAAGTATTGTTACGATGGCTCTCCCGTAGTCCCTTATCACTAAATACCGGACTATTGCCAAGAGAGTTGCTTCGAGCTTGTTTTTTGCATCATCAGCATAAAAAATGGTTCGTTGGCATACTTTTGTTGTTAGCTTATAAGTATTAATAACTGCATTGTTCGGTAAATAATGATAAAGAGATTATAATAAAGATCTTTGCCAACCCTAGGCTAGGTGCTACGGTCGGCTCTTATGTAAACATCAAAGGCGTCAATCCACTGTACGTTTTTCTTCACTACACTAGTGTAGTGTCGTTAAGAATTTCCAATTCCCATTTAGTTCTCAACGACACACCGGCCATCCTTAAGTGGTAGCTAACACGACATTTTTACTTTTCTTAGAGCGTTACTTTTCATGTGGGAATATGTATTTGCCAATAGATAAACTCAGTCATATTTGAACTGCAAAAGAGGATATCGACGGTTGAAAAGCAAAAAGGTACAAGCGACATCGAAATTTCATACAAAAAAAGGCCTTAAAGCACATGAAACACCCTTTACAACACAGTGTAATTTGCGCATCAACTGTTCTTGTCGCTTACGACCTTTAGTCTTTCAACCGTCGATATGTTGATACTCAACGACGTGATTAAGATGTCGCGTTTGATAATATAATGCCCGGTAACCGGAAACAGGCTTAGAAAGCTATCAGTGTAATGACAGTTAATACACCTCTGCCTACCATTTTAGAAATAAACCGACATTTTATCATCTAAATTATCTGTTAAAAACTCCAATTAATTAAGTTGTCTCGAGTCTCGATGCATTTTAAGTAGGCATGACGATATGAGTACATTATTACGGAGTGAAAAACGGAACACATTTAGTATTGTCTGAGTTTTTCTTGCAGGTCACCTACAATTAGTTCCTACGCCGTGCCGTACCTCGGCCAGAGACAAAGCGACACTCTACAAACAACTGACATAGATGAACATCTCGGAACGGGTACAGAACTAAGACGTATGACGAAATTTGCGTTATCCTCGCCTGCAGACGTTTGTTGTACAAGCAAACAATCAAATGAACTCATTACGGTAGACACAATGAAGTGCTTACAACCAAATTATTTAATTCTACTATGTAGGACGGCGATAACAATTCCTTAGGCCCTCTTCATATTGGTATAACTACTGCGGGCTCGTTGCCAATAAAAAGTTTTTTGTCGAAATAAAGAAACTCCATAAATAGTATATGCCCCTCGACGTCCAGCCCACCCGCATTAGTCACAGCCGCTTAAATCGCCAACTGTAGCGGATTGAAGACGTAACTATGTGTATGCTGTTCTAAAACAACAATTAGCAGGCACATTGTACTGCGTTTCACAATTGGATTAGAGGTAATACTTAATTATGCAAAACAGGACTTTATGAACACAACGTTCTATTGTGAAAAGAGTTTGAGTCATGTTGCAATACCCCATATCTTGTTACATTAAACACACACTTTTTCATTCACGCTGCTGTACTCGCTAGTTTTTTAAACCTATATGCAAAGTGTAAAATAAATTTAAATAAAAGATATTCTAAGTAAATAACCAAAATAATGTAATTAATTAAATTGATTTAAGATTGTACTTTCAATCATTCTATCCTTTCGTCAAATTTTTAATTAAATGTACCAAGTGCTGATTTACATACATACATACATACATACAAATAATTACGCCTATATCCCCGGAGGGTTAGGCAGTGGTGAATTAACACCAACATTTCACCAATCATTGAATTCGGTTCCACGTAGTAAGGGGTGAGGTGATTTAAACCAAGTTTGATGAGATTTCTCAGAACAGACATTCTTGCAATTGCATCTCTTGACGCAAATAAGAGTACAAGAACCGGTCAACAGTGATGTAAACTGTGCGACGACCGCGCCGCGCCGCACCACGCCGTGCCGCGCCGCGCCGCGCCGCAGTGCCGCACCGCGCCGGTGGGGACGCGCCCTAAGCGATGTTTATGCAACGCCGCCATTGTCTGTGACAGTTGGAAAACGTCGTTGAAATGTAATGAGATCGCGGTAAACGCTATTAATTAGTAAATACTCCTTTGTGAGCACGATTCCATTTCTATTATTCTCGGAAGACAGCCATTGCATTGTACACGTTATTCAATGGTGCATTTAGTTTAGTTCACTTTTGTTTTACAACTCGCCTATCGGCTGCCGACTGCCGACTACCGACTACCGGACGCTCCTGTGCGGTCGGTACAAATACTTGTATTGGGTTTGTAGGTACGTCTCAAATGTGTTACGATTTATAATTAAACTGTCATAATTAAACTGTCATAAATATACTTGCGACTATTATAAACATAAAAGAAAAAGTGGATGTGGAGCAAGTGGACCTGGCACCCAGCTCCAATACTGCCAATATGTGCTGCATAGTTCTTATTGTATTATACTTACTAGAATTAAATAGTATGGTTTTAAAAGATTATTGTCATATATTAAGTCTTGTCTATAAATAAAATGTTTGTAAGTAATATTAATAAGACGTAATATTAATATGACGCAATTTTCTGTGAAAATTAAAAAAAAAGTTCGTAACGAGATTGACTATTTCCTGATATATAATTCTGAACTCGTTCTCTTTTGAAAATAAATACCGACGACGCCATTGTGTGTGATCTGACTGACCATACTCGTCTCGTAGTAATGTGAGAGTTTGGCGGTAAACTAAACCTCAATAGCACCATTGAGGTTTAATTTAAGGGCACTTCTGTTCCAAAATTTCAATTTCTACATTATGGTGATTTCTGAAAATACAAACGAACCACGAAGTCGGCCGTCCTCATATTGTGTTTCCCATTATAAAAGCATGGTTGATACTAATTGTATTCTTAGAATGACTTCAGATTTTAATGTGAAGAGAAAAAATGTAAGAAGCGATGATGGATAGCGAGAGAGATAATAACATTGAGGAGAGGGAGCGACGTTATATAAGTGTGGGAAACGAAGGAAACACGTTTAGTCCCCAGGGTTATGTGGCGTGTTGAGCAGGACAATGGGGGACCGACTTTTGTACGTTGGACACGAACCAAATATAAGTCGTGGGGTACTAGTGGATTCATTATGGTCTTCCGTTTAGTCGCCAATGAATTCCCATCCGGTTATAATGGTTTACTACGCATCCTCTATTATGAAGAAGTCGATAGAAGTTATTTGATAGATTGGCAAAATAATACTTTGTTTTATTTTCGTTATACACCTGATATCCACCGACAACGAACTAAAGTTACCAATATATAATAGTATAATAGCTCGAAGAGTAGGCAACCACGTGTGTAAGTAAACATCAAACATCAAACTTCGTGTAGTTATGTACAAACCATTCAACAATAACAGCCTAATTGTCAGCTTATTCTTACTCTACTTTGGATTTAAATTCGCATACAATTTGAAGCTTAAATTCGTTTCCCAAAACTAAGCCCAATATAATTCAAAACGAGTCCCCGTCCAGTCCTTAAGCTCACTTTACATACTTAGTTGTTGTCGAACAGGTTCGTAGCTATAGCGACGTAAATACGAGAGTTCCAAAGGATCTGTCGCCCGTTGGTGCCCGTAATCCCTTCAGAAACAAGTCTGAGATTAGAGCCGTGCCGCCGCCGTGCCGCAGCTGGGCACGAACTTGTATACTTACAGACAGTCAAAGGCGCGGCTGCCGCTAATGTACAACAAATAGCCACCCTCGCATGCGTTGTAATACCATTAGATACACGGAGCGCGTCAACACAACTTACCTTGTGTGACTCACGGGGTAAGAAGACGTACAAATCTATAGTAAAGGCATTGGTGGTGATGTGAAAACGATGGCCACTGGTGTACACAGAGCCCTGGGTTAGATTTCCAACTCTGTAAAAATATTTAACTCTAAGAATAATTATATTAGGCTGACTTATTGTTGCATATACGCTATTTTAAGTGGAAACCTAAATGATTTGACTTTGTTTTGGTAAAGGTGAAGTCTACGGAACGATGGTCACCATTATAGATGGGGACCAACAATACTAAAATAGCAGCCTTCATCAGGAATGCCGGCTTCCTTTGACGCTTTTTCACACCCCACGTAAATAACCCGCACCTCTGCCTACCCTATATACATCTACCTGTCCAAATTTTCCACGCGGAAGTAATACTACGAACGACGGTTATTGCGTACTGGGTAAGCAAACAACAAAGTTAGCTAACGAGGACCACAATTCTTAGTATTTGAACCGAATAAGACAAAAGTTTCCCCCTTAACCTTTTTAGGAGTTCACTAACAGTTCCCCGAATCATATATTTTTTACGGCCGGCTATAAATAAGTGCGCACTATTTATAAGTTATTTAATGGCAAAAGTTCCACATCGACAAGCAATCGGTTCTAAGTCTCCGACAGCCAAACAATACACATTTATTCTCCCTGAGCTTGTTAAGTGTAGGCAATACCCTACGGCTTTTGTAAAGCGTTTTTGGTTAATGCAGGATGTACTTTCATTGGCATTATAGATTTCTTTTTGTTATGCGAGGCACGTCAATCGAATGAAAACCTCGCGCGAATGTTGATGGTATTCGACTAAGTACATGCATGAGTTCCGAACTTGTGTTGTACATTATGTAGAAGGCAATGTATTAACGCCTGGATGTTCTAGCTCCATGTTATGGGGGCTGGGAGGACTGTCACTATGTATGTACCTACATAATGTTAGTTTGATACGGTCAGAATGGACAATCATTATTGTTTTACAATTTTAAGATAAGGTAAGATAAATCTTCATTGTAAGTACACCAATAAATCACAGCACATGTCCGGACATCATTATATGTACAAATAGCGGTTTTATCGCTACAAGCGAACTCTCACAGGCAACCTTTGGATGGACATGTTTTAATTATCTTAACAATAATATCTTATGGGTAGTTATCAGTGTAGTCATAAACGTAAACTATATACTTGAGTAGTATTTTACATACACCGACATACATTCAATTTCTAAAATATTTACATAAACACACATATACATAAATACTTAACATTCAAAATATACGCACAGCGATTTTAACATAACAAATAAATAACTAAACGTAAAACCTGATATTTGAAAGCGCAATTGAAGTGAAAGGGTGGTAATTTACTGTGGGCCAATCTCCAACCCAACTCCTGCTGACAGAGTTACAGAGACTCAAGGTACATACACTACGTAATTCGTATCCATCTGCTTCTCGTAGCCAAAGAAAACCCAACATTGATATAAAGTAGCCTTTGCTCATGAATAAACCATTTATGTGCTTCATAAAGAGATATAATTTTGTGGACGATAAAGATAAGAATAAAGTTTTTATGGCAACGTTCGTAAAAATACCAGACGCGTGAACAGCGTCGCAGTCACAAACATGAACAGTGATGGACTTGTATGGTCTTCTTAGGATTCTATGCAACAAAATGTGTGACAATACTGTTGCAAAAATTAGGGCACATGTGAATCACTACCAACGGAGTATAGATGCAGTGGAAATGTCTTTGAACATCGTTTGTACACACTAACGATGTTCAAAGACATAGAGTCGGTGAGCTAACCTCCTTTAATGACGTCACATAATACAGTTATGTGATTGGACATTATTTTCAATCGTCGTGTGCGCGTTATGTGTGGTTATATTCCGAGGTCACTAGCGTGATACATTCAAAAAGAAAACATCATTCTACTGCAAAACTCAAAAGCGAACGTTAAAACTCGTCTTGAGTATCTAAAGCGAAAATATTCTTTTATAATCCTTTCAGAAGCCGATTTTCGAAATATATTCTGTACGCATGAAGGCCAAAGAATATTCTAGATACGAAATAAAGCCGTCCAGTTATGGTAATGCTTCACATGCCGCCGAGCTATTGAAGTTGAGAGCTCCTAGTATGTACATACATAATGGGAAGGTCCCAGGCCAGTCCTGCCTCACAATGATCTCACACAGTACACATAATATGATTTATAACGAATCTGCCTCGCCTGGGCCTTTGACAGGCGCTATTACGCCGATTTATAAATAACAAGTAAGTTGTAATAACAGGCTGGATCAAAAGCGGCTGCGACGTCAATCGTAGATGAAAGAAACTTTTTATATTTATTTTTTGTGTAGCAAGGCTTTGTGAAGTTAGAAACGAGGCCTAAAGTGACCCTGTACCACAAAAACATTCAAATAACAGTTTGAAAGATTGTTTCGAAACCATTGCCCATTGAGAGCAGGACTATAATTCCTGCTGTGTCAGAACATAGCAATGTATCCTGAACTGAAGTGTTTTTCATGTTGTTTTTCTCGCCGTGAGCGCAGCGGCGCATTGTCGATCTGTATTCCTCGTCAACATTTCGAGATGAATTAAAGTGGAATCGTGAGAGCTGGGCGAGCGCGTCACGGCTTAGCTGCGCACACCAGCAAACTTCCAATCGATCCTAGGTCTGTTATCCCTCGGGCCGGTATGACCGTTTTAATCCCCAAAACAAATACAACAACAGAGCTGACATATTGTGAGACTGGTGACCCTTTATAAACTTTTAATCTGATTGTGTCAAGTGACAGTTTGTAATATGAGGCGGGTTGGCGACGTGTGGATTAACTAAAGTACCAGAGCTGTTCCAGCGGTATGTTGCACATTAGTTTCTGTTTGTTTGTTGCTTTTCATGCCAACAACGAGCTCAAAGCACCAAACAGTTCTAGTAATTGCAATGGATTGTTGGATGGATATGGCTAAAGACATAGGCTTTATAACGGAGATAGAATCCTGGTTCACGACACCAGTAACCACCTACCTACCTATTCCACACAAGTATATCACGCGGCATAGTCTAGTTTTATGAAAACACTAAAAAGAATCTCGCACTAGACTTAAACTTTTTCATGGCCCCATACAGCTGATTAGATTTTCTTAACGCTTGAATTCAGTTGGTAAATACTATGTGCTGCCACACTATGAACCACATTAATTACATAATAATGTAAAAGGGAGATTCACCTCTCCAGTAGAACAACTTCATCTCCTACTAATACCTACCTCCTCCTATCTTTTGTTCTGTATAATTGTGAGATCCCATGAATCTATACACTAATTACGGCGGCGGTTCCTTTCGAGTCCAATATCATAAAGATGTACGCGAGACAGCTAATGCATGTACTCACTGGCGAGAGGGAAATTGAATTGTGAAGCGTAATATAATAGTCGTGATCTTTGTGTACTTATCATTTCTATCAATTTGTAAATCATATTATTTTTCTCTTTCTCTTGCTCACTAAGTACCTCTTTAGCCCTGAATATTGGCTGATAGCTTCGCATTCCCTGTTTCATTATTATCAGCAGACTGTATTATGGTGAGTATTCGATTCGTTCCTTACGTCAGTAACCAAGACCTACAATAGGTCATGTGTCATGACGTAAGCGGAATAAACAAATAAATAATATAATCAAAGCCTCGCCTCGATCAGATATCTAAATGGCACGCGCGGATACTCGCCGACTCGCTCCGACTCGCTGGGGAAGCAAAAGTTAATGAAATTCTCATCCGCATTTGATTCAAAAGCCAGGGGTGAGGGACAGGTGCATTATTTATGCAAAATTATAGAATGTATCGCGATAATTGTCATGCAAACTAGTACTGCCATGTATGGATGTCTGTGATTCTCAATTTGATGTAAATAATATTGTGTTTTTGTGTTACTTGTGTGTATGCTGGCTCCGAATCGAATCCTATGGATAATGGCTAGCAGTAGCTCATTCGAAAAGACTCTTTTTATTGCGATCTACTGTGGTAGCAGCTTCTCTATGCTACAGGATTAATTTCCAAACTGCACATTTGTGTAATGGCCTTTGACAATGTTCAGGTACGACGGCTAGGTGAGTCGGAGATGTTTCACGAAATTGTTAGCTGTTGCCACACATGACTTACGATGGGTTGCAGCATCAGCCATAAAGAGGATTGGGCATCTTAAACTTTACCTCGACCTTTTGAAATGATTTTAGCGCGTTTTTGAAAGAGATTATTAGGAAGTAAGTGCTTACTAACGGCACAATGCGGTACCATCCTAGTCTGTAACAAGGGTAATCCCTCAGGCTATGCCACAAAAAATCCATAAATTCTTTTGGAAGAAAACTAAATTGCAGAAAGTCAACACCGAGAATGAATCTTGAGGGCACAACAATCTGATACAGAAGATTATGATAATGATGCTGATTAGCTTCCAAGCCATCTTTGTTTGTAGCGCAGCTGACGTAGGGTATATCTGTCAAAGTCTACTTATAGAAAAACCAATGATTTCTTTGAATTGATTATAGTTGAAGCGTTAGCTATAGTCAGTCATCATCTCTCATATGGTGAGACAATATAAATAGATATGTACCTCCTGGATAGTCCCAAAAAAGTAGGAGCAGGAAAAGTTCAAAAATATATTTTTAATTAAAATTACAGCTGGTGGTTTCAGCTTACCGCTTTCGATATCTGATCGGTCACGTCCTGCGTCACGCCGGCTCGCCTCGCCTCGCCGCCGCCGCCGCCGGCTGCCGCGTCTAATTGAGCTTCAAACTATTGTTTGAAACTGTCGAACATCGAATCCATTCGACAGTGAGGTTCACGCTCGATATGTCGATAATGAGGTATCGATCGAACATCGCTGGCTCAGGAGGGTTCGTGAGTCGGCGCGGGCGCCGTCGCCGTCCTCCGCAACAATGTAGCCCCTATTGTTCCTTTGACAACACAAGTGCGTCTTTTGAACTTAAAAAATTGGTGAAGCCTGAACAATACCAATTTTAACAGAGAATTCATGTAGGGAGACTAAAAGGGAGTGCGTTCACCATCACAGTTCAACGAATCGGATTTGAACTCGTATGTGTTCACGTAAAATGTGTCAAAAAACTCACAGATTTCGGGCATCTGTATAAAGACTAATTCGGGACTGTGTGTTCGTTTATGGGTAGGTAGAGAAAGTTGCGATTTTTTCTACCAGGTTGCTTCGGTAATTTATAAATATAGATAAAGAGGTCTTTCAATATAATTTGTATTTTATTAAAATTGTATGTAAGGTATGGCTCAAACTAACGTAAATTAGTTATTAAAACAACCTATTAGAACCACCTGGCCTCAGCAGATCCGACGGCAAAAGGCCGGACGGTATGACTCTGGTGCCATGGAAAAATGGTAAGTGCCTTCTGTGGGATGCCACGTGTGTCAGCACGGTTGCGCCCAGTCACCTGAGCCGTACTGTCCGGTCTCCGGCAGCTGCTGCTGAGGACGCAGCGGATAAAAAACGAGAGAAATATGCGGCGTTGACAGAGCAATATATGTTCGCTCCCTTTGCGGTCGAGACAATGGGTAGTTGGGGTACCGACGCCAAGAATCTGGTGAGCGAATTAGGGCGCAGGTTGAGGGACAAAACCGGTGACTCCCGCTCCGGCTCGTACCTGGGGCAACGGTTGGCCATAGCTGTTCAACGGGGCAATGCCGCCAGTGTCATGGGTACCTTTGCACCAGGTGCGATGAGGGGCGGGTTAATAGATTAGACTGTCACTCTGACTGTACAAAAATGTGGACAATATTTTAATTGTATAATGTAATAATTAATTTTTATATATTGGCGTACTCTAATTTCTAAATTATTGTAAATCTAATTTTAAGTGAACTTTATGTTTTTATGAGAGATAAATGATATAATGGTATGTAATAAAAACAACATTTATGGATATCCAAACTTAAGAAAGCCTATCAAGTCATAGACTATGAGGAAAACCCGTAAGTATAGTCATGGACACGCCATTATCGCCACAAGTTGACACATTTTAGGATTCATAAACCCCTACCTAGACGTCGTCGTCGCGTCGCATCAGCGTGAAGGCTCTGTAAACAACGATTAGTTCTAATTCGTCATTCACGACCAACTGTTTGTGTAGCCGTAATTATTCGCCGTCATTGTTAAAACTTTCCAAATAACTAAACATTATTCCGCTCCAAATCCACTTACGACTTATTAAACAAATAACACTGTTTAGTGAAACCGTTTACGTTGAACAACAAATTGACTCGAATTTGAATTAGGTTGTACTCGTATATATTGCAGCAGAAAGGCACATTAAGTATTGAAAGTAAAGACTAAAATGTTATACGTCCAGGCTGCCACAGCGTGCGCTTGATGGGATTATTGTGTGGCTGTGTGCCGCAGTGTTCCAGGATCAAAGCGCAGTCGGCAGACGGGGTAGAGCGCGTCAGCTGCGGCCGACGGCGCCTGATAGAAAAACGAAATGAATCGATACATAGACTGCCATTAATGTTTGCGCTCGTCTGGCCCCACACTAGCCCCCACCCTCTCGTTGCTTTTCATTTCATAGCATGAAGCTTTGTTATTTTATTCCGCGGCACTTTTTCGATAATAGGCTATTTCACGTGAAACGCTCGCTGCACAACGCCAGCAGTGATCTCGACGAGGTTTTTAATTACATTCGATTATACCCCCGTGCGGAGCGGAGCGGAGCGGGCTCGCTCGCCACGTGCACCGACAAGTACTCTCATGTTATTGTGTTCACGATAACTTGCCTCGCTCTCTCAGGGTCCCCCCCTCGGCGCTCGACACATAAAATTTAATATTATCGCTTGTTCAGCTTAATAATAAAAATTAAGGGTTATTCGTAAGGGATTTGGATTTTTTTAATAACAAAAAGGAACTATAAAATTCAATGCTTTTTATTTCATGCTTTGTAGTTTTAAAATATTGCGGATATTAAGTTCATTTATTATTTTGCAGAAAGCTCCGCTCCAACTGTATTTTGATGTCCCATGTGAAATACGAGCATAACTTTGTGCCGATTGAATAACAACCAAGAGTCGTTTTTATTTTACGTTTTCGAATGGAAGGCGATAAAAGTGGTCCACGGGAGACGGGAGACGGGCGGCGCGGCGGGCGGGTCACCACGAGACCGACGCGGCGCGGCGGTGACATTGTTACCTGTCGGGAAATAAGATAGGTATGAGATTTAAGATGAGAAATTCGTTCTAACGCGTCAATAGCCACAATTTAATTATAAATTTTAAAATGTCAAATTATAAAAGAGTATTACAAAGAGAAAGTTATTTTATTAATATAATAATGTCTCTCTTTTTTTAAGATAACTACTATGTTATAATTTGTTCAGTGCCATAAATTAACATTCATTTCTTTTAGATATTTATGTGCATCTGATCTACCGCTTCATTCTTTGTTGAGAAATAACAGTTGGACCACTAAATAAAACATGAACTTTCAATGCTCTCCTTTCTCGCAGCTCCGTTACTCTGTACAGTACTGCTGTGCCGTACGGCATTGTTAAATAAACTCACCCCTGTTAATTGTTCATAGACGATATTTAATCTCCTCAATCAAGATTCGGTTCACATTAGATGTGAGCATTCTGATGCTAATGGCCTGAGCCTATCAGTGCGGTCCAGTGCGCGCGAGATATCGACGCGATAACCGCACCGCTTTAGATTACAATTTGTAAAATATCAGTTCCCTACCACGAACCACGGCTGCGACGATATTCTATACCATGGGACGCTTCGAAGGAGTTAAAAGGGTATGTTTATCGTCGCTATGCCGCCGCTGTCAGGGGCCAATATCACCGCAAGGAACTGTTTTATGTCCTAGACGCGGTGGAGGGTTAGTGCATTAGTTCCGGGGGCGACGACGCGGCGCCACTGTCGTTCAACATAAATTCAATGGACTTATAACGTAACTATGTAATCCACGTTGCATGAGCTACTGTTCCTATTTTACAATATGGCACACGATGTCGATGTCGAGACTTTTGCCAATCTCCGACTCGTGAGGTAACGCTCTATTGAGGAACTACGTCAATAGAGCACTCTTCACCAGAACGTCAAGCACCCTTCGATTTTCAGTACCTTGACCGAAAGTTGTCATAACAAAGTATCCTCCTCCCTTTGTAAACTCTACATTATGTGAGCTCCCCATTACCAATTACCCATTTAGCAAATTGAATTAACAAGAGCATATTTCATGTAATAAATAATAGGTCGTTACATATGAAAGTGCCGTTTTTTTTAAGAAATTGGAGGAAACCCAATTTTCAGTACTAACATTTTTGCATTTTTTTAGGAATGACAAATTAAAATTTTATGTTTTTTTTGTTTATGAATGAGACAACATTAAGCTAACAAACACTTTTATTACATTTTTGAAAAGTGACAGCTGTAAAAAAGTATTACGAAATTTATAATCAAAATGGATGGATGGAAGTACTGTTTTTGAAGATCGAATTTATTCAGTTTAGGTACATAAAATATGCTATTATAATATTCAATTACTTACAAATTTATATAAAACTATGCTAACTATACAATATATACAAAAATGGAATAGAGAAAAAGAGGGAGACTGTAATTTTAGGCATCGAAAAATTCCTCCCCATCGATCTCTACTGATCGAATTTAATTTATCAAGCGGCCAATAAAAACAAAATTTAATACAGAGTTATAAAATCTTGAAATCAACTTTCAAACAAAATATAAATAATGGAAATAGCTAATAAATTACAATAAATAACGAACTCATGACTCTAAGAAAATTTCGGCAATTTCATTAGTAAAGACCTAATATTATCATAGATGTCACCACATACGCGTACCCTGGCATCTTGTATAGGTATATCATCTTTATCGTCACAACTAGAATAGACACAGGCAGCATCAGATCGATCTTGCTCGAAAGTTTGCTATAAATACCTGCTAATGATGTTAATACTAAACTGTTTTATTGATTTCAATTGTATCATCGTCTGAATTAAAGACGAGTAACAAATATCAGAACATTCAGTCAACAGGAAGGGGGAAAAACAAGATATTTTAAGCACTTTGCTATTGTAGATCGATGGTATACTCGTACTACAATATACCTATTCACGATTTTTTTCATTCGACTTATGAACATCTTTTTAGACCAATTAAAACTAACATGATTATTGGTTACTCAGAATAAAGCCCCAGTGCAATGCGCGATCAAAGTACCTGTCAATCACATCACAACCCGCTACTGCTGCTGCGACCAATATTATTACGTAAATTAACAATATCTGTTTCAGTACCGGTATGTTTGTTTACGGATATTTCGATATTCAAAATAATGTATCGGGGTGCAGGATTAACCCCCCAGGCGCGGGTGGAGGCACTACGTCGATTAATAAATCAGTCGCATTAAAACGTTAACAAAATTGAGTGCTGTCGGCCCCCGACACGTGGGCGACACGACGCAGCGCTTCGCAGAACTGTGAACACGCTGCTAGAGCTAAACGATAACAATTCTACCGGGATTAGGGAATGTGTAATTTGAAACGTGACATGATTCAATAGGAGACATGTGTTGTGTAGATATCACTATGTCGTTTCAATGTTTGGTAACTAAAAGCATCATAATGTGAAGCCGTTGTAATTCGCAAACAGTGTCATAATAGAATAGAATGATTTTTATTTGTTAAAGCGATTTCGAATCCATACTATCAACTGTGCTATAATGCCTGTTATTAAGGCTGTCCCGAATTTATACTTCCTAGAGATGTAGTAATGATAAGATCAAAGGAAAAAATATCGTCTGGAAATGTTATCGACATAAATTATCAGACAGTTGGTTACACTTTCTTGCAAAAAACGGCTAAACAGATCTGGATGAAACTGGATATAGAGATTAATTAACCTGGAATAGATTCCGTTGTGTCACGG
Source organism: Eilema griseolum (assembly GCA_963662185.1). Taxonomy (NCBI): domain Eukaryota; kingdom Metazoa; phylum Arthropoda; class Insecta; order Lepidoptera; family Erebidae; genus Eilema; species Eilema griseolum. The sequence goes on from OY759244.1 coordinate 241,513, forward strand.
TAACGGGATCAATACTCGCGCATTTGCAGACCCGGGTAACAGCTAGTTTCATTTAATGTATATAATTATTGTAATTAATAGTTCTCAAATTTCCTTTTATAACTGTTTTTGAATCAAAACATTTACGATTAAATGTACTTTATCGAAAGTATTCTCGTGCCCTCGATAAGTAAGACGGATTATACACGTATGGTAAGTTATGGAGTACCACTACAAAGTATTTATACGTGAAAGGTACAAGCAATACGACTGATTATAAACGAAGGTAAGTACATACTTCATTTACAATCCACTTCGCCGGCCGGCGGTTTTCCACTGACTCATTCAGTGATCCCTTCTCTAGAGCGGGTTAGTTAACTTTAATCCGATTAACGTCTTATCTCGTACCTCATATTGTCTCGGCGAGCACTACGCTCAGGCACTAAGCATTAGGCATTAGTAGGCATTACTCAGTAAATACCTAGCAGTAGCAGTCTGCCTCTCCCCGCTCAAATATTCAGCATGAAATTAACCAAATTCGAAAAGTAAAAGAATTAAACTTCCAACGATAATATTAAAATCGTGAGAGCGTTACTAATTCACGGAACGTGGCATTTACATTAAGTGTTTCGTTTTGAAACTAAATAAAGTAGTTTAGAAATTGAATTGGAATATATTGTTAACATTCTCTCACTGTGAATACAATTTAAAATGCTAAAGCACAGTTTACTTATGTACACTATAATACGGCTACACTCGTTGTATTGTCAACACACAGCGAGCCAATTGTACAGTCTCAAATTGTGTGTGGCGAGGGACAGGTTAGCTTAACTTTAAAAAGGTATACCTACGGAACACATTTGTGTGTAAAAAAGAGTTTATATTTCTACGAAGGCATGTTGTTGTCCAGGTGCCGGGGCCCGTACCGAGTAACTCCGGGTGGTATGTTTATATTGAAAGCGTCTCATTAAGATCGATCGGGCGTCGGCGGGGGCCGCGGCGCGGGGTCGCAGCACTCGCGGCTCTGGGAGCTAACCTTTATAACTGCCGTAAAACTTGCCAAGCGGATTTTTTAGAAGCCAGTAATTAAGAACAGAGAGATCAAAGCGAAGGGCGGCTGCCGGGCGCCCGGGGGTGGACGGGGTGGCGCGGAGGGGTGGTGGCCGTGTTGGGGTGTTTACCACGTGATGATAGTTCGACTGCCCCATCGTCGCGGGGATTTGTCTACACTCCACAGTGTGTACTTAGCGTTAGGATTTATCTATACAATTAGTGTAGCGACGCGACTTCAGTGCATCCAACTAAACTTTTACAGTGGTCTCAAAGACACGTCCTCACGAGATGCTGACTAGACTAAAAAGTATATACGGTTATTTAAGTTTCATGTCGACGGTTGAGGGCGGTGACTGTGGTTGACAGAAATGCTCGGAGACTTGATTTTATGTGTTTAGACATTTCATCACGGTTTTTCCAACTGTACCACCCTCTTCTACTGTAAGTACCAGAATGCAACATTCTGTACGGTTGGGGAGAAAACATAATTTTTATTTTAAATTGTTTTCGAGATCTATGTTTAGATTCTACACAAATATTTCGATGAATTCGAATTTGAGTAATATAAAAAAGCAATGAAGTGAAACAAAAATCCTATTAGTTGCAAGAGAGCGGGCTTATATAGAACCTTAGTAAATAATCCGTGGGCTTATGTCTACCGAGCCGAGCGGCGAATTAACGAAAAAAAATCCATCATCCACTATTAATACTCGGATATAATCCTATTATAAAATGCTCACGACTTTTAATAATCGGGTCCTGAGCGAGTCTGGGAGTCTGTTTTGTCTCACTGACACGGACATCGAGTAGGCCTTGCCGTTTCATCGAATCATTTGATTGTGCGGCCCCAAATGTATTCACTGCACAGATTTAAGTGTGCTAGATACCGCGCGTCCAAGTTGTCGCCAACTGGTGCACAGGCCGTGCCTTTCCGCGTTCCTACTGCTACGCTCAACCTTGCCGGTCGATAGTCAATACACACAAAAACGTACACTGTGCCGACTGATGCGTTGCGATCGGAGCGATTCTGTTTACCGTGAACATTATCACCAAGTGGCTCGCGTGACTGCATCGCTGAAGGGCTAGACGTGCCGCGCTCGGTTTCGTACTATTCAGTATTTAATTAATGCACTTGCGGTATCTAGTCCACTCTAGATCTGTCGATCACTGGCAGCGGCGCGGAGTGCCAAGCGCTACGGAACATTTGGACACATTTGATCACCGTGGATATAGGCTCTTAATTTCCGCCATGTCAAGAAGATATGTGTTGTGTTATTTTGTGTTGAGAGTTGAGAGCCAGGCTCACCTTCTCTTGAGAATATAGTTAATAATATACACAAACATATGTATTATTAAATGAAATTTCCTTTATAAATGTCCAAAATGTACAACGCATCGTGTAATGGTAAATGACAAGAAGTACTGCTTCTGAGGTACAGGTACTTTTAACATTCCACGTGCATCAGCACAATACACATTAAAAATAGGTTTCTTTTTCAACATTAGAATTTAACAATAGACTTTAGGAGGCGGCAGTAAAGATAAATCAAACTCGATATTAACGTTGCACAAAGGTAGACGCGTTGTCAATTGTACGCATTTTCCTAAAAAAATGTATCCTATATTTAGCTTACTTTGCTGACAACCATACAGGGTCGAATAGTGTCGTTGGGTGGTACTAAACAAAGGGTCCACAACCGTTGCCTACTCCAGCTTTGGGCTATTATAACGTCAAGCAGTGAACCTTCAGTACTTGTAATATTATGTATTCTGAGATGATTATATTTGGCAATACACGGCAATGGCTTGTAAGCATATCTTGTAGTAATTTTTATTTTCCTATCTTAATGGATTTGAATAGTTAGCATACTAAATGCTTTAAAATTTCATTCAAATGTTTGGGCGTAGTCATCAAAAATTAATGTAATCATAATTATACAAGTTATAGGGACATCTCACGAATTAAAATTTAAAAAATAAAAATGATTGTAATTCCATTCATTGGTGCGGACAGTTCGTACGAGTATCGGTAGATGGCTTCCACCGGCGCATTAAAATATTTGGATGATTTCAGTCCGGGCTCGGTGGCTCAGTGGTCAGAGCATTCCCCTGTGAGAACGATTTCAATTTTCTTCCTATCTTTATCGATTTGAATAATTCGCATACTAAATGCTTTAAAATTTAATTCAATATCTTGTAGCAGTTTATACGTCATGTCGTACAATGTTTTGTTCTTCTTCTTCTGTGGCGATGCCGACACCATACACGTGGAATTTGATATAGATATAGATTAGTCATATGACATACATCGCCTACGGTGAACTGAGAGCGGCGGAACGTGGACAGTAATTTAACTTTACCTTGAAGCTTAGTGCAGTCGAGGGCGGCAAGTAGCCTGCCGGCGGAGCCACGCTCCCGTCGATCCTCAATTAACACATCCCATCGAGACGAATCGCCATTAGAATGGTAATACCCCGCCAAGAATCTCCATTATGGCGTATCCCTCCGACGACGTTTACGAGCCAATATGGATTGGTTTCAACACTTACTGGTTTTACCGCGCCATTAGGCCCCACTGGAGCTATGTTATTAAAGAAAGTGGCCATGTTGACGTGGGAAATATCTCATAGTATTTAGAAAAGAATAATATTTATAATAATAAATAAATAAATATTCTACAACATTCCACAGAACGCTATCTACACCCATGGTAAGCATAGCTTAACTAGCTTGTGTTATGGAATCTAGAATACGGATAAACATACTTGGATACATTTTTTTGTAAATAAACACATCATACATAGAAACGCCCAGACCAAATATACATATTTATGCATACAAATTTTGCACTGAGCAGGAATCGAACCCGTGCCTCCTGCGTAGCAGTGGAACGTTCTACCGCTACGCCAAAGGAGTACCTACCTACCTACACTTTTAAAAAAGAATAGTAAACCAGGGACGTCATAAAACGTCACATTACAACTTTTCACGAGTTGCTGCTTTTGATTACCCTACCTTGGTACCTATATGGCATACTCTATCCGAACATATAGACAGTGTTATTATCATTCTCAAGCGCGTATCCTGATCGAATCCGAGGCCTACGTACCGAGGCGAGGCTACGTACGGAGTCTGATATCTCTCTGCCTTCCATGTGTACACGTGCAGCATGTGTTTGTAAGTAAATCTATATGCTATCCTAGTTTATACAGAACCATTGGAGTATCTTACTCGTATTTGTAACAAAAAAGACAATAATAGAATTAAGAAAAGTGGTAAAGAATAGGGTAGTTAAAACTTATTTGACTCAACTGCCAAGTCAAAAGCCGTTTCTCTTTATTAAACGTCCAAACGGTAAGTTCTTTGTAGACTTGTGAAGAACGAGGTATGACGTCATACCATGCTATTGTCTAGTCTGTCTACGTTTAGTGTTTGGGTGGAAAATTAAAGATGAATAAAACACAAGGAATGGATGTAATTTTTACCGGTGTTTTTAAAAATAGTATAATTAGGGCGAGCGTATATAATTAATACAGCTGTTTTCCCATTCTTTATTTAACAACTTTAATTCAAAAAATATATTTTAAATTGTTGCTTGGCTATAGATCCGTAACGGAAGTATTTTAATGAAAATCTGAGGAGGATTTTTGAGGAGGAGGGGACAAGAATGCTCGCGATTTTTAATGTCATAAATTTATGAAACCAAATTGCCCCTCTATTTATGTCCATAGGTTCATCACAACTCAACTGCTTGGTGGCAACGCATACAACCGGTTACCGAAGACAGTAACTGGACACTTGATATTTTTAATTTATTTTTCATTAGAGGGGCGATTTAAAACAGCACAGATGTCATGTCTGAAATATAGAAGGGCGTTGTGAAGTTGCTGTCAAAAAAAGCGCGGCGAGACCGTACTCTCCGCGCTGTCACCTCCATCTTGTGATGTGATGTGGTTTAGCGGGACGGAATTAATTTAACATGTTATAACTTTGAATCTGTTCGAAAGAAAATGTATATTTTAAAGTTATTAAAGTGACTTACGGATTAAGTTCGTTCTGTAACACAACATTGGTGACGTCACTGGTCATATCCACGAACGACACGATTGTCAGATCTGTGACATTTGTGAATCGAAAGTAATCATAAACATATTGGAAGTTTTCGTGTTTCGTCGCATGTGTTGCCCGCCATCCATCTGATTGCGCTGAATTTAATACACATGGTATTGGCATTTGCGTCAATTGTGCAGCGCTCATCGGAAATCAGGTGCTATTGTATTTCATGGATTGAATTTTTGTTTTAATTAAACCTTAAAGGGTGCCATAAGGCGAAAACGATCAGGTCTAATTAAAAATACTGTGGGAAAAAGTACAAGTGTGTACTCAATGTGTGTGACTAAACGTTTGTTTACCAATTTTTTTAATAAATAATACAGAAAAAAAAACTTTATGTACCTACTTACACAGTGTATGAAAATGAAGCCTAATGAATTTAACTTTTGCCTAGCACGGGAAAAAAATTAATCGCCCCATGTTTAGTTGCTGTTTTGCCCCATTAACTGTTCCTTTTTCACCCTCATTTAATTTATTATTTACGATTACATTAACATTTGTAAAGAATATTGAGGACAAAAATGGAAAGCTTCAAAATTGCACACACAATCAAAATGGCGACAGACAGGACAATTGTTAAGATAAAAGATGAGTAGGATGAACAACAGACAGACAGACGGTGCCCAGGAGACAGATCTACCGTGAAAGGAACAGAGATAGCTGGCCCACCAAGTGGAAGTGATTGGATCGATCGCCCGCGTCGGACGACAAGCTGTTACAGAATAACAATTCACCAATAATATTTCCTCCGGTATCTTTGTCATTTGATTTATTTTGGAATTGAGCTCATTATCTAACTAAATGGATATCTTCGTCGTGGATGACTGACGCTGTGCTCTGATTAAGTCGTGTAGTGCTCGGCGGCTTTTTTACTGTAATTAATTAACGGAAGTCCCTGCTCATAAAATGTAGAACGTATTAAGCATTTAAGTACATAAAGAACTTTATCTTCGCTGCACAGGTAGGGTGATATTTTCAGTGCATACAATTTCAGTGAATTACTAGTTTGAAAAGACTGAGTTTTCTTACTCTTTCTCTCTCTTCATATTTCTTTTTAACCCTTCAGATAATATCAAAATAAATGTGCAATCACATCACTAGAGCAGTAGTGAGTGACACACACAATTGTCATGACATAGTGACAGTTTCACTAAGGCACGGCACGGCAGCCAGTAGCGACCGCGGGCGATATATACACATTATATTATATGGTACCGAGTGCCACAAAGGTACCAGATGTAAGTCAATAAAACTAAAACACGTACATTAGCGCAGTTACTCGCATAATAACGAGGATATTAGTGAAATTTGAATAATTTGTTCAGTCGTTACGCGTATAATGAGCCCGCTTGGTTTAACTTACTGTGTGGAAGGGACATGCGAGGCGGGGCGTGGGGGGTCGCTGTCGGTAGGGTTGCCAGCTCTCATGGCTAGTCCTGAACTCCTTACGTGTCACTGTTTGTGTTACAGGTATTCAGTGGTCTCACTGTCTCCCACCATCGTAGGAGTGCATCACGTTTACGTGGTAACTTAAAGTTTACCACATATCATGAAGGCTCCCCTGATTTCCGAGCCCGATTCCGGCAATCTGCTCTAAAAATTTCAATTTCAAAGTAGAGCCTTGAACCGGTTGGAACCGGTCTCAGTTGAAAAATATATTAATATATTATTATGATGTGGAACAAAATGCCTGCTCCTTTGAGCATCAAAAAGCGAATAAGTAAAATAAAAACAGAACTGTCTATGAAATCCTCTATGAAAGCAAAAAGCTTGATAAAAAAAAACTTGGTCTGTCTCACTAGCCCCGTAGGCCTACTGATGCTGACGTACAATGCATGTTTGAAATGATGTCCCGATTGTCTCGTAAAACACTTTCAACAGATTTCCTTGCTACTATGCAGTCGTTTCCAATTAATGTTCTGGTAACCCTAGTGTGACGTCACGCCCACGCTAGCGAAAGCCGCGTCCTGCAGCGTAGGGTTAACGTTTGCAGTTATAAATTAATGTTTCACGATGGTTAATTAATCATTACGAAACTAATGGTGTGTCTGTCTGTTCCTGTGACAATCGGAGAGTGAGGTTACGCCCAGGATGGGTTTGGTGCAGAACATGAATACAATAGATATCTAACATCTTGAAATGCATATTATAATAACCAAAATATGAAGATATTTACTAGAATTAACTAGAGGTTACCCCGCACTTTTATTACTTACTAAATACTTAGGTAGTGACCACTAATTGATTCATCATTTTTTTACAAGAAGTAACCCAATAACTCTTCGGGTAGTTAAGTATCTTTCTTTAGAGATGCACTGACACCAGACACTCTCACTAGTGCTGCGTAGCCACCATCCTAATTTTTGTGTCCTTAAATATAATTTACTGCTAAAAACGTACTTATATCCGAGTGCCTCGTATCTTCAAGTCTCATTAGAAAAATTGACTCGTAACGATTCGAAATAAACCTCTGGAGCTGTAACTAGAGCCTCTACAGTACCCTTTAGGGTCCTAACGACCTTCATAAAAGTAGAACGCCCATAAAGTACGAAATATAAAACGGCGCACTAAAAGAGAACTTAAGTAATTTTACTGTTAGCTATTGCGTTAATTTGTTTAAAATGCGATGAGTGGGGAGAGAAGGGCATAACGGAACATCCTGTTCAAATTTGGCCACCCACGTTGTTAGACGGGTGTGCAGGAACAGACTTGAAAGTACCCCAGTCAAGTCTAAAAGGATTTATTCTGTATAGAGACCATAATCACGTCCAAAAACTGTTCTGTTGTTGCAAGCGTTCGAAGAGCAATTTTAACTACAAAATGCCAGATTTTTTTATGTGGCGAACGAACTCACAACACGTATGGTATGTTAAAAGACTTAGCCGTCTATGCACTCATTTATTGCGCACCAGAGACCACCCAGTTCCACCCGCGTATAATATGTCGCCAGCCGTCTACGTTCCAAGTAAGCAACAAAGTTGATCTACATTTACTACCTAAAACATAGTTTCTCCAAAAATGTTTGTCCTGGTACGTGGGCGCTCACACTGCTCAGGTTGTAGCCGTTAGCTGTCACACCACAGACTATAAAGCGCACTGGTAAATAAGACATAGCTCATAACTGCCTCGCCTCAGACGGTGCTCGTCTCGAGGCAGTGTAACGTCGGGTACAGCCAACATCATGCCTTAAATTCCGCGCATTCTGGTTTACCGAGAGCTCGCCTACAGTCGGAAAATACATATTGCGTTACGTAATTTCAGGAAAATGGTGGTTTAATTGGAGCATTGCCTGAGGGAGGGAAACGAGGATTAAAATGTGTTTGATGGAATTAGGTAAAACGTAAAGAGGCATCTGGTATTTCTAACTGATATGTAGCTCATAACCGGCGCGCTTATTACCCTTTGTATTGAGATGCCATATATCTATCTATTTCATTAGTAGATCAAAATCTATATCTGGAGTTGGCAGTTGATACTTTTTTTGTACAAAGTGTCCATTAAAGAAGGATCTTTAGAAATTTCACCCCTAAGGTCTTTCGAATTGTAATATTGTATTCAGATGCTTTAATGAAATTTATGAATATCATCAATTCAGGGTATAAAATAGGGGTTGAAAGTTTGTATGTATGGGTAAAAATTCAAAGCGTTTCGAGGGTGAACCTTTAGCGTTTCATAGAAAGGTGTCTAATCTATTCATATTTGCGTACGAACAAAGATACAACAGTAAGATAAGTGATGCGTTCGAACAACGGAACGTGAGGAGTGTTCCGTGAAAATGTTCCGTCACATTCAACCTTTATTATGGTTAATATTTTCTCAAGAAATTATGTATCCGTGGTTGGCTGGTCAACTGCTGTGGTAGGATAGGGTTCAGATCAGAGTCACTGACACTTCTTGTTTTACAATTGTATTGTCACCTAAAACAAGGTATTTTGCCTGTTGCTCGCATATTTCACGTGACACATAAAAGTTAAAGTAAATTAATTAATTAATAAAGTTTATTAAAAATATATCTTGTGGCTACGGAACAAACAGGAACAAACAAACTAGAACAATTTTCGTAATAACATGAAAGTAAAATCGTTTTAAACAGATAACAATCTCATTGATATTTTCAGTAAAATGGCTTGTCTATCAAGTTTCTTCTCATTTATCTTTTCAATTTCGCGTAGGAGCAATTTATTTGACACACCAGGGCTTTGTGGAATTATAGCATACACTGCTGTGTAACTAATACTCTAGTAACCTTACCTGCAGCACATAATAGCTGTGTAGTGTGTTATCTCAGTCCTCACTTTCATAACTATTCAGTTAAATTATAACAACCGGAAAAGAGTATTTTCACCCCAAATATTTGTGGTACTTTGAGCTCCTCACAAAGTACCACAACAAAAGCGAACAAATGCTCTGTCATAAAACTTTTATGCGTCCTCGCCTTACTTTACTAATATGAAAAATCTGTATTAATGTGTGTTTATCTGAGTAAATGCATTAATATACAACTAGCCACTGCTTCGGTTTTCTAAGGGTAGCTAAACTTATTTGGCTATGTTTTTTTCAAAAACTTTAACAATCATCGTCGTAATTTCAACGCTTATCGTCAACAAAATTGGTTTAAATAAGTTTATATACAGAAATCCATTCCATAGTTGTGTGTTTACAACGCGCGACAGAAGAAAAATGAGATAGACAGACACGAGGAGTTCTGTTTTCAAATATGCATTGTTTATGCATAATACCTAGTTGTATGTATACCTATGCTTAAATTGGGTCTCTCTATATACCGCTCCGTGGTACGTCCCAGAACATGTTGTTATTATTATAAAGTAAACCAAAACAGAACGGAAGCATAAACTGCAGTCGCACGGCTCCTAAACATAGCAACTGTTATTATGAACACTGTTTTTTATAGTTAAGCAAATAAATAACGTTACCGTAGCGTTGCGCGCCGTGCGAGCTGTTCCGAGAAGTCGTGCGAGCTGTAGGGCTCTGCAAACACCTTAACTTTGTTTGTTAGTCCCCCTGGGTCCGGTTACTTAGTTAGTTTTACACCCCTACCTACGTCCGCGGTCCACACGCTTCGCTTAATAATATTTCTCCCAATAGCTCGTTCTCGTCTCAAACGAAATAAAATCCGCATCCCGTCACTGTTGGCGGGTATCTGTTATTGGATATTTAATGGATTCCCTTTGTGACATCCTTCGTTATTATATCGTATCAGTATTTTCGTTTAATAGTTATTTATTCTGTAACTATCGTAATAAAATATTGAACTTGTGTGTCTAATGTGCATTATCGTAGATCTAAGTATATTATACAAGATCTTAGACAAAGGGACACTGAAAGTGTCTCACTAAATAGGTGAACACCCATAAAGATTGTAATACCTTTCCCCTTCAAATATGTCAATAAAATTAACTTAAAAATGCCATTAACATAATCTAAATAGACATTGGAGAATTTTATTTTTGTAAATCTAATATCTGGCTATCTAATAGCCACTTAGCCACCTGCCGCTGCGTTGTGTGGTTCGATCCCCACATGCGATATTTTTATAATAAAACCCACTGTTTGTTAATCTGAGACGGAATGTACTTTGTCTGCTTGACGTAGGGATAATGCCTTAAAGGTGGTGTGTATTCAAGCAATATGTAACAGAGAATAACACATTAATGAACATAATTACCGAGTGACATTGTTGTGTTACGATGCAGCTGTCTCACGTGACGTACCATGATCTGAGCTCGTAATGTGCACAGACACCCACACGTCTCCCGTACTAATAGATAGCTAATTAATTATGCTAAACTCGACACATTTGGCTTCATTTATTTTAAAACGTCCAAACAAGTTCTTAATCCAATTAAAACAGACATGTGCGCGTTTGGTATTCAACTTATTCATTATGTTTAACGCCATTACAAACAAACACAATTAATAGTCATTTATTCAGCTAGCCGAGCGAACCAAGCGAGTGAAACAGGTGCGCGATCGGCGGTGATGCCAGCTCTGAGGGCTTATCCCGAAATTTAATGGGAAAAAGATGCTTAGGGAGTGTTTGGAGGTTCGTATTTTTAGGGATGAAAGTGTATTTATGTTTGGTAAAAAATTAAAGAAATGAAACATGTTGGGAATGATTGAATTCGACGGTTGAATTACCAAAGAGAGCAAGTTTTGATGTACAAAAACACTCAAGATATAATCGGTAACCAAAATAGAATGACTTGATATTGTTTAGGAAGTTTGTTATTTGAGATGTCGTTTTCTCCCTTCTACTTCTCAATCGTTGTGATGATGCCAGTTTCACTAAATGTTACAACATTTATTAAGCTAAAGCAATTTATGAGTAAGGAATATTACAAAACATAAATCTTTTTTTGTTACGTTTTCAAGTAATAGTGGCGTTTCTTTAGGGGTAACAATTTGTAAGAGTTGGCAACCCTGACGATCGGCCAGAATGAACGACCCGTGAATTATTTATCAGGTTTGACTGCGAAACAGAGAATCTGGTACATTTTTAAATACGTAAACAGCAGTTTATTGTGCGAGTTCTTTGTTCGTTAATTAAGCAGCGCATGGTGCTTATGCGATCTTCATCTGGAGTAACCGACTTTCTTTGCGAAGAGAGTAAATAAATATTCTATGAATTTATAGATCCTAACTTAGCATTGCTAGTAATAAAAAAGAAACTTCATCCCACACACACTCAAGCTGTGGAATAAACTCCCTGCTGCGGTCTTTCCATGCGCCTACAATATGGGGTTCTTCAAAAGTGGCATTAGAAGGGTCCATCCAAAGCTTGTTCTTTGGTGACCAGGGCCCTTTTTCCTACTCCTCCTTTCCATAATTTAATTATTTTTGGCCTGTACGGGAATTACTTATGATTGCGATCAGGGTCGGCAGCACGAGTGTAAAGCCTCTAGTGTTACACACGTCCATAGGACAAGGTAACTACAGTATATTATCAGGTGCGTCCATTAGAGCGGAGCTTGCTAGTGGAGCAGAGCCTAAAACTTATGTGAAACGTAGTTATGGCCGTACGTACAAAACATATATTGATAAAATCTATAAACTGCAGTTGAGGTTGTTAAAAACTATTGTTCCACTAAATGTAAAAAACGATTATAAGGATAATTATAACGAACTATTTAAATATTGTGAGGTGCTGCCAATTCAATGTAAAACTAAAATAGCTATCATGAAAGAAGAAATCTCAAAAGTAGATCAGCTTCGTACACATACACGAAACAGTAATTTAAGGCAGTTGCCAAATAGAAAAAAATATAATATGCCAACATCTATCAATCTATATGGAACCAAAATTTGTCAATATATACTACCCGAAATTTTGAATAGCTTACCAGAACAAATAGTGCAAAAATATGTAACAAAACAACCCTTTGTAAAAAGTTTACAGAGCCATTTCTTAAACAATTTAAACGACTGTATTTGAAGTAAGTATTTTATCTTATAAAAAAACTGTATTTTAATATATTTGGGTACTTGCAATGTAACACTAACTAGGCAAACTCACGCTCGCATAAGCGGGTGGTTTAAATTTGTAAGATGTGTGTAATGATATGAATTGAACACAAAAAAAAAAAAAAAAGTTGCGGACTATTTTCCATAATCGGAGCTAGGCCGCGAGCTCAAGGCGTTTTTTTTGAGCTGCCAGCAGTAGGTGATTGGTTGGCAATTCTCATAAAGATACCTGCGCCAGCCTCATCAGTCAATCAGTGTACCAATATTGCGGGTGAGATTGGCTTAGGTCAATAAAAAGCCGTAAATAAATTTCCATCGAGTGAAATAGATTTATAAATCATCTTTATAACTTGCGTCACGTAAATTGCATTATTAATGTTTTCAATTTAACAACTGACAGGTAATTAAGGAGACTCCTACTATAATATATTAAAACATAATGTGAAAGCTTATGATGACGGATGAACGTGTAGCTGCCCGGTTCGGGATGAACTTTTGCACAGAGATAGATTACAATCTTTTTATACCGGGAGTAGGTTCCTGTGGGTTGCGAAAAAGGAATCTGTATAGTGAATTATTGTATAGGTATATTCGCGTCAGACAGATTCCGGTTTACGGGAATTACTGCGATCATGGTATAGCTAAATACATACCTTTGATTTTCCCGACGTTTCGACCAGGTTACACCGGCCGTAATCACAGGCTGACTGGCTCAGTGGTGCACGCCCGCCGTCTTCAAGTCCGTGGGAGGCAGGTTCTTCATCTACCGGCACATTCTCGATATTTTTAATATTTTCGTTTCACCATGTACCGTCACATACCACACTCACAGTGTCTCTATTCTGTAAGCAAACTGTCCAGTGTTTATCCGACTGCCCAGAAAAACGCATGATTCTCATTTTCGCGTTAATTCCCGTAAACATTATTGTATAACTTGGAACGCAAAAGTTTAAAAGTTAGTTCGATGCGAATATAGTCGCGGGGAACCACTTGTGCTTATATTCGTTCATAACCAAGTGATATTTAATTTTAGTTCCGAACAGTTAGCCGATCCGGTCCAGATGCATGTTTACTTAGGTGAGTGTTAATGTAGTCAACTCAAACTTACCTTAAACTTCATATCGTAGAATCTGTAACACGAGAGCAACCAACGGTGGTGGGTAGGCAGCGAGATAAGAGCTCGCACACTCCGTGACAATGAACAATAGGCAGTGAGTTAGTCCCAGACAGCGAAGCAGCGAGCTACAAAGTTCACAAGTGCAGCTGCTGCGTGCAGATGATCGCGAGCAGATATCTCACGGAGGCTGGAATCTCATTAGATTCACATCTCAGCCTCCAGGGACACACTCGAAAGGCAAATGAGTTATAATACATAGCACATCGTTTATTAAAACTCGGATACTTAACTTAGGAGTTTTTATATTGGAATGTTTTGGTACTTTATGTTACTGAAGTTGGTTATAAGTGCATTACTGTACGTGGGAATTCATCCCCACGTCGGCACTTGCGTCGGTAAACATTTTTTGTGAGAGCAAAATATATTCGTAAAATGTCTGTGTCAGATCATTTTCATAGTCAAAAGTATCGTAAAACAGAGACAAAAAATACAGTTTAAATTAAAGAGTCATAACAGTTTAGCGGCAACTAAACTGGTATTCTGTGCACTACTCGTATCGTAGTGGCAATTAAGAGATACAAATGTGTTGGCGATATATAACGTTTCCGCCGCGATGTCTAAGCGATAACACTTTAGTCGCGTTGGCGTTTCGGCTCTTGGATTAATAGTCATGAGATGCCATCTTTGCATCCTTCAGAGACTTATTACAACATTTATAAATTTACCGATAATGTCATAAGGTGTACACGTTTAGCCTTTAAAAACTGAAAAAGAACTTACTAAACAGGGATTTCATTCGCCAATGAACATAAACGCGTCGAATTCAATCTATCTGTACAAACTCTTACAAAACATTAATAACAATTGCAACATAATACAATGTGAAAGTTTTAAATTTCTTTGTTGCTAAATGGATGGGATAGACTTTGTCGTCCTTAAATTAATAGAGACCAAAAATTACTTCACGTGTTCTAAATTACATGTTATTATCATACACTTATGCCTGTATGTCCCGGAAGGGGTAGGCAGAACTGTATTTAACCGACACTTTAGCACAGCTGTTGTGGTCTCCACGTAATAGAGGGCCTTTGTGCCTTATTTCGAGCGCTTACTATAAAATTCAAATATATTTGTGTCCACACCATACCACGTAAACAAAGGCTTTCTAAATTCTATTGACGTCTTATTTTACAAACTATTATTTTCTCAAAGTCTGAGGATAAATAGTGTTTAAAAACTGCAACAAACAGTCTTTCCCTCTCGCCACTCGAGTCTCTTCGACCAAAGAAATGTCAAAATACCTGGCAATAGTCCACGTAAGTGAAGACTGAAATAATAACCAGTGTAGTACTAATCTACATCCGCAATGAGCTTCAATAAATTTTATTGAATAAACCTATTTGATTGAACTTGACTAGAACTGCACCCATTTTGACTAGTGAAACCAGACATGACACTTCCGACACAATCCTAACACTACAATTCATCTTAGCTGAAGATCAATCAATCAATTAGCCCATCGGAGTCCACAGCTGGATGTAGGCATCTCCCAATCTTGGGAGGCTTTGATCTTCTGTTACTACGCAGGCCAGACGGGTTGGTACAGGGTTTTATAACAAGTTTTCCTTCTCTCGCAGTGATCTGCGGTTTTCCCAAGCGCCTACAATATGGGGTTCTTCAAGAGGGGCATCAGAAGGTTTCTTCATGGTCGGCAGCACGAGTGTGACACCCCTGGTGTTGCATACGTCCATAGGCCACGGTAACCGCTTCCCATCAGGTGGGCCGTGTGCTTGTCTGCCAACTTAGTGGTATAAAAAAAAAAAAAAAAAAAAATATAGTCTACGTATTTTTCCGTCAGTCGCCTCTAACGACACCCGTCGGATAAGATGTAGTGATACTTGTAATCTTTCTCCGTCAGCACACGGATTGATGAGGTTACCGCGAATCCTTAGAGCACTGATCACAGATTAGATAAAAAGTTACCTATTAACTATGTAAGTATTCTTTGAATCGTTGAAAGTGAAATTATAAACGTTAACCTACGACTCACTTAACATAACATTGGACGAGTCGGCTATTTGCAGCGCTACAGTTCCAAACGGAACCTCGCTTTAATCTACTTTAATTAGGCAGTTGTGACGCGCTCGCTCGCCGGCGCTGGTGCGACCACCTACGATGGTCAAAAATTTAGTACAAACTGACAAACCAAAAAAGTGCTTAGATAATGAAGAAATCATTCTATCTATCTATCTATTTCTGTGTTGTATGTAACTACTAGCTGTTGCCCCCGGTTCCGTCCATGTGGAAATTTGATCCCGTTCCCGAAATTATACAAAAAAAAAATAGCCTTATTCCAGGTTCAGCCTAGTTACTTACTCTTCAAGTAAGAAGCATGAAAGAGAATGTTAACTTTCTAATACTTTATATTCACAATTGGACCCGGTAGGTGGCGCTTCTATCATGTTATAGGATCTTTTTCGTCAATTTATTCCCTTGCGAAGGGACGCTACTAATATTGATTTATCTCTCGCAACGGCTTGCAAGCGAACCCAGTCAACCAGGAAAAAGGCTCCATTTTAAAACATAACTTTACGACGAGTTATCATTATTAAATTTAATAATAGCCATAACATTTTAACGCTTGCGCCCCGGGCGGGTGGTCCACTTTGTGCGATTGTAGAACAGAACAGAGAAACATATTTTTGACATGAAGTAGTATTAAACTTATGATATTGAGGCGATGTGCAAAAAGAGTTACCTACTTATTTCTTTAATGACCTACTAACGTCAGTTAACCTTCTGTTCGTCCGTATTCCTCGATTCTTCGAACAGTTACGAATAGAATCAGTCCTTAGTTAATTAAATACTCTCTATCATCAAGCACACGACAATCTTCCTACTTGCGTCATCACGTGTTATAATTACTTTGCGTACAATCATCATTAGTTACAAAGTATAATAAGAATTATATTATATTATCTGTATAGTATAGTTTTTTTTTATACCACTTAGTTGGCAGACAAGCACACGGCCCACCTGATGGGAAGCGGTTACCGTGGCCTATGGACGTATGCAACACCAGGGGTGTCACACTCGCGCTGCCGACCCTGAAGAAACCTTCTGATGCCCCTCTTGAAGAACCCCATATTGTAGGCGCTTGGGAAAACCGCAGCAGGGAGGTCATTCCACAGCTTAAGTATACAACAAAGTCACTACGGTACTAATACGATGATTTTTGTTAGATATTTTTATGGAATGTTTATTGAAGAACAATTTTTCAGAACAGAAAATCCACTTGCACTTTTACAAAGTTGGGGTGGAGGGTAAGTCGCTAGTATGGTATAATAAAAGAAAGAATAAAATATTCCTTCATGAATCAACAGAATTGATATCCCGATGTCCCACTACAATCAGGACTTCTAGCCACACTAAGTGTAACACAGCTCTGATCCTGGAATTGTAGAGACAGTGTCGGGGGACGGCAGCCGCCGAACACATGCAGCGCTCTGTGCAGCGCTCAAAGCTCAAATAGAGGGGAGCCACAGACGGTACACAAATAATTATAATTGATATTACATTAATTGTACTTGTATCTGACGAGTAAGCCGACATGTTATTATACCCGTGTGTTGTATAAATAGGGGAGCGCTGTACGCTGCACGGCACGCTGTACGCGGCGGGTACATGCAAGTAACGCGAGTGCATATGGCGTGTCATTAATTTAATGATGCGATTACATTTGATTGAAATGTAAAAAAGAGATTAGAAACAATTTTACAATGAACGGACACACCTGCTGCAGAATTATTAATTACTATGTATTGTTTACTATCAATAATAAATTTTTACTAACAATTTATTAGACTAATTTAGTAACCAAATCGTAACTTCAGCCTAGACCCTAGAGTTAGAGTCTAGTGTCTAGAATATCTTATCAAAGGTGTAACTGAAAAATAAATCTCCGAATTGTTTATAATAGTATATTTAATTAAGATTATGATTTTTTTAGAGAGGTCCACACTTGATGGATGGATGAATTAGTTACTAGTTTAATAGTTCCTTATTGTCTCAATGGCATAGGATGGTCTTCCCAGGGTCTTAGAGAAAGAGTCCAGATTTCCATTAACCAGATCAAACATCGCTCAGTAACGTTACAAAATAAAAACATTGCATGATTTCACCATCAGAAATGTATAAGTAATTATTTTTTATGACCATTTACTTTAATAGTCGGTAATTTATTATCAGCTCATAGCCAACAGACACGAATCATAAACTTTACAAATTAAAATGTAATACATTTTATTTGCATTTCTATGAAACTTCACGTCAAAATTGTAATATCGATATTACAAACTTAAATCGACATGTCAGTCCGTTTGTTTAATGGTCTTTCTTTGTAAAAATATTGCAATGGTCCGTAATTTATATCTTTTGTGCTAACATGATCTGTGAAAAGGTACGAGTCGTAACGTTTCTATAAAAAGAGATCAGTCGAGCAAGCGTTAGTTGTATCCACACACGTGACAGATTCCCTCGTAACGTGGACCTGCGAGGGACCGCGCCGCGACACAACGCGCGCTCATATATTATGCTGTCTTTGAAACTTTTAGAAATGTAAATTCATTGTATTATTCATTCATATCAGATGAGTCAGTTGTTTATTTTCTCTTCGCTGAATAAGTTAATTAAAGAATAAAAGAGATATTGTTGCGATATTTTCTAAAATAAAATATTTCGTAGAGTTTCGCGTTGGTTCTGTAGGTAGGTACTCAGAAATCACCACTTTTGTTTCTTTTATCGAGGTAGGTCTCAATATCAACTGTATAATGTTCCACGATTGCAATCACATATTGACTTTTCTTTTTGACACACAGGCAAGATACGTAATGCAATAACATGGAGTCAGTCGTTCTACCGTGACAAATGTTAAGCGGTAACCATTCGCTATCAACTGTCGCAACTGATTACATTGCCAGAGATCATTATTGGTAAAAATATTGTACATTTAGCCGAAACGTTGTACTGGGAATGGGCGGCGAGGAGCTTGCCCACAGAACAGAAAAAACTCTCTGTTCCGTGAGCTTGCCCCTCTCGAGAGGTAGACGGGCGTTCAAGACTCCTCGAGTGTTGTAGGATTGTATTTATTCCGACAGAACTTGTTATCGAGTTGGTTTTATTATCAAAGTTGTAGTTCACAACACAACACAACACGACATAAAACTACTTAGTTTCTCTTCGCATTGAAGCGTATAACGCGACATTTATTATTTGTTAATTTTGTTTGTTATTTGTGCATAGCACTAAAAACTATTGGTTATTATATAAGTGTGCGCATGAGCGGGCTGAAACTTCCCCGAATAGAAATATGTCCAATAATGTCAATACTGTACAGCACAGAGGTAGTGCTTTGCAGATACGATACGATACCTGAATAAGAATTTAGTGAAGGCTGCCACGCTGCTATCGAATATCGCATTGGTCTGGGTGTTTCTATGTATAATATGTACCTATGTATTTACAAATAACAAAGTATCAAAGTATGTTTATCCGCATTCAATATTCCATAAACAAGTTAGTTAAACTATGTTTACCATGGGTCTAGATAGCGGTGTCTGAAATATTGTAGAATATTTATTTAGTTATTTATATTCAAAAAGTTTGATACTACTCATATTAATTATGTTGATGCTGCATAATCAAGAAGTCTACGAAGACATTTAGCAAGTAGGTACATTTCAGAAAATGTCAGGAACAATAAATAACGACAGTCTTTTTGCATTCAAGTTGTTGCCGGAAAATAAAGTAGGTACGTAATAATATCTAATAATCTGTGTTTGCATGCCAACTTTATAGCGAAATGTTCTTGATTGCTATATTTTTAATTTCCATCTTTTGTTATATTACATTACAGACAAATAAATAAATGAATTGAATTGAATTAAAAAAAGTAAACGGCCCAGCCCAGCCCATCTGTTGGTGCATAATTACCGCTATAATCTCTTTGATGTTTTATGCCTAAACATATCCTTAGCACTCAATGGAGACAATTTGACCCCGCTCTGACTTAAAACACAAGTATTTCATTTTCACTAAATTCTAGCTGATTTGAAGGATTTTGTTAAATTTGCCCTCTCCATGTTTCCTCTTGCCACCCTCTCCTCCCACTGAAAGAAGTCCTGTAAGCGCAATGAATCATGTCAGAATGATGAATAGTGCAGACATCACATATTAAGGGTAAGTAGAACAGTCTCACATCTGAACTAAATTTATTTTATAGAACAGATCGAACCCATTACCGCCTACGTCCATGTTCTACATGATCGCAACATTTTGTGGCTCTTTATAATTACCACCAGTTTTTATTTTATTAGTAGAGCACTTGTAAAATGAAGCCGTGTATTATGAACATTCTCACATGTGAGCAGCATCCCACATCCTGCGCTATATTATCACGTATAACTATTGGGCAACGTACGCAAAAGGCAAACATTCGGTAGCTGACACTTTGTCTGATACTTTTCTATAACGCTTGTAACGATACTGTCGTACATTTACAGTTATTGTCTAATTTTGACTATCTCTAAGGAACTAGTCTTGTTAGGTTAAAAAGTGTATTTATTTTTATATCTGACAACACATGGATGCCTTAAGATGTTAAACTGTAACAAGTAAACATATATTTTCGCATTTATACCACAATTTAGATAATAACTACTTACTGCGTTTAAGCAATTATTTACGATTATAAAAAATGGTCGTGAATTTCTATTGCCTTTACTTTTATCACAAGCGCCTTTGGAATCTATTAGTATAGACTCTGTAAATCTTATTTAATTATTGTGAATAGCATCAGATAACAGAAAATTATATGATTAAACTTAGCTGCTCACACACATTACCATTACATCATTTTACAAAAATATTTTCATCAAAATCTGCCTATTATTAAAGCAAACTGTTTCCAACAAATTGTTTGCATAATGAATATCGCATCATAAATATCGAATTTCAAAAACATCGATACAGCCTGCGGTTACGGCCATCGGGCGGGATCCAAACTGCGGTCATTACGAGTTCGGCGCGGTTTGGGCCCCTGCCGGTGGGCGTACCTACATGGTAAAAATTACTTCGAACAATGAACGAGCAAGAATACATGCATGTTGATAATGAACCTGCCGGCTGTGTTGCTAGCCTTATATCGGGTCTGACATAAAGACAATTTATTACTACATATTATAAATTAATCATGTTTTTTTATGTGAGGCACATCAATATGACTTCGCCTGGTGGTAAGTTGAAGGTAAAGTATGAAAAATGAATTGCCATTATCGAGGCCAACAGTGCTATGTGATAGTTCTCAGCTTGACGGCCTTGTTAGATGCTTTTTCACGTGCCGCTTCAATCCTGAGATTTTAGGAAGAGAGAAATACTAATATTTTTTACAGGTTCTGCATTTTGTAAGGTTTTTGAAAGAAACTGGGAACGAACCCTATTCGCCGTACAAATGTATTCTAACAGCACAGTTTAGGTAGATTTTGCGTAATTTTAGCACTAGTATCTCCATACAGTTACTGTGAGTTACTGATTGACAGTAAATAGACTGCTATCAACTCGTGTACCTACAACATAATTTTGTAGTAACAATCATAATAACATCATTATACCCTACATACAAAGGTTAGTTTGTAAGCTGGCTACATGATGCAAGTAAAACCGCAGGCTCTAACCACAGTGGTTCGTGTGCGGAGCGGCTCGCGTGTGTGTGTACCACTGTGGTCCATCTCTCATGTCAGGTAGGAATTAGAGCCGCGTCGTGGTCGCGCCGGTGACAGGCCGAGCGTGGCCGCCGGGGGGCGCTGGCATCGCCACTCGCCTGACAGCGGCGATTAGACGCTGGGACCCTCGTAAAATACCGTTCGCAAACCCACTGGTATAAAATTAGCTATGCGTTTAATGCTTCATTAAGCATAACGTACCCCAGCTATTATAGTAATCTAATTATACCTAGGTATAGGTTAACCCACCATTAACTAAGTCGATGCCAGCTTGGAAATCGTTTGAATACGTGTAATATGATACTTACCTTACCCTATATGATTCTGCAAGCTATAAAATAGACTGACACTGAAAAAAGTGAATGCTCTGACGGGGCTGGGACCCTCGGTCATTCCCTTCACTTTCATCTATCTAAACCGATTTGAAGAGTTACCATAAGCTCTTTATGTGGGCAGGAGAAGGTAACAGACAGACAGACATCCAAATCTATAGTGTTCGCATTCATTTACTTATTACCTTTGGGACAACTGCTTGGCACTACCAGTAGTTAGCACCTAGGTATGAATGTAGTCAGAACGAACCGAACAGTCGACAGAATGTTGGTGGTTTCAGTTTAGAGGTTTTGTTGGACGAGACTTTTACGAGGGTGGACTATCTGAGATTTTGTGTAGAGTTGAATGGAGAAATTATCAATAAGAAAACAAAACCGGCAAAAATAGGGATCCATAACAGGTGAAGCTTACTGCAGCGCTATGGTTTTATAATTTTAGAACTAACATGGAAGCAACATATCATACTGTTAATCCAATTTTTTGTTATGAATGCTCAGACAATAGAAAGAATGAATGATTGAAGATTCACAAAATAGTACCTAAGTACACAATATATCTAATTATGTTGCAGAATTATATTATAGTTATAAAGATGTACACATTACATATACGTTACTCGTTATTTTTGTAGTGTAATTATAAATATTTTCATTAATGCTTATGTATTAACTATTATATTAAGCAATGATAATCATGTTGCGAACCTGTGTAGGATTCTTTATTAAATACTAATATTCTACCACATATGGGATTATGTAGGAATTATTATTATGTAGAATTAGCGTTATTCGTTTACCATAGGTCCACGCATAAACCTACTTGCAGTTGTACTTATTCAATTACGTGAGATACATTCTATACATACCTACACTCCTGTGGCTGTGTTGTGAGGTTGTCCATTGAAAAGCCATCATGATGATTCCCACAAGAATAAAGGTCTTTTAAAAGTAAAAGTCAAAGCGGTGTGAATAATATAATAGCCATAGATTACAGCGGTGGCATGTCTCATCGGCGGCGTGACGTCAACGTCCCCTGCTATTCATTCCATCGGAGGAGCCCCCGCCTCCGCCCGCTTGGCCCTCATTACGGATTCATTATGAAGACCCTTGTCATGAGAGCAATCTATTGAATGAGGAATCAAATTATTATAAAAATAGCTCAATTACTTTACAAAGTTACAGCTTAATGACTCTATATTAAACGTCATTATATCTTTCACATTTACTTCAAGTTTGATAAGAATGTTGTCATTATCAGTCGCGTAGAGGTATAGCGTGCGATTGCTACGTCAGAGGTAGCGGGTTTGATTCTAGCTCGGTACAAATACCTATGCGAGAATATAAAAAGCACATGTGTAAACAAACCGAATAAATTACACAACAATAAAAACATTATTAAATGAGTTCTCTAGGTAATTTGTACGATTTCCCATACTCCTCAATTTTCAAATTAGATGTTATCGGATATAGTTAATAGGTCAGTACATGAAAGGCATTTAGAAGAAAGAAATCAAGTTATATCAACATGATACCAGCATGTCCCCAGTTCTCACGCGTGACGCCGCCGCGCCGCCGGCGCTGGGACCCGCTCGCGGTAGTTCTGCGAAAGGTCGGTAGATTGAAACAATTGTATTGTGACAACTTGGTGCCCTGGTCGCTTTTAGGACAAAGTTGAAACGAGCCGCATGCGTTAGGGCTGTTGATAATGTTGCACGTGTATAGTAATGGTTTATACTGAAGGCAAGACATATTTCGTTTCTATGCTTACTATATTTATATTTCTTATAGTAATTCTACGCTAACTATAGTCATTTAAATTTTGTTGAAAAGTTATTGAATCCATTAACTCTTGTTTGCCGAGACCATCACTCGAGATGAAATCATATTGACGCACCCTACAATAAAAAAATAGGATACACAAAAACTACGGGCTACGTAGTGAGTTGACAATCTTTTGCCAATAAATCAATTATTTCTTTAAAAGATATTTAGTTGATATTCATTTTTTCTTTCAGAAAACTGTTACCATGCAACAATATTAATAATAGTGCAATTTGCCTGTCCTTCCATTATTGCCTATCCAGTACATTCCCCGCAACAAAGTTTAATTGCTGATAGTTAATCTCTCTGATTACGTCAATCAAGATTTTTTGTGCGTAGAACTTACACAAAGTAAGTGAATAGTTTCAACATAAACTGCAACTATGGCGAGTTGTAGTTATGGTAACTATTGTGAATACAAAGTGTACGCTAAATATAGCAGGACATGTCGGGCAGACGGTCGCAGCGGCTCATTTGTTCGTCCAAAAAAGTCGTTATTCGCCGCTGAGATTCAAAGCGGAATAGGCAATTATTTGTACCAATTAGGAGCCGAGGGCGGACAGACTGACAACCGAACTAGAGCCATGTACAAAGGCTGCGGAGGTTATTACACCGAGCAGTCTGCAGGGTTCCTCGACAGGATGGGTGGGACGCTTTCGTGGGCGACTTTATTTCAACGAGAGGTCTACTAGAAACTTATGTAAGCTATATCCTGACTAACAGTGAGATAATAACCTACCCGCAAAAGCAGGCTATGAATAGTAAGGCTAGTTCAAACATCATACTTTTGCTAAATTATAAAATACTGCCAAGTATACAAAATAAACACAACACGTAACGTTGATCTACTTTCAATGTAGATGCCAGATGTGCGCTCAACAAAGAAAAGTAAAAACTAATAATTATATCTCTTGTTGTACTCAATAGGTGCTCACGAACAATAATTTCGGAAATGATTGTTAAAAAATATTGGTACATGCATATGTTAGTTTAGTTTGGTTTGCTATTGCCTGCGTAGGATCGAGAACATGAGGATAATCTATGATCAGGATTAGGGATATACAAGCGCTTAGCGTGACAACAAATGTACTGCGAAATATTTACTATATCGAGTCTTAATTTTGTTAATACCCGTGCCAACATTGCCATATCCCCAATAAAATAATGCTTCTTTCGTACAGTCAGCATAAGAATTAAGATATATTGATTTTAATACCTTGGCATTAAGATCAAGTCAAACTATTTTATTGATTTAAATTGTATTATCGTTCGTACTACAGGTGTGCACCAAATATCAAAACAATCAGTCAACACCAAGAGGGGAATACCAAGATCATTTTGAGTACTTTACTCTTCAAGATCGATCTGATGCTCACTGTACACACATAACAGGGGACGATCTACGACGCCTATTACTGTCAATCGGGTGAGGTTCGGGCTCTTCTTCCAACGTCCGAGCTGTTACTGGAGATCAAATGCATATTTTATGAAAACTGAATCGATTCGGAACCCGTCAGGGGAACATGTAATTGACGCTCGTGCTTGCCGACATTCAAGTCATTGAACATCACAAAATAATTGCTTTAATCTTATTTGCCCTAGTCTTGCGTGCTATTTAGTCAACTAGTAATAAAAAATCCAGCTGCATCTACTAATGCGTACGCCTGAACCCCCAGATGATAGTTTTGCCGCGCGGTTCCCTACGAGTATCTATCTGTTTTAATGTTTCGAGCGTCATTAAGCAGGAGTAGTCATTTACCTATATATGTATGTTTGAATGCTTGTTTACCACACTAACAGTTTGTATAAATGATATAGCTGTTTAGAGCCTACTAGTAGAGGTGGGCTTATAATTGTGGGTTCGGTTGATGCGTGTGTAATGGTCGTGTAGAAGCATTAGGCGGGTCGGAGCGGCGGCGGCGCGCGGCGATAGTTTTGTAGTCGGCCGTCCAATTAGCGACGCATCTAAAGTCAGCCGGAGTGGCCCGAGGCCAGGAAATGGCATCAAAACTCGATTAAAGAACAAAGCACAAAGGATACCCGCACTTAAGCAGTATTCATCCATCACTTATAGACAAAATGACGATGGGGAGTCAGTCTTTTGAAATGCACAGTTAAAAATATTGATTGTGTTTTGTTGTGACTCAGGCGCGGCTCAAAGAATGTTATGCGAAGCCATTGAATGCTGATGATAAGAATTGATTCTCAAAGGTATTTTCTCAACGGTGTTATTCGATTATGGTTGTTATTACAATTGTTGGATGTCGGAGTCGACCGCGAGACCCTGCGAAGTTTAGACAATATCCAATCATTGTTAATGTTACCATTATTCACCAGTGGGTACGCTTGCGGCGGCGGTCGCTCGGGTTTGTTCCTCTTCGTAGTTCCCAGTTGGTTGTTTCTGTGGCAGTTGTGCCTATCATGACCCCTTTTGTGTGCTTAAGCTTTTGCAAGTGACCCCAATCCGCGCGCCGCGTCTGTTTCGATGAAAACCTTTGTTGATTTGCCATTAATATTAAATCTGGATGCCAACCCCGTGCTGCCCATGTGATTAGTTGTTACTATCAACTAAACCTAATTGATGTAACATATTAATGCCTTTATTTATTTTAA
Organism: Eilema griseolum; assembly: GCA_963662185.1. Classification (NCBI taxonomy): domain Eukaryota; kingdom Metazoa; phylum Arthropoda; class Insecta; order Lepidoptera; family Erebidae; genus Eilema; species Eilema griseolum. The sequence goes on from OY759244.1 coordinate 267,801, forward strand.
TTCTGATTAAAATTTACAATTATAACTGGTATTTTCCAAATTACACTTTTTTAATTTCAACGTAAATAAAATTATATTAACAGGTACAAATACTCGTATTCAATTTAATATAATATTGCTGAAAGATGACGCGAATTATGTCGAAAAAACATTGAAGCAAACTAAATATTACATTACATTTCGAAAAGAATATTTTACGAATAAAGGAACTCGTAGCCGTCCTAACAACACTTCAATTAAACAAAGATTGAAATGACGTTACACTTCACGACTACAACTTTAGCCTCCTATTGACCAAGGCTGAAAAGCAAGAGACTCCACCTCACAGAGGCCTTGTCTAACCCGTTAAAGAGATGTGCCAGACCACAGCAGGCCTACTCGTATATGACTGGGGCGTGGACATTTGTCCGCACCGTGACTGTGACAGATCCATGTTTCATAATATGCTAAACATTCTAAAGATACGCGCAGAATGAATGATAAAAGAAACATCATTGAAATCCGATTTGTATGCACCAGCCCATCGCACCAACGAGCAACTAACTTTGAATATTCTGATTTAGATACATTTATTCACCCTTTCTCAACCTTTTGAAATTGTGGCAAACAAATGATACATACATACATATATTAAATCAGTATGTCATTTAATATAATTATTAAACGAAATGTTGATGAGATTATCTTCTCACACAATCAACATCCAATGCCGATTATGTCAGGAAATTACTGTTAAGTACAATCATAATCGGGATATTTGTCATAGTTGTGTGTTTGTTGAATCACCATTTCCTTGCAATAGTGGCGAAATATCGGAAACTCGATAATACACATAAAAATGTAGAATGATTTGCCAGCACACGTGATTCCCTCTTCTAACGATTCCGGATTCATCAAAGCGGTGCGTAAAAAGCATCTATCAAGGCCGTCAATGCAGGGACCACCATTTTGGGTTACAGAACATCTGGGGCAGTGGTCCTTAAATCACCTGAACTATACGCAAGATTCTAACAATCCAATAGGGTGTAATTAATAGTCTTCGTATACAAAAACATGGTACTCATATCCCGATAATTGTAATTACTTAGAGTTGTTATGCGAAGGACCATGTACTCACGCATTAGGAAATGTTTTTATAGGATCTTAAGTTACGTAATTAATTATTAGTTACGCTAATGAACTTTACTAGAGCAGTGCCATCAAAGATAGTATTACAGTGTACTAGCTGCTAAGAACAATGTTTTATTGTTCGGAATATAACTCTTTGCCGAATGCGGGAAACAAACTCTGGACTTCAAGCAAAGTGGTTGCTTGTACGCCGCTGCTTCACCGAAGTAGACTCTGCTTACCCTTCCGGCATCAATAAGCGTTAGTGTATTTAACATTTTACTTCATAATCATTACAGACCAAGAAAACAAAAATCGACGAAAGAAATAAAAGACCAGATTACGATATTAGATAAAGGGATGAATGTACTTACCTAAGGCTCGTATTGAGAATCGCCCTATTGTCTCTGTCTACCCCTGTGTCGTACTCGGCATGAGGGTATGTATTATTCTGAGTATTATTAGTCATGGGATTAAGTTAGCCGTGCACAACCGGTAACAGACCCACACAATACACAATAGCTTGTATATGTAAACACACAAACATTTCATTTGGTAGGTATATACGCATACAAAACACACAGACCAAGGCATGTCGCATACGTATATGTAATTACAGTGAGTAGGAATCAAACCCCTTTGACGTAGAAGTTCAACGCTCTTTTACCACAGCACATAATAAAACATGAATTTTTTTTTATCGAATTTTAGCACCCGAAATTTCTAATATTACCCCTAACCACTTCAGCTATGTGAAATTGCTTGTGTGTGCGAATAGTGAAGTGAATTGGTGTATTTCAATTGCAAATCTTTACTTGCATCGAAAATGGTTACAATCGTAAATAGGTCTTAAAAACTAGCGGGTGCAGCACATTCTGCTCCGTAGGGCGTAAAATAACTGTCATTTTACTCAAGCTGCAAAAATGCCATTTCTGAAACTTTATTAATTTGTTAGAGTGTAATAATTAAAAAATATGTGTTATTACAAAGTAAAAAAAATTGGTTCGCAAGCGTCAGATGTAATAATAAAAAAATATGTGTCATATGACAATGAAAGAAGTAAGTGTGTAATCTCCTATTTAAAAGAAATATAAATAAAATTGGTTTGTAAGTACATTACCATAAAAGTTCGGGCGCCTTGGAGATACACATGCCTAAGATAATCAGCGGATATTGGAAACTTTTAATCTTCCGGAGGTGAGCTAAATGAAACCAAACTGTGAGGTTTAAGGTTTTATTGTCCACTCCAGTGTGCATTTAGAAATAGTTGCAAGGATACATTCCTAATGTATATCTAACCTTAAATTTAAAATTAGAGTTTTATAAGCTAGGTCAAAATGATCTTATGTCAATATGATTCTATGTCACCAATGCACTTTTAGGTTAATTTGAAGTTTAGATTTAAAATATAATTAAAGTAAGCTCACGGCATCCCTCGGCGAGTATATGTAAACACAGCAGCGAGAAAGCTCGTAGCAGGCGAAGTTTTCAGTTTAAGCCCATGCGGTACATCCATGTTTGAGGTGAAAAGTCCAAACCCTCCATAAGGAAATGCAGATGACCGAAGACAAAGGAACGCCGAAAAAGGTCCAAAGAAAAGAGAAAAGGCAAAGCCAAAGGCGGTTCCAATTGGAAACCTGTAACAAAATTGCATGTCATTAGAACAAACTCCCATATGGGCACGAGGTCCTAATTTTTATAAATTTGTGCAACTTACCGCCTTAATTTGCTGGAACAATGCCAATAGCAAAAGAAATCATAATATTTTCAGATTAAGAGCTGAAACAACAGAATTTTAACAATTATTTTTCAAATCAGGAGCGCGGCGAATCCATCAAAATGAATCCTATCAAAAAATGACAACTCACCAGAAATAAACTATAATTCCACAAGAGGATAGTTGTGAAGACACAAACTATTATCCTTTAGGCCAAAATACTCTCATTTTTATGAGATTTATTGAAATTAAGTTACGAAGCCATGAATATCGACCATCAGTCTCAACGCTAGGAAGAAAGGTGCTTTGACAGCGACACGTCAAAATGTCATTCACTCCGCGCTCCGAAACCTTTCGTTCAAAAATAGAATTAAAACCGGTGTGACGACGTTCGCAGAGCGCGTCGTTACAAGAGTTCAAAATTAAATGGAAAGAGTTCATTATATTTGTTCATTTAGTCTACAAAATACCATTTACATTTTAACTGCATGTAATAAACTCTGTAATAAAACGATTTTTTTACAGTGTTAGTGGAATGACAGGGGCTTTACTATGTCATAAAATAGCAGAACCGAGGTCCAGTATAAAGATCCAAGAGCTCTCGACACTAGGCTCAAGACACGACGCCGTTAAAGTAGTTTATTGCCCGCGGTCAGATCACGGAGTTCTACTGATCGATCTAAGGGTAATTTTTAGTAGGTATACAGTCAACCAACCGCGGTAGCCTAGTGGTATGGGTAATGGAATGCTGAGACGAGGTCTTCGGTTCGATCCCAGGTTTTATCATGGCACACACCAATGGCTTTTCGATGCTTTTCGAAGCTACGTGCGTATATATCGCAGGTTTATAAGTGCCCGGTTAATGGCAATAGGCGAAATGTGGGTGCTAACCTCTGCCTACCCCTTCGGGATATAGGCGTGAGTTTATGTTATGTTATACAGTCTATATTTTATAAGGTTTCCCCAAAGTCAGTCTCAGTCGATGACAATGATGTCGCCGACAATGGCAGCGTCGCCGTCGCAACAATAGTACGACGCGACAACACGCCCGCGGCCCAGTCGCGCGTGACCTCCGCCGCGCCGCCGGGGCTGGGGATCCGTCCCGGCTGGTACAATGTTACACTAATCATAATTTCTCTTCTATTGTCATGTCGTTATGATATCCTGCTATGGAAATGTCGACTATTTACTACATATGTACGTATTGTACTGAGTTACATTGTTATTCGACAGCCAGCTGATTTTTTAAAAATGGTTTGGGATGTTACAAATAGCAGGTAAGTTTGTGCGATCTAGTGTAAAGAATTTGATGCTTATGAGATTTAACTGTTTGCAACTCATACGGGATGGATGTGAGTACCTACAATACACCAATTAAGCCCTATCGAGGCCATGCGATGTCCTATGTGTTGGTATGATGGATGATGGGTATTAGAAAAAAACACATTTTTTTTGTTAATTTCTACCGTATATCGTTTAGGCACACTTAGAACTATGTAAATTAATATATTCATGCATACAAATATTTACATGGAACGGAAATTGAGCCCGCGACCTCTGATGTTGCATGCAATATGAACGCTAACCATCTGGCTGGGTGTGGTACAGTTAACGACAAGAGTATCTTATGAAAGTTAAATTTTTGATCACCTTAGCTTACTCGCTACCTGTAGGTACCTACCACTGATTAAATAACATAAATATTAAAGTTACCTGCCTGGACCTAAAAATAATTGTCGACAACATACCGGCGTGTATGGGAACATTGTGAACTTATGTATAATTGTGGAAATCAGATCTGAAGCACCTTGACTACGTGGTACTAGTATATATTCTGTGCCTTGACCAATGCTTTGTGGCACTGATTTGACTAGAGAATTGAAAGTAAAGATTTTAGAACAGACAACAGAAAAATCTAAGAGTAATCTTACAAGCCATCAACTTAGCGGCAGATTTCACATGAGGGGTCTGGGTATACCTGCGTATCTAATTAGCACTTTTTGCTCACTGAGGGGTTGGGATTTGCATTGCTTTCATTGCAATCTGTTGAGGGTTATTCGTACCTTTTGTAATTGTAGGGGTTGATCGACTAAGGGTGCGTAGTGGGAATCCTTCCTCAATAATTGTCCTGTACCCTTACCCTTTTAAGGACTATGGTAACGCTAATTGGCATGGAGCTTATGGTCTGTATATTCAATATCAAATTCCAAATTAGGACCACTAGAAGAGTAATATCTCGTCTGTTATACAAACTTGTTAATGTCTGCAATGTTTACTCTTTCCTGAGACTTTAACTTCAGCATACCATTAGGCGAGGTTGGCCAGTATAAAAAAAATCGCCAGGCGCAGGGCGCGCCGTAGTAGTGGCGGTAAGACCCATCATGGGGGAATGGCTAGAGAGGCCACACGGCAGCCTCTCGTACCGTCTGACGCAGATGATCACCGAGCACGGATGCTTCGGAAAGTATCTGCGTCGGATGCAGAAAGAGCCAACGTCCGAGTGCCATCACTGCGACGCGAGCGAGGGCTCAGGGCCGCACACGCTCACCGAGTGTCCGGCGTGGGAGACACCGAGACGGGAGCTTGTGGCGGCCCTGGGAGTGAGAGTTCTCACGTGGGCGGCCGGCGCCTCCTTCTGCAAGCAAGTAATGCTCGTGAAGGAGGAGGCGGGGCGGGAGCGGCGGGAAACATATGTGTTTTTAAAAAGCAATTTTAGAAGTATGGCAACCGCAATGCATAGCTATTGTTGTTTTAGATTAGAGAGGGAATACTCGGGGAGGGGGCGGTAGCGGGGGCGACGAAGGATCGCAAGCCAAGCTGCCCGCGACTCGGGCGTCGGAGGTCAATTTACGACCACCGCCCCCCATGAGCGTAGGCCTGGGGGTGACAGTGGAGCCGCTTGTCACCCTGACAGAAGCAGGCCGCGGCGGCGGCGTGCCTGGCGCGCCTCCCCGTTTCCGGGGACGAGTTGGGGACCCTGTAGTGCCCACACCCGAGAAGAGGGCCAGATCGTGAGAGATGGCCCTGGGTCGGCCGGGGTGCGAGGGGTATGCCTGTCAACCTCACCTTCGCCAACCAAAACGACCCACAGGCGGCGTGCGATTTAGTCGGTTCGAGTCCGACATAACCTCTTCCACCTGCTCCGGTGGGGAGGTACCCGGGGGGATTTTGCGCACGTAAAAGAAAAAAAAGGTATAAAAAAATCGATCAAGTGTGAGTCTAATCGGACTCCCGCAGCGAGAGTTTCGTACAGAATCGGATTCAGGGACGAACTTATGGTACATAAACGGCTATATCTTTTGATGGCATTGACTTATGAATTAGATTTTTCACAGCTTCAAGGTATTGCAGATCTGAGTAGTTGGTATGAAGTTCAACTTGATGCCTCTACGCATTCATGAGAAAAAGGTACAGAACCCTAAAACTGAAGTAAATCGATCTTAGCAGGACACACACTCTTCTTCCCGACGACTTACTAGAATAAAAAAACCAAAATCAAAGTATATTATTTCTAGGTATAACAAAGAGTTGGCGAACGAAGTGACGTCAAGGTGACAACGTGTCTCCTTAGGGATACATACATTATTCAAGCGACTGTAAATCTTCACGTCAAACATATCGACCGAGAGGCCGCTGCGGCGATACAATGAACCTGCTTTTGATTGATTGGCAGTTGTCAGGGGCTCAAGGAATATTGGTGAACCTAGGGTTAAGGAACTTCAGAATTTGTTACCACATAAACCCTTTTCGTCAATTGTTCCACAGTACCGGGCCATAAGGACCGTGTGGGGATAGAGAACCTAATGTAATTATCCGAATTTCTTACCGGTAATGATATTATTGATATATATTGGATTTTTTGTATTAAATGGAACATTTATCGCATATTAAATGTAAGTTTAACTCTATATATACCTAGTGACATTCACTTAAACAGAATATCAAATAAAAAGACTTGGGGCACGGATTGCAGGCCGTCGCTCCAGACGCTCGCCAACCCGACTTGTCCCATAATCCTTCAGCCATTTTTAAGTTTTGCGCTTCGCAACAAAAGCGATTAATTTTTATTCGTATGAATGTAGTTTGAAATGCCATTCGGAAATCCAATATGTAAAAATGCAGATAGCCTACGGTTATTTCTGTTAGCTGTATTTATAATAAAGTGAGAATACAAATAATAGTTTAAAGTAACTGTGTATGTTCTATTCCGAGCCTTTCAGTAAATATATAAATATTTACATAAACTTCATTCATGACAGAATATATTATCAATTGATTGCCTTCTCTTGAAACATGTTCTATTTACTTTGAAAATGAATAAAATTACCTACTTCAATGGATGTTTCTTTAGCGCTTTCTATATTATGAAAGATACTTTCTGAGACGAAGTATTTACAAATGATGTAAAATTGTTTACCGTTTCTAATTCAAGTTTATTGTTATGTGGTTTTACTGAGAATGAAAGGAAACGTAAGTGCCCATTACGTTGCATTATGTTAATAGTATAGGTACCTACCTACTTACATCTACTTGTAAAATTAAATCAGAAAGGGGACCTGAACCCTAGGCGGTACCTTTCTAGTGAAAATACATTAGCGACGGAATAGCGTGGACCTGTCCCGGATTACTGACATTCTCCGTAACATGCGAAATGTTTTAAAAGTAACTATCTAGGTAGGTATTTAGAGTACACGTTGTGTGGCAAAAAGTTTCGTGAACACTAAGCAGAAAAAAGGGTTTTGAGTGTAGGCTTTTCTATTTCGTGCCTCTAAGAATGTCGGTAGATGGAGGCCATGTTAGGATAGAAAAGAAAAAGACTTTGTCGTAAATAATAACGCTATCAATTAACTTACCGATATATCTGACAACGTCCTTATAGGTATATTTTTAGAATATACTTTTGTGTATCAAGTTACCAACAAACATACTAAATTTCGGTACGCACCACTCGTTAAGTATCTTCAGAATTTTCTTCCTTTTAAGACCAAAATCTGTCTTACTCAATCTCTTCTCCTTCCTCTATTAGATTATGCTGAGGTCACCTTTCTCTACGTAACTGAGAAACTCTAGATCAACCCAGAGCGATTGCAAAATGTAATCGGTTCATATTTGGTTGCCAATTCGGCAGCGTCAAGATGTTCATATTCTTTCCTTACTATTAGCTGTTCTTCATAATCCTCAGTCTCCTATTTATCTTCGTGAGGGTTTTGAGTTTCTTGTCCCCAGTTGTAAACCCTGTCGCACTTTATCTTCTCTATTGCTCGAACTCCCATCCATAGTTCGTCTCACTATGATAACTCCTTTACAGTTTCTGCAGTGCGACCGTGGATTTCTCTCCCTCATTCCACATGGGAAAGCGCTACTATAAACATTAAAAAAACGAACGAGAGACGATTTTATCTCTTAATAATAATATACAAAATAATTGTCAGGGGTTTACCTTCTGTATACCAGTATATATTAACATTAATGTACACAGGACTTTGCCTCTCATTGGATTTAAATTCCTCTGTGCATTCCCGGGTTTGCTGGAAGAGAACTCAAGTTAAGCTCGCCTTTGTACATAATATTTCACTTATTTGTATAAATGCGATGTAAGTGAATATACAATAAATAATGAAGAATATATAAACGTAGAAGCATCCCAACCCATACATATAGATATATTTTTGCATACAAATAGCTACACTGAGTGGAAATCAAACCTGAGACAACCGCGGTAGCTGTCAGACAAAGGCCAGACTGGTCAGTTATTCAGTTAATGTTAACACGTTCCCCACCGATTAATCATCAAAACTGGTTATTCATAGTCTCCTAAGGCGAAAACTTACTGTCCCCTCCTAACGTGACCCACAGACGCGAGAGGCGCTCCATCAGCCTCCGATCGAAGGGTCGGGGGTCCCGTACGTGCCCACTTCCCGCCCGCGAGCCTGCGGTGGCCTCTGGGTTCAGATAAATCATTACTGATAAGGCTACATATAATGTTCTCATTACTCGTGTATATGTCGGGTATGTCCCGGAAGGCATGTACTAATCCCTACATTTTACTTTGATATTAGAAAATTTGTAATCGATTGTAATAGATCACTATACCACGTAGTAGTTGGAAAATAGAGTTATGAATGTTTTAACAGAAATGCACGTTACTCGGGTCTGGATTCGAAATTCAGTTTTCTTTTATTGCAGTCGCTTTCATTAGCTGCACCATTAGGGCAAGTTACTTTCAAGACTACGACCGGTCTAAAGAGGTCACTTTGATGGAATCGTATTAAGATAATAATATGAGTCATATTGAAAATCGTAAAAAGGGCACACACTGATATGAACTGCGCTCAATTCTAATTTCATCACAAATAGTTGACAGTTTTGTATGGAAAACATAAAATGGTTCACAAACTATGAATTGCTTTGATGTCAATTAGCAGATTCGAAAGCAGCAACGAAGATGTTGCTGCTTTCGAATCTGCTAATTGACATTTTATTTCCACAATTCCTTTTATTTCTTAATAAATACGCTGTAATATAAAGAAAAAAGAATAAAATAACGTTTTGAATTATGTTTTGTCCACAAATTAACCATTATTACTTAACTTAAACCATTATTTATATGAGCGTAAAAGAGAGTAACTCAATGCACGAGAGTACATCACAGATAACATAATACCACAGGTAATACTAAAGCCAAGCCGCTGACGCTAACAGATAATGGCAACACTTATACTTTGATTTTATTCTTATAATTTTATTTCCGATAATTCTATGGCGGGTCATTGATATTTTATTGTTTTAGGTAATAACACATATTCTACAAATTAACCTACTTAGCTTGTAAAAACAGTACAGAAAAAAACACTCGTAACAACGCGATCCTTATTTTTGGCATGCGGCAACATTAACACGAAGTTAGAATCTGCTTGGTAAAGGAATTGTTGTAATTCTGCTCAGCATAAATGACCACTTTAAGAATTTTGAAGGAATCGATCAAGATCTACTGGCTATTCATAAAGTTACTCGTTTTTGGCGGCATCTCTCAATGTGACCTTTTTAGACCCGCTGAACGTTTAAACTGCATTCAAATGCCTTTCATACATTTAATTAAGTCACAACACTCACTATATAGTAACACTTATGAACACCTAAAATATATTCCTGTGCGACGGACAGCTTGTATTTTGCTTTACTAAGGAAAGAAAGGTAACCATATAACGTTTAACATCTTATTGTTGGGTGTGCTATGGAGGCAACAAATATAACGAATATTTAACAAAAAATATATTCGAGTAGGTGTAATTTGTATTGAAATTGATTGTTGGTGCCGCACTCGATACGGGATACACCGAGTGCGGGAGACGGGAACCTCGTTAACATTTATTTGACGGACACAAAGAACATGCGATATTGAAGAGCACAATTACTTGGATCTCTGGACGCTTGCAGCATCTGTACCTCCTGCGGAGATGAGGAAGGAGAAAAAGCGATAAAAGGAATAAAAGGAAAGCATTGAAACCGACAATAAAAATCCAGCTCACAACTGCTATTCGAGATTGACTCAGAGGGTGGTATTCCCCGGTCTAGCCGCTTCGTGCTGAGAATAGCAATATGACTCAAGCACCGACATGAATATAACTTGGATATATTTTAGTTTGACATTAATAATATTACAATCGTACCTATATGACTTATTAATATCTTGGTTTTAAATAAACATATAATTACAGTGTAGGGTATTTACTACAGAATTATATTATATTATCTGTGCTACTATCGACTGATACATATTTAAGCACATAATGTTTCGATTCTCTGAGCCCCAAACTCCTATGTGTAATCCATTCTAGAACAAGGTAGTGTAATACAAATTTGGTATTCGATAAAATAAAGAAATGAATGTTAAAGCATTATTAATTACGGTAATTGTCTTCGAATGTGACGTCTGTTTGCAAACGTAAAAAAAAACATTTAAAAAAACTTTTACAGGATATGGCGGAATTGATGCTAAAAGTACAGAGTCATTCATCAAGAGTTAAATTGAAAAAAAACATCTTTGAACTGTGAAAGTTTACACAAAAGAGGGATTTCATAAGTGTCATTCAACTGTTAGCGTTAATGCGAACTAGGACAATGCTAAAAAGGAAAGAAGGGAGCCTCTGATATTCTCTCAAACTATTCAAAGTCAGAACACTAGCATCTAAAGTCTCTCTTCTCTTGTCAAGTCAAACTGTCGTGCTATGCAAAATGGATCTTTCTGATGTCGTTAATAATATAACAATATAAAATTTTCGATTTGCTTAAAGAGATAATCCTACTCGTTATGGAAAAACTCCACAATCAAACTTTCTTTCACCATTTGGTCCCATTGTCCCGGTAGCTACATTCGGCACTAAAGTCGTTACAATAACAGCTGAAGGGCGTATCTACGAAACGTCGGTACATCGCTGAGCCGTTAGTTCAATGGGGCCATAAGACGCCACCCCTTTATCATAATTATCTTTCAAAGCCTGTCAGTAACTTTCCAACAATACAATACTTTAGTTGAGAAATAAGTGATTTAGCGTCCGTTCTCAGTATTGGCGGTTACACACCACAACTTTTGTTTAAGTACAGTCGGCATAGGAGATATGTATACACCTTCTCAGACCTTTTCATACTTAGTCGTGTCAAATGTGCGATGGTTTCGTATCGATACAACCACGCGAATGTTCGATGCCGTCGCTCTTATGAGTATGAGTAGAAAAAGAGGAATAGCTATAAACGCGTTTTAGCATCGATAGAAACGTCGTTATGTGCGCGACAAATGGTGCGGATGCGGGGATCGGGGCGCATTATCGTCGCACACCCATCGCCCCTGCACTACGGCCGTGTCACGTTGCATAGCTATGGTATAGAGCATTTACTGCTTCCTTGGGGCATATATCTTGGGTCTAAATGTGCTCTATACGCGTAGTTCACGTTTCTTGGGCGTCTTATGAGAATAGCACGGGGTGCTCCAGCGACTTATGAATTCTCCAAGGATAGATCATTAAAATTAAAATTAAATTTGTTTCGCGACTTAGGTTCAAGGTATGTGTCCCAAGGTATACCTACATTTTTATGGTGTCGCGCGTTTGTATCGCGTGTGTGTGAGATAAGGGCTAAGAAAAAGATGATTAATTATACAACTCCGCAAAGATAAACTACTGATCCAAAATTGTAACGTTTTTAGGTTCCTAGACCTAGTGTGTGCGTGTCTGTCTATCATCATTACAGGCGCAGATCTATAGCTCCGATAACGCTACCTTTTGTAGTGGCTCTTGTATTGCTAGCCCTAGGGCGACCCCTACAAACCTGTCTAGGTGTGAAAGGATGCCGCCTCGTCTCATTCTGTGTGAGAACCGACCGACACGTAGCGAATGAATAATGAAGTTGTAGTAGATACTTTACTGGGCACTGGTATAAAATAAACCACTATAGTTAATTCAAAAAGAAATAAATATTAAAACTTTAGCCAAAGTCTATGAATGTAAGGCCAGTCCAAATATCTTATACTAAATTTTTTAATCGATCAGAACTCATTAGATTCAACTTTTATTTTATTCGAAAGCTTTATTGGTCATTTACACGTATTCCTACTTAAGGTTCTACGTACAGGCCGCCATGGTGCGCATAGTGTTCTGAAGCTAACGTTAATTCGGATTACTGCACGAAGCAATACATCAAAGTCCCCAGACAGGGTGATATTTCAGTAAGACAGTGAACACAGCCTCGAGAGGGCGCGAGCGCGGGCGCGGGGGCGGGGACGGGCGCGAACGGCGGGCGTGGCGTACTCACGGCCCCTAATTACTATTTCCGAGAACGTAGCGACCGAACGCACCAACTATTCGTGGGCAGAATGCTCACAGCTTCGTGGAATAAGAAATTAGTAGGTACCTACCTGCGTGCAGGACTAGCTCTCCATCATGTTATCTATCTTCAATCATCCGCAACACAATTTTACTTTTAAATTTTGAGAAATTAAGTATACAGTAATCAACCTCCACCAGGTGTTTAAAAAATTGACAGCCAAAGTGAGAATTGATCTTGCGGCTATCTCACACCAAAATAATGTGTTTCTTTTTTGTTCTCTGTACCATTTATTTTTTGATTGCACCCCACCTGTTGGTAAGCTTGTGTGAAGTCTAAAAAGTAAGTGCTATCAGTTTTGACTATGGTGGTCCTTATTTGGACGGCTTAACAGATATACTTTCACCCTCCACGTTATAATCTGAGGATTACAGTAAGAAGGAAACACGTGTGTGGTAAATGGTAAAGTACCTATTACTTAATTTTTTTTATAATACGCATATACTGACACCTGTAAGTAAATCCTCGAAGGGGTTGGCAGAGGTGTATTAACACTCACAATTCGCTGACTATGTACTTCGTCCCCACCGCCCACGAATTAGGGGGACGAGTTTATAAAAGCAATTAAACAAAATTGTCGAATTGTTAGAGTGATGTTGATGTGTGACTGTGTCTCAAGTAGAGTTCCCTCTCTGGCTTTTAACTTATTACTATTGAAATTTAAAAGTAAAAGTTATCTGGTTCCTCAGCGACAGATATATAGAGATAGCTGCGACTGTCAACTTACGCACGGAGCCAGCCGTCACTCGACAGCTCCCGCCGCCGCGGCCCCGGGCTACCCAGGGGCTCACTCACTGACACAAATGCGAATAAATCAAGATAACGCACTTTGACGCGCCTCCCCATCTCCACAAAGAAACCTGCCTACCTACAACCCGATATTATTGTAATTAAAAGAATACAAAAGGGTGGTAGAGTATTGTAAGGATAATAATATTTTGTGATATACCTACATACTAACTTGATAGCGTTGTATTTATTATAAAGGTTCTAGAATACGGCGAAATGAGGTAAGTTATTTCAGCATTCAAAGACATACCCCGACCAATGCAAATACACATACCTAATTCATATATACAACTATATGGGAGTCGAACCCACGACCCCTGACTTCACAATCTAAAGCTCTACCGTCTAATAAATATAACAACCCGTACAGCGCCGACACGACCCACTCCTTAGACGGGCAATTTAACTTTGCTGGAGGGGTTCACGAAAGCACTAGTAAGTAATTACGTTTGCAACTTGTAATCTTCTGCTTCTATCTTGTACTTCAAGAGGAAGAAAACGGAACCCTTATAGGATTCCTTCGTTTTCTGTCTATCCGTCTGTCTGTCTATCAAGACCTTTTTCTCAGGTTTGCGAGGAGGTATCATGCTGAAATTCATACCTCATAGTCAGGTCTATAACGGCTAGAATCTGTGCAAACATCAAACTTCTAAGTCAACCCATTCAAAATTCGGTTTAAATAGATAGATAGATAGATAATTCTTTATTGTACACCAACAGATTTACAGTAGGACAAGTAGGTAGCATGTATACAGTTCAATGTACAATGGGCGGCCTTATCGCTGAAGCGATTTCTTCCAGGCAACCTTGGGATGGACAGTAATGTTATGAAAACAAAAGATATGGTGTAGTTACCGACTAAACTTGAATAGATAGTGTATTAAAACAAAAGAAAGAGAGAAAAGTATGTAAAATAAAATTAATTTTATGTAGTTTAAGTTACGTGTCGGACTAAAAAAAAGTGAAATTATGAAAAGTATAATTAATTTTTAGCACTAAATTCTGACATTTTGCATTCTTTTGTACAGTCAGCGTCGGAATGATCTTGACTGGAAAGTCTCAAAATGATCTTAATAAGGTATTAGGAGCAATTCAAACTGTTTTATTGATTTAAGTTGTATATTCGTGCGAACTAAAGGTGTGTACCAAATATCTGAACAATCACTCAACAGGAAGGGGGGCAAACCAAGGATTGAGATCATTTTGAGTACTTCGTTCATCAATATCTATCTGATGCTGAGTGCGGCACCTGGCCTGGCACAAACACAACCGTTCTTGAATACAAAAGAGTGGATTCCCTACATGCCGGCCATATTGGAACACAGTAGGAGAGCGAAATGAAACGTATTTACTTAAGACGTTTATCAATCATATTAATAACGACCGTGTGACGTGGCAGTGAGTGTGAGGTGCGAATATCCAGAATTTCCACAAAGAGTAGAAGGTGTAAGTCATAATTAATCAAAATAAAACCCTACTCCGTTAACCGTCTATAAGAGTGTCTTGTGTTACGCACAGATAATATAATATGTTACGGTGACTCGATTCAATCTCATTATGCCTTGTTGTTACTGTATAATTTACGGCTCAGAATGCTGCGTCAGAGGTCGCGAGTTCGATGCCCGTACAATGCAAATATTTGTTATTATTGCATTTTTTTAATGCATAATATTAATAAGTACATATATATTTACATTTTAGTCTGGGTATTTCATAAGCATAATGTAATAAAAAATCTAGATTTTATCCGCATTCTAGAACTCAGAATAAATTAAGTATAGTTTGTAATGGCGGTGCTGTGTAATATATCCTACAACAATGATTTATTTTACAATATCCAATCAATCATGGATACCAGGTACCACAGATAAGATCATCACACGATGCCCCGGAGCATATTTTGTAATTGGAAAAATAAAAAGCATTTAAATAAATTTAAAAATCTAATTGACCTTTTAAAACCAAGTCGAATCAGAGTGTAAGCAATAAGGAACTATTATTAATCTGTGTTATATATAAGGTCTTATGTGACACGCAGCTGGCGACCTCATTCAGACTCGCACAGCAATCAGTGTTTAAGATGAAAGATATGATGATGATATCTATTTATTATTATTTTTGCAACATTTATTGTTTTTGTGTGCTGAGCGTCACAAAGTCACAAAAAACTATCGACATTTCAAAAAATTCTTTCATTTAAACCTTTTGTCCTAACAATTTAGTAACACAAAAAACGTGGAGCCTTGCCCAAATTTGCTCTTAACAACAAAGGAGAAAGCCGAATCCCGTACAAACAATCAATTAGAGAACTTACAAAGGTTTAGTTTGTGAGTACTTACCGTCCTTCCTTTCTATATTTGCTCGTTCCGCATCTGTTAAAGTTTGCCGCAAGGTTTGACAATTGGTGAGTTTACCAAACGGCTGGACTCTAAAGCCAGTCATTAAATGAAATCTATAGATGGATATCTTTTCTATGGCATTCGGATTGGGAATATGATTACACTATTTATAAAAAACTATTACAGTATATCGTCGAATTATGACGATCCCTCATTCTAACTTCCCCTATATTATTTTAATAATGAGTTTGTTACCTGCTCATTACCGCAAGGCAGCGCACGAATAGCGTGTAATTTCGCATAGATTACAATTAAAATAATTATTTTACAGTTATGTCGGTATCTGTTACTGAAAAATAAAGTGACGTTTGAGAGAAATTTGACCAACAAATTTCGTAAGTTACATTTGAGGACATTTGTATTATTCTGCAGATTGAAACAAGGAATATATACGAAATATATATAGCCCCTCTGAGGAACAGAAGCAGGGGAAAAGGAATAAAACGAGTAAAATTGAGAAACAAGACTTTATTAGAAGTTATCTTTTGAAAATAGTGCAGTAAATTAATCACTACCTAAATAAAAATTATTTTCTACTACTGACTCCTACATAAAACTATAATCAGATCAATAATCTCCCAGAGAGAGGCCACACACGCACTCACAACATTGTTTACTTGGAAGGTCAGACCGGCGAGACATGGGCCCGTGCACACTAGCGGCCTAATGAAATCTAATTCATGAAATAATTAAAATTGTTTTAATTTAATGTTGTATTTGTGGCCTTAATTACACAAGTAAAGCCAAAAATATTTGCTATTGAAATGCTCAAATCATAATATTTAAGGGAAGTTATATAAGCAAGTGATTTTTAATGTACATGCAAGGATTTTAAAAGAATCTAGATTGGTTTGAAAATCTAAGTGCGTGACTGACTAAATGATTACACACCAATTTAATTTCCATACAATTATTCGAGGCTTTTACCGCGGATCCACGGGCCTGCTTACTCCTTCTCCTCCTTCAGATTTGGCTCATGCGTCTCTCTCTCTCTCTCTCTCTCTCTCTCTCTCTCTCTCTACCGTCCCAACCCTTAGAAGAAAACTTGCGCCAGAACTTTTTCCGCCACATGTCAACATAGGTACCGAAATATCGGAATCTCGGACCGCGTTTCCGATATTGGGTAATTAATTATAATATGTGATCGGAGACAGATTTATATGCAAATATATTTTGTGAATTGAAAATAAACCTATATTTTTTTAACTTTAAACGCTCCGTACGAGTACGTACTTCCGTCTTGTAGAGTGAATGAATATAATGAACTCTCTTTCATTTAATTTTACAGTGATATAACAGTGATTTTGCTATAATATACAACTATCTTACAGCAAATTTTAGGACAATAAAAGCAAATATGTACGTGATTTGTTACCGGTACCTACCGGTTGTACCTACTTAATTTTATTACTGATTACTGATTTTGCGTGCGCAATGCGAGCTGGTTGGATGATGGTGTAGGAAGGTGGCCACAGGAAATTTATACATTAAATTAGATAAACCTATCTAGTTTAAGCTTATTTATTTTGTCTTAACAATCTCTCTGGAATTACGTGGTATTTAGGGTCTGAAAACGGAGGCGGTAGGTGATCATTGGAATTCCTGAAGCAAACATGATGGCGCTTGTTCTTTATTCTCGAACAGAAGTGTTCATGTAACTAACTTTTCAAATCGGGAAAACCCTTGCATAAATTTTAAATTATCGTTTTAGCACAGGCAATATTTTAAAGAAAAGTTAATTTTTAAAGATTTTTTATTAATAATTTAATTTTAATCTAAGATAAGCGATATTGTGATGTTTTATTTAGTAGAACAATGAGAATACGGTTGGTTCTATTGTACTCCTTCTAACTTTATACCGTATTTATGCAATTTACACAGAAAATATCCGATTTCCATAAATTCAAATCGAATATGTGCAAAATCGATAATAATATTGGAATTTCGATATTGAAATCGAATATCGGAAATCAATATCGGTATAGAATTCCTTCCGATGTTAGGTACATACATACCATATTCGTGTATCGCTTGCAAGTGATGTTCCCTTGGGCTCTGCAGATTTTAAAGAGAATGCATCACACAAATTATTTGAGCAACATAATGTCTGTTTGCGTACTAAATCCGAGAATGACCGAAATACAAAACGCCTACTAAAATACAAACAGCAAACGTGCAAGTTAGTAACTTGAGTAGATGTGAACTCGTTTATTTATGTTAACAAATTACATCAACACTCACTTATATTATAAACTTTTCATTCCTGTCCATCCTAAGGTTTCGGTTGGAACATATTACTTTTAGTGATAATTCAGTAGGTATATTTTATTCATGAACAACTTTTACACTGTGTTTGAACATTTTTACAACAAATAGTTATAATAATAAAGGGAATAGCAGTAATAGTAGTATTACATGCAAATAATATATTTTACCATGCTTCAATTATATTAATTTAAATGAATAAGTAAATGAAAATGTCAATGTAGTCAGCAATTATGTCAAGATAACACACATACAGAAACACATACAGAAAAATATGATTACAACTTATACAATACCTATATAAGACCGCCCACTGGGCATTTAACTGTAACAGTGTACAATTAACTGTAATAATATTGGTGTGCAATAAATAATTTATTTACCTACCTAAGTATATTATTGACGTGTGAGAGTTTCCGAGTAGGTAGGCACCTGTTACTTGTACGGCGAAACAGATTTATCCGAATTTAGGTATTTAAACTATCATGGTCACTGACATCAGTATCAGAATAAACGGGATATTTACCATGTTTCATTATTTTGAGTGTCCGATATTTCGGCGCTGTTGCAAGCACCATGATCACGGAGGAACTGGAGTAGTGGCGGTGAACAAAGAAAAAGTTTTTTCCCTAGGAGTAATTATATCGATCTACCCTCTTTCGAGTTCTTTTACTACGCGTATCTGCACTACTGCGCCGAAATATCGGACACTCAAAATAATGAAACATGGTAAATATCCCGTTTATTCTGATACTGATTATCCGAATTTAGAATGTATCACTAGGTCCCTTTTTTTTTAAATTAATTTTTAATTAAATTATTTTTTTTAAATTTTAATTACTTATTAATTTACTTTTTAATTACCGCGGTAGCCTAGTGGTATGGGTACCTAATGGACTGCTGAGACGAAGTCTCGGGTTCGATCCCAGATTTACCATGGCACACACAAATGACTTTTCAATGCTTTTCGAAGTTATGTGTGTATATATCGCAGGTTTATAAGTGCCCGGTTAATAGCAATAGGCTCGCCACCTATTACATTGTGACCTAAACTTTATGTTATGTTATGTCATGTTTTTTAAATTGCCTGAATGTATCTAAATCTACACATAAATGGGTACTTAGCACAAACCTAAACATAAATGGGTACTTAGCACAAACCTAAACATAAATGGGTACTTAGCACAAAAATCGATTAACAAACAGGAGAAAGAGGTTTTCGAAGTTTCAGTTTTAATTTATTAATTGATGTAAGTCTCTTGCTTGCTCGCACAAAATAAATTGTAAACTAAAGCAAATTTAAAAAGAAAAATAATCTAGTTCTAATATATTTCGCTGAGTTTCTTGCTGGTATCTTCTCAGTAGAACTAACCTACCGAACCAGCGAAAGAATCATTTTCCAATGGTTTATTTTTACATTATTTAATATTTTTATATTATTTCTTGACATACCTAATTGTAAAATGTTGACGTTCATATGTGCTCTTTATGTGCCTAAACTGAAAAAATGAAATTGATTCTTTGATGTCATCGTGTCATCATCAGATTTGTTAATTTTTTCACAAGAACAATAGTTTTCTGTTCAATTCATTGTACAGGCATCACAGAACATCGTTATCGGTCAACAATGGTATTTTTATTCGATCGTTAAAATACTTTCCTAATGCGGTATTGTTTTTATCGCTATTACAATTACCTACATTCCTTTTTTCTATAAATCTGTTATTATAAACTATAACTCCCGCTACGTGTTCGTACAACAGCGATATAAAAACATAGGAAGGTTGATTTATGGACAGCGCACTACCTACTGCGAGTACCTATGTAATATTGTATAATTTATATCAAGCGCGTTCTTGATTTATAAACGAGAATCCATCGAGATACATTCCGAGCGGAACGTGCCACTCGGAATATGTCTCGGCGACCGCGACAATAGGCAAATCATTAAGATCCTATAACATCGCATCGCAAACAAACCAGTTCGAATCCAAATCAAGTAAAAACTGCGTCACGTCGCGTCACACGCTGCCCTCGCAGATGTTTGCTTGGTGCCCGGAGAATTAGCGCAATACGCCGTTTATTCCTGTAGACATCGTACAAGGCTACTAGGAGATAGAGTCTCCATCCGATACTTACTTTTCACAACCACGTGGCTGCGGTGTCCCCATCTTACCCCTGTCAGGGGGAGGGGCATCACGCCTCCGCCCTGGAATAGGTACTTACCCAACTAAATACGTAGATTATCTAAATAACCTATTGTGTCTTTTACTGAGGCACTCGGTTGTAAACTCATTATTCCTGGTAAGCGTGGTAGGGGTGAGCCTTACGCCGTCTACCGCCCACTTTACAATTTTTGCCGAAGCTGCTATCTACCTACACAAACCTCAATAACACCACCCTACTCGGTACCGCGGTAGCTAGCATGACGTCGGTATAAGAAGTCCCTACTTATATACCAAAGTAATACTCGCTAACACTGTGCCACTAGTGCCACTACAACTGTTCAGTTTTAGAAATACTTATTTTATAGAAAATGCACAGCTGAAAACCCAAATGATATTTGGGTTCAAGTTTAGTAGATTCCGTAATCGTGTCTACTGCCGGGGTCGGGAGAGGTGCCTCCCTGCTTCCACCCCTCTCTGATACCTGCACTCAACACACCATTAATCAGATGTCACAGATCCGCTGCACCGGCGCACCGCCGGATATATTGATGAGTTGATGGAATATAAATAGCCTTAGAAACGTGATATTCTACCAAATTAACATCCAGCCGCGCCGGCCCATGTTAATAAAATTTCACGCCTCTCAATGTTCAACGAAAGTAATCCATTCTCTTCCTTCCAAAGACTAGTTCATTGTTGTCTAAAGAGGCCAGCTGCGAAGCTATGCGGTCATTCCTTAGTGACCCTCGGATAAACCCACGATTGATGTGTCTGGTAATATTAACAATGTAAATATCCTGCACACAAATCTCTGTCTTACTTAATAGCTGCTTAAACCCCGACCATCAATTGCGGTGAAGCAGGTTACGTGCTAATACTGCCATCTGTTATTAAGTAGTTGAACTACGAAAGTAACAATGCTTATAATCTATAGATAGAACAGAAGTATGCGTGCTGATACTGCCAGACACCGCTAGATGTCTCTATAGGGTGTTGAAATACAAAAAGATAATACATAGTTTATTTAGTGTTGCAATTCGTTTTAAACATAACCTTATTTAAATATCACAGCTACGTAATAATAGAGACGCATCGTCGTGCACAGACGACATTTCTAAATTACCATTTGCTAGCACAAACACGAAAATATATACAACTACCTCAAGAGTTTGTACTCATTTCTTTGTAGCATTCACTAAGGGTCTATCTACATTTAGACCGGCTCATTAATTACTAGCTAAATGGCCACCCTGTCCATAAACTAAAAGGATTGTAGACTCTGAGCCGCGGTTCCTGCCGCTTCTCTCTGCCCTCCGACTTGTACAGAAACATTCCTCTGGATTTGGAACTACAAGAGTACCCTAGCACTGTCTCTACTCCATTGCAGCTCTCTCCGACGAGCTCGTTCCAGGTCTCACACTTCTTGCCCATTAGCGTCTTGTCGTTTATGGCAGAGGCCGAATACAGCTTCCAAGCCTGAGCATGGTCACATTCCAAGCTGATACTCTTGTCCATACATTCAGGCTGCTTCCGTGCTACACCATTGACGTACACGTCTGCATGACCTATTGGCTCCTCGAGACCCAAGACTCCAGCGCTAGCGTGAATAACCTGAACGAATTCAGCATCGTCTTTGCCAAGCTTATTTTCAGTTTTGGTGAAACATGGCTTTGCTGGATCCAGGGCTGTGATTTTCCCCAATTTTTTATCCAATCGTCTCTGCAATAATTTCCCCGTCATGCCAGCAACATGGGCGCCTAAGCTGAAACCTATTAAATGTATGGAAGAGACGTCGAAACCTCTCTTGTGAAGCTTCTTGATAAAGTTGTACAAGAGATGAGAGAGTGGCTTGACTTTGGACACCGAGGAGATGTATCCGCGGCAGAAAGAGAGGCGGGTGTCAAGAATCAGTACTGCCTCATTTTTCGTTAGCAATGATTCGACGAGGGCGCTGGAGGACTCGTCTGTGGGCGTATTCCACCACCCGGGGATGTATATCACTAGGGGAGACTGTGTGGCACTGAAGCGCTCGTGCGCCTCCATCACACGGTATCTTCTCCGCGAGCCTTTTCTGAACTCTACAATGTCTGTGACCGGCAGCTCCATCGAGTAGGACCTGTCAAGTAGCAGCTCCAGAGGTAAGGCTTCACCTGGAATTGGAAGACAAAGGCACTTTTAATATAATGATCACTGATACAACGTAACGCCACGCGTGTCGACAGGGTTTTAATATAAAGCTTCTGTAAATTGGTTTTTTTTTTGTATGTCGGCACCTTGGCAGTCTGTTTTAGAAACAATAAGTCATTTAAGAACAAAATCTATCCAGCAAATATATTTTTTTATAAAATAGACTTGTTTCATTGCGGTGAATAGTCTGCAGTGAAAGTTTATTGTGCTAGTGAGGTAGCAAACAATTTTAAAAGCAATGAACCCACCTGGCGGGTCGTTCACGGTCACGGCTTTACCTTTTCTAGCATTAAGTAATAAAAATTTCAAAAAGTAATCTGTAATATAAGTATTATTATATAATTGGTGGAAATTGAAAATGTTTGTTCACGATGGACGCAAAAAGTACTGAACTGATTTCGATGTTTTTTTTTTGTTAGAATGTCTTAGTCAGACTAAAAATCTTACGTTTGTTTGGCGGGCGGAGCCGCGGGCGTAAGGCTAGTTATATATAAATCCTTACAAAGAAATAAATAACTAAATAAGCAATGGTGGCGTGGCCGGGGAACGTATCCATGATGAATGGGCATTTTGTAATTTGATGAGATGGGCGTAATTATACCTTACCTTACCTAATTATATCGTAATTGGATCCTGATTAGAATGTTTAATGTATTCCTACTCGCACGAATGGTACTATTCAGGATAGTTTCTTGAACTTCATTTTAAGAATTTCATCTTAATAGCAAGTTATTTTAATTATACGTGACTCAGTGTGTGAGAGCGTATATTACTTACAATGTTCTAGCACGCACATGAGAGCAATCGCGTGACAACATACTTCTCGCATTAAAGTTTAAATAAAAGGTTAACTAACATGATACTTGTTTGCAAATGATTCAAAATTATATCGTTTTATTCGTTCACTTGCAGTGAATGATAAATAAAAATTCTTAAATGGCGGGTTCAAATTTTGTTTCCCGGTACCTTCCCACCATATTGTAAATTAGTGGTCTTGAAAATTGAGTGCCAATTGTTATTCTGAATATTTTCGAGATTTACACAAGACCTGACATCCAGGGGAGATACCGCCTACAAATTCTAGACAGCAGAGTGTCATTACAAACCCACAAGGGATAGGTTTTAATCGTCAGATGTTTTCAGAAGTCCCCTATCATCAATGATATTACATATCATATAATTTGTTACTTGAATAAATAATTGTTCGGTAGTAGTTTTTATTTGTAATTATACTATTTTAATGTCAACGTAGTTGTTAATAACTTTTATAAATCTTTTATGTAATTAAAGAATCGGCCACAGAGTAAACATAGTTATAACTTTGCAGAGAGGTTGTTAGGTAACTATGTAAGGTATCTATCATTTTGGTAGAATCGTATAAGATAGTTTTCAGTTTCATACTAGATTTCTGGAAATATTTAACTTTTATAAAAATTTAAAGCAAATATTCAACAGAACATACTATTATAGGATTAACTATATGCAAATTGTTAATGTTCAGCTCATTCAGGTGCTGACCGTAGATATAATTATGTATATAGATGTAG
Organism: Eilema griseolum; assembly: GCA_963662185.1. Taxonomy (NCBI): domain Eukaryota; kingdom Metazoa; phylum Arthropoda; class Insecta; order Lepidoptera; family Erebidae; genus Eilema; species Eilema griseolum. Next base: position 291,859 of record OY759244.1, read on the forward strand.
TTAGAGGTAGGTGTACTAATTTCAAACACGACGATTTCAATACCTTTGTCAAATCCTTCATTCTTAAATTGTGAACGGTATTCCTTTCATAACTAGCGGGGTTAAGGTATTCACACCGATGGCAAAGTGGAGCTTGGCAGAGATAATACCACACTATAGAGAACGGTACAAAGAGCTCGCCCTCCGAGGCGCCTCGCCACATGAGTGCGCGAGTAGAAACGGGTCTAATGTCGAAATGGGAACGGCCCATGATTAATAGCCTTTCATGGGTTGGGTTCTTTTGACGTATCAAATGGCGCAACATCATGATTGTATTTCCTTAAAAGGTTAAGGAGGTGCAGTTTAGCTATTTGTGGAAGTGAAAGACGACATTTGCTTCACATATTTATTTTGACAATAATATACAGCTAGCATTTTAGATGCTTACCTTTGTGCACATCTGCACACACAGCACATCTGTGGCAACACCTAAAATAAGTACATTTTGACTGTCATTGTCACATTGCAGCAAAAGTTTCTCGTTAAAATATTATTTGTCGCTTATATATAACTGAACGTTTATGCGATAATACTGGCATAGAATAACCACGGCGGAGCATTACTTGTAAAACAAGCTAGTCAGAAGCTCCCCTTATTGTTCAAAGCAGGTTCAAGTGAAATACACCAGTCAACTCTGGGGAGTCAACTCTCAAAGACACCGATAAACGCACATATAGAGCACATTTTGTGACGTCACTCGGGTCAAGGCAGGCCTAACTGTACAAATACTCGAGGACTACTCATATTATCCTAGGTACAATATAACAACGTCGTTCGCGCTGGTCCTGCTTGTGTAGTCAGTTAAGTGCATCTGGCTTGTTTTAGAGAATAGAGCAGATGGTTTCGGACTGGTCAACCTCGGCACGCCCACTAATTCACAACTCGCGGAGTTTTGTTAGTCGATACTGCCTTGGTGTGGCACGAGTCGTTCCTTGAGACATTGCCACGCTCAGTAGGTATATCATTCTTTCAATTATTCAACTTATAAGTTAAACTAGTGGTTGAGCGATCAATAGTGCGTTTTACAAAAGTATCTACATTTTCGAACACTTTGACCTCGATTTATTGAAGGTTTTACAATATTTTAGAATTTGTTTCGGCAATGTCATCTCCCGTAATGTTCGTGATACTCATACAAACACGTTTGCTTTCAAACGTGTTCTTCTCTGAATCTTTCCACTATGGAAGTGGCCACAATAACAATGTTTAAATTGTAGATTAAATACGAAAACGTGTGGCTATTTATTTATGAATCACGTATTATATAATCTGTTTTTAGTTAATTTAGTTAGGTACGAGGTGCTCAGCCACGCGTCCGCACTCTGTTTGTCAGCTTTTTGCTGTTCGCTAATGATGTACCTACTTAGTACCTACCTACTGCACTAGATTTTTTTAAATGAGAAACTGTAATGTTTTATTGAGTTATGACTAGGTACCCACCTAATAATTTAATATTTCGTTGGAAATACAAACATGAGACACCTAATACTTTCAGTTCTTTTCACAACTGGGCACAGGCTAAAGCCATTTTGAGCCATTCACCATTGAAGCCTTTATGCGTTACTGTTTCCCCGTGATTTTGTTCACCAATGGTAGGATAGAGGCCGAAATTGGTTCTTTTTTGTTTTTTATTTTTATTTTCCAGGCTATTCTTTGAGTGTCACCCTACGCAACGGATTCCCAGTGACGGCGTTTTTTCGAGTCCGACATAATCACCCTCGCTAATGTTATCTGTGCCCTCGCCGGCTCCGGCAGGGGGTATCTGTGGAGATTTCCGCACGTTAAAAAACGCCTATCGTGATGATGTAAACACAGACCTGCATTTAGGTTGCGTAACGTTCGTATTTCGTTGCACATGATTTTTTGACGATTTCTAGGTTTTCTTTTCGTTACGGTAGGTTAACATTGTGTCTCGTTGGGAAGAAATCCCATCGTGTTACACTGTTACCGATGACCACTTTTTTCCCAATCAGCAAGTAGATATGACTGTTACATTAGCATTCGCCTGCATCGTTAGGGCTTGTGGGTACCTACGTTTCCACTGTCTGGTATAATTACCTAGTTGAATGTGTTTTGATCTCTCTCTATTTCTAAATATGATTAACCTGTGCTCTAGTAGGTACCCGTAATAAGTGCAAACCTGAGTTTAGATAGTAGACATTATAGATCGCGTGTGTTAATAATACAACATATTATGGTTATTTGCAAAAAGACGCTAAAGGTGCAATTATCTAAGATTTAACATAAAAAGTCGTAAAAGGCGACTAGGGGACAGGGCTGTTCTCCATCCAACAGTAAACATACAGCTTACGCTACCACTGGAGCCGGTGGGGGTGGTTATGTCGGGTTTGAACCGACCAAAACGCACGTCGACTGTGGGGCCGCAGGTTGCCAAAACATTCGCCGACTGTGTGGGCCGGAGGGGACATTATCTGAGACCTATCCCTCGCACCCCGACCAGCCCATGACCGTCTCTTATGAGACAGCCCTCTTCGGGTGTAGGGACCACGGAGTCCCCATCTCTTCCTCGGGTATAGGGAGACGCGGCCTGCTTCTGCTAGGCTGACAGGCGGATCCGCCTGTCACCCCCAGGCCCGCGCTCATGGGGGACGGAGGTCATTTGGCGACCTCCGACACCCGCGCGGTTTGCGAGTCTCCTTCACTCCCGCTTCGCCGTCTCCTTGTCAAATATCTGTCTGGACCAGAAAACGAGTCGTCTATTACAATACAACACAAGGTGAAAAGTCACGCTATGTTTGCGGAAAGGAATGTTAAAAACGCCACACTACATTAAAAATATCAAATCGTGACGTTCTAACAAAATAAAATCTAATAAATAATTAAAATGAAATTAAAAATAATAATTATGTAGATCGAGTACCAACAAAAAACTCAAAATTATAATTCGAATTATTTAAAAGCAGGCCTTTTTAAACTATTAAAATTATAATTTGTTTTTTTTTATATAATAAACTGATTCATTTTCATATTTGACTAGCTGTGCATGCGACTTAGGCCACATATATCTAGATCTGGGTAAACATTAACGCTTAACTCTAATACAGTTTTTTAAATATATATATGTAAGTAGCCTAAATCTGTCAGTGAAAATCCTCTCAAAATCGGCAGAGCCAACAGAATATTGATGCGCAACAGACATACATGTAGACAGATAAAATTATAAATGTATGCATTATGCAATCATTAAAAAGCCGTTAGGTATATAAATATTGCGAACAGACAATTCGACTGTATTTACTTATGTAGATAATCCTCCTATACCTACAATAAAGTGTTAGCGCCACCCTCCACAACATGATACTCAGACCTCTACTTTATTAATTTTCGTTTATTTCGTGAGGAAGTTCATTAAACATTTTATTACATTAATTTCGTAACTTTTACTTATAACATAATTACATGCACTAGAAACTGGCCAAGGTTCTGAGATGTCTTCCTTCTGACACCACATCCGCAGTTGGTACGTATGTTTGTACCTGCGGGAGTGCTGGATATGGAAATAATCGTATAATTATTTTTGTAACTTTTTTTTTTCAAATTTAACATTATTATTATTTAACAATAGATGGTTCCATTGTCATCCAAAGACGTATCTAGAAGAGAGTTTCATCTGTCCAGGACGTCCTGTTGCTGTCCAGCTCAGTTGGTCAGAGTATTCTCCGAAGAAAGTGATGGCGGCGGGTCCATTATTTCCATTTCAATTTATAGACGATGTTAGAACAGTATTATTCGTAGGCTATTGACTGTTATAAAGAATTTCTTTAATGACAACCGGTCGCACATTAAACTGGTCGACTTATTTTTAAACGTCATGAATATGTAATAGAACTATATTATTTTCGTCGGAATAATTTTTGCGTAATATTATTCTCTAAAAATACATTACGAGATCAAGTTGGTACAGTCAGCATCAGAACAATTTTGACTAGCAAAGTACTCATTATGATCTCAATATCTTGGTATTCTCCCCTACCTGTTGACTGATTGTTCTAATCTGTGCTGTGCAGGACCACAGATAATATAATATAATTGCACGACGCACCTTTACTTTTGCTTTAACTTTTTTCTTTTATTTCTATCTGTGATCTAGGATGGCAACACCGTTGCTGCAAAGTAAACATCGGCTCCGTATTTAAAATTTTAGAAAATATAAATAGATATGGTTTTTCATCAAAAGAAAGTGCTAATTGACTAGTAATACGTCCGAAAATGTTCAAAATGTGTTATCAGTGACCTACAATTAGAGAACTCAATAATCTCAAAGTGAAGTAAAATAAACAGTACAGTTACGGGAAGTATCTAAAAAGTGCAAACATTTCATAACCATAATATTTAAAACAGCTAACAATATTTGCCCGTACTAAGCTTTCGAATATAATCCTGTGGAAAAAGTGAAAATACTCTAAAATTAAATTAAATATAAACAGTCTAAATCCGTTAAATTCAAATGATAGAATTTTTTCAAGCAACAAGAAAGACCCAAATGAGGAAAAAGCTCGGTAACACTATAGACCTAAAAAGCCTATAACCATAAAGACATGTAGACGAAGGAATTAGGCGCTTTTATATTTGTGTGCGACACGACACGACTAGTTGGTCCATGCCTATGTTTGTATGAAATTAACGGTAGCGACATAATATAAAAGTGACCAACTACAACACAATTTAAAAATTAATCGAAATAACAATGGAAGGCGAAAACGTAACAGTGCGCAAACACAAAACGATAGCGTGTGACTCACTTGAGCTATCCTTTGAGTCAACTAATTCTGAGAACAGACGAAATAGCTTACCGGACTTATCTACGGGATATGACAGTGATAAGGAAGATCTTCGAAGAGAATTAATAAAGATTAAAAGCGAACTTGAGAGTGCACATTTGGAAATAGTTCATTTGAATGAAGAAAACATGAAATTGAAAACTGCCTTAGATAAAACAACTAATAAGTCAATCTACCTTCAAAGAATCTATTCAAATACACATAAGAAGATAAGATCCACGCCTAGAAAACAAAGTTCAAAAATCAATAGAATCGGCTTATCATTGTCTTTTGAGAATGATGTAAACACAAGCTGTATAGACTTGGGACTAGCGTTGAACGAGATGGCAACAGAAGACTCTGCCGATGGCGATACTGGTTCGATTATGCTGCCGCTGCGACGGCAGCACAGACTTTGTACGGAAACCGTCGACAGACAACCGCACACAGACGGTGCTACTACTGGAACTAGAAATCCCAAGCCACTGCAACGAAATAAACTCTGTATCATTAGTAGTAATAATATTAACAATGTATTATCCATAGCTCAAGATACCTTCTCTTGTTACGATATCTGTCACTATATACAAACAAACTGTGGAATCAGCCAGTTAATTAATAACTTAGAACAAAAACTATTACACTACAAAAAATACGATTACTGTGTGATTTTTGTTGGTGGCAAAGACTTTGAGTCAACTGTCAACTACTATAAACTAGTTGTCAAAATTCGTAACATTGTAACCGAAATGAAACACACTAATATAATATTTTGTTTGCCTACCTATAAATTTAATGGATGTAGTGTAATGTATAACTCTAGAATAGAAATTTTTGGTAATTTATTGTACCGTGACATATATACCCACAGTTATGCTATGTTCTTTGACTCGAACTTAAATCTCAGCTATGATGATACAATGTTCCACAAGCGCACTGGAATGCTGAACAACCATGGGATGAGAGTTATTTTTGACGGCCTGAAGCAATATATTCTTACAGATGACATTACTAAACCGAGCTCACTGCAGATGAAGCCCCACAAGGGCACAATGCCTTACTACTTCCCAGCGGTATCTAAAACACGTGATGTCGTACCTCAGGAATCCCCAGTACACAAGGTAAAGGACCAGTTTTTTCGATTCCAAAAATAATAAGGCACACAATCAGAGACATGACATAGGTAGATCTCACATATTGCACCAGAACATTGCTGGAGTCTTGTCCAAAACGGAAAAACTGGAATTGGTGTTAAATGAGTTGTATGAGGCAAATACTAGTGTCGTTGCCGTATGTTTAAGTGAACACTTTGTATTGAGGGGTGAGGAGCAATTGCTAAAAATACACAATATGCATATGTGCGCTAGCTACTGCCGGCAGACTAAGCGTAGAGGTGGCACTTGCATTCTGTTAAGAAACGATTTTCAGGGTGTAGAATTAAGAGAAGTAAATGATCTCAGTATCGAAAATCACTTTGAAATCTGTGGAGTAGAAATTGTCCAACTAAAATTAATAATATTATGTTTCTACAGAACTCCTGACTCTGACATTAAAATTTTTTTTGATAAATTTAATTATATTTTGAACAAGCTTGGGCATAAAAAACATAAAATAGTAATTGGTGGGGATTTTAACATTGACATATTACAAATAAACACAATAGGTACTCAATTCTTGGAGCTAGTTTCAAATTATGGCATGGAATGTCATATAAGGGAACCAACTAGGCTGCATAGATGCATTGACAACATCATTAGTAACATTCCTACAGCAAAAGGAAAGACATATAATTATTATCTGTCAGATCATAACACAGCTCAGGCCATTGAATTTGAACAGTACCAGAAGGGGACCAAAGCTAGGCATCATTATATAACAATCAACGATCTCAGTAAAAGTAATGTTGATAGGTTCACTGAGTGCATTGGAAGTCTTACTTTTTCTGAAATTTATAGTATATCAGGTACGGATGCTGCTTTTGACATGTTTCATGATATCCTGACCCTTTTCTATAAACTTTGCTTTCCTGTTAAAAAAATAAAAATCAGCCATGTAGTAGGGAAACCGAAATGGATAACAAGGGGCCTAAAAACTAGTTCTAGAACCAGACGCTTGCTCAGGTATAAATATTATTTGACAAAAAATACTGAAAACAAAACAAAATACGAAATATATTCTAGAGTACTGAGGAAATGTGTCAATAACATGCAATCATTGTGTAATAATACACATATTTCAAATTCTAACAATAAAGGTAAAGCCACCTGGGATATTGTTAAGTGCTATGTTGGTAGTGTTGGGCCCGGTAGGCACTTTGATGGTGTTATTGACAATGGTAACATGATTACATCTGGACCTGAAATTGCCAACTCATTTAATAGTTTCTTCATAGACATTGTGAGGGGTAACAGCATTGACAATGGATCAGACCGGGCCGATTGCCTTGTCAAGAGTAATAGTTCTAGTGTCTTTTTAGAACCCACCACTCCTAATGAAGTCTTTAACATAATAAAATCATTAAAAAACTCAAGGTCCTCCGGGTATGACAACATCAACACGAGCCTCCTAAAGGATATTGCACAATACATAGCAGAACCTCTGGCTTTCATAATAAACTTGTCTTTTGAGCAGGGTTGTTTTCCTGAGAGGCTGAAGCTATCTATAGTTAAACCTCTATACAAGAAGGGATCCAAATCAGAACGGAACAACTATAGACCAATTTCTCTGACACCTATATTGTCAAAAATCTTTGAGAGAGCCATGTATAAAAGAGTACTAGGTTTCATAGATAAATATGATATTTTGGCACATGAACAGTACGGATTTAGGAAATGTAAATCAACACAGTTGGCAACTTTTACCCTGGTGAAGTCTCTTCTTACCAATTTAAACTCAAAGATTCCCACATCTGCGTTATTGTTAGACCTTAGCAAAGCATTTGACTTTGTCAGACACTCAATACTTCTTTCAAAATTGGATAAATATGGAATAAGGGGAACTGCACTATCATGGTTCGAATCATACCTAGGTAACAGAAAACAGTTTACTAGAATAACTAAATATGACAATAATAGTAATAATGTTGTCATCTTTGACTCAGAGCCTAAAGTTAACGAATTTGGTGTTCCTCAAGGTAGTATTTTGGGACCTTTGTTATTCCTTTTATATATAAATGACCTTCCATGTGCCATTTCCAAAGAGTGTGTCCTATTTGCGGACGACACAACAATTATTTTGGACTGTAGGAATATAAATAGTTATGAGGACGAAATAAACAAAACCCTAGATGACATAATCAAATGGTTGAATATAAATAAACTGAAAATAAATCTTGACAAAACCAAACTGATCCAATTTAAAACATACAAAAGTAAAAAAATAAACTTGAACATCAGACATGACATTACTAAAGTCCAGCAAGTAACAAGTACAACATTCTTAGGTATAACATTAGACGCACATTTTGCATGGAAGGAACATATTGACAATGTATGCACTAAAATAAATAAATTTGTTTTCGCTCTACGAAAGGTCAGAGATGTAACAAGCAGACAAACTGCCATTATGGTTTATCACTCTTACGTCTGCTCCATAATACGATACGGGATGGTTATCTGGGGTAACTCATCTGAACTCACAAGAGTTTTTATAGCTCAGAAAAAATGTATTCGAGCATTGTTTAACCTGAAATGGTCGGAGTCCTGTAGACCAGTATTCAAATCTGAAAATCTGTTAACAGTTCCAAGCATTTACATTTACGAAGTCGCTAAATTTGTAAAACTCCATGACCATCTATTCGAGAATAACGATAACATAGGAAAGCGACAGGTAACGCACCTCCCAAAAAAAATGCCTTTACCCAAGTTGGAACTGTTCAGGAAAAACTGTGTTTACATGGCACCACTTATTTTCAACTCCCTACCCAAGGGAATGGCGGAACTACCGAGTTCAAAATTTCTCCGCGTATTACGAGAGTGGTTAATTAAGCAAAGCTTCTACGACACTTCAGATTTCCTGAAGAGCAGTACTTGCCGTTTCGGTGCGCATTGATTGGGGAGCATTGTTTCACATGTAATTGATAATTTGCTTGACTTAAATATTAAGTTTATAAGGATTGTACTATTGCTTGCTATGATAATTTAATCTTGTTGACTGTTCCTAACATTTATGACATATTTTGTAATTTTGACATTTCGAGCTTACTATTTTAACTTTAGACATGTTTACTTTAATTTTCAAGTTCCATTGAAATCTTGGTCTCAATATGTAAATTTGACATTTTGATTTAGACTCATTTTAACTTTGACATGCTTGCTTGTAATTCTCATGTTTATTTAATATCCTTGGCATAATATGTAATTTTGTCATTTTTGATTTTAGACTCATTTTGACCTTGACATGTTTGCATTAATTTTTCATTTTACAGTTTGATTAGATAAACAATGTTGCATGCGGAAATTTCTGTGAGACATGCTGTACATTATTATATGTTAACATCTATATACCTGACCATGTTTCGTGCAATAAATGAATTTACTTACTTACTTACTGTGTTGTTCCTCGTATGTCAAAGAAAAGAAAATTCGCCAGCTGGTTTCTTGTTTTTAAACACGAATTTCTCTTTTAATTCAGTCAACATTACCTATAATATAAATCATACAGCCCTTCAATCACTGGTTTACACACCTTCACATCTTTAGTTTGGATGATGATATAATTTAAATCAATAAAACAGTTTGACATTAACATCATTAGTAAGTATTAAGATCATTTTGAGACTTTAATTCTCAAGACGGCAGAATTTTCTCGTTAGTAGATATCTCATAATGTTGAGACGTATTTTCGTCGTTTTGGCCGTGACCGTGGTCCCACGTCATTTAGTGGCACCAAATATACAAACAGTGAAACAGATATAGCCCGACTGACCACTGCCCACTCACTATACTGACTACCCGTTAGAAAGGTAAAAATAATATATTATCCCATCTACGGACAGACGCGATAAGTCGAGAATCTTTATACCTCGTAGTTCGTATTGACTGTGTCCAAACACAAGGAACTGAGTTCTTCATCTAATATCAGACTTCTCTTCTCAATCTTGTCGTTAATTCCGGTCTCATCCGAAGCTTTCGCCTCTGTCTGAGTCTGGGGTCTGCTTTTTCGAGTCTAACTGCACATTTGGCTAATATTCGGCATTTTCCGTGAAACGACTGCCATTTACTCTCCTCAACTCATTGGTGACATTCAAGTAATGCAGTTACACTAATGTAATATAACACTACAAAATGATTAATTAGAAACTGTTTAGGTACTTAACAGATGTGAGTCTCTTTCAGTGTCTCCTCGGTATGACTAGAATCTTTTATAACAAGGAGGTTTAAGGAGGTAGGACACGGCGGTATTTCCGCCCGATTGAGCAGTCCGACTGGGGTAGTACCTCCGCCCTACAGAATACCGCGGCTATAATAACATCGTGTTGTGTTCCCAGCGGTGAGTAGGGTAGCCAGAGCTCACTGGAGAATTTGTGCTGTCAGTGGGAAGAATAAAGGCTTTTTTTTTTTTTTTTTTTTTTATATAGGACACGCCAACTTGACCTCACCTCGCCTGATGGTAAGCTAAAGGCAAAGTCTCAGGAAAGAGGGTCACCATTACAGACACTAAGTGCTACAATGGTGGCACTCAGCTTGGCGGCCTCATCAGATGCTTTTTCACGCCCCGCTTAAAGGCCCCGGGACTGTAGGAAGAAGGAAACACGTGTGCTGGTAATGAATTCCAGGTCTTGGTGGTGCGGCAAAGAAAAGAGTCTCCGAACCGCTTGGTTCTTGCTCGTATATTCTGCACAGTGTGAGGGTGACATCTAAGGCCTGCACGTGTTGTCCTATGTAGGAAAGGAGATGGTGGGATTAGTTGGAAGAGCTCGTCAGAACACTCACCGTGGTAGAGACGGTAAAATACAGCCAAGGAAGCAATATCTCTACGCATCTGCAAAGGCTCGAGGGTGTTCGTGACCTCAGGGTTTCCAATAATTCGGACCGCGCGTCGCTGCAACCTGTCGAGAGCATCTAGTAGGTATTTCGCGGAGCCATCCCAGAGCATGCGAGCAGTATTCCACGCAGGAGCGAATTTGTGTCTTATAGAGAAGACACCGCTGCTCCGGCGTGAAAAAACGTCTCACTTTGTTTAGGAGTCCGAGTTTCCGCGAGGCTGTTTTGATGATGCTCTCGATGTAATTTCTGTTATTCAGTTTGCAGCGAATATCCATGCCTAGGATATAGAGATTGTCCTGCAGTGGAAGTGGAGTGCTCTGAAGAGTGGGAAGGGGAAGGAAAGAAGATACCTTTGCTGTGAACGCACAAGCCTGCGTCTTCCTGGCATTGAACTCGACCATGTTCTCGGAGCCCCATTGAGAAATGTGATTCAAGATCCGGTCCAGTTCAGTGACAAGAAGCTGTCTTTTTTCCACGATATCAGACTGTTTGGCCGCAGGTTGTCCGTGATAACTCCCGTGTAAGGTGCTATCGTCTGCATAGCAATGTATGCTGCCGGTGGACAGCATGTCGTTGATATGCAGAAGAAAGAGAGTGGGAGATAATACAGACCCCTGCGGTACGCCAGCATTTATTTGCAAGAAGCTTGTCCTGCTTTGTCTTCTACTGACGGCACAGAAACTCTGTACTAACAGGGTTGGCAGCGCGACTGTGACTCCTCTGGTGTTACAGACGTCCATAGGTCACGGTAACCACTTTCCATCAGGTGGGCCGTGTGCTTGTCTGCCAACTAAGAGGTATAAAAAAAAAACAGCTTACCGCATGGTGTTTTGTGACATCTTCTGCCTGAGTTGCCAATGAACCAAGTACATCGTACGGAGCAGGCATCGAACCCGCGATCTCTCACTAAGCCGAATGCTCCACAGTCCATCGCCATGCGATACTTACAGGTAATTATGTAAGTACATACATACAATCACACCTTTATCCCCGAAGGGTTAGGCAGAGGTGAATTAACACCCACATTTCATCAATCCTTGCTTTCGCCAATAAAATGTTATTTGTTGATTTGATAGAAAACGAATTGAAAGCCTGTTTCACTAACGTTGAAATCTAACGTAATTGTTATAACTAATGAAGTGAAATTCTATATAAACATATTAGTTAACACTTTTAATTCCGTATAAAACACTAATGGCCTGGAAGTTATCTTTTCTAACTTTTAAAGTTATAGTATCTAACTAAATAAAATTGAACCTAAACGGGAAAGGTTCAATGTAACGATGGCATTTAATTTTAGTACACCACCCTTTCTTTGCATACAAATTTAACGACATATCGAAATAAATTATATTTTTCAATCGGTTCAGCCGTGTGGTAGTTCACAGTCAGACAAATAACACTCCTTTTTTCCGCTTGAAAGCAGCCGAGTAAAGTAAAGTTAACGGTAATTTTCACTGTTATGCTTGTATTAACTATTTATTTTGGGAAAAATTGTATGTACTCGACAGAGTGATATTCCACTTTAACACAATGTAGGCAGTAGCAGTATCAATTCCATTTTTATATTTAATTGTCTATACTGTCTGTCGGTAAAGACCACAGCATGGAAAGGGTCAAACTATCAGCTATGTGTCGCTAGCTGACCGTTGAAAAATTATGGATAACTCTTATAAATCTTCCCTCACAATATTTTCATTGACTGTTAAAGTTTTAGTTAGGTGGGTTAGACTGCCTAACCGGAAATCAAACCCAAACCGCCACGCTAACGAACGCTGATAAATTGCTAGCTCAAAGCGCTGTTTGATCGCCTAATATTTACTGTTGGACTGCAAGCTAATCACCAGGCACTTGGTTGGTTTCGGACAACCGGGTCTCATTTCAGGAATACTTATCTAATATCTCGGTATACGGGAACCTATCTATTACCTGCTAATAACCTATCTATTATCTAATATGTAGTCCAGCTTTATTCCCACGCTCAAGATCCTATTAAGCAGAAAAATATACAAGTCAAGTCAAGTCGAAAATCATATATTCTGCATAGACCATTAAATCTGAACTTACAAAACGTTAATATAAAAAGAAATATGAAAGACTATTATAGCAAACGAATCACCGGCACCGCGGGTTCGAAACGCGGCCCCGACCTGAGAAGAACCCGGCAAGAAACTCAGCGGGGATTTTTGGTCTATTTACAAACATTTACCAAGTTACATCGACCTACTGAGGTAGAGGCAGGAAGGCGGTGATGAGTACGATCAACTAGCTGACCAGCCCCAGCTTCGACCGTGGCAGTTTTTGTACCCTCATTTCACCTAATTGAGCCCGTATTTCTTTAGTTTTTAAATATTTTTTGGGAATATGCCGGATTTGTTGACACTTTTGATCACTGCTCCACTCCCTTAAGTAGTAGCATGAGGATATATAGTTTAAAACCTTCATCGATAAACGGACTATTCAACAGCGCATGTCTGGAAGAAAGTGCATATCGCGGCCCTTTATCACCTTTCATACAGACCATCAATTTCCACTAAGGTCTACTTATACCAAACTTAACCAGTAAAAGTAGCCACATGTCCAGAGAGATAGATCACTATTTAATATCGATTAAGATAGAAAAAAAAATGAATCAATTCAGTCGAGTTTCGAACCCGCGATCTTTCCTTTAATGCTTTGGCCACTGAACATCGCGCATCGCCTGAAATCATCCAAATATTGTGTGGAATATATATGCGTCTTATGGCGACGGCGAAAAAATTCATTCAACACTATTTAATAACTCTAATCACTGAAGACACGTACATGTTGCGGAGGCAGCTTTGACCAGCTCGTCGAAGTTGTCGAGCACGGCGGGCGGCAGCAGCGCGGACAGCGTGCCCAGCGTGTCGGCGCACGCGCACGCGCCCAGCGCCACCACCGCCAGCACTGCGCGCGCGCACATCACACGCACACCACACCCGCCAAGGACAGGACCCCACTCAATACTCTATAATGTGCCTATTATCCACTACACTATTTTCATAACTATACAAAATAGAATAGGAACATTTTCTTTCTTTATTAGGAAAAAAAAGTATCCTAAAATTCGTAGGTTTTTAATTAATTTTGAAAACTCCGCGGTTTGGTATCGTCGCGCCGCGTCACCTTGATACTGACACGCGGCCGGCCCAACTGTTGTTTATAACAGCTCCGATCACAAACACGTCTATTACTTGTTCACTCACGGTTTTTATAAATTCACTTACTATGTACTTATATTTATTTGCGAATACATCTTAATTAATTAGTAGGCCCTGGCGCGTAATGGTACTTCTGCGTTACGAGGAAGCGCGCCTTACATACGAAGGTCAACAATTTTCTCAAATTAAAAGTTTTGTAACAAAGTGATCGTTATGAAGAAACAGAACCCAGAAATTTTTCTTTATGGCTCTTTGTTAAACGTAGGTTATTGCGGAAGTCGCGGCTAATCTCTGGTCTCATCGCTGTTTGAACGACCACCAGTAAAAATCATCTCACGAGAACATGTTATCAAACATCAGTATGCAAGCCTGTCAGTCAAAAACGCCTCATCTTAAAAAGAAATGTCAGTACTAAATAAGTAGATGCGAAATCTAATTTGAAACTGTTCGTTGAACATCCAGAGTAACTATCCATATAACGGTGGTTTACAAAAAGTATTTGAATATCAATGCAACACTGGCACTGCCCCGGCTACGCTGACCTATTCATGACGAGAAAACTCTCTTAATTTAAAAATTAAGTTTATAACTAACTAAAAATTAAGTTTATAACTAAACCCGACTACTGAAATATCACACTAAAAAAAGTATTAAACAAGAAAATATCAAGGATAATCCCTAGTTGTATGCCATTTAGTCTGACAAAACAATATATAATAGAGAAAAGTGGTATACGACCACGGCTATCCTTGATATTTTCTTGTTTAATACTTTTTATAGTGAATTTTTTCAGTAGTCGGGTTTTAGTTTTAAACTTAATTATTTATTTATATTATTTTGGGGCAAGCAATAGTTATAATTTATACACATTTGAAATGTGCTAATTAAGCCCTTTCAGTTGATACCAAACACGACATATTTATCTCAAATTGCAAATAGGCGCCGCGAGAGGGCGCCACAATAGATTCAGTGACACATTATATAGCCTATAACCAGCGGACGACTAAGACGCTTCTAACGATACCTCATTTGTCTAGTTCTATAGAGATAAGTTGTTAAGGAGCTATGAGGGAACAGATGAATATTCATACATTAGCCTCTCAAAATCATAACCCTCCTTTTGATTCGCCGTAGTCGGGTAAAAAGAAAAATTACTATCACTGGGTTATTCCATATTTCGTAGTGTCACACAAGCAGTGATATTACATCATAAATGACCACAAGGCAACCTAAAACTGAACCTGAAAATTTCCGGAAGATCGCAAGACAGGCAGATAATATTTTCTTAATACATATCTATTTTAAGAATATAACACTACATAAACAGAAGATATTTTAAGCCTACGAATACATATATCTTTGACATTTATACGGAAGTAACAGCTTAACGGCGAACTCCAAGCGCCCATAAAACATCAATATTATGACATAACCGCTTGGCATTCAGCCTCGACCCTCGCCTCGGCCAGCGCGACTGTGGCAGTGTGGCAAGATGGCAATATCACACGCGGCAGAGTTGCCGAGTGCTACGATA
Organism: Eilema griseolum; assembly: GCA_963662185.1. Classification (NCBI taxonomy): domain Eukaryota; kingdom Metazoa; phylum Arthropoda; class Insecta; order Lepidoptera; family Erebidae; genus Eilema; species Eilema griseolum. The sequence goes on from OY759244.1 coordinate 307,382, forward strand.
TCACTTCTCATCTCGTAGCTAGTTGGTGTGATGGTGCCAATTGTGATCCAGGCCAAGTGTACCAAGGCCTGATGCAATCTTTTGTTATATAATAGCAATGTCATATCACATGGTTATAACAAATTTTGGAAAATTGACATTAAAATGGAATGCCACAAGGGCATAAAGTAGGTCCGATACTATTGTACGAGGAAATAGCATGTATATGAATATCAATACTATCTGATTAAGTTTGTTTGTTGTTACGATTCAGATTCTAATTCCGGTTTATAAATCATAGAATATGGCTTACCCACATAATGCACTTTTTATTACTTTTATTGTTAAACCATTGTCGTTGCTGAAGCTAATATGCAATTTTATTTTCTAACGTAAGATCTATTTCTGATTTAATAACTTAATATTTATGAGTGAAGAACGTCTTGCACCGCCTATTCCGAATGCCGGAGCTGTAAATAATAATTTGACATATTTTCACGATATGTTGGCAATATAATTGTATTATTATTGTAATCTTTACACTTTTACTACTTAGAGACGATTAATGTCGAACCACACGTTCATGGGGAGCGATAACCTGACTTCCTTATAGCGGGTCAATGACCCCCCAACACATACCGTGATAACAGTATTAATAGAACCTTCGTTGTTAATGAACCAAGAGGATGGTAGATCTCCCTGCATCCTCAGAGACATCGCTGAATCGGTTAAAGCCATTATGCAAATCCTCAATAACCTGCACTGCTCAGCTGTAATGGAAGTGCAACCCTCAGGTGCACCAATGTTGCCAAAAGCATAGATATCTCATGATCATGGATTGAACAGATAGTAGGACATTAGCAAACTAACTCCTACAAGGAAGCAGACTCCATTACAGTATTTAATAGCACCCGATATTATCTAGTATTAACTGGCTCTGGTAACAGTTTCAATGCAGTTCTTCAAGGCTTTGGCGAGTACTTTATCGTTATTTTTTTATTGTTAACATTTTCGTTAATAGTGCTATAGTGCTTTGTATAAGTAATACCTCACTCAGAATGCGAGTCATCAAGAGTAATTCTCAATGACTTCAGCAAACCGCAGCTCAATGCAATTTACTTAAATAGTTATAGGTCATAATGAGGTAGGTAAAATATCACTCTATTTTCTCTCCATTTTAAATATAGTTGTCGGCAGCGCGAGTGTGACACCCCTGGCCCTGGTGTTGCATACGTCCATAGGCCACGGTAACCGCTTCCCATCAGGTGGGCCGTGTGCTTGTCTGCCAACTAAGTGGTATAAAAAAAAAAAGTTCGTGTTGCTCCAGAAAATCTGAATCTAAATCTCCAGAAAAATATTTTTGTTCCCGCATTGCTATTTAGGGCGCTAAAAGACTTACATGTCTGTATAACCAAGAAATGTATTCAAATCCTCCTGCAGCATGGACTGACACGATGCCAAAACGATATTGCGGCTAAAAAACGATATATCAAAAAACCGCGAGCGAACCAATTCGTACGCAGAGCCTGGCGTCGCATACAGAGCGTCGGTTTAAGCATATTTGAGCACATTGTCGGTCGTCGCCGTTTTAATTCGCGGCCGGCACCGTCCGGCGGCGCGCGGCGTCCGGACGCGGTTCCATTGCCCGGGCCGTTGAACACTAACGGTCTGACCACGCTAATTAATGTTGCACTTTTTCAGAACGACCTCTGCGCGCTGTTCCCAAACGAATGAGGTGCATCTACTGGTACTCGTTTATAATTATTTGGCCACGTTATAATTTTATGCTTTTAGTATTTGTTTCATTAAAGTACAGGTGACAAAGTTCGGATTTCACTAGGAAATATAATTGCGATCAAGCTAAATTAAACTGGGATTTTTCGTTTTACATAATCAATGAACTTGACGTTCATATGTGCCTTAGGGGAGTTAGGGGTAAAATTTCAAATAAATTAATGTATTTTAATGGACATCGCAACATAACAATTTAATTGTTATGTTGCGATGTCCTTATAAAATATATAAAAATTTGCGAAAATTGATGGTAGGTATTTTTATGATTGGGCTTTATTTCTCAGCATTTGTTGTTTTTTGCGAACCGAGCATTTAATGTAAATTCTGACTCATAAGATCACATCATCTGATTTAATTTGAAGTACCTACTGACGGAACTACTAGAGGAAATTAACGTACCTAGCTATGCAAGCAGCCTTCCATTATGTAGGTATCTATGTTCAATGTACTTTATTGTTAATATGGTAACACATAGGTGGATAAAATAATCTAATTTATTCACATAATGGACACGAAAATTTTCAACAAACACCACTGGGGCATTTTCCAGATATCAATTTACAATAAATAATAACATAAATGATGAATGTAAACTTGTCTCGTGTCAATATTGTTAATAAGCGAGGACTCGGGGCTGCACGCGTTGAGCGAGTGCTCGGCGTGGGAGACGCCGAGACGGGAGTTAGTGGAGACCCTGGTAGTGAGAGCTCTCACGCCTAACACCTTGCGAGCGCTGCAATGCAATGCTTGTGAAGGAGGAGGCGAGGCGGTAGCCAAGTAGGATCGAAAGCAACGCTGCCCGCGTACTGATCAGAAGTCGATGAATGACCTCCGCCTCTCAAAGCGCAGGTCGTGCGGTAACGGATGGAGTAGCCTATCACCCAGCAGACTGCGGCGGCGCGGCGGCGTCTCCCTGTTTCCGGGGTCGAGGTGGGGACTCCGTGGTTCGGAGTCGGTTCGAGTCCATCATAACCTCTCCCACCGACTCCGGCGGTCAATCATGCCAAAAACTGTATCAGGCAGCTTATTTATTAAAAAAGCGTTACTTACTTTTCTAACCAGATAACTTGAAATACGTAGTTTATTTTTATTACGCAGATTTCTGTCTGTAATTAATTTCAGACTGTTACTATTACTTGAATCATTATTATTTAACTAATCGTAATAAAACTCCAACAAAATTATTATCAAAATATAATTATATATATAATGTATTAACCTAATTGTCTCGTTTGTGTTTTCGTTTGTTTTTTTGTGATCGACACTATTAATATTATTATTGCGTTGAGCAATAATTAGCTATTTATTTAGGTACTTAACATTGCACATGACCGTATTATGTAGATTATTTTGATTTATGTACTAGGTCTTATGTTGAATACCTGTGTGTTATTTTTTTTTAATAAATATAACTTTACTTACAAATCTTATTCGTTAAAAAAGATTTTAAAATATATGCGGTGCAGTCTTTGGGGATTGCTGATAGAAGAGAAAACTAAGTAACTAGTAAACTCTATCGCCGTGATGTCAGAATGGCGATCATACTTTATTATTATGTTATCTGTGCCCATACTGCCTTGACGCGTTCCGTGACGGCCCAAGCCTTAGGAGACGATAATGCTGTGTCTTCGCTGAGTGCTGCTGACTGAGACTGAGCTCAACGCACCTAAAGAAGTTATCACTTCAAAAATTATTTTCTTATGAGGACTCTTGTACCCAAATTAATAAAAACTCGCTAAGCCGGCTTTTGATGACATTTTCATTGCGGACATAGAGTAAGTTAATGAATATATATATAGTAAACTAGTCTCGTTAGCAGAGAACAGAGAAATATGTTTGTATGGAGTAAAGGCCGTCAACGTTACCATTGAAAGTGACTTACTTATATTGTGTACAACACATCACATAAGCATATAGTCTAAGAGCCAGCTTAAGTTCGTTCTAAGAGACTGTTTTTTCGCAATCATACTGGTACGACCATGAGGATATAGGTACCTAATCTCGTGTCCATACTATGACGTCTTTACTTTCATTGAGGAAAGCAAATTAAAAAACACTAGATGATATATTACTAATACGGCCCCAAGGGAATAGAGACTTACGTCAGGTAGGTACCTTATATTGATTGGGCTATAACAATTCACGCGCAGAGTGGCCCGGCTGGCAGACAATTAACCAGGTCATTAACTTTCCATTATATCAACGTCCATGTGATCTATCTAATTGCATTCAGGCTCAGCCATGTGGTGCTCGTTCCCATTTTCCGTAGAATATTAATCTGTTTTAAATTGTATTAAAAAAAATTGCAGGATTATCAGTGGCGTCAAGAAATTTCTAGCGTCAGTAGCTTAGTGGTTAAGTCGGTCTTACGATCTAGAGGTTTCGGGTTCGAATCCTGGCTATTACACTACCGACGTGAACTCACTCCCAACTAACACAAGCCATTTAGCTTAGCTAGAGGGGTTATATAAAATATTAGTAATTTATTAATATTCCTAAAAAAATTAGTAAAATACCTTAGACTCTGTACAGATTATGTAAGGAAAGCCTATAGAGACCCCAGATTGAGAAATATTCTGGGATTTTCATAATGTTACACGTACTCGAAGCAAGAGTACAGAGTGTAGTACACAAATTCACACCGTATTTGACGACTTCTCGCTCAGATTGAATAGAAATAATATTGCAAAATGTCAATAATTGTTTTGTTTCATTGCAGCACTGGTTTTATCTCATCAAATACTTCTAATGCTAAGTGGTCACATTGATTTCACTTTCATAGTTGTTGCGGTGGTTATGGTATTGTTATTTTACTGATGTCTATATGACGTTATTTTACTGATAAAGTATATTGCAGTAGTAGTTAAATAAATAGATAATGAATGAAATAAATTTTAGAACAGCTGTTTTAACAGCAACACTTTCTTATATCGCCTATAAAGCGGACCTGAATGTCATTAGTTTGTAATGACTTTTGAAATATATGAATTATTGTATTTATGATGATCGTTATCAAATGGTTACATTGTAAATTCGTAAATGTCTATTAGATCCATATCCTCCCCCTACGTGCCTTTCCTCAGTTCTGTCTGTCGTATATCAGATACTATACGTGTGAGATATCTCTGTTCGTGCTGGGTTCCACAGAAATATAATGGACGTGTTCAAAATATATGTGTATTATGTAAATACCTCTAACCAAACTGCAAAAGCGTTACTCGTTATTTTATGAGGATTTTTTAACTGCACATCATAAAAGTAACACACGTTTAATGTCTCCATCATTAAACTGCCAGGTATAGCACCATCGCACCATTTACCTGATAATCGTTTCGTACTTTGTAGTATCACTAGTTCTTTTAGTTCTTTGTTTTTAACATTATGTAAAATTGTCAGCCAGCGCTCGGTCTACACGTGAGGGAGCCCGGAACTCTTTAGAGGAACTTCAGACAGGTTGTCGGATACATCGCGCAGTTTCGCGCTCGGTAAGGTTGTAGTTTGTATGTACAATGTATTTGTACGTACGTAGCCAGATACCTATTGACAATATTCATCTTCTATTTTGACAAAGGGCTCTAGTTTAATTGAGAATATTTAATTGAATTATCACCGCAGCAGGCTTGGCCAGAGAAGTGCTATCCTTTTTATTTAATAGGACATAGCATGAAGTTCGAGAAATGAATGACAGGAATGCATAGAAGAGAAGATAAAGAAGAATTAGGACAAAAGTAGGCAAAATAATACTGAAGAATCTGTGCTATACAGTCTGTCAGTATTTTGTAGTGGCATATCTTAAACCGGACTTTACTCAAAGAACTTACATGGGTTAAATCAGCCCTTAGTACCTAATTTAAGAGAAATAGCACACTTGCAGTCTGTCTGTGCTGGCACAGGAAATTTTGACGACAACCCATGAATACTCCATTGTTCTCCACATAAAAAAGCTATAAAACGTGATGTGGGATGCGCCTGAAAATTGACGCTGAACCGCAAGCACCAGAATGCGGTTGTTTCAAATTATAAGTTATTATTGCATTTTAGAGAAAGCTATAAACATAATTATAGAGAAGCGAAATGATTTAATCGTGTGGCTATGTTGGGCATTGGTCACTTAGTTTTAGTTTCATAGTTGAAACTCAAATCGCCAATTAGGTATTTTAACATGCATATGTAGTAAAACTCAATGCCTATAAATCACTGAAGGGGTAGGCAGAGACATTTCGCCAGGTAGGTATTTATAAATCAGCCAAAAGTCACATTACAACAGACTTTTTACATAGGTAAATGATTGAATTGACTAGCAGTATACCTACACAAGCAAACAGCGTCTCGGTAATAGCTAGTTTGTAAATATATAAGGAACTAAAATAATGTAAGGATTATTATCTATAAGTACTATACTATAAGTGGTACTTGTACTTACTAGGAAACGTAATTCCTCGTGGTCAAACCAGTTTGACAAAATAGTTTGACTACGTGGAAGCACTGCTTATGTAGTGTGCTCGAGATTTACAAAAACTATATATGTATAGGTAATCATACTGTCCTTAGTTTTTGTGTTCTGCCTCGGCGCGTAAGAACTAAAATCTATAAAAAATAATAACACACAAAAAGCAGTGTCCATTAGTACTTAATTATGTAGGTACCAATTGCGTGAAGTTCATGTACCGAGTAGGTATGTAAAGAACAAGGTGATTTTTTGTCTTGGACAAATTGGGCTATTTTGATCTCAAATATAGATCGAACTTCAAGTTTTCAAGGTTGTGTCTGTATATTGGAGATATTGTAAAGAAATTTGGGCTATATCAGTTTTTGCTAGTTTTAACATATGATCAAGACTTTTCAAAATCATAAAACCGCATAAAAAGCATTTCAATAGTATCTAGGTATTTGCGTCAATCGCGCACAATACACAGACTCTTATAAGAAAAAATCAACGGGATATTCGCCACTTGCCTTTGCTTAGGAGCGCCGTGTGTATCTCCCCATCATTGCCACTGCGGTGAAGCTGTCGACAGTCTTGGGCACCATGGCCTTTCATGCAGCAGAAACGCTGGGCGTATATCGCGACACACCTGCATAAACGACATTATCCGTCGTGCTCTTGACGCTGGCGTGCCACGATATGGCAAGAGACCGGAAGCTTTGCCGTTGCTACCTTCAAAGATGGATAGGCCTTTGGTGTGAGACGCTACGTGCGTCGACACCCTTGCGCCTTCACATCTTTCAAGCACAGCAGGAGGTGCTGGCGCTGCTGCTGCATCTACGGAAAACCTCAAACGGCACAAATACTGTAACCTAACTGATGACTATATTTTTGAGCTGTTTGGGGTTGAAACGTTGGGGACGTGATGTTCAAGTGCTCGTTCTCTATACACTCCTAGTCTGTCATATCCACTATGCTGTACACTTGGCTCTGCTCTCTATCACTCTAAGGTTTGCTGGAAGAAAACTCAACATTGAGTTAAGTTCGCCTTTGTACTACAATATCCTTCTATTTTTTGTTATAAAACATTTTGTGTACAATAAAGATTATAAACTAAAGATTTGGCAAAGCAGTTGATCGAACCCGTGACCAGAAGGGTAGTTATCTTGCACAGAGAATTAGCCATTCAACGTGGCAATGTCGTCAGCCTTCTGGGAACGTTGCCGGTCGGTGATCGGTGATGACCGGGCAGAGGAATTTCATGACGCATTATGTAGGTATTTTTTTATTTCTTATATCTAGTTTATTTTAGTGCTTAATAATAGTTTCTGGTAATAGTTCTGGTTTATAAATACGTTCGTAAACATGGAGCTAGTACATGATGAAATATCAGATATTCAAATGAATATAAAAAATGTCCAACAATACAATTAAATTTTAAAGCTATTATGTAGTACGCTAACTATTCAAATGGATAAAGATTGGAAAAATGTAATCGGTTCAGGTGTTATTCGAACCCGCGATTTTCCCCTTACAGGCGGAATGCTCTGACCGCTGAGCCACCTGAGACACGTACTGTGTGTGTCTAACACTAATCACATAATCGATGTCTTACAATAACCACTTCCGCTTCACTTACCATTGAAAAGAACTACGAATAAAATAATAAGTTAATACATAGGTTACACTAAAAGTTTCCGGAACTGGCCACTTACATAAACAATATTTAAAAATTTATTACAACATTTGAAAATAGAACTCTTTGGCTGTAGAATACAGTTTGTTTCATCTGTCTTTTGTTTTTACCTTGTGGCGCCATTTAAAAAATTGTGTGTCTGCATCAACATGGATTTAACTCGGGAAAATTTTCGTAGTATGATTTTCTACGATTTTAAGTGTAATTTGACGGCTCAACAGAGCATCGCTCGGCTTGAAACAGCTTTTGGCGATGAAGCTCCATGCAAGACGACTGTTTATAGCTGGTTTGCAGAATTCAAGTGTGGTCGTATCAATCTCAGTGACGAATCTCGCGATGGTCGGCCGTCCACCGCTGTGACCAACAAAAACATCGATGCTGTGCGCCGTATGATTGAAACAGACAGGCATGTGACCTACCATGAAATTCGCGCATCCTTAGAAATAGGCATGAGTCAAATACAATCAATCCTACACAAACATTTGGGTGTGAGAAAGCTGTGCTCGCGGTGGATCCCACATAACTTGACCGAGGATCAAAAAACGGACCGCATCACTTGGTGCAGTGCCATGCTTACCAGATTCAACGAAGGTGCGTCAAATTTGGTGTGGGACATAGTAACAGGTGACGAAACATGGATTTATTGCTACGATCCCAAAACAAAGCAGCAATCGAGCGTATGGGTCTTTCAAGATGAGCCGAAACCGACCAAAGTGGCGCGCGTGAAAAGTGCATCTAAACGGATGATTGCTTCTTTTTTTAATAAAACTGGACACGTGGCTACTGTTGCTTTAGAAAATCGTCGTACTGTGAATAGTGACTGGTACACGACCATTTGTTTGCCGGAAGTTATTGACGAACTCCGTAAAAATAACCGTAAACGCCGTATCATCCTGCACCACGACAATGCTAGTTCTCACACGGCCAGACAGACAAACGACTTTTTGAAGGCGAAAAATGTAGAACTCATGAGTCATCCTGCATACAGTCCCGACCTGGCACCTTGTGACTTTTATCTGTTCCCAAAAATTAAGAACCAATTACGCGGCCAACGATTTTCATCACCAGAAGAGGCTGTCGAGGAGTATGAAAAACACGTTTCAGAGGTCACCACAGAGGAGTGGCACAAAAGTTTTCAAAACTGGTTTGATCGAATGAAAAAGTGCATAGACGCCAAGGGAGATTATTTTGAAAAACAATAAATTAATTTTGTACCTTTAATAGTATTTTTTCATATTCATTCCGGAAACTTATAGTGCGCCCCACGTATAAGTTAAATTTCTTCGAGATAGTGTGAACTGGTTAAAGGTCTCACCTTAAACACCCGCAGCTCGCAGTGCCATCACCCATTCACCTTGACGTTTGAGGTTCCCAAGAACACTCAAGCTACAAGCTACAATATGAACTACATGAGGTATGGCGGTCGGACAGTCGTCCGTCTGTTCAAACAACGCCTTAACTATTTGCAATAGAGTTACATTCCATGTCAGTAGGTTCATTAGAGAAGCCTTCGCACCTAAGTGCAATGAGTATGTAAATATATAGGGACGTGTGACGTGTACGTAGCGACATACTTAAGTAGCTGAAAACACAAATATTTATTCATTTAGGTCTCAATTAATACTTAGGAATGTCAAAATTAATACTTCTACATTTTCAGTCAGGTTTACAAGTCATTGGGTAAGGCTTTTGAGGAAAGATTATATCTATTAATGAGAAACATAACATAACATAAACTCATGCCTTTATCCCCGAACGGGTAGGCAGAGGTGCTAGTACCCACATTTCGCCAGTTTATGTTGTAATGTAATAGATGGCGAGCCTATTGCCATTAACTGGGCACTTATAAACCTGCGATAAATACACACATAACTTCGAAAAACATCGAAAATCATTGGTGTGTGCCATGGTAAAATCAGGGATCGAACCCGAGACCTCGTCTCAGCAGTCCATTACCCATACCACTAGGCTACCGCGGTCACATACATACATTCATACATATAATCACGCCTTTATCCCCGGAGAGTTAGGCAGAGGTGAATTAACACTCACATTTCACTAATCATTGAAATCGGTCCCACGTAACAGGGAGTGAGCCTATTGCCGTCTTCCAGGCACTATTGTTGATTCAAGTCATGCATCTGAGGCTGAGTCTGGGCTGTATATATCTGTCAGATGTTAAACAGCCCTATCCCTTAGTCGCCTTGTACGACACCGCATGGGAAGAGATAGGTTGGTCCAAATTCTACTCTGCCGGGAATAACGCGGCAACTTGCCTAAATGATTTGGTAAATTATGATTGATTCCTCTGATAATTCAATTTTCTACTAACTTCATTTTGCATACTTTCATTAACATTAAATGATCTAAGTACAATTAAAACGCGTTGAATTCTCAACTGCCAAAACCCGCCACATGATATTATTTGGTGTGCAAAGTGCGCATGCGATCGATCTGTTGTTGAGACGCTCGGGTACTCAACTTGGACGCGCGCGATAAAAAGCAAATAAACCGTATTTGTATGTAATTATTTTGTCTAGTGTTTGGCCGAAGGTTGCTGTTAATGGTCGAACTTCAAATACCAATAACTATAAGATTATGTAAGTTTGGTTTAGTTGTTGAAGTTGTACACGAAGTTATTAATGTTACTTCGGAAGGCTTTGCTTACGAGCATTGGGAAGGTTATAAGAACAGATCATTAAGTACGTAAGTATTGTATAGCGATAAGTACTTAGACTTGAAGCTTTGCATTATTCACTAGACACCTCTGGGAATTTCTGTAAGTTTAAATTTAATTTTAATGCTGTAGTGCTTTTCTGTATAATATAATTTCGATGTAGAAGTAACTAATTCGACTCTTCGGGAATACTCGGATGAGTTGAGAGCCTCCTTTCTTGAAGTACACAGTAGGAAAATGAAAATCTAATTAATACACATTATTTAAAAGTTCGATGCGCTAATTTTAATAATGACTTTAGTTTTGTATGCAATCACCTAAAAATCAAGCTATTTTTAGGAGCGTGAATGGTAAAATAGACTAAGATTAAGATAACTCTCTCGTATTTTCGTAGCAAGTTAGAAGTTCAGAACCCAAATTCCTCGAGAGCAAGGACGTGACCGCCTAGGTAAACGAACAGTTGGTCAGCTCAGCTCGTCCCCAAGAATGAACGGTATTACAATAGTTGCGGACAAGCTGCGTGCTCTTGCGAACTGTACGTGACTCGAGCCATATTAGACATATTCGATTCACCAATATTCAGCAGGCTCCACAGTCATTTGCGTTGATCGGTCGGCATATTTTTGAATACTCGTAATCTGTAAATTCCAGAATAGATATGTATTAAAACCCACACTGGACATCTATTTTGTATATTTGTTAAGAATCGTCACAAAGCGTTTCCTCTTCATTTTATATTCTGTGCATACACAATTATTTAAAGGTTATATAAAATCAATATCTCCAGCGTTTTAGTCAATGGCCGGATGTTATCTTAACAGTTTACTTACACGTGTGTGTAGGTGCACAGTCTTAACAATCACTTCCTTTCTTCATGACCTTCCTTTATTCGAGCACCAAACATAGTCGAATCCAAAGTTTGAACTTTTAACCCGAGGTCTCATTTAGGAAATTGTTACATTACCATCTTGCATTGACACATAGTTTGTAATATTATCACAGTAAACGATTGTAATGTTGAGCGCCTTCTCTCTCGCTCTTAAATTACTACTCCTGTTAATCTTCAATCAAAATAAATTTGTTCCAGAATAACATCTGAACATGAATGATTCAATAATATCGAATTCAGGTTCAATTCTGAAGTATTCACATCCCCATTCATGCTTAGTTCGATTATAAGTTTTAATTGAATTTCGTGACCGGCTGGCGCAGCGGTTTCATTATTTGATTTAATTGAGGACGCGTAGATTGTGGGATGTATATAATATTGTATCGTGTCATATCAAACCCACATCACACAAGTATAAATTTAAACTCTCACCTATCTCCTTTTGGCTTGGGGTAAGCAGAGATTATAGGTCCTTTACTTCTATCTCAGTCCAGCGCTTCTGACCTACCCTCCTCAACGACCACCGGTTTTATTGGGTGGTTTCCACTCAACCACCGTTTCGAAAAAGCCTTTTGGAAGAAGTCAATTTGAACTGTTTAATCTTAACCTGGTGATAATATCTATTCGTTTAATTATATATTTCAAACATTACCAAGTCATTTGCATACATTTTACATCAAGTTTGGGTTCAATAATGAAATTTTGTCAACTTATGTACTGTAAATCATCGGCGTCGTCTCAGGCGCACCCATGCGGTAAAGCAGAACTAGTTTTAACGGATTCTATCACGTATTTATTACGTGTTATTTTGTTATTTATATTATTCAGGTTTCCCGACGTTTCGGTTGCTTTTTAGCAATCATAGTCGTAAAGAGACCGCAATATCAGTGTAAATTGAATTTAGTGCTGCATACTAATACTTAATTTTACTGATTTGATAAACTAAGTTGGAAACGTCGTCACACCCAAGTCGAACTTGAACTAATGTTCCAATATTCATTCATATATGATACATTTATTAATATAATGCATCTATTTTATGTAATCGGTATAATCTTTTTTATATCTTCTTCATTCTAGCGTTTCGTGTCTAGGGTCGGCATTACCAGTCTATCTGCGGATTTGGCTGAACTTTAATATTTTTAGTGAAGCGACTGGCATCTGACCTTCACAACCTAAAGGCAATATCAAAGCATTGCAACTAGATCATTTGTTGGAATTTTTAGGACTCCAGCTACTCGTAACGGCATGGCCAGCCCTATGCTAATACACATACCTATTCATACTTACAAATATTTGCACGGAGCGGGGATCGAACCCGTAATAATCTTTTTATATATATCGAGTACATTTTCGAAATCATTTGATAGTGAAGCTACAGAGAGAGGGGTTTGGTATGGAAGGGGGATTAAGGGGCTGGGACTACGGTTACAAAGAATGAGGACAACATTATTGACGTAGGCACTAGAAAGAAGACAAGCAAGTGCCAACCTATCTCTGCCCAAGCTCAACTGTTCTCCAACCTCCATCAAGAGTAAACAAAAACACAGGCGTTAGAGGTATTTCAACTAACATGGTCACACACAATACTATAAGCTGTGATATTTATAATGTTGTATTGTTTCGAGTTGCCGATATTTCGGCACTGTTGCAACCAATACTTCAGTTCCACTGTGATCATGGCACAGTGGAACTGAAGTATTGGCGGTAAACAGTGCAAAGTTTTAGGAATAAATATAATAATCTACCCTCTATGCCCTACACTTGCAACAACGCTGAAATATCGGACACTCGAAAAAATACAATATGAGTAATATCCCGATAGTTCTAATAGGAATACAGTTGTATCAAATTCCATTCAAATATGTTTGGTCGTTTTTATGACTACGACCCACACGACTTCAAAGTTTGAACCTCATCTGTAAATGGGTCTTCAAATGGAGTAGTCAGCACTAGTCAGCTACGACACTGGTTATCTAGCTGGTAATTACTACACCATTTTACATGTACGGCTTCTCTAGTTCACCCCACCGCTGCACCGTAGTGACATGGTAACTTTTGGATTCGAACCAACTACAATTTCAGGGTGAGAATCATTCTCATAGCGATGTCCCAGTTGCGTCTAATATTTATGACATAAATCTGTATAGTATGGCGTGGCGGTGAAGTGTTAAGGGTCGCGAGTTTGATTCCGTTCCGAATGAATCTGTATATGACTGAATAATATATTCGTTTATATTGCTCTGGATGTGTACTGTATGATAAATTTTAATCAAATCATACATGTATTATACTCACCTATGTATCAATGTTCGGTTCACGTCTAGATAGCGCAATGTGCTCTAAAATATTATTATTAAAAGAAACTCCTATAAAATGAAAAATGTGTGTTGGGTGCTTACATAAAGAAACAGTTTGCCGGTTTTGGCGAGCAGGCGCGATCAGCGCTTGTTTAAACTTGCGTGTGACAGGGTGTGTGTAAATGAGTTTGCATGGGGGACAAACTTGCTGATTTCTGTTCTTTTTGAAATTTATACCTACTATGTATTATTAATATTATACAGCTACAATACAGCCATAAAACAAACAAATAGACTCTTCGTCTATTTGTTTGTTTTATGGACACGCTAATCTCAGTACAAGAACAGTAGGTTGAAAAATCTTTTTGTGTTCAGCGCGTCCAACCAAACAAATTTTTCACCTCTATAATAATAATATAAATACAGTACGTATAGATTCCAAAAAAGACAGAAATCAGCACGACTGTCCTCCATGCAAACTCATTTACACACATCCTACTAAGTTTGAACAAGCGCCGATCGAACCGGCTCATCGATACCGGTAACTTGCTTCTTCATGTAAGCACCCTTAAGCCAATACATTCCCTTAATCAACGTTTTGTAATAAAAAATCCCTCATTTATAGAAATGCATAATGTTTTATTAAGTTAGGTAAATGAGATGTAGCCATGGTAATAGTTGTGTCATGATGTGGTCGGTCGTGCGCCGTGCCTCAGAGCTCGGATGCTGCGGCGTGGGCCACGCCCGCCGGGCGGCACGCGGCGCTGGCACGCTCGGCACGCACTCACCGCCACGTCCACCCCAACCCCTCCCCTTCCCACCCTCTTCAAAGGTAACAGAGGCCGCATTCCTCTCGTCTACGGTTCAGACTAAACATTTAAATTATGGCCCGACTTTGAAATTTTAAACATCTTAAAAGAAATTCTTACGTTGAAAGACGATACCCCTACGCAACGCTCTGAGCGTTCAATGGAGTTGCCGAGCAGGATTTATGGACAACATTCTACGTATAGGTATTTGTTTAGGTAGACGCGACCAGTTTTGGGTCGGTAGCAAATATTGTTAGAAATTATTTTCGTCAACCTTTCGTCGCTAAAGCGGTCTCGGCGTGACCTGTTCGTGAAAGTGTAATATTATTCAGGGCTCGTGCGTGTGTGAGTTTGTTTAATTCATCCTAACTTTTTAATGTCTGAAAAGTTTCGAATGTATATAACATCGAATCCTAACAATTTTTAGCAGATAAAGCTTTTTAAAATTCACTTTTTTATTTTTAATCTGTACCTTACCGCTCTGCTCGTAAGGGTTAAAGTATTTCCGATTCGTAAATCGTTAATTGCTGTTTTGATTTCGTGGGTCCTCCTAGTGAACAATAGCCACAGTATCACTACTATGACTCCCACGGGCAAATCTGGGGTTTGTACGAAAGAAAGATGATTACGGGAATTAACGCGATAATGGTGTAGGTACATACATAGGTACCTTTACCTGTACCTTTGGTTTGCCTGACGTATCGACCAGGTCACACCGGCCGTGGTCACAGGCTGACCTGCCTAATTATTATTGTGTATCATGGAACGCGAAAGTTTAAAAATTAGTAAAGATAATCATTATTTCGTCAAAATGTATACTAGAACACCATGAGCCTCTGCGCTATGCCGCATGCTGCTAACTTGCTGCAGTGTCTTCACCAGTATGACGATATTAGCTACCCACTAGAACATAAAAACATCGCATGACATTATGCCCTGTCACGTTACCGCACAGTACCTATATTCAAGTCCGTGGTCACCTTGCATCATCGCCAGTCGCGATGACCACTTCCGGTGGTCGACACAACCCACTTCCGCCACACAACAGCTGGCTACATCACACAGTGATTGGTGCTGACATGCAACCTCATTACGATGGTATCGATAATGTTCAGGTTCAAGTTCGCGTGAACAGGTCGCTTCTAGGTAAGCGGGTTTCATCATCGATCGCATCATTATTTACCAACAGGTGAGATAGTGGTTAAACAGGAAAGTATTAAGTGTCAGTATTGGTAGTATGGAACACATGTGTCTTGTCGGCAGGACAGCGTTCCTGAGAATCTCCTTACAGCATGTGGGTTGATTTTTCAGTCAAAGCACGCCAATACTGATTCGGCCAGCATAAATACATTACGACGTTGACGCAATCCTTGCTAATTTTATAAATGCGAAAATAACTATCTTATTCCTTTTAGCTTTCACGCATAAACCACTCGACCGATTTTGATCAAATTTGGTGTAAACAAAAACTAAAGCTTAGAAAAGCACGGAGATTATCTATAGTTGGTCGCGATAACCGACATCCCGAAAAGCACCCGGCGACCCCCAGGCGACAGCTGGTTTGTATATATTGCGACTTAATATTAATATTATTTATCTATTATTTGACATTTGGCATTGCGTCGTCTCACTACATGCGAAATCCGACATACTTATATTTTTATAAAATGTCAAGAAGACAATGTATAATTAAACCATTAGTCGTGCATACGTAAACACGATAAACTCTTAGTTATTATATATCCGTGTATGTCACATCCATTCATGGTCACTGGTCACTTTAGCGTAAATACAAAAGCATTTAATCACGATAAAGGATATCCCGCGGGGGGAGCCATAGTTAGTGACAAAACAAAAGTTTCGTTACTACAAAAGTGAACCTAAAAGATATTTTATGTAACTCAGATCGTGGATATAACGATTAACTAACTACGATCTGATAACAAAAATATCGTCAAATGTCCTCGTGACAATACAAAGTCTTGTGATTAGCTTTCTGAAAGTTTCACGTTTCCGGGCGTTTGCAGTGCAGGCTTGAGATTTGTTTAATATACTTAATCAGAGGCACACACATTGAAAGGTCGAGACACAGTTAAGCTAAAATGGGCCTTGACAGGATATTAATTAGGAGAAGTGCAACACCTACCCCATAGAAAAAAGACATGCTGTCTTTAACTTTCATTGCAGAGGGTGAATTGATTTCAGAGGATTTTCTAGACCGGTGCCCCATTGTGTCTGTTTGTTACAACGTAATAGCAGTTAAGATTACATAATTTGTAGTTAATTACAGGTATTAGCGCGACCGTGGCCCTGGTACGTGCCTGTACACATTACATACCTTCGAATTACCTAACGTTTGGACAAAGTTGCATTTGATTTTATTTTTACCCGA
Organism: Eilema griseolum; assembly: GCA_963662185.1. Classification (NCBI taxonomy): domain Eukaryota; kingdom Metazoa; phylum Arthropoda; class Insecta; order Lepidoptera; family Erebidae; genus Eilema; species Eilema griseolum. The sequence goes on from OY759244.1 coordinate 324,344, forward strand.
CTACGGCGAAGCAAAAGGAGGGTTATGATTTTGACAGACTGTGTAGGTATGTAGGTATGTAGGTTCATCTGTTCCCTCATAGCTCCTCAGCCACTAATTAGAACTCGACAAATGAGGTATCGTTAGAAGCATCTTAGTCATCCGCTGGTTATAGGCTATATAAAGTGTCACTGAATCCAATGTGCGCCCTCTAACGTCAACAAAGTTCTGTGATAAAAAATAATTTTGAGATAAATATGTCGTGTTTGGTAGGTATCACCTGAAAGGGCTTAATTAGCACATTTCAAATATGTTTAAAATATATATATCTTGCTCCAAAATAATATAAATATAAAAATAAGTTTAAAAGTAATATCCGACTACTGAAAAAGTATTAAACAAGAAAATATCTAGGATAGCCGTGGTCGTATGCCACATAGTCTAACCAAAAAAAACATTGCAGGGAAAAGTGGCAAACGACCACGGCTATCCTAGATATTTTCTTGTTTAATACTGTTTCAGTAGTCGTATGTTTTGTTTTTTTTTTTGATACCGCTTAGGTGGCAGACAAGCGCATGGCCCACCTGATGGAAAGTGGTTACCGCGGCATGTGGACGTGTGTAACACCAGAAAAGCTACACTTGCGCTGCCGACTCTGTAAGTACAGAGTTTCTGTGCTGTCAGTGTAGAGGACAAAGCAGGACAAGCCTTTAGTCATCCCACTGACAGCACAAATTCGCCAGTGAGCTCTGGCTACCCTACTCACCGCTGGGAACACAACACGAAGTTATTATAACCACGGTATTCGGTAGGGCGGAGGTATTTCTTCAGTCGGACTGCTCAATTGGGCGGAAATACCGCCGTGTCCTACCTCCTATGGGTTTTAGTTTTAACTTAATTTTATAAATGTTTATTTTGAAAATGCCTCTATTTTTGTACGAATCAATACGCTGTGCTATATCAATATATTCACAAAATTCGGAGACGGCTCGTCGACGTCCGGGGACGGTAAATAGGCAGACACTCGACTGCGCAGCTCATTTAGATTAGAAGAGTATCGAAAATTCTCTACAGAGTTAGGTTCCAATTTCAAGTTCCAACTCCAAACTCCATTCCTAAAGTTAAACAGCCTTCGAATTTATTTTCACTATGGCCGCTCAGAAGTAGAGGAACACGTGGAAACGCCGAGCTAGTTTGTTGTAATCAATAGATAACTACCCTCGTTTTCATACGACGACGCACGTTATGGGGAAACCAGACGTTTTGCAACAATGGAACTAAAGTGACCAATTGTACTGAATTGGGCCATTAAAACACATTAGGTGGATGTAATGGATAGGTTATGGCTATAAGACTGCGTATGGCTGGTGCTAGAGTCAGTGTGGCCACTATGGTGTCGAGAACGGTTCTGTGCTGGCTAGTTGGGGGTTTGGTCTTCGGCCAATCGTGGGGAAATCCTGTGGTAGGTACCAAGTTTAAATTATAGTTGCCTGTGTTTATCATTAACAAGACCTATGCTTTGAAGAATTACAATAAGTCCATATTTTCCAGTTATTCAATAGAGAGAGATTACTGGGCCAGAAACCTATGGGGATATTGGTAGGTACTAGACTACCTGACCTGCGTAAAGACCCTCAAACAAAAAATGATTTAATATTTTATGCTCAGGCGTTCCAGTCTGAAGGTACCCCTCTCACGCTGGTCTCGGAGCTGTCGTCCAGGTTAGGCCCGCACCCTGCACGCCTGCAGGAGGCGCGGCTGCCTTTGCCAACTTCACAGGATCTGGAAGCTATCAGGAAGGTAGCACAAATTCTTGTCATGTTAGGACAACAGGTAATTGGTTCATATAAATATCGGGTTTTATTTATTTGTTACTACGACTTAGTCACTGTGTACTCCGGTAGTGGGTCACTGTGTACACCTAGTAGTACAGAGTGACTCAATTCCCCTTTTATAGTTTTAGGATCCTAGTATTCTTTACGTAGTATATAACGAAGAATCCTAAATACTAAGTTAAAATATAATGTATTGACTACAATGTGTGAGAATTTCAAGCTAAACCCATGTTAATTTTTAAATAATTTCACTTTCTGAAAAAATTATGTGTCACTGTTGCCTCCCTAACACCTTTTTTACGTGCAAAACATCCCCACGGATTCCCCTTCCCGCCGGAGCCGGTGGGAGAGGTTATGTCGGACTCGAACCCACTGAAACGTACGACGTCTGGGGATCGTTGTTGGTTACCGGAAGTAAGGTTGGCAGTCATATCCTTCGCACCCCGGCTGACCCAGGGCCATCCCTGACCCTACTATCATACGTACCATATTTGCCTGGCCGCCTATATTCATTAGGCAAATAGAGAAAGAGAGCGTACTATAGAAGCTTTTGAAACAGTACAACTCCACTACTGTTTTAAATAATAATCTTGTCTTTCTCATTTCAGGTAATACCAGCGATCATCGGGGAGCCACAAACATCTCCTATACCGGGTGAAGCCTCTGCTGGTGACGGAATTCCTAACGATCCAGTCACCTTGGACAAGCTAAAGATTTCCTCATAAGATTTTCTAAAGTTTTGGTGCAATTTCATTATCTAGTATCTTTTTTAGTACAAGAAAGGAGCTCGGTATTACACGTAGGTTCTTTGAACGCCAGAACTAATGCTAGTGTGTCAAAGTTCCTAAAATGTTCTAAAGAACTTACTGGTTCAATGAAATATAAGTAGTTGTATCTGGGTGACTTCTGTCAATATTTTATGTGAATAGCGGCTTTCGTATAACTATTTTGTATTTAGAGTTGGACAATAAAACATTGCCCTCGATGGTAGAACTTTCATTGATAAATCGTATGTAAATGCCGCTGTTGGTTCGTGTCTGGCCCGAGCTTTGATATATCGTTAGGTTTATGGGCAGACCCACGAGTTATGGCTGTTATCAGTATGAAATATATGCGCCTGTAAAGCTTTTTGATAATAATTTATTAACCTCGTAATAGTTTATCTTGTTGAAGTTAAAATTGGTAACTATATTTGATTCCTAAACATGCAAAATGTTGTTGTAGATTTCTTTTAGAAAAATTAACAAAATTTTGAATGGATGGTATTTAAACGTACCTATATCAAAAAGAGTACATTTTGTACGACAAAATAATCCAAATTCACATCAAAAATACTGATTGAGCACCAACAAACTACTGCAAGTAAGTAGTTAGTTAGCAACCAACCAACCAACCAATTATAAAAAAAATTACCACAAAGACATAAGGCGGGAGCTCCGCTTCGCTTCGCTCCCGCCTTAGCCTTCTAACCTAACCTATCCATTTCGGGGTGGGTGGTGATCATTCTGAACTTAATTAGATGCACAATCAGTATTTTTACTGAACGCGAAAAGATTATCTATTTTGAATTAATATACCTATCGATGATTTTTCTTGAACATCTGATCGATGTAATGGTTATCTCACAGAAAACCGACGTGTGAAACCGATAGTACTATTTACTATTATATTTTTAAACAAGGAGTTGTGGGGCACCAATTGATCCTAAGTTGAAATTGAGAGCATTGGGCAAGTGTAAAGAGAAGAGTGAGAGATAAATACAAGAGAGATATTCGACATTCTGACCAACCGTAGATGCGCTGCTATTTAAGTTCGTAGGGGTAGTAGTGTAGTGGGAATTCGCCGGTAGCACGGTTCTACCACCTTTATTAAACGTATTATGCATGCAGGGCTCGTCGCACACGGCTCCTTATTAAATTCCGGACAGCTATCTAACAGTGAGCTAATTCCAAATGTGGAAATATTGGCGGGCTTGGGATCGGGGCCGCACGTCATCGGAGATTGTCCTGTTAGACTGATTATGTTTAGGCTTTTATGTTTGTTTATCGATTAACTTAATGGTGAATTGGTTAACTGGAAGTCGAATTAAGTAAAACCACAACATGGTGTTCCGTCATGTCACACACCATTTTACCAATTTATGAAAATACTTAAAGTGCCATATAATGTTTTTTCTCGCATTCGTTTGCCCCAAACTCCTAAAAAATTGTTATTCACCTCGTGTTAGATTTAAGTAATTCCTGTTTCGCTCCACAATTTCAATTGTTCTTGGAGTACAGTTATTAAAGGTACCATTCTATATTACGGTAAGATGGCAAATTGCCAGCATAATGAAGAACCGTCGGTAGGGTATGTATCCAAAGTGTTCTGAGGTAAACGCTCGCTCTACAAGGGGCATAACATAATTTTATATGATAACCGGTCACAGTAACCGTTTGTATTTGATTGATTACGGCAATAAGGCAATATTTGTTTGTTAATTAAACTGCTCTTCCAAATAAGTGACAATTCGTTAAACGGCGTATTGTGGAATAGAATAACAAGTGTATAGGATGGCCACGAATTTTGACGTTCTTCTTCTTCTATAGTGGCGATGGTCCCTCGACTCTCAGATTGTGTTGCCACACCGTTACACCGAGAGCCACACCGCCTAAACCGGCGCGGCGGTGTGGCTCTTTAGTGTACTCGTCAGCTTTTTTTTCAGTACTCATTACACATGTCGTTCATTGAAGTTATATAAGTCTATTTTAGCGACAGCGAAATAGGGAACTGACTTACACACGTGTATCCAATTATGAAAAAACATTACGTTTGGGAAAAAAAATATTATACAACTTAGGTGGCTGACAAGCACACTGCCCAACTGATGGAAAGTGGTTACCCTGACCTATGAACGTGTGTAATACCAGGGGAGTCAAACTCGTGGTACACACGCTGTAAGAACAGAGAGTTTTTGTACCGTCCGTGCAGGAACTCTCTCTTCTAATTTGTAAAATATATATAAATTCATCATGATAGTTATATTGAAGAGTTTTTTTTCTTTATTTTAGCGACTAATCTATCGTCGCATCGCGTTAGTCGCAAGTGAAGCTGTCACCTCGGAGTCTGGAGTCCGCTTTACCAGTCTAACTGCATATTTGGCTGAACTTCGATAACTTTCATGAAGCGACTGCCATTTGACCTCCACAATCTAAAGGCAATATCGAAGCATTGCAGTTAGGTCGATTATTGAACTCCAACTGCCCGTAACGACTGCTATAGATGTTCGTATGGCTACCGGGACCGACGGCTTACCGTGCTCTCCGAAGTACGACCAGACCGATGCAAGTACCCATATTCATACATACATACATACATATATTCACGCCTCTATCCCCAGAAGGTTAGGCAGAGATGAATTAACACATAAATTGAATTCGGTCCCACTTAATAAAGGGTAAGCCTATTGCAGACTTCCGGGCACTATTGTAGACTCAAACCATGCATCTGAGGCGGAGTCTCGGCTGTATATATATGTCTGATGTAGAACAGCCCTATCCCTTAGTCGCCTTGTACGACACCGCATGGGAAGAAATGGGGTAGTCCAAATTCTGCTCTGTCGGAAACCATGCCGGGAATTATTTGCACTAAACCCGCACCTCCTTTGTAGCGGCGCATATTGAAGAATAGTTACGTTTAGAGCTTGCACTTTGGAGCCAGTGGACCATTTAATGCTTTTAATTGGTTTGTTGGCTTTTCCGGGAGCTATTACCGTCTGAACTCGCAACTCCGAGAGGGCAGAACATTACTAAAATATGTAAAAGCTAGACAATTGACTCGAATTAACAACAGTAGGTACACACATATACATATACAAACATATTCGTGCCTGTACCTACTTTGGCGCTAACACGTAGTTAGCGCCAAAGTACAGGCACGAAAATATTCACGAGTTTGTTCACCTCTAAAAGTAACGTCTCCTTGACACGGATCTGTGTAGTCACCGCCAGCAAACGTTATGAATACGCGCTGTTATGTAACGGAAGGCTGCATCTTTCAAGGCCAATAAGTGGATGGGTGTGGATTTTCACGCGTGACTCAGATGAGTTCCGACGTGGGTTGAAAATGTCTTTGTGTTGTTGGACTTTTTCATGACAAATGGTTAGTAGGTATTACGGAATATACAACCAAGAGTGAGTAAATGGGGAGTATGTGGATGCCATGAAGCTCTTTCTCTTATAGCAGACCAACCTACGTGCAAGACAAGTGGTGGAGACGAGATTACAACTGAACACGAGGGATATATTGCAATAACTCTGATACGTCTTTAATTTCTCCAAATTGTTAAATCTTATTTTATTCTGTGTTAACCATTTTAAAAACGATACAAAACATCAAAGACAAAGAATATAAAATAAATAGAATTAAACTGAATGATGAGAAGGGCAGTCAGAGCAGAGAAGGGCAGGAGAGTTTTGTGCTGTCAGTGAGAAAACCAAAAGTTTTTTTTTTTTATACCACTTAGTTGGCAGACAAGCACAGGAGGCCAAAAGCGGGGCCGCCGCAAATATATATAACTCAAAGGTGTATAACTGACTGACTGACTGACATAGTGATATATCAACGCACAGCCCAAACCACTGAACGGATCGGGCTGAAATTTGGCATGCAGGTAGATGTTATCCGCACGTAGGCATCCGCTATGAAAGGATTTTGATTAATTCTACCCCCAAGGGGATAAATTAGGGAATGAAAGTTTGTATGAAACTTAGTCAATTTTGAACCGACCGGGCTGAGACTTTGCACACATGAAGCTACTATGACGTAGGCATCCCCTAAGAAAGGATTTTGAGATGCAAGTTATATAAGACTAGCTGTTGCCCGCGACTCAACATAAAGCAATAACATGTTGGTTATAGCTTTATGTTGAGTCAACGCTATTGAGCATAAAATTTATCTAAAATAAAAGTAGCCTACGTTACTCCTTATTACATCAGCTACCTGCCAATAAAAGTCCCGTCAAAATCGGTACAGCCATTTCAGAGATTAGCCGGAGCAAACAGACAGACAGACAGTCTTTATTGGCAGGTAGTTGATGTAATAAAGAGTAACGTAGGCTACTTTTATTTTAGAATTTTTTTATGCTCAATAGTGTTGACTCAACACTAAGCGATAAACCGACATCCACGCGGGCGGAGCCGCGGGCAACAGCTAGTTATAGTATAAATTCGTATTACGTTACTCATTAAATAAATGACCATAGGTAAGGCGCGGCGATTGTTGTATTGTCAATACTTATCTACTGATTCCATTGATACGGCGCACTTGTTCATTCTCATTACCCACGAGCCACGAGACCTTACACTTGTCATATTTACCTTGGAACCTACATATTTTTATAATAAATAATTATAGTAGGTATTTTATTATACCATAAACATTGAATTTGAATATTTTTGATATAATTTAGTAGTCTGACATAGGTTGTACCTTGTAGGTAACAAGGCACAGCCCCCACGGTCACACATGCAGGTACCTGAAGGCTGATATAAACAGTAGAATAGCGTTATGTCAGTTATAATAACTTCTATGTAACAATTAACATTATAATCATGACCATAAAAACTTTAAAGTTCACCAAATGCTTTGTCTGCGGCGCGGCGATGCGGCGATGGCATTGCACAAGAATGTTGATTGAATTGCTTTTTAATAAATCATGGCGAAGCGTGCCGTAACTCCCAATGTCGAATCATTAAATATTCTTATAATTATTGTGTATTTATTGAACTTTGGTTAAGAATACAGTCCGCAACAAAAGTTTTAACAGTGGACTTCATTCTTAAGAGGCTTCGTGTAGTTGCTTATGACAAGGCGGGCCCTGAGCGTATTTCCTGTGCTACAGTACCTACCTAATAAATTAACTATTAATAAGAAGGTCACAGGGTACTTACGAATTTGCCACAAGTCTTTACACTAATCATGTTATTGATATTATATTATTAAACTATCATGGTCGCTCACATTACGATTAGAAATATCTAGTTGGAGGAGGTAGGACACGACGGTATTTCCGCCCAATAGAGCATTCCGATTGGGGAAATACCTTCGTCCTACAGAATACCTGGGCCATAATAATCTCGTGTTGTGCTCCTGGCGGTGAGTAGGGCAGCCAGAGTTCACTGGAAAGTTTTTGTGCTGTCTGTGGGAAGACCAAAGGCTTGTTCTGCTTTATCTTCTACACTGACGGCACAGAAACACTGTGCCTAAAGGGTCAGCAGCGCGAGTGTGACTCCTCTTTTGTTGTACACATCCATACGCCACGGTAATCCCTTTCTAGGCACACAAGTGGACTGTGTGCTTGTCTGCCATCTAATTGGTATAAAAAATATCGGGAAACCGGAAGCTCAAAACAATACTTCAATTTCAACTTACTGTAGTGGCTTTTGTGGAAGTCCACCACAACTTCGCCAATGTCATGTGTCAGAAAGATAAACTGTCAAATGATACACAAAAAGGATAACATAGACGAGCCAAAGAAATTGAATTTTAGAAAGCTGATTGAATTGAAATTTAGAAAGCTTAAAGAAAATCTGATAAACAACAAGCAGAACTGGGATTTAAATTGAAAACTCTAAAAAACATTTACACACATATAAACATATATTTATATATAAAAATATGTTTAGACATATAGAATTAAATGAGTAATTAACAATAGCAAGTAAATAAGGATAATTCTAGAAAGAATAAAATATAAAAATGAATCAAGTTTTAATATTTCATCGTTTCTAGTAATTATTATTATAGTATTTACAATTTAATTTTATTAGCATTGATATATCTACCTAGAACATTAACAGAAGGAGTAAAGACAAGCGATAAAAGAGATTTAATAGAAGTAAGTAGGGCGAGGAATATTAGAAGGAATAATATCATAAAGAGAAAACCTTGTCCTAGGACAATAAAAAAATATGTGGTCCACATCTCCTTCGAAAAGACCACAATCACAAATTGAACTATCCCTAATTCTAAGTTTGGCCAAGAAAACAGGAGAACATAAATGGTTCAGTCTTAACCGACATATTGTGGAGGTGGTAGATTTATGAAGATTAGAAAATATAAAGAACCAGGGCTAGCGAAGAATTTCAGGCTGAATATCACCATAATATTTGCCACATTCTAGACCATGAGTCAAATAGATTTAAATTTAAAGACACGCAAATATCATGAGAGTACACTTCGGGATAATCAATAGAACCAGTATGAACAGCATTTTCAAAACAATACTGTGTACTTAAATTACTCGATATCTCAAATAGTAATGTTTGTTGATATGTTTATTATAAGAACAATGACAATAAATTAATGATGGCTTGCATGAAAGGATTGATGACAGTAAAGGAAGGATGGAGTCAAATGGCGTACTGTTGTCTCTGCCCACCCCGGAAGCAAATAGGCGCAAGCGTAAATATATTTTTAAATAGATAACGCTGTAAGCAAGTTTGTATTCTAACCAAGATTCCCATTAGGCGAATTGTCCAGCTTAACCGAGAAGTTTTAATATCTTTATCTTCCTATCCTACCGGAAGTCCTTTAATACCGTCAAACTTATTATAAATGACGCTCAGCTTAGGTACCAAACCGTGTGCTTTGTTTACCGCCTAAATTGAATAAAAGGATTAACTTAATATCAAATTATTACTGAAGTACATTTGGTACATGTACTAAAATGAAAATGCTTATAGTTAAAGTGATCTGTGAATACTTATTACTAACAAAATGTGTACTTAGCTGGAATTATTAAGCACTGTTGCTCGTGATTGTACATCGCTAAAACATTTCGGATGACGTAAAGCCGGATTACCTAGATTTAGTGTTAGCTTTAACCTTCGGTTAGCTTCAGTGTAGATTAGAAAAATCTATACTAATATTGCAAAGATTACGTTTGTTTGTTTGATACTACTGATTTGAAATGAAAAAAAATTGTGTTGAATAGTCCGTTTATTGAGGAAGGATAGACTGTATATCATCATGCTACTACTCAAGGGAGTAGAGCAGCAATCATAAAAGTGAACAAATCCAACAGGTCCCCATAAGCTATTTGAAAAGTAATAAATTGCGGGCTTAAGTAAATGACCTTAAGTGCATAACAATAAACTTAAGGTGATACTGGGTTTCGAATTATCCGGTCCGCTAATCTTTAATATTACACATAGAAATACTAAAAACGTTAAATGTTTTATATAACATATTTTTCTTATAAACCACTTTACAATATATTTATATAGTATAGATAGAGCCGTTTGGAGTAGAAACGTTTGGGGCGTGGGGTCCGAGCGCCCGCAATCTCTTCAGGGAGATTGCGAAGCGTATGGTCGACGCTTCTTGTGACCAGAGGTGCTGGCCTTTTAAGAAGCTCAGAGAATAAGTATTGCCATACAACGTGCAATGCTGCCAGTCTCCTGGGACCGCTACCACAAGAGGAATTCCACGACGCATTTTAACTTTTGTTATATTAATTATTTTCTTTAATTAATGTTTATACTACATTAATGTATATTAGTGTATTATAATAGATTTAATTAAACATGATATATCTAAAGTAGTTAATCTACTATATTCTATAGCATATACTGAATTCTATTTAATACGATTTGTACTCACTTAAACAAGTGCCTAAAAAAAAGTTTAGTTAGGTAGGTACTTAATATATCGCATCGATAGAAAGAGATGCAGACGTTAGATATCATTGTAGTAGCAGCGAGTGACAGCGACGCGTACCGCGCGACCTCCGGCGCGGCCGCGACCTTGGGAGTGACACAACTTAATAACTCGCATAAATACATAATCAAAAAAGGGTACAAAAGACTTCCGGTTCGAGCGGAACGGAAATGCCGCGGCGGGTGCGGCCGTATCCCGGCGGTTAGGGCGATCGAGTGGTCGCAGGTCGCGGGTTCGAATTCCAGCCGACGTGAACCAACTAATAACACAAGTAATGTAACTTAACCGACTTTAGTTACGTTAGCTTGGCTATAGTTTGTCTCAAAATATTTTTTAATCTATACTTAGAAAAGTATTATAATGTGCTTGTTTGCTACCCTAGCAAACACCAACCTCACTCTTGCCCACCAACTCACATGTTAAACATGTCCATAGTACCTACTTACCTACCGAAACCCTCGTGCTTACATTAAATGGTCACAGAGGATAAAGAAAACCAGTGTGGTATATTTAGGTATAAGAAGAAAACAGCTGAACGTATATTTTTTGAAAGTGAAAACAGAAAGCGACATCTATACTCCGTAGTGAAAACCTAGTAAGTCACACTATTTATAACTAGATGGCGCTAAAAGTACAAATTGGTCGATATATTATATAGATGGCGCTCTAAGGTTCGTAAGCCTCGTCCTCCTAATGAAATGGTGCATCCACCTGAAGGTTCCGAAGTAGAGTAGCTCGAGTATAGCCACTATCGGCGTCCCGGCCACCACCATCCACTGCGTGCTTAGAAACGCTATAATGAAACATAATGTCGTATAAGTGGCTATGTATAGTGATGATTCATTTCTAACATTCGTTCGGTAGTTGAAATTAAGGAGGTACAAATAAAGATAGTCTGATTGAATAGGATAGGACTGTAGCGGTTACATGCCTACCAGTGTTCGGACTAAACATACCGAGAACCTCGTACCAAGTGGTGTGGGCTTCCAGCCAGTAGGCTCGGTGAGGCGCCGCGGTGTAGAACAACCGGATCGTAGTCGAGTTGATCAGGCTTAGGCCCTTGCTGTGTAAACATAATTATATTCACTTTTTCAGCTAGTCATATGCTGGCCGACCCAGTTTCTATCCAGTCAACTTAATACATCATGGTTCTCACGTTATTCAAACAATTGCATATTCATAACTTGTCACAGCGCCTGCTCAAATATAAAAGCAATTATTCTCACGGTGTACATTATGAATGAGAAAAACAAGGAACTACTTAATATTATTTGGAAGGTAATATTAATTGAAACACCCACCTATTGTTAATTCATCTCTGTCTAACCCTCCAGGGATAAAGGCGTGATTATATGTATGTATGTATGTATTAATTGAAAAATGTCATCACAAAGGGCGCATTGTCACTCCGTTTTTGCGAAAAATACTCCAGGACAAGTCCCATCAATGAAATGATGTTGCTCTATACTAAAATTAGTGTCGCCTCAAAAATTCACAGGGGTGCCTACTTGTAGTTTTGGCCATGAGACGACAAATGATTCAAGCCAATTTTATGTCGTAGTCACTGTTATACCACTTACATATTACATTATATCCTTAAAGTTAATATTAAATGAAAAAGAGTTCATTACATATTTTCATTCACTCTACAAGATACCATTTAAGTTTAGACTTTCATCGCATGAGAGTAAAGTTCAAAATAAAAAGCACTGTGTGGAGTGTCAGTGATATGACACTGGTTTCATTATGCCATAAAATTATCAGATTCGGAGCCCAGGTAGAAGACATGAGGGGGTCAACCTCACTATAAATAAGTAATTGTGTTCTCACGTCAGTGAATTCCGATGCATAGCCGCGCTCTCCCGCGCCTCCACGTAGGAGACGCGGGCGGCGTACAACTGGCGGGCGCACGACACGCGACAGCCCTTGCACTCCATGCCGTCCTTGAGCTCCTCGGATATCTGCGGGTCGTCCTCGTTGGCGCTGAACGGGTACAGGTACAAGAACTTCTCTGAGGAAATGGAAGATCAAAAAACTTTAACAGTATCGGTCATATTGGGGTGAAGGCTTTAGGTACTGCTTTTGAAGAACTTGTTCAGGCGGCGGCGTTGCACAATCGCTATTCCATTGCATCAACAACAGCATAAACATGATCTCTCCATTTGAAAAGAAGCGGCGGCGGTGGTGTATGGCATGGGACAAGATGTCGAACTGGAAACGAGGTTGCCTGTTTTAAACTAAGTACTAACACAAGTTAAGTATACCGGTTTGCTAGGGGGATGAATGAGTATATCTACAAAAGACACAGCATTTCTAAAAATTACAAAAAAAGGGTTGTGTAAATGAAAAACGCATTTTGTGTGAGCTGCAGCACGCCAAGCACGCCAGGCAGCCCGACTGGCCCGCGCCTTACGTACTCGCTACCTCTATGCTTGTTGAGGCAGTGCAGGGCCCGGGGCATGCCCACGCGCTCGCGGTCGCCCTGCAGCGTGCCAGGCAGCCCGGCTGGCCCGCGCCTGCCGTATTCGCTACCTCTGTGCTTGCTGAGGCAGTTCAGGTCCCGGGGCATGCACACGCGCCGGTGGTCGCCCTGCAGCGCTGCATGTAACGTGTACGGCACGCAGCCGCACAGCGCCGCGGCCGTGTCGCGCCGGCAGCGCGCCAGGCACTCCGACTGGCCCACGCCTGACGTACTGCAGCCACGCTGCGGGACACGGGGGTTATAGTTGTTGAATTAACTTGCAGTATAAATAAGTGCAGAACATTCAAGGTAAGCTGCTATTCCACATTCGCTCAGTAGGTGGAGAGCTGCATCCTGCCCTGAAATCACGCTGGTCAGCATGTATACTACATGCCAACATCTAAACACTCTGTTCCACCACAAAGTTCCATTCCTAAATTGAATAGGGATTTTTTAACTACAGTACAAATTGTAATTATTTGATTCTTGAAGATCCAGGGTCAAAGGAATCGGTTATACTTACGTACTCATCACTAAAGTACTTGACGTCTTCGCTGGCCCGCTGCGTCATGACTCTGACGTTGAGGGCGAGGGTCTGGTTGCGCGGCACGGGGTACATACGCACGTCGCCACTCTCCAGCAGCGGGTACTCCGAGCCCTCGAATAATAACATCTACAAAGAACATTATTCACCTAGGAACTAAATGTGTGCAAGCTACAGGTGAGTACTGATACCACCTGCTGAACAATACTCGTTAGGTATTTTGCCTCTCTACTCGGACATCGGAAGTCTGGTAGTGACAGGTGGAGCCGCCTATCACCCTAGCAGAAATAGGCCGCGGCTCCCCATACCCGGGGACTAGATGGGGGGCTCCTTGATCCTGAAGAGGGCCTGCTCGAAAGAGATGGCCTCCAGCAATCTCACCTCCAGTAACCTACAACCCTCATAAGTCGTCCCTTTTAGTCGGGTCAAGTCCGACATTACCTCCCTCCCAGGCTACGGCGGGGGAGGGTATCTGTGGAGATTTATTGCAAGATAAAAGAAAGGTATTAGGCCCCTAAATAAACTTGTAAAACTGCACCAGAATCTAGGATTAAAACTTGCTCCATTTTACAAAGATGTCATATTATTGATGTTATTGGCAAAAAGGGAAAGATATACCTGTGTGCACAGAATTACCTACACCTTGCTTAAGCTGAACTAAAACTAAACTAAACTAAAGTTTATAATTTTGTGTTTTATTGTATACTCTTGGAGTTTCCGTAGGTTAACCGCCTGCCACTTTATTGACATAGGTAACAAACATGATTCTCTAGATAGGGCTAGATATCCCGGGCACATTATTTCTTATACTTATTCAACAGTAAGAGAAGCACCTCTGCGCCGTGCCAATTGCGGCGCCAGTACATGAAGTCGTCACTATTTTCAGTGATAACTACTCCGAGTCCGTAGTCCACTCCAGTCAGGTCAAGGGCCTGTGGCTTGTTCTTCGCGTCTGCCGCACTAAGAAGAAAAAAAATACATAATTCCATTAATGACAATTATCCGTTTTGATATTCTCCATGTCTGCATGGTGCCTGGCAATATTGAATACAAGGGTCTCCAAGAGTCTCCACGCAATATGAAATATGCAACATATGAGGACATTGGTCATATAAAAGTGTCAAGTTAATGACAATAGATTCACACGATTCACCCATAAAATCGAAAAAATATACTTTGGCGAAATATGTGTAACCTAGTCTTATGGATATACTCAAGTCGTTAAAGTACTTAACTGTGAGCTGCAGAGTTGATCAGTAATAAAACTGCACTCACTAGTATCTAGAGTTGAATACGCAGCAGAAGCCAAGCGGCGTGACTCTGGGAGCGAACAGTGAGTCGCACGGCACGACGCGACCGCGCCAGCTGCAGCGCTCCAGGAGCGAAGGGCATGGAGGGGATAACTGCTCAGATTAGTACGATGTAACAAAACTAGATTAGTAGCTAATGAGTTTCAGAATGGAAAGAAATATCGTCGGGGTAATGCCAATAATTATGGAAAATGTTGTAAAATATATAGATTTTAGGAGTGTTGATTGAGAATAGCCTTACACACCCTAAACATGACGTCGGTAATATTGAAGGGATTATCCACATCCGACAGGAACTGGTCAAAGTCGTATTGCAGCGTGGGATACGTGAAGAACAGCAAAACACCCAGCAGCTGCAGATTCTTCTCTATGTCACTCCAACTGTAGACTTTCTTATGGTTCTCGGGGTGGCTGGACAATAAAAACGACTAATGATACATTTCGTCGCTCAGTGCAAATATTTGTATGCATGCACAGTGGTTGAGTGCTACCGTGCCTCGAAGAGCACGTCAACTGTCGGTTCCGGTTGTCATACAAACGTCTATGGTAGTTGTTATATAGAGGAAATGGATTAAAGGTAAAGGCTGATCACTCGCCCGGTCAAGAGCCCCTACTGGAAGTAGTAGTAATAGTGCATTTTCAGCAGTTGCAGATATCAGCTATTCAGGGCAGGTTCAGTTGTTGTATAATATGTAGAAACACCCAAACTAATCAATCAATCAATTAGCCCATCGCAGTCCACTGCTGGACATAGGCCTCTCCCAATGTTGGGAAGCTTTGGCTATTATGTCCACCGCTACCCAAACTCGTACAAATAGACAAATCAATGAAAGGTTATAGGCACATCCATCTAAGATGAGACTTATTTTTTTATGTGCGATAAATCTCTACGGATACCTTCCCGCCGGAGCTGGTGGGAGAGGTTATGTCGGACTCGAACCGACCAAAAACGCACGTCGTCTGTGGGTCATTGTTGGTTGCCGAAAGTAAGTTTGATAACTTGAACCCGTGACAATTCCTTCCTAGTAAAGTTAGTATACTATAACAAACTCTAATTTAATAATAAAAAAAAAGCTGATATGCACTGAAAGAGGAACTCCGTATAGTTGTGCAGTGCAGGTCTGCTGATGACGTTGTTGCTGCAGAGCGCCACGGCGGGGAAGCTCACGTCTGTGAGGGGGGCCGCCGGGAGCTGGTTGATCTCCAACGGCGGGGTGGTGAGGAACTCGTGGCAGTTGTAGGAGAATATCACTATACCTGCTCCCATACTCAGACAGAGCAGCGAAACATAGCAATATCTGAAAGCACTTTATATTTATTGTTGCTAAATGAGATATACAACTTATTTCCTAGCCTCATGTGATGGAATCCGTTTTTAATCAGGGTCACAGAATACACACTGGCGGGCGGTGCAATGATAGAATGTAGCTGTGAGCATCATGTCAAACCATTCTTCTGAACACAAGCCATTGGCAGGCGGTAACACAAACATTCACGGAGCTTTAAAAAAAAATCATAGGCCGGCAACGCATGAGAGCGTGCTGGAGTTGCAACCTTCCATAAGCAAATATATAAGAACTTTTCAAGGTCTCAATTTTCGTATTGGTATAAATGAGTTGTAAATAAATTAGTTTTCTTTACCTCTCCAACTTGTTGACACCTTCCATATTAATATACTTAACCATTGGTATGGAGCAGTTCTTTCTGAACTCGACAGCCGTGTCCACAAAGCTCTCGCGCAAGATCTTCTCGTATTTCAGGCCCGGGTGCTGACCGAACTCATTGCACCGAGACACTTTGATCCTGGGCTTCTTCAGTTTTTGCGACCAGTTTTCCGGGTCTACCGTGCGCATATTTGACGATATAGTAGAATTTTAGAATTTTTCGATGGAAATATGGCCAACTTTATATGGAGTGTTGTGACTAATAAGCTAAAACTAGCTGTGATTCACGTACTATACAGTAAGTATGTTACAATAGCGTGTCTAAAAATATTAATAGTTTATAATAATTAGCAGTTTGAAGCTAATTAGAGCCTGGTAAATTCTGACTTGTATCTATAATCGATATCAAACTATTCAAGTACACGCAAATCGTTTGAAGCGTTGGTCCTCAACGTACCTTGGGCGGGGCTATACCAATATGGACTCCCATAGAAATAAAAATTATAGTGTACGAAACATAAATGACTAATTTCCTAAAAAGTTACACAAGCTGAGCGTTAACTCTTTTATTATGTGATAATTGTCAAGAACGACCCACTTATCATCAGGAGTTCTCCAAGGAACATTACTGGGACCACGTTTATTTAAAATATTCATGTAAGACATTTGTATGAGCTTTATAAATAGCCGCGTGGTTCCTGGGAGAGTTGACTTTGGGTATGCGTATAGATAGTAATACTGTGCTTTGGACCACCCCATCTCTTCCTATGCAATGTCATACAAGGCGACTTAGTGACAGGACTGTTTAACATCAACATATCTCAGCCTCAGATTCATGGCTCGTATCAACAATAGTGCCCGAAATACGGCAATAGAACACAATAATTGATGAAATGTGAGTGTTAATTAACCTCTTCCTAACCCTCCGGAGATAAAGGCGTGATTATATGTTACATACATATAATCACGCCTTTATCTCCGGAGGGTGTTTATACATAAATTCAAGAATAATCTTATAAGCTGTTGAATGCAAACAGTTATTGAAATAGGGTTGTAAACATATATTTATAAAAGTTTAAGGATCCAAGGTTTAATCCTGAAAGAGTTAAAATGTAGATTCTATGACAGTCAACTTCTCAAATTTCTAGGTATTACTTAATGACAGGATATGCAGTGAAATAAAATAGCAAAGTATTAATAAAAAATTGTGTTTTATTGACATCAATATTGAGACTGATAACTTCAATGATAAATTTAATACGAAATATTTGGAACAAATATGTTAACATTGGTATTTGATACAATAAGTTATAACAATGTACAGACTATAATTACTTAACTACACGAGTTTAGTAAACAGAGCAAACACACACACAAGTACATATAGTGTATATATTATAGTGTATATATTAGGTAGTCAAAAATACAAGCCTATCCCAGTCCACTGCTGGACATAGATCTCTCCCAATGTTGGGAGGCCTTGGCCCACTGTTCCCACGCTGGTCAGGTAGATAGCGTATAAGTAAACTAGTAAACAATTAATAATTTATGTAAATATTCCATCAGCTCAGTTTAACAGTTCATTTTAAATGTATATGAAACGCCTTGGATTATTTCGGTAAATAACGGTTAATTCGGTAAATTCACATAATACCGAATAAAGTCGTGTAATTAATTAATTAAGTTGCATCTAATTTGTACCAGAACAAATAATAGGCATCAAATCATTAATTCCTACTGATATCGAAATTTTGCCATAAATATCATTATTTAAAATATTTTATAGGTATCTCCATTATATAAAAAAATATAGTTATATACTTTATAAAAAATATACTTTGTATGTTAACTATCATACAAGTAGGGTTCAGTTCTCAAGAGAGCGCCACGAACGTTCGTCGAACAAACAAAAAGTACTACATCTGCCCCCCCCCCCCTGCCCCATCCTCCCCCATCGCATGAGGGGCGAAACAAAATTATCTAAAACAACATTAAAACTAAATCAACAAGCGGTAACTTACGTCCTACAAGCCTTTGGCTCCTCAATACTGAACTAGAAATAAATTACCTTGTAATTATAGCCACACTTTGATATCTCGGACATACGCTTGTCCTGTATCGCAGGCCTTTCATTCATTAACTAACTATCTTTGGAAAGTGAAATATTTGGGCGACGATTTCGATACAATAATAAATTTTATAATACGAACTTACAATTTTTTTGTAAATTTAGAGCTTAGTAGAGTTTAGTTTAAAAACTGATTTCCCAAGAGCTCTTTCCGAGACTTATGAACAATAAAAAAAAAGTCGACCCAGGATCTGGGACATGCAGGTATATCAGAACCGTAGCAGCACATGATTTTTTATTACACGCATAGTAGTAGTGTACAAAGTCACTTTGAATGAAAGAGACATGACTATCTATGTCGCAGTAAAGGTTTTCCCTTCATCAAGTGGATGACATCAACCAATCACGACACGCATATCGTAGACACTGTTACCTTGCTTTCACAAAAACACTTCTGCAATAATTGGTTACAGTTCTAGTGTATCACATCATGTTGTGTGATGTGGATATACAGAAAAAGCTCTTCGTGAATAATGTTAATATCTTGAACACATTCAAAACACGTTTTCAATTTTACTAAGCGATCTCTATACCTGCACCTGACGTAAAATTGATCATGTACGTTAATAGGGCGACACAAATGCACCGGTTCAACACTTTCGTTATGTTTTGATACAATCGTAATATTAACTAATTAATGCATTTATTATATTTTTTCACATTGTTGTGTGATTTCATTACTATTTGGTTCAGTCATAATATAATTCATGACTAAGTAAGTTTTTGCGTAATATCGCGTTTTCTAAAGGACTTTATTTTATGCTATATATTAATGTATAAACAATGCTGTATTAGTCCGGTACTATCGAACCTGTGAAGTGATAGTTAAGAATACTTTTAGAATTCCTTTTCTATTTTTCTCCTAGCGACACGATCATCTCGAACGCACCCAGTACTGGGTACCGTCATAATTACGTATTTAACAAATACGTCAAAAATAATTATATTCCGGTACAGTACATCTGTACAATATCATCATCATTTACTATATTTACAGGTGTCGTCGTATATTCTTGTTTAAATAGGGTCTACGTCGGCGAGAGCTGCGACGATTAGCTCGGAGGTCAGCCGGCGGCGGGGAGATTCAGGCCACGGACAGACTCGCTGGGCGAGCAG
The DNA here is from genome assembly GCA_963662185.1 of Eilema griseolum. Taxonomy (NCBI): domain Eukaryota; kingdom Metazoa; phylum Arthropoda; class Insecta; order Lepidoptera; family Erebidae; genus Eilema; species Eilema griseolum. The sequence continues at coordinate 344,081 of OY759244.1, forward strand.
CACAGCCGGCCGGGGAGGTCTGCACCGGAGGGCCCGCGCTGCGCCCGCGCCGTCACAGGCGCGCCGCCAGCAGGGCGCCCAGCAGCAGCGCCACGCTGCTCGCGTGAAAGGGCGGCGACCGCGACAGGATGCTCTTCCCTGTGGGCGGTGGTAATAATTTCATGGTAAGTATGAACAATAAGTTGGGGAAGTTTGGAATGTAGTCAAGGCGCTCACATCGCTCGGCGAGCTTCCGGTGGCAGCAGCAGTTGCGCAGGCGCGCGTACTGCGCGCAGTCGTGCGCGGCGGGGCGGCAGCGGCGCGCGCCCACGTAGCAGGTGTGCGGCAGCCAGGGGAAGGGCTCGGCCACGAAGCGCCGCTCGCAGCAGCAGTGGTCCGCCAGCACGCGCGCCTCGCAGTACGCCAGGTCGCGCGCGCTGCACGCGCCGCAGCCCGGCCGGCTCGCCGGCACTGCGCACGCCACCACACCCAACGTTAAGGACGAGGTCGTTTCTCGTTAACCATCACACTACAGGCTCCAGGTAGTCAAAAATGGAATGATGTCAAGTACTGGGGGTTCGGCACGGCATGTCATTTTCACTCGTACTTCTCTATCAGATATCATCTCCCCTCCTAACCCTTTCGTTTCGACTCCTTGACATAATCCGTCCACATGTTTTTAGGGCTTCTTAGGTTTTAACCGGTAACGATGCTCGTTAAAGGTATCAAACGGGAGTGAGTAAACACAAAAAAGTGATCCTACATTTACTGTGGTACCGACAAAGTCCATATGTTTCCTTATGTATCTGTTATGTACAATTATAACATTAACTCGTGAGTACAGGCAGTACATATACTCTCTCACACGAATCTACACGTGGCGTGGGTACTCCTTGCGTTACCGTGCGAGTAACATTACAATGCATGTACTGCGTAAGAATTGCTACATAATTTTTTATTTTCTTCTGGCAGCATACTTAGACGCTGTAGGTATCGTACGATATAACACAATACTGCACTCAGACACTAAACTAGATATTGTCATAATTAACCTACCTACGTGTATATTATTTTACTCCTTTGTATGTGAGATGCACATCTTGTAAATATTAAAACCACGTACGTATGAAGAAACTCTAACCATTTGGACTGTATTCACGAGATTTTAGTAACAAAAGTGACTTTCTAAGGTTATGTGGACTCACTAAGCTCACCTTGCAAGCCGGTGCACCTACTGATCGCACAATTAGATGTAACGCTCACGTATCGTAGAGGAAAAATGTGATAGGAAAAGAGGAGAAAATCCAGGTTCAGTCACATCCATCATTGGAATACAGAATATTAATAAGCATCGGGGAGTAGGTCGAAAAGGAACCCCACAAATACGCTAGAGATAGAAGTGCACCGGGTGTGCCTCGACTGGTGACATAACCAGTCAGCAATGGCAACTGCCTCTGGCAGTCGCGACACATATTCGCACACTACGAATTCGTGCACTGTGAACAATAGCTACGTCGCCTTGTGCGGACGTGCGTCTAGGCGCAAATGCGTCCTAATGAGTTGCAGTGAAGTGATACACGAGCAACTCACGTCCGCGGTGCATCAAATAGATAGAACTATTAATATGCTATCTTCAGTTTCATCTTAACCTCACCTTACGGTGCCGTCGACATAGACACAGACTCTTTCAAATAATATACGTCATCAACATCAAGTTTATTCAAATAATACTCATCAACCGCTAAGAATTTCCCAACCCAGATTGGGTCGGCAGCTACTTAACTGCGATACAGAAACTTCGGCATTTTCCGTGAAGCGACTGCTATCTAATCTCCACATCTCCACGATCCATTAGCGACATCGAAGTTCTCTACTTATACAGTTGTCAGACTTTTTAGGGCTCCAACTACCCGTAACGACGTAACGAATATTCGTACGGCAATCGCGACCGACGACTTAACATTCCTCTCCGAAGCACAGAGGAGTCTCAATGCCTTAAGAATGGTCTCCCATCTTATGAACGACTTACCTAGTGTGGCTTAACGTTGCAATGTATTAACCTACTCGTTAACCAATTAGGCACGAGTCCCTACGAATGTATCTATCACATTTATCATTATATGGAAATTCCTTCATTTGTCCTGAATACAATAGAAATAGAAATCTTTATTTGCATGAAACACAATGTAGATGTTACATTGTTGGTTTCTGAAAGAACGGCGTGTCTCGCCGATCTATCGGCATGCAAACTTTGTCTTGTTTCAGTTCTTTACAAGATCAAAAAATTTACATAATTCATTAGACGGTAGGTAATTATTATACAATATTATGAATTATAAATGTCAATTTCGATAATAATTTATTAACATTTATTATCCAGAAATTCATTGATTGTGTAAAAGCACTTTTCAGTCAACCATTTAAACAATTCCTTCGTAAATTTTAGAAAAGGTAGGTCTAACTCTCTTAGGGTTACTGGTATGTGATTGTAAACTACAACTATTATACCATTACAATTACTTTGATTAAAAGTGCTTGCTGGCCTGTACAATACTCGGCTTTGCACTTCAAACGCTTTTCAAAGCTTCAAACGCTTCGCAACGCTGTCACGTCTTTAAGAAGAGTCTGAATCTTGCCCCTCTAGACAATTCGAAATTCGTTGGCCGGCCATCTTATTGTATTGCTGGTTCATATTACGTTGTTGGTTGGTCAAAGGTATTGATGTAAATTACATTCGAGTTTATACCTTCATCTAACGATGCATATCCAATCTTCCCACAGAGTCCCGAGTGCGATGACTGATAAAACTACCATGCTAATCTTTGTTATCACTGCGGGCACTCGCGTTATCAGCTCAGCTAATTAAATATTAACCGAAAGTGGCTGAACATTAAAGCTTTGCTCATCGACCACTTTACGTGAGACCTACATATTTGGTGTTGTCATTGTAGATAAGTAAGTAGGTAGCCATTTCTGTATCTGGTCCAAGTTTTCTACTCTAAGGAGACGAATTTGCAGGCGCCATGTATACTCGTAACATGAAATGTATCGCCAATAATATTAACAAGGTAGGACTTGATGAGAGAAACATTTAGCTGCTTTATCAATGTTATTACAAATCTCCTTAACAATTTTTTCATAATATGATATATATAAACCTAATACAAATATTCTCTCCTTAAGTCTAGGGAATAGATCAAACTTGTATCGTATTTAACAGCGCGGACAAAACCTTATTATCATTATATCAATTAAATTTAAAGTTGCAAATAAAATAAAAAAAATTACGCACAGTCCATTTTCAATAAAAAGACAACAGAGCACATAGACAAAGGTCAGTCCGTGAGGGTGACAAATCGAAGGACAGTCGATCTATCGATCACAAAAACTTCATCAGAGCTGGTCAGCCAGCCGTGACCGGCGGCGGCGAGGTTTGCGTAATAGCTATACGTGAGGTAGTGCTGGCGATACCTCCTTCCTGTGTGGTAAACTTGTGATTCATTAATTGCACCTAATAGTGTGATATGTATGTGGACAACCGAATTAATAGCACTATTGATCAATCGTAATCACAGAGGCGGTCCCAAATCAATGAAGGCAGTCCAATATGACACAGAGCAAAAATCTTAGACGTTTTGCTGGTTAGTGACCATATTTGTTAACCAATATTAGTTACTTAGTTACGCATAATGAGGAGTAAGTTTAGCCTTCGTGCTGTAAAGCCTAGCCTTACCTACTAACAGAAATCCAATAATACTCTAAAGATTCATCTAAATAATTTTAAGCAAAGAAGCGAACGTAACATAACATATTGTGGCAGTTATCTTTCGCTGATTGGAATAGGTATACCTCAGACGGATTAGCCTTACGTTTACGCTTCTGTGAATGTGTGTATAACTGAATGAACAAATTACTAAATTCAATTCAATTATTTACAATGTAGGCAGCGAGGAATTCCGAATTATATCCCACATTAAGTTTATTATGTTTTCGCCCCCACCAGGTCGTTGGTGACTAGGCTGTTTATTTTCAGTCAGATAGAGAACAAATCACTTTATGTGGCGCCCGCTTTAAAAGCTAAGCTGAAAACCATGTGGTTTTTAATAATCTCTTTAATAATTTATCTGTGATAATTTCAACTAGAAATATTCACTTCCTAGCTTGCAGTCGGTAGCTGCATTTAGCAATAAATATAAACGAGAAAAGGCCCTGATAATAAAAACTCACGGCCACGGTTTTCTAACAACCTTGTTACGTGTATCATGCTCGATTGTTTAGTATTTATCGCAATACTGAATACAATTATAACAGGTAATAGGATAATAATCATTGTAGTTGATTTTGCTCAGGGTACCCTTGCGACCCTGGGTCAGTCGAGATGTGAGGGATATGCCAGCGGCAATCAGACTCCTAGCAATTTATGACCAAAGACAGTGTAGGTACTGTTTTAGCCAGTTTGAGAGCAATGTAACCACCCTTTTCGACACCTGTGGGGAGAAGAGAAGGGTGGATATCCGATGGTAATTTCGCATTAAAGTAAGGATACCATGCAAGAGCACGAATCGATTTTAGTCTGGCCGTTGCTACCAATCGTTAACGTGCAAAAGTCTATTTGTTCTTATAAATGTGATATCATTTGATTATCTAAAAAAAGTATAACCAAAGAATATCATACAATGAAACTGCAACACGGAATGCACTTCATCGGTCATGAAAAGTGTTTTAGCATTGAGAGGCACAATGCTGTGACAGAGTGCACCACGCCCCGCGGCCTTGGGCCTGCAGTGGGCCGTGGGGTACTCCACTACGTTATTATGTCCATACGACCTTCGCACAGCTATAATTTGAATACCATCGTATGGCAAATGAGTGGTTGTGCGCCAGAGAAAAAATCTAATTAGGGATATTTAACGTTACAAGGACTTATGGAAAAATAGGAAATCTGTCAAGTCACTGGTGGTAGTAAAAAACTTTTTAATAGGTATATTCCTCACAACACAATCCATAGAGACATTTAGTTCAACAGGGAGCCTAAATCGCCCCGGCCGGGGTGCGAGGGAAACAAAACGACCCACAGGCGGCGTGCGTTTTAGTCGGTTCGCGTCCGACATAACCTCTCCCACCGGCTCCGGTGGGGAGGTATCCGTGGGAATTTTGCGCACGTAAAAAACAAAAGGGAGCCTAGATCGCTGAGGTATGCTCCTGTTTAAAAAATACCAAGACTCACAATTTGCTAATGCTTTGTCAAGTCTGATAATTGTTCAGGCTTGTTTAGCGGATTTTTGCATATATTTATGTTTGAAATGCCTCAAACCTATTATTAGTTTCAATTCGTCAAGTCTGTTGGTAATAGCAATTGGTCAAATGTTAATTTGTTAAATTTCTTGTAGAACTAAGGCCCTAAAGTGTTAGAGAGGCTACAAGATAATTATGACTCTCCACAAAACTTTTCAACGAGTATGTAAGTTAGTTTCTTGTGTTGTCATTCAGGAGCTAGTAGAGCTCTAATTACAGCGGAATTCACTTTGATATAAATAATTACTCGCTAAGATTTACCCCAATTAAGACGCCATGACGCGGCGATGATGCGCATGCGCTGCTGCACATTACATTCAATTCCTCAACCTTAGATCACGCACATGTCACCTACTATTAAATTCATTCGAACTCTGAGTTTCACATAATGCATTGATCACAATTGCATTCAAAGCTTGCACTTTGGACCCAAGAGTCCGATCACCTATCGGTTCAAGGGTGAAATCGTAAATTACTGAAGTTATGAAAATAAAGTCATACACGCAAATTATTACATTCTCAGGCGACCATATTCGTAAAAAAAAAATAAGTTTAAGGTCGTGCCACTTTCCTTAGAATGTACTTATTGTTTTGTTAGACTAGTGGCAACGACTTCTTGTTTAATACTTTTTAAAGCGTGATTTTTAGTAGTCGGGTTTAAGGTTTTTATTTTTATTAATAGATATTATTTTGGGGCAAGCAACGACTATAATTTATATATATTTATAATGTGCTAATTAAGCCCTTTCAGATAACACCTACCAAATACGGCATGACATATTTATCTCAAATTTATGTTTTAACATAGTACTTTATGACCGCTAGAAGGCGCCATATTAGATTTAGTGATACGTCATATGGCCTATATCCAGCGGACGACCAAGACGCTTCTAACGATACCTCATTTGTCCAGTTCTAATAAGTAGTTGAGGAGCTATGAAAGAACAGATGGACCTACATACATACATACATAGCCTGTCAAAATCATAACCCTCTTTTGTCTTCGCCGTAGTCGGGTAAATAGTTACACTACTCAGTACTCATACCAAAAATATGTATCTTATAAAATCCTATGTGATGTTGTTATGTTGTACTGAAGAAACCTAACACGGGACGTGGTGAATACTATAACATGTATTGTATAACTTAGTGACACTTAGGGACTAAAGCTAAATTTCACCTTCGTATATTTTTGTATTTATGTTAGTATTAATAGGCTTAGGCTTCACAAGGTTGGTGATTCGTTTGTAGGCAGCTGCGTAAAGATGTTTAATAGGATTCCTCAGGACTTGATTAATACGCCGATAAATGAATTTAAAATAGAAGTGAAAAGGACTTTAATGAATAAAGGTTACTATAAAGTGGACGAGTACCTCAATGATCTTAATGCGTGGTCAACATAAGTCTCTTGCTTGCTCGCACAAAATAAATTGGAAACCAAAACAAATTTAAAAAAGAAAAATAATCTAGTTCTAATGTAGTTCGCTGAGTTTCTTGCTGGTATCTTCGCAGTAGAACTAATCTACCGAACCAGGGAAAGAATCATTTTCCAATGGTTTTTTTAACATTATTTAATATTTTTATATTATTTCTTGACATACATAATTGTAAAATTTTGACGTTCATATGTGCTCTTTATGTGCCTAAACTGAATAAATGAAATTGATTCTTTGATTCTTTGAATAAATCTTTCCTTTGTCACACCATTAAGGCCTGGAATTTGTTAGCAGCTCACGTATTACCTTCTTCCTTCAGTCCCGGGTCCTTTAAGCAGGGCGTGAAAAAGCATATGCTAAAACCGTCAAGCTGAGTATCACCATACCATTGTCACATGGTATATGTAAGTAATGGTGACCCTCTTTTCTGAGACTTTGCCTTCAGCTTACCATCAGGCGAGGTGAAGTCTAATTGACGTCTATATTATATACACATAAACATATTTTACTTGTTAATGATTCAATGAAGAACCTACAAACATACAATACGATCAACTCCAATGATATTAAACACAACTGCGTCCAATTACTCTCTCGATCAGCTCCCGCTGATACAATCAATTAACTCCTATCATTGGGAACAATTAACGAAAGTCTTGTCCGTGTGTCAGCTAGTTCGCGTGACTCGTCGGACGCTATGCTTACTCATCATTACCAATCTGGGAGGTTCAGCATTGTGTGTGTTGGATAATGGAGGCGCCTACGACGGTTTTGCCTAGTCGGTTCCGGTGGCCACTGGTGAATAATAAGCTTCGACTTGATGGATAGTCTTTATCGGCACTTAGTCCATAAAAAATTGATTAACGGTATTGAGACTTTCAAGTATGTATAGTTACCAAAGTCATACCCAAGACAATATGGCTGGAATTCGTGAAAGTGAATAAATTGCTAGGAAGGGAATGACTGATAAGATGCCCTCACTGACAGGAATGCATGGATCCGTAAAGGATAAGTAGTCTTATCTGTAAATGTCCCGCATTGATCTCATTGCATGGGCACACTCCAACATCAGATGAATGTACATTAGGTAATGTGCCTAAGTTTACCTAACCCCTTAACATTCGGTGGCGCAAGCAAATGACCTATTCCGGTAATTGAATCCACCTTCTAGATCGTCACATGTCCCGTTTAATCCAGTCGGCCTTGGATGGAGTCGGGCCCAATTTGCAAGATAAGTTTGATGGCGTTTAATTAGAGCCGTGCCGACGTACACGAGTAGAATTATCCTTGCGTCATACGCGCCTCCGTAAGACTAGGAGATGAGCTCATTTAATTGCAAACTAAATGGGGTTGACATATTTATTGTTTAATTTATCTCGATCACTGACAAATTAATTTAAATAATATGCTCAATACCCATACCTAAAATCTAAGTAACAGGAGACGAGACTATTACCAGAATTCGAGTACTTTTAAATGTTTCAGACTCCATGTCACTACTGAACCTAACAGAAAAATTAAATGAAGCACCTTATAACCATTTAGGGTAGGCAGGCATTCTACAAAATACAATAAATTGTTTCTTTCTTTCCAAATATGTCACTTCTGTATTCATTTATCGATATGCGTGGATAAGTATTTAATAATACCACAAAGAAACCAACATACATAGACTAAACACAATAGCTAGGCGCGCTTCGTTGCGCAACCGGGTGGAAATAATATCACTGTCTGCCCCAAGCGTCACTCACTTCGAGATGAAAGTATCCTACGATTATACAGAGCGATCTAGAAATCGTTACTTGAAGCCATTTAAAGGATAGTTCATACCAGTGAATAACAATACTATCGGAATATTCAATAGGTGTAGTTACAACAGGATAAACAAAGTCTGCCACATAGGTAAATTGTCAATGTGCGAAGCTAAGGACCTTATACTGAAGGCATTGCTTACCTGATCTCATGAGTACACGGAAAGCTTTTTGAAACATGTGGTGTGAAGTTAAAAGTTGTATGTTTTAACCTTTTGGTTTGCATATTGCATAAATTTTATATAATGGTGTTTATAAGTAGGTACATGAACTATATCTTACCTACTATTGTAATTACTGAACTGAAAAAAAAAAAGTTTTCTACAGGACAGGCTTAGCCTAGTGTAGAAAGCTTTTGGCAACATTGGAATTGTTCCTATTCAATAGTGCCATGTACGCACCCGGTAAAACTTGTGAATAGTTATTTTTACTTTACTTGCACTATCTATTTAGTGGTTTAGAAACGAGCACAGTTAAATAAAGGGTTGTTTACAGTTATAATCAAACTTATAACACCCCGTCGTTTTTGCGTTGGGGCCGCGGGGGTTTAAAACGGATTAGTCTCTTATATACATTGTTAATTAATTATAAATAAGTACATTGAAAAGTAGTAAGAAATAGTAGTAATATGCCAGGATCGTAGCAAATGGAGATCCGTGATCTCTGTCTACCCCTATAGGAGACAGGCGTGATTTTATGTATGTATGTACATTAAAAAATTCTACTGTTTATTTGAATGACGCATACTGTTTAATCGAGCAATCAAAGCGGCGTGCTGTGCTCTCTGTGAAACTCCCTAATTTAGTGATTTGTGCATTGGCTGGGTAGACTCAAGTAACTCAAGTGTATGTATGAGTAGTTATTTCTCTGAAGTGCCATGGGTGTTAAAGATCAGAGGTGCAATGGAAGGTAAGTAAGTATCACTGAAGCAACCTACCGTCCTCGACATTAAGGGCCCTGGCTGCCTTACGCGCGTCGGCAGTAGACACGTCATGTTCCACGAAGTACTCCTCATAGCGCAGCTCCAGCAGCGTGTCCTCGGCTGCCCACTGCTCGGAGTCGTTGATGCGGGAGGTGTTGCTGCGGCCCGTGCCTACGGACTTCGGAGCCGCTGCGTGGCGGACCTGGACGTAGGGGAACGGGTCGTATTGTAATTATTTTCATTTTAGAGTTACCACAATCATGTAAGTGCCTAAAAAAAGCAATTGCTAGATTAGTGTTATCTTGTCGGTTTGAAGGCCTTAAGAGATGCCTATTTACACTTCGCTTAGAATTCGAGATCATAGAAGGGGAGAAACACGTATCAGTGTTAGTTGATTCCAAGTATAGAAGGCAAAGAAGACAAAATGGACTAAACCACTTGGTTAGAGATGTAAGTGTTGAATTTCAACTCAAATTAACAGGGCTCAATGCTTCGTTCTATTCTCGATATCCTCACCACTTCCATAACCTGTTCTCAATAGTCGCGTTGTTGCCAGGGACAGTGCAGACGGTATCATCAGTATTCTAAAGAATTAACAAGTGAAAGATTCACCAGTACTTCTGGTACGCGGAAGATGACGTCAGCGGCGACCGGGCCCAGCAGTAGCAGCAGTGGCAGCAGCGGTAGTGGCGGCCAGCCGCGCGCGCTCCGCCACCTGGCGCGCCACATACCATCGCCGGAGACGGGACCACCTAAGACCTGAAAATTATTATATTCTATTAACTTCCTTGGGTAATATAGAATCTGCATCCCTACGAACTCGTACAAAATAGACCTTAAGGAAAGTCAGTTTGGATATGGTAATTGTAATCATGGGTGAAGATTAGATTTTTACAAATGGAAGCTGCAATCATTATGCTAATTTGTGGGCAGCAATGAAATGCCAAATAATAACATTTAAGTTTGACAAGGAAATAGGCGCCTTGACCTTTTATTGTTTTGTTCAATTAATTATGATACCAAGTGCGTTAATGTAACGTTAAACATACAGTAGATCACATGGCAGGCTAAGTCTAGTATCCTTACTTTGACTAGGGTCCACAGGCTCCTCTAGAAGGAAACGGGCCGCTGATTTATGATTGATTTATGCACACTATTCCTAACCTACTAACCCAGTAAATAATAAACAAATCTATTCGCTAATAAAGCAAATAAACTTATAAAGACCGCGCTTCTTTGTTGAGCTGTATTGTTTGAATTCGCCATTCAATGCCAAAACAATATTTAACTACGTCTTTATAGATTAATTAATGGAATGAAGCGTTTGCGGCTCACTCGGACACGCGCGCCGCTCTGCGCATATGGCTTGTGCTTTTTCGAGATCTTCTCTTAGCTGGTGTTAAGAAAGAATTTCTATACTAAACATCTGAGCCGAGTACGTAGGATATTCCTACTAATAATAAAAATATGAAAGTTTATGAAGATAATTGGATGTTTGTTGTTCAATCACGTTTTACCACTAAATTACGAAACTGGCAAAATTTGGTAAAGGGATAGATTACAGTTTGCAGTCTACTTTTTATTCCGGGATAAAATTCCTATGGGTTGCGGGAACGAGATCAAAATCCCACTCGGGCGATATCGCAGACAACCACTAGTTTAACATACTTTATATGTATATAATAATAACATAACATAAACTCACGCTTATATCCCCGAAGTGGTAGGCAGAGGTGCTAGCACCCACATTTCGCCAGTTTATGTTTAGATCCCAATGTAATAAGTGGCGAGCCTATTGCCATTAACCGGGATATAATAATACCTTAAATTAAATCGATAAAGAAGAAACAACAAGCCAGGGTAGCATTACATAGGTTCTGATTTCTCTTTCTCAAGTTGGTCAACGAATTCTTGAGCGTAGTCAATAAAATCCGTGAGCATATAAATGGCTGTTTCAAAGAGAAGAAGGTACTCGAATGTGTCATAGCTGTGCCTATGTCCTGTGTCAGCGTGGACACACTGCACAATTCAGTGAAGGACGTTGCACACTATGCTGGTTTTTTCGGTTTGGTCGGTGGTCTTTAGTTATAAATGTCAGAAAGAAATTGAATTTGTTATTCGAAAGTTATTTATAGTGCATTGCGATCAAATTATTGAAAGGTTAGTCAGAAGCATTCAAAACCGACAGCTTTAAATTAGTAGAAGAAATTCATGAGGTCTACAAGGAGAGAAACAAATGGCCAACCTAGTGTGCGAAAGGTATCGGTGTGATTATTTGTATTTAGATATATACCTACAAATCAAACCTCTGCCCCTTTAGTGTGGGCCAGACAGAAGAGACTTTCTTTTTGCTACAATCCTGGATTGCATCTTTCGCTGACTTTATTAAATAGATACAAGTCTACATTTAACTATACATCTACTCTTCGGTTGCGGGTACTTTTACACATTTTATAGGTATGTTATACTGCGTGCTGGCCTAGAATTCTGAAATCATCTTCAGATCTTTGTAGTAAAGTATGTATATTCATATAAACACCAAATAATACCTACATTTTAGTAGCGGCACTAAAACGTATCATTTTGAGAGCTAATAAAATGGCTTTATTGATTCTCAAAATAGGGTCGAATCATTGAAATGTAATGCAAATATCTTCTTTATTATTGTAGAATAACGGCATGGTCACTCGATGCCGTAGCAGCGCAGTGTGTAACTAATGCGTAGTCGTTAGTATTCGGTGCGCGTGCGCACTGCGCATACAGCAAACCGTTGCGAACGCTAAACGAGCACTTAGAAAGGTTACCCGATTAGTACTTAACGCTCAGCACGAGAGTTTTGGTAGTATTAACTAGTTGTCGCTAACTAGTAGTATCCATAACTCATCTCTGAGAAATGGAAACTTTTGCTTAAAAGCAAAAGTTGGTTATGAAACTAAATCGATGGGGGAATTGTTTACAGCAGGAATTTTTCAAGTGAGAGTATGAGCTAAATTAAGAATAGAAAGAATAACCAAAAATACTCGATATCAGGGCTGATTTTGTGCTGACGTGTAACAAAATTTATTGACTCCATGTCGACACACCATCACAGAGCCTACTACTACTATCCATTACCTACCATAGCACCTTCCCTCAATCAGTAGGTAGGTAATAGCGGCTAATAGAACACAAACGTTCAGTTTAGAAATCACTTACTTTCTTCTTACAATTCAGTTTATAAATTACCTATGCAGAGTTGATTCTGTTGATTGATACACTTTATTGTTAAGTTACGTTAAGGGCACCTGATTATGTCCTCTCGTCCGTGTCCGTGTGTCACGTGGGCTCCAGTATTGGTGTCAATCTTATTGGGTCAGCTTAGGGCCCGGCGCGGCGGCGGCGTGGAGTGGTGGCTCGCCCCACGTACTTACTTACCATGGGTGATCCATTCAACAAGACACATACCAACCTACTTACATGTAATTTGTTATACATGGAATATTATATTACCTATTAGGCCCATTGAATTTCATGATTATCCACAAAGGTTACCCGTAAGATATTTCTATAAGCAATCACTTAAGTCAATCGACTTCACACTTCAATCTCAGAGACCTGATTTACAAAATACAGATTTTTTGACCAAGTATTACTAGAATACTTTATACATACATAATATACATATACCTACGATTTTTGGTGGAATTGCTGAACAAAAAACACCACTAATTTTCCCACTTGTGTCTCCCCTTTTCATTTTCCTGGCCTTGTCCTCTGTCAATCCCGTTCAAGGGTGTCGATGTCGTCCCACTACCATATCTTCATTACACCCTAAAACTCTAAAGGTAAGAGGCCGAGAACAGGTTGTTCGATATTGTAGTATAGAAGAGACATGTAGTTATGACTATTACATCGTACGACGTAAACTTGAGTCAGATGGAACTTCTAAAAGGACAGCGGCGGTTAATTTAGATAGTCCTCGCCACGACAATCGATGCGAGACAAATATTGTTCGGGCATTGAGTAACTTCTCTGCAAAAAGTGGCCTTCGACTCGCGCTAGAACCGCAGATAAATGGCGAACGAATGGCGTTAACAAGAAAAGGCGAAGAAAAACTATGAATTGTTTCACAATTTTCCCTATATTGTGTTAGAAGCGCCAGCCGCCTGGGTACCAGGAAACCAGCCATAAAATTATGACTATGAGCTGAATGGTTCATATTCGTTTGTCTCTTTTCAATATCACAATTTCCTATCACCATGGAACTCTCATCTAACTACACTTGTCCCAATTATTTGGGTCGGCGCTACATGTCATTCTCCTCCATACATTCCTATCAGATGTCATTTCCGCGGTCACTCCCTTCTCTACTCCTATAGCCCTTGGGGTTCTAGAACCATGGAACTCTATACGCCTTATGCATACCTTTAATTTTTTTTTATACAACTTAGGTGGCAGACAAACACACGATCCACCTGATGGAAAGTGGTTATCGTGACCTATGAACGTGTGTAACACCAGTGGAGTCACATCCGTGCTGCCGACCCTGTAAAAACAGAGATTTTATGTGCCCTCAGTGCAGAACACAAAATCAGGACAAGGCTTTGGTCTTCCCACTGACAGCACAAAAACTCTCCAGTGAGCTCTGGCTACCCTACTCACCACTGGGAACACAACACGAGGTTAGAGCCGTGGTATTCCGTAGGGTGGATGTACTTCTTCAGTCGGACTGTTCAATTCGGACGGGAATACCGTCGTGTCCTACCTCCTGATTTATTAATTTTTATTCATGTGGTCTAGGTAGCCTAGTGGTATGGATAATGGACTGCTGAGACGAAGTCTCGCGTTCGATCCCAGGTTTACCATGACACACACCAATGACTTTTCAATGCTTTTCGAAGTTATGTGTGTATTTATCGCAGGTTTACAAGTGCCCGGTTAATGGCAATAGGCTCGCCACCTACTACATTGTGACCTAAACATAAACTGGCGAAATGTGGGTGCTAAAACCTCTGCCTACCCCTTCAGGGATATAGGCGTGAATTTATGTTATGTTATTCATGTGGTGCAATCGTTTACGCTTAGGACATTTTGAATAAGTACCTAGGGCACATAAATATTAACCAAATGGGAGTTCGAAGAAGAAAGTTTGTAACGATATGATTTGATGGAGATAGTGGGAGCGAATCTGTGTCAAACTACACACATGTTGTAGTGTAGGTACCCACACCTGTCCACGGTGTGATTATCTAAGTGGAATTATCATACTTGGTTATATAAACATAATGTGTTCAATGTAAATTACCTAATGGTACCACCGTTGCTGTACCAATCAGATGTTTTTGTTAGAAGAATATCTAACGGGCGAGGAGGGAAAGAGCGATGGAAATATTATTTTGTGTCCGTCGTTATTCAAAATGCGTGTATAAGTGGACCATAAATATCTGAACATAAATATGAGATGATTTCAGATCTCAGCAGTAGTTTAACGATATCGTAAAATGTGATCGGCGCTTAGATTTATATGATTGATTGTGTAATCAATTACCAATATTGGAGCGCATTACAAGGTCGATCTAATATTAATCATATTTGTGGCGCTAAAGTAGTACAAGGGTCTTCCCTTGGGTGACTAAAAGTAACTAAATTTAAATTCAGCATGTATTTTATTAGATAAATGTTTTTATTTGGTAAGGGAATTTATTGATAGCAAATTCAATGTTGACTAATGTAAAACAGGTATAAAGACCAATGAAATAATAATCAACTGCATGTGAGACATGAGCTGTATCAGTATTTGACATTATTAATTATATTATTGTAAAACTTATTAATTCAATGTTGACTAATGTAAAACAGGTATAAAGACCAATGAAATAATTAATCAACTGCATGTGAGACATGAGCTGTATCAGTATTTGACATTATTAATTATATTATTGTAAAACTTATTAATTCAATGTTGACTAATGTAAAACAGGTATAAAGACCAATGAAATAATTAATCAACTGCATGTGAGACATGAGCTGTATCAGTATTTGACATTATTAATTATATTATTGTAAAACTTATTAATTCAATGTTGACTAATGTAAAACAGGTATAAAGACCAATGAAATAATTAATCAACTGCATGTGAGACATGAGCTGTATCAGTATTTGACATTATTAATTATATTATTGTAAAACTTATTATTTCTACACCTATAGACCGCGTGGTTTCCGGCAGAGTAGAATTTGGACAACACGATCTCTTCCCATACGGTGTCGTCGACAAGGCAACTAAAGGCTGTTTAACATCAGACCGATATATACAGCCCAAACTCAGCATCAGATACATGGCTCGAGTTAACAATAGTGCCCGGAAAACGGCAATAGGATCACCCCCTATTACGTGGGACCGAATACAATGATGGTGAAATGTGGGTGTTAATTTACCTCTGCCTAACCTTTCATAAAGGCGTGATTATATGTTTGTATGTATTATGATAGAATATGTATGACCAAAATATCGAAGTTTAGCCAAATCTGCAGTTAAACTGGTAAAGCGGACCCCAGACTCCGAGGAACAGCTTCGGATGCGACTGAAATTAACGCTCAGATGTAAAAGAAGATGTGACCACAATAATAAAAGGAGGACCTCGTACCATATTCTCAGAAATAAATGAATTCATTCATTCATTCCCCTGGCTGTTGAACAAGGAGAGTAAGGTCTTGTTTGTCACCCTAATTTACGTAGCAACTATTTATTAATCTGTGTCCTAATGGAACCTATGAAAAATTCACTGGACAGTTTTTGTGCTGTCAGTGGGAAGACCAAAGGCTTGTCCTGATTTTGTGTTCTGTTCTGAAGGCACAGAAAATCTCTGTTCCTACAGGGTTGGCAGCACGGATGTGACTGGTGGGACATACGTTCATAGGTCACGGTAACCACTTTCCATCAGGTGGACCGTGTGCTTGTCTGCCACCTAAGTTGTTTAAAAGAAATAAAAAAACAGTTGGCAGCTTAGGCTCACCCTATGCCATTACGCGTTTGCGACACATTTTTTTTCGAAAATTGTATTTGGACGTACTTTATCGCAGCAATTGTAATATACATTTATTTAACTTAAAACATACGATATCAATGGTAGTTTCGATCATTCGTAACCTAGGCAATATTCTCTACCATATTTCAGCTTCAGGACAAAACGCTCATAAAACAATGTTCCCCACATTGTTTTATATGGATCATCAGTATTGTGTAAGTTGTGTAACAAATGACTGCAGTTCTGCCCAGAGCAGAACACACACGGTACCATCACTCAATTTGTTGGAAACGGCAGCCGAGCACTTGACCAACGAGCTCGCAATTTATGGGTTTGTGAGTCAGCCGCACTTTTTGTGGAAACGATTTACGAGGAGTTAAGTGCTAGACGAAGTGCTTCGATGATTTTATATAATGCAGCGTCAAGGACCTGATATAAACTAGCCATCCACTCCCAAAACTATAAAAACAAACCCACTTAAACATTTCAGTACCGCTGTCTCAAAGCGAATACCCTTGAATATTTAAAATAACACTCATATTATGATGACTGGTGTGTTTGTTTCCTCACAAAAGTTATGGATTTGTTTGTTATTCTGCACAGCTGTAGATTTACGCAACGTTCTGACTATTGAGGTGAACAATGACGTGGTGTGTGATGAACAAAAGCTGGAGTCTTGACACCGTATTTATCTTCGTGACCGTCCGCGCGAACTTCAAATAGAAAATCTCACAATATTAACAGGAGTCATGCATTAATTGTACAATCGTGAAGTAATTATCCAGAACATTTTTTAGATTCATACGTTCAACCCTAAACCCCTTATCATTACTCACCTAGAACCTGAAATTCGAACGACAGAAAAACGAATAGGTCATACGGATTTATAAAACAGTTTATATAGAACCTAGGCGATTGTGTACTGTACTGTGACCTACCCGGGCTACCCCGGAGGGAAAAGGCGTTAGTAAGTACAGGCATGATTTAAAGCTAGAGCAGAAAAAGCACATTGGTGACCGAGTTCCTTGAATGCTTACAACTCTAGGGGTTGGCCATAGGTATCACTAGTGACTCGTGAGTTGCGATCTGCAGAGAGGAAGAGGGATTGGCAAGAGTAACGTTAACATAACGTTTTTTTATCGATATGTTGTGATATCTTTTAAAAATTATGAAAACGATATATTGTTAGTCACAGAAATCACAATTCATAACGGGTGCTAGGTTACATCTAAGACTGGCGTCTGATTTAAGTATTACGATTTCTAGCAGTTGTCAAACTCAAAATGACTATAATAATCACTTATTTTGAAAGGAAGTTGGTCCAAGCAGAACAAACTCAAAATCTCTATGCAAAAGCAATAGGTAGGTTAGGTACCTACCTATTGCATCAGAATCTGTAAACAAATAAATGTCAATACAATATCGATATTTTCTAGTGCCCGCTGGACAGCGCACGTCGCGACACACATCCGCGACTTTGTAAGGCGACACCCTCGGGGCGGAGGCGGTTCCTCTTCCGCTGTCATCCACACCGCGAGCTACTCCGCATGTGCCACTATTTACGTCGCCACTGGATACTGGTTGCGGTTTATGATGATTTCATTAATTAGTTGCGCTTTGAAGTCTCCTACACTTTAGTATCAGTATCAAAGTATCTGTGTATTAATACCTACGTTAAGGGAAAACTTTGGGAATCTTTCTCTTTCTTTAGTAGCTAAGTCTTAAGACAGACTAAATAATAGTACTACGTACTTTACAGTTGTCATTGTTATTGTTTTTCCTCATTGTATTTCCGAAAACTTTCCATAAGATAAAGGTTGAATTTGGAGTAATGTGCGAACATCTTTGCTTTCGTTTGAATTATTAGGTCTCCATACATGAAGCTTTATAATACTGGTTTCATAATTTATTAAGGAATTTTTAAATTTTAATCAAAAATTGTAAAAGTGAAATCAACAGATGTGCTTAATAAACATTAAGTAAAAGCTTCAAATGTATCCACAGGCAAATTAAATAGAATCTACCTACTTATTGTATTCTTCTAAATATTTTCGTGAATTCCGATATCATAAGATAAAATAAAAGTAAACACATCACAAGAATGTTTCATCTCACTTTGTAGGGCACTCCGTTAGACTTAAAAGTGTTGTCTCTGGCAGACAGGTGGAGTGGCGCTGTCGCAATAACGAACACCCACGTGACGTCACGTCGTGGAGCTTATCAGCGGGCAAACTTGGCAGAGGGGCGCTCTCGCGGTAGGTACCTAGGTATGTGGAGCGAGCAGCTCTGGGGTATGTAGCTTGTACAGCGCCGCTCCCGATATGAATGCAAAGAGATACGCGGGCACCGTTACGATACAAACTATCGAATGAAGATGCTTTTACATGTGACGTATATTTAAGTCTCCCGTCTCCTATTGGTGACATTATAGATGTTCCCATGCATTTATGTAACAGTAAAAGTGGACCTCTTAGCTAATAAGCTTGATTCTTTAATAGCGACTACTGAGAAGCACCTGAGACGCGACACTAGCTTATAACCTGAAGAAAAACAGGACATTATTTATAATAGGCGTAGGGCGCGCCTCCCCGTTTTCCGGGGACGAGTTGGGGACTCTGTAGTCCCCACAACCGAGAAGAGGGCCAGATCGTAAGAGATGGCTCTGGGTCGGCCGGGGTGCGAGGGATGTCCCTGTCAACCTCATCTTCGGTAACCAAAGCGACCCACAGGCGGCGTGCGTTTTGGTCGGTTCGAGTCCGACATAAAGGGTGTATCCGCGGGGATTTTGCGCACGTAAAAAAAAAGGATATTATTTATACTAAGTTTCCCGTGGACAGCAGCAAAATTGTATTTTCTCATTCATTAAATAATAAGTATATCTACTAATTAACATTAAAATAAATAGTTATACGAAAACCACATCATATTATTATCATTTTGTATCATGATTCGGCTAAATGCATATTGTAAGTATAATGAATGAAACTAGAATTGTTATTGTATTCCACGGTTTCACTTGCCTACTTGAAATTCTTGAAAAATAGTAGGAGAAGCATAGAATTCAGTGAATTAAATTAAACACTGACCTAGCTGGCCTGAACCCGGGACTGAAGTTAATCATATTCTTACAATATTAGGAGTGGGTTACATACAAGGCACGAAGCCAATCAGAAAGTGAGAGCACTCGCGGTGAACAACGAGAGGTGTTATTCACTTATTCGACAAAAAGTACAATGTAGCTGTACACAGTTTTGCGGAAGTACAGTTACTGCTCTAGTGGCAGTCACTGCAATCACTCGCAAAACTCACAAATCAGATCACTTTACTTATTCAATGCAAATGACCCCAACTTTGCATCTACATTTCATTTTGCCTGGGTGAATTGAGAGAAAAAAATCTGCAACGTGTACGTAAAATGTCCTCCTATGAATAAATTTTCTTTTGACGTGACAGGGAACTAGGAACATCATAGTCATCCTGGCTGTAGTTTACACCGATTCCTTCCTAAATTCCTCTGAATACTCTTTAACTTTACCTCCATATTCTGTGTTTTGCTATCAGCGCACAATTTGGAAAATGAACCTGCATAAACATGATCAAAAATATATAATTATAGCTCCAATGAGAAGCGATTCCGTCTCATATCAAAGGTATCAATCATAGAGTGACACAAGTAGGGCGGAGGTGCGTCTTCGCGCACTAATCCCAACGATTTGCTCATATTTCCGTGTAACAGATGTTTGGTATTCTGCTCGGCATACGAGCAACAACGCTATTTCAAAGTGTCGAATTTACTTTAATACCATATTTCATGTGTCAATATTGTATACGGCATGCGGCAGATACGTAGCTAGTAATTTTTAACACGATTTATGCATGTTTTTCAGGCAAAACATATGAAAGGCCCAATTTTAACACAAACTAAACAAACCAAGCATACCTAAGCATTGAAGAGTAGCCATGAGGAAGCAATACTTCGGACAAGGTCAATAAAGGGCATCACTACCCGTTTGAAAGTTTGACCAAATAATCGCAAAGGCGAATATAGTTATATTAATTATTTCAACTGTTACGACATGAGATGTGGAACCACAGCGAAAAGCACAGAGTAATGCACGAAGCTGAGACCACCTCTGTGGCGAATTCCCACATGCCTACGCCGCGTATAAAGTAACGGTAGAGCTTTCAAACTTTCGATTGCTAATCGCGGGTTCGATTCGCGATCAGTGTAAATATTTACATATTATGTATATACATTACGTTAGTAGTGTGTATCCATAGTAAATAGAATGGAGTAGTATCTAATGTTTTTGCTCATAACCATGATAACATAAGTCACAAACACAAACACAGTCAGGCATGCAAATTTTCACAAAATCATTAGCAAATAATTTTGAACAATGAATACATTATTGAATAAATTTATTTATTCAACATATAAACAATACAAATGTCACATCATTACTTGCAATCACAGATTTTGTCATATTATGTCAAGTCAAATAACACGCCCCGTATCGTTCCCGGCGCAAAAGTGCCCATGATACTGGCGGTGTTGCCTCGCTAAATCGCGATGGCCATCCTTTGCCCCAGAAACGAGCCGGAGTGGGAGTCACCGCCTTGTTCGTGGATACGGGAAAGAATTTCAGCAATGAAGCCCTTCGCTTCCGACCCCCAACTGCCCTTATTGCCTTGTTTGTCTGAAATATTAATTGAATGTATTGGAATGTCCGAAGTTTTATTTATATTTATAAGAAAATACTAGTTTGTTTATCAGCATTGTATAACGCACAAGACTTTGGGTACAGATAGCGCAGATGAAGGTGTTCTACTTATGTTTGACCGCAGACGGACCAGATAGCCATAAACAGCACAGCAAACCGTATCAAATGTCCGGTCGTTATCTTTACTTCAATATATTGTAAAAGAAAAAAATGATACTATAAGGTGCGTCTCTTGTTACGTAGTGAGTTGTGATAGAGCCACGATGGTGGAGTTTGCTGAGCTGATTGCTGATTGATTGATTAAAGTTTTGTAGACAAATTTTGTGATTAAGGAACATTTTAGCATATCCCATACCTTAACCTTCGAATGAAAAATGACCTGAAAATAATACCTAATTCAGAACATAGCGATGACTGTCGCGCTCCACTAGGCAGGGAGCCGTCGTCGGTCACACGGCCCATGCCGCGGCTGGACCGTGACGGACATGAGACCGACACTATCCTTACAAGACACATCACTTATGCACACTACCTTCTGGGCCCCAACCCCGAGAAACAGCACAGCACCTACGTACCCTACGTTTTGTACAAGTTGATGCCCGCGGCTTTTCCCTCGTGGAATTCTAGTCTCACTCCCGCAACCCATGGGAACCTGTGCGTTATCATGAAATTTCAGCCAAATATCTTCACAAACTTTAACATCTACACTAATATTATCTCGTTCCTGAGATTGGCGCATTCAAACAAAATTTTCTTTTTGATTTGAATTGAAAAATTATATTATTGTTGAATAGTCGGTTTATCGATGAAGGAAGTTTCTAAATATGTCCCGGGTGAAGCTGGAGGGCCCCTTCCCTCCGGTTAGTTAGTTTATAATATAGGAAGTAGAACTATTTGATGATAATGACATTTCACCTAATACAGGATCAGCTCCAGTGAACCATGACCATATTGCTAGGAATGAAGCGAGATCGAATGTCGTATTACAATAGCGCCGAATTGACGATCCAAACGCTATCCAGCTGCATCGATATCAACGCTTCTGTGAAGCATAACGATAATAAAATATGTAACCGAATCATTGAGTAGTCGAACGTGTGTCGAGTGACCGTTTATCGATTGGAATTGCTATTCTGTTAATGGGTCTGATCCATGATCCTCAGAAGCCGTCATAGTAGCGTGTAACCTTACGTGAACTCAAATTACACATAGGAAAGTTACGTTGTGGGGCTACTTAATTTGCTGAAAACTTTAACGTTTGTACTATAGTACAGCACTTATACCTACATAGGGATTTGCTGTCTCAGTTATATAAGTCTTAAAAGTAATTGCGTTGATGTTAGCTGACTGCCACAGGCATAAATACTAATTTACTAATTAGTGTTTATTACTGCTAAGTGATACGTAGAGTCTGTACCTCTTATATGGAGATGTTTTGTAGAAAAAAGGTGTAATTTATCCGACTGCAAGAAATTAGTATGTTTCAAACCGCATGACGGACTTATGTAATAAGACATCATTAAATACATTAAGTATTCCTTGATAAACAACTTCAAAAAAAGTTAAAACCAACTACTACGTTAGAAACATTAAATGATCTCTGTCGTGCCTTTGACTCTAAATTTAAGCAAATAATGTTTCTTATGATCTGAACCTGTATCTTCTATAAAATAAATCACTGAAGAAACCACATTGCTATAGCACCATGACTTTCAGACGATGTCAATGAACTCGACCACCCTTCGGCAACACAAAGGGCGCGAAGTTGAGGCAGGTGTGGGCCGCGGGCCCCCAAGCTCCGAGAAAGTAGGTCACTAAGGGTGTCTGACCGACGTTGAGTCAGCTGACAAGCAATGAAAGTCATTTACGAGAGCCCCTTGCATGACTGTTAGCCTCTACGAAACGTTTACACTTTTGTCTGAAAAAAGTAATTCCTTCCAAACCTCATGTTCATTAAAGATCGTTTAGCATTTAATTTGAAAAAAAAAAGCGAGACGAGATTGTGTTAAGGTTTAGATACGTCTCTAACAGCAATCAATCAATCAATCTGTTCCGGAAAAACGTTACTCTGTATAGTCTGCTTCAATTCGTAATTCATTTGGTAGTTATCAGAAAGATGTTGACATAAAGTTAAGCAGAAGTTAATGTAACTATTTTGAACACGTCCATCAGGTTGAAGAATTGTATAATAAAACACATCAGAGTATTTGAAATACGTAACGATGACATTGTTCACGACACAATAAGACAGATAGTGGACGTACTCACGTACAATTTTACAAAGCGCTTTTGCATAGCGCTTTGTGAAGAGCGTCCGGCCACCTGGCGATGCCTGCTCGCGGACATAATACGCCGTTCACCGAGAATAATACCAGAATACAGTGAATACACAGTGCTATGTGTACATCTACACTACACTCGCCCTGTTTCATATGTATGACTGGGTGTGGACTTCCTAACTTTATTTATTTTGCGATATCTGCGATACACAGGCCAGCCGATTCTTTGCAAAGCAATTACCAGGAAGCAAGGGTAACGCTTCATATCTGTATACCTATTCATATTATTTGTGTTCAAGATAGCCTCGCAATTGAGTTCTTTTGCGGATAAATTGTTTCCAATTGTGTTTCTAATCACGAATAGGCAGGCTTCGTCTCACCAACTAGTAACTGTGTGATTACTGTGAGTAGGAAAGTGTCGATGCCAGAGTCATTAGTTTTTCCGTTTACCCTTTTTCGGCATCTATAACACAGTATTCCTGACTCGAGTTATTTCGACCAATACTCGTATAATCACAGATAACTCTGTCACGTAAAAAGCATGACAGATTTTATTGATTTCCGTGGATCAAGTATGCACACTGAATACCTATGCATGTACATGTAAACTTCATCTTAAGAATTTTCACATCTAAGTGACAATAAGTTACATTATTTACAATTCTTTGAGTTCCTCTAACTTAATATTACATGGCATGTATTGACAATACTCTGCTTATTGCTTAAACACGAATTCACAACTCAGTACGTTTACTTAGGTGGGAAGGTTCGAAGTATGTGTGCTGAAATATAGAATCGTGCTTATTATAGCCCTGATATCTTCTTACAATCGCAATGTAAATTGACCTAGGTACTATTGATACAGGTAACTGTTGATGTTCATCATATTAACATCGATAAAAACGCTAAATTCCCCTTCAATGAGTGCGCGTCTATATAAACTACTTCATAAATCCTCACGCATGTTGTTAGAAGCGCAAGCGCAGGCGGAACACGCCGAGTGGGGGGGAGGAGCGGTGGGTAGATAACAAAGCCAATGAATTATGCAGGAGGATGCACCCAAGCACTGTATTGATCAGCGATAGCGGAACATTTGAACACTAGACACAGACTCCATCAACATTCCATTACAAATGCTTATCTTATTTAGTAACCACGAAATGCGTAGACCAGTCCATTGTAGTCTGCTTCATTACTTTTTGTATAGATAGCTTTGAGAAAATTGAGATATCTAATAAGGGACACTGGTGGATGCATATGAACATGTCCTTACATACATTTAAGTGCCGTTGTCAGAGTTTCGCCTTAGGTAGTATTTTTCTAAAACGTAGTAGGTCTAACTACATAGTTCAAGAAGCTGCTTGATCCCTCGCCGTCAAGAAGGGCAACATCACAAAATGTCTGTTAAAATTTCAATTGACAGTCTGTCATAAAACATCAGAAAAAGGACAAGGATGTGGAGGAAGGACATGACGAATGTGGAGGAAGGACATGACGGTATCTCCCGTCCAAAATTGAGCAGTACGTCTGGGTAAGTACCTCCGCTCTACAGAATACCCCGGTTATAATAACCTTGTGTTGTGTTCCCGGCGGTGAGTAGGGTAGCCAGAGCTCACTGAAGAGGTTCTGTGCTGTCAGTAGGAAGGCCAAAGGCTTAAATTGACCCCACTGACTGGTGGGGGCGTGAAATGTTGGCGCGGTGGTCAGGGAGACCCGGTAAAACGGTTATCCGCTGGCCGCCCGCAGGCTGTACGGTTCCCGAACATGGGGATTACTTAATCTCCGCCCCAGGAGGCTGAACCAGCAGCCTGTGTAAAGTTCCCGGTGCTGTAGCCGTGCCGGAGGAGGAGACCGGAGTGGACTTGGCTTCAGTATCTGGGAGGGGACCGGGGGCCCTTCCGCCCATCGCGCCAGCCAGTCACACAACCCCAACTTGTCTGTGGGGGTAGGACGCCTTGCTTTGTCTTCTACACTGGAGGCACAGAATCTCTTTTTACCTTCTTCCCCCCCCTCCCCCCCCCATCTCAAACATGAAAACTAAAAGAGCAAGAGAAACGTTACCACAGCGGCACCATCATCCACAGTGAATGTGGATTTCTGCAACATCAGGGGCCTACACTCCAACCTTAACGCGGTCCATCTCCGCGCAGCCTACCTTGCTTTTTCTGACGGAGACGCAAATATCATGCCCGGCCGATACAGCCTTCCTAATGTACCCCGGGTACAAACTCGAGCATAGCTTTATGAGTCGCGCCGGGGTATGCTTGTACGTCCGGGATGATATTTGCTGCCGCCGTCTCCATGGTCTTGAGGATAGGGACCTGTCAACTTTATGGGTACGCATAGATCACGGTGGCCACACCCGTATCTATGCGTGCCTTTACAGGTCTCATAGCGGTGGCCTGGGCACGGCTCAACTGTTTCGGCATCTGCAGCGGTCGGCGGACAGCGTAATTGAGCAGTACCCCACTGCGGAATTAGTATTCTTGGGGGACTTCAACGCCCACCACGTGGAGTGGCTGGGTTATCCTAGGACTGATTTTGCGGGAAGGGCTGCTCACGACTTCGCTCTAACCTATGGGCTCTCTCAACTGGTGCATTCTATCACTAGAACACCGAAATTGAGACCCACAGAAGCTCTATACTGGACCTTCTGCTGACTACGCGCCCGGATGAATACACCATAAGGGTGGAAGCACCTCTCGGTAATTAGAACCACAGCCTCGTCCGGGCGCTAGTGACGGCATGTGTGGCACTACAAGTCGGCAGACTGGGACGGACTGCGAGAATTCTTCGCGTCGTACCCGTGGAGGCAGCTTTGCTTCACTTCTGATGATCCAAGCTCCTGTGCAACAGCAGCCGCTGACGCGATTCTAGTGGGTATGGAATGTTACATCCCCAACCGCTGGGTCGCGACAGGAGCGAGCAGACGCCCGTGGTTTAATAGGCCTTGCAGGGAAGCTAGAGACCACAAGCAATCTGCATACAAGGCTTTGACCACGGCTCTTGCCAATAAGGATCCGACGGTAGTCTGGCCCATGGCGCTAAGGAGAAGGCCGATCTTTTGGGTAATCTCTTTGCGTCAAACTCGACTATGAACGACGGGAACGCCGAACCACCCATTATCCCCAGCTGTGGTGCTTCGATGCCGAAATTAAAATCACACAACGGGTGGTCCGGCGGGAGCTTAAGTCCCTAGATGTTCGGAAGTCGAGTGGGCCGGACGGTATACCGGCGATGGTGCTTAAGCACTGTGCCTCCGAGCTGTGCCCTGTACATACACGCCTTTTCGCACTCTCATACTCCGCGAGGCAGGTCCCGGCCTCGTGGAAGACTGCATTCGTGCACCCTGTACCTAAGAAAGGTGACAGGACAGATCCGACCAATTATAGGCCTATCGCTATAACCTCCCTTCTCTCGAAGGTTATGGAGCGTGTTATTAATACACAGCTCCTGAGGTACCTTGAAGGAAACGATCTACTGAGCGACCGACAGTACGGTTTTCGCCACTGTCGCTCTACCGGTGACCTTCTTGTGTATCTCACAAACCAGTGGGCGCAAGCCATCGAGAGTCGCGGTGAGGCACTAGCGGTCAGCCTCGAAATAGCGAAGACCTTCGATCGGGTCTGGCACAAAGGTCTTCTTACGAAGTTGCCATATTATGGACTCCCCGAGGGATTGTGCGAATGGATCTCCAGCTTTTCGCCCAACAGAAGCATCCAAGCCGTCGTCGACGGAAGCTGCTCGGACCGCATGAACATAAACGCTGGTGTCCCACTAGGCTCCGTGTTGTCTCCGACGCTGTTTCTGCTGCATATCAATGACATGCTGTCGGATGGCTCCATTCATTGTTATGCGGACGACAATACCGGGGACACGTGTTACACGGGCCGTGCAAATATCCCTCAGTCCGAGGTGGAGAAGAGTCGCGAACAACTTGTGTCTGAAATCGAGACTACTCTCTCCGGAGTATCCGATTGGGGACGACTAAACCTAGTCCAATTCAACCCCACTAAGACACAAGTATGTGTATTCACCGCTAAGAAAACCCCATTCATTGTAGCGCCGCAATTCCTGGGCACACCGCTTACCATCTCCCCGAGTATCGGGATCCTTGGTGTCGATATCTCCAGTGACGTCCAATACCGAAGTCATTTGCGGGACAAGGTTAGGTTGGCATCAAGAAAGCTCGGAGTGCTCAACAGGGCGAAGCAGTATTTCACTGCGGGGCAGCAACTCCTTCTTTATAAAGCACAGGTCCGGCCTCACATGGAGTACTGCTGTCACCTTTTTGCTGGAGCACCTGCATACCAGCTTGACCCCTTCGACACGTTGCAAAGACGGGCATTGAGGCTGGTTGACAATCCCATACTCACAGGTAGAGTGGAACCTCTTAGCTTTAGGAGGGATTTTGCCTCACTGTGTGTGTTCTACCGCCTATACAATGGTTTGTGCTCAGATGAATTGTTTGACATGATGCCCGTAGCTACATTCTATCATCGCACCTCTCGCCATAGGCAGGGAATTCATCCCCTGAGACGGTGCGCACTGTGCGGTGTGAAAGAAACTTCATCCCACGCACACTCAAGCTGTGGAATGACCTCCCTGCTGCGGTTTTCCCAAGCGCCTACAATATGGGGTTCTTCAAGAGGGGCATCAGAAGGTTTCTTCATGGTCGGCAGCGCGAGTGTGACACCCCTGGTGTTGCATACGTCCATAGGCCACGGTAACCGCTTCCCATCAGGTGGGCCGTGTGCTTGTCTGCCAACTAAGTGGTATAAAAAATAAAAAAAACCTGGTGGTTAAGTGTTAATCACCTTTGTTTGAAGTTCTCTCGACATGGTTTGAGTGTAAGGACAGCACTGAAGTTGTGAACTGTACGCGTGGGTGTAAATCCTTAAACCAAATTAGTTTAGGAATTCGGTAAACATCGTGGACGAGTTCATTTCCGCCAGGGAGTGAAGCAGAGGACAGTATTATTTGATGATTTGGTCGCAAAATGGGGGGAAATCCTATTTACTGGAATGAGGTATTTTGTCGTAAGTGCCTCGTTAATCTTATTTTTACCGCTGTGCTGTCAAGCTGGTGACAGGACCACATTAAGAGATCAGTATGTGGCGTAGGCCGTAGCTAAGATGTGAAACGAAACAAGTCGATAGCAAAGAAAATTTGTGCCTCCAACGGTTTGTCACAAGGTGATATTTCCCACAACAAATTAAATATTAGAAGGAGTTTAGTATTTCTTACTCATTAAACCTTATTATAGCTCTTTCAGAAGCCTTAAGCAGGAACGAACTATCTGTCGATAGATTACAGCGACGCACATCGATCTCACGGCTCTGGGCACTTGCACAATGCTCACAGTGGCCCAGTCCAAGAGTAAAGTGGGCTGTACGCTTCTTCTATATATCCAATTCAATTTGTTATTGAAAATTGAGTACGGTAAACTGATGTGGATCACATCCTTGCTCATCAAAGTCAGTAATAAAGAGTATTGTTTTTGCGATGGAACAGTAAAGGTTTCCGTTGTTACAATGCATCATGCATGACCTACTTATATGTTAATAAGACGGGCGAGTATCGGTTGATGTGCGGACATTTGATCGTCTCATATTGTGTGAACTTGACATCGATCACTGCACAACACAAGTAAATACAGCTGCAATACCTTAGTGGAACACAAAAACTGGACAGTGTGCAGTGATGACCTGCTGATTCTACTGCCATATGACTGTATGATTTATTCCGCAGTCACATTTTGGTTTCTTTAGAACAGGCTGATCGGAATCCATATTGCCACCATTTTCCGCACTCACTCTCCTTCCTTCCTTCCTATATACTTTACACTTTCTATATCTCAGGAAAACAAGTTATCTAAGTAAATAGATTCGGTGATAAATTACTACACTTACTTATACAGAGTGAAACTTTTAAATGGGCTTGGATGAGGAATAGAGAATATTACTGTAAGGAGTCTCAACACAGATTGGATAATACTTAGTGACTATGTGAATCTCGGGCCTAATGAGAAGTAAAACTGTAACATTGGAGTTTTCAAACATCGAACTCGTTGGTGTAAGGTATAGTAATCAATTTTCAAATGTTATTGCGTTAACTCGGCGGTTGAATCAGCCGATCACTATATGGAGATTATGTAAGATTCTTCGTGTTTGGATAGTATTAATGACGGTGGATAGATGATTCTTCAAGCAACTATTTAGACAGAGATACCGCGCCCCGTGTGCGAGGAATATGCCTGTCAACCAACAACGACCCTCAGGCGCCATGCGATTTAGCCGGTTCGAGTCAGATATAACCTCTCCCACCGGCTCCGGCGGGGGATATCCGTGTAGATCTTTCGCATGTAGAAATTTAAAAAAAAGAGGTACTCCGCCCCTTTGCACGGGTCCCCTTACGTAGGGCGAAACTTCTGATTTCGATAGACCTTGCGGAACCGTGATGGCAGCATGTCACGAACTAACATGTGAGATAGTATAAATATAAGTAGGTATACTGTACACACTATAGACTCGTGTCAAAGAAAAGAATACTTAGGCTAAAATGTGTGTATTGATTTCACTACAGTTAATTTACTAATGAATTGTCTCTTATGCAAATGATCAATAAAATATAGGCTATTGCTTCATTTTCCATTCACTCACAAACAATCTGTGGCTATGAATAAGTCCTTCTGGATTGACGTCATCGGTATCGATGTGCCCAACCACGCATTCCCGAAGGCTGTATTATACGGGTATTGCCACAAATACTAGTATAATACAGCAGATACACCCTTCAACCAGTGCCCTTTCGCCCTTATTGTATAAAGTTATGACGTGATTAGCCTCAAATAAATGTGTCGGGTGAGTCGGGTGACGTCAAACTATAAGTTACATCTTATTACACATACCTACCTACATAGGGCATTCGTTCGCTTTCGTAATATAAAGAATAATTATCAGGAAATTAACCACATCGAGAAATCAAAGGCGTTCAGTGAGATTCAAGGTAGGGTGGGGTGGCAAAAACTGGCCGGCCTATGCTTGCTTACAAATAATATAAATCCGGTAACTACTGCTGTCTATTCGTAATGGTTATATCCAGATAGACAATACCTTGCACATATTTTTGTTTATGAGCCGAACTAGTCGTGAATTTTCGTTATAAAATAGATGGTAAGTACACAGTCGCACCCACATCGATTCTATAGGTACCTAGGTAGGTAGGTACATAGAATTGTTAATTTTTAAATTAATATTCACAATTGAAGATAAAAGGCGACTGTGGTAATTAACATGCGATAGCGTCCATTGAAATGCAAATGGATTTATTTTCGTATGAGAGATCGAAGAGTTCAAATATTTTTTAAACTATTTAGTATTTTTATTAATTCGGCAGAATTGGGCGCCTATCGGTTGTGCACGGGAACGAAAATGTCTACTTTATCTTTATTAGAATTCATTAATTTTGCCTATCATTGGTGAAGAACAGAACCGAGGTTAAGTTCCTCCAAATTAATTGATCTCAATTCCTATAATCTCCTGTTCTTATAAACCGCAACTTTACTTAGATACTTTTTCATTGAGTAATATTGTAAGGACGCAGTTTAGACCCAGTTTAGTTGAACGAAAACCCATAACGCAATTCTATATTCAATTAAGTGAAGCCCAGTCTTAGTCATATGATATTTGCTTTTGACTAAATCACTTACACAACAACAATATTATTTTAAGACAATAATGAAAATTTCCTTGTGGTTTTATGAGTAGGTATGCCCCATGTCGTGATCCAGTGATACGTTAGACAGTGACCATCAATACCGGGGAAGTACCGTCTTTCCCTTTGCTATGACGTACCTACGTGTGTGACTTCCCTGGTATTACACACTTTTTATCATGTGGGCCATGTGCTTGTCTGCCACCCTACCACCTAAGTTTTTATTTTTATTTTTATTTATTTATTTCATACATACAATGTCATTACAGGCAGACCCAATGCGACAGAGTAGCAACATAATTTTAATAATTTCATTTACAATATTGTCATTTACATTATCATAATCACACATAATCATGCTTCAAAAAACTAAACAATAATTCCACAACATATTATATATTATAGCAACCCAGGTTCCTAGACATTCTATACGCGCCACGCGTGGACGGTTACCCGCGCGCTATGCGTCTCCCTCTGACACATAAGCGGTTAGTTCGACACACGGCCGCAAGGGCAGTCCGCCGGCTACCGCGCTTACGCACACGTCTCGCTGGTACCTACCTAAGCTCGCCGGAGCAATACTTACTGTATTCGACGTAGTGTTACTTTCAGGCATTGTAACCCCGTAGACATTATCAGTGTACTTAAATCAATCTTTGAAATATATTATATACTCACATCTCGTGAAACTATTCATTCCCCTGAGACTGACGTCTCCCCCATATATGGCGCCCAACGTTTTTCTCGAATACCAGTGAATAAGTGACTATATCAGTGATCATGCCAGTGACCAGGAGTAGAGCGGCTAGTTTGAATCGCAGGGACGATGTCGAAAACACATCAACGATTGTCTCGCGACCGAACACGCCGCCGCCCGCCGAGTCTGCGTTTCAAGATGGCGCCAACGCGTCCTCTCCTCCGCAATGTACCGACGCTACGTTTTCTTTACAGCACGTAACGTCCATAATAGCTGCCCTTCAACGTTCACAGACTGAAGCGCTCAGGGAGCTACTTACCTCGGTACCACGCGCGAACGCATCGACTCCGGAGTCATTTGCTTTTTCAGGGCAAAGCACCCTAGCTCGCTGCAAAGTCACGTTCTCCGGCACACCGAAAGAATCGGTAGAAGCTTTCATCGATGGTATAGAAGCATACAGTGACTGTGCACAAGTTTCGGACTCAAACATTATACGCGGCCTTGCATACTTATTCAAGGACGAAGCCGCTGTTTGGTGGCAAGGAATCAAACATACCGTGTCAACATGGCGGCAAGCTAAAGAAAACTTAATAAGTGCATACGGCGACCGCCGTCCACCGCATCGTATATATAGAGATATTTTTTCAACAACACAACAAGAGGAGAATACAGACGTGTTTGTGGCACGCATTCGCGCCCTTTTATCACGTTTACCTACGGGAGACGTAACCGAGTCTGCCCAGATAGACATGACGTATGGCCTCCTCAACTCTAGGATAAGAAAAAGGCTTCGAAGAGAAGACTGCACAAATTTTAGTCAATTACTTCGGCTTTCACGTAACATAGAGGATTCATTTGATGATAAACACACGATGCCTACTACAAGTGAGCGCCAGATACAAACAAAGATGCGCCCCTTGTCTACATCTACGCAACAGACACAACTCGTCGCTAACACGCTACCGACCCGCGGGGCTCAGGCGCCGGCTCGCAGCGCTCCGCTGCCCGCTAGAAACGTTCCCGCCGTTTACGAAACCCAGCGCCCGCCGCCGCCCGCTCAGCCGCCGCCGCCGAGTCGAGACTCCGCCAGCACTGCGAAGCATCAACGACCCGTTTGTGTTTACTGTAAGAAATATGGACACACTAGGGACCAGTGCCGTAAGTTACAAAAACATTCAGGTGAGTCTCAATCTCATAGCTGTACGGAAGTGCGCGTGCGTGAAAAACCCGATGTCTGTGATAAACAACAAAATAACTCATTTTATTGTGTTCATTCTCGTGTTATACCTACAGACTCTAAGAATAATTTTAATAATTCTTACGCTAATAATACTTCTCGTACGTATAATTCTAATATTCATAAGTGTGTATGTATACCTAAATGTGATCGAAGTATTCATTCAAATTTTTCTTGTGATAAATGTGTTAACAAGTCACTTCGGTTTTGTAATAATAATAGTAGTTGCTCCGAATTGGATTCAAGTTCCGTTTCGCGAAATTGTTCAAAATACGATAGTAAACAAATACGTTTAAAACAAAAGTGTAATAAGTCTAGATTATCAGATCAAAGTAGTGATGTGAACCAAAAGGTTAATAACCTCTACATTGATAGAAATGTACGCACAGTGGGAAAGTATTGTAACCCACAAATTTTAGAAATTAAGAATGTTTGTTATGATAGTTCTATATGTTGTAATGGAGATGCTTCATCGTGCGGTAACCGTCCTATCGGACGTATAGGTCGCGATTTACGCCCGATTTTCGAAATTCAAGTTTTGGGTTTTAACGGAACCGCATTGATAGATACGGCTGCTAAACACTGCATTGCGGGTCATTCGCTGTATACTCTCCTTCTACGTCAAGGACATCCACTCTTACCTTCCACAAGGGAAGTAAAGCTCGCCGATGGTATAGTGCGATTAATGGATGTACTAACGACTACATTAGAGGTTACTTTAAAGACTTCAGTTATCACCATGCCATTTTTAATTTTTCCCAACTCAACTAATAATGAAACATTATTAGGTATAGATTTTATAACTGCCGCCAAGGTTGTTATTAATTTTCATAAAGAAACTTGGTACTTTAGCAACAAGAATCAAATAAAATACAAGCTGTGTTTTGAACCAAGCTCTTCTAACGTGTCCTGCGCCTCGACTGAAATACTTCGGGATGATGAAGGTACTCACCTCACGCCAGCTGAGCGTCAAGCGCTCGCTGACATCATTAACAGGCACGCTCGCGTCTTCAGTGCAGGGGGAGGTCCAACACCGTACGCAGAGCATCGCATTGATACAGGTGACCATCCGCCAATAGCGGTACCCCCTTATCGCCTTAACCCTTCAAAAAAACAGCTGATGAAAGCTGAAATAGCGAAGATGCTACAAGACGACATCATTGAAGAATGTGAATCGGCTTGGTGTTCACCGGCGCTTATGGTGCCAAAATCTAATGGTGGTATCCGTTTTTGTGTAGACTATAGGCGTTTGAATTCAATAACTAAGGCTGACACATACCCGATGCCACGCATCGACGAGTTACTACAGAGTACGAAACAGGACTGCTACATGAGTACGTTGGATCTTCGATCTTCCTACTGGCAAGTAAAGGTAAGGGAATCAGATAAAGACAAAACTGCTTTTGTGTGCTCTTTAGGGACCTATAGGTTCAAAAGGATGCCCTTTGGGGTCCGCAACGGTCCGGCCACGTTCCAGCGTCTTATTGATCGTCTCCGGTCCTGCTCTGCACTTCAAGAGGTAACTATGCTATGCTACTTAGATGATCTGTTGATTATGTCCCAGGGGTACCAAAAACACCTGCAAGACCTCGAAATAGTATTTAAACGTCTAGCCGACTTCAAACTCCATGTCAATAGAGAGAAATGTGTCTTCGCCAGAGCTAGCGTTAAATACCTCGGTCATGTCATAACTCAACAAGGTATATCGGCCGATCCGGAAAAGGTGAAGGCTGTAACTGATATGAAGGAGCCAGGTAACCTTAAACACCTGAGAACCTTCCTACAAACTTGTTCTTGGTTCAGAAAATTCATACCGAGTTTTTCAAAAATTGCCGAACCATTAACCCGTTTGACTAGAAAGAACCAAGAATGGTCTTGGGGCTCAGAACAGACCCAAGCATTTACCGAGCTAAAGCGTCTACTGACCACAGCTCCCATACTGGTTCAAGCCGATTTCAGTCGTCCTTTTGTTCTGCGTACAGACGCAAGTAACTACGCCTTAGGTGCAGTTTTATTACAGGGCGATAGCAATCAGGAAAGGCCTAATCAAATCATAGGTAAATATCATACTCAGGATCTTAGCCTTTATCAAGGTAGGGAGGACAGCACTGTACCAAAACCCGTAATTCCAAAAAGGAATCGCGGACGTCCTACAAAGAAGGTTGAATCACCAGTCCAGGAGCGAGGGCGTTCTCCAGAACTGGAGGGGGAGTATATAGCAACCCAGGTTCCTAGACATTCTATACGCGCCACGCGTGGACGGTTACCCGCGCGCTATGCGTCTCCCTCTGACACATAAGCGGTTAGTTCGACACACGGCCGCAAGGGCAGTCCGCCGGCTACCGCGCTTACGCACACGTCTCGCTGGTACCTACCTAAGCTCGCCGGAGCAATACTTACTGTATTCGACGTAGTGTTACTTTCAGGCATTGTAACCCCGTAAACATTATCAGTGTACTTAAATCAATCTTTGAAATATATTATATACTCACATCTCGTGAAACTATTCATTCCCCTGAGACTGACGTCTCCCCCATAATATATATACAGGGTGTTACAGAAAGGTGTGGTCATATTTAAGGGTCGTTACACATGCCTGATAACCAGTCGATATGCACCGGCCAATGTACAAATAGTAATAAAGTGATGACATCGTTAGTCGTCTTACAAAATTGTTAAATTCGTTAAAATTTTCGATATTTAGCAAAAGCGGTAGGTCACAACACTATTGTATTTTGTTCTTTCGCGATAAGTTCAATTGAGTTCAATAACCTCTGCAAAATCTCTAATCTCAGCTGTGCGCCTGGTAGCCGGCCTACCAAGCGTAGGTATAGTTAGATACAGGTTACATCAGAGATATTTTGACTATCACTTACCGGGGCGTGTTCTCCTTACAGCGAAACGGTGAGGTACCTGATCTGGTACAGTCATAAGAACGCACTAATTTATCACTTCACGATCGCGACACAAGGAGTTTAAACTATCACTTATGTAGGCCACAAAAACATAACGAGTACATGTACACATGAATGGAGTTTATGACGCCACAGTATGCGTGAAACTCCAAGGCATACCTACGTTTAAAAAATTATAGCAACGCGCAACGGCTCGTTGCTCGATGCCGTAACATGCTACCACGCACGCTTCGAAACATATCTGGGGTTACGCTACGTAAATCTCTGATATTCGGGCTTCCATATTCTCTCTGCTGTCACATGCTGTACTGTACACTTTTTCTTCACGTAACCTCAGAGAAAATAGTCGAGCGGAGTGAGATCCGGGGACCTCGCCGGGCAAGCGACTCTCACTTCACCGCCACGCCCAATCCTCTGATCAAAACGCATCTTTAAATACGCGCGAACTTCCCCCTTGAAATGAACGGGTTTCACTCCGATAACCGTTCCAGCTCGCCGGGTATCTACTCGTACTCGGGTCTACTTCAAAATGCTCGAGAATACGATCGTCTAAAGCAGTGGGCGTCGTAGAAGGTCGCCACGAAAACTTCCAGTGTGTTGAAGGCGGTTCACCATCTTCTTAAAACACTCCAAAGAGGGAAACCGCCGACGGTCACCCTCTAGTCTTCCGTCCACAAATATCTCACTGTACAGCCGACGAGCTTTTCGCAAGCTACCATCAGCTGCGCCAACACAAAGCATCATCTAATATTCGCTATTACTAAAAACCGACATTTTCACTGCACAACAGAACAACAACTAGTCTACAAATAAACATGTAAACAACCTACAGAAAAGAAGTCGGCACAAGTAGGTACATACGAATGTTGCCAACCATTAATCTATCTAATTCTAATTATCTAATTTAATACGTAGAATTTTGAAAAATCCACAGACCTTCCTTTCATTTTTAAGGTAAATATGACTGAAAAACCTGCAGTTAACTAATTAATGGTTAAATCAATCCCTTTGTTCAGAACAATATTCTATTTCTACTAAAAAGTACATTGCCTAGGTACATTTTGCTATCTGTTCGCGCTAAAAATCTGAACTGAAAAGTAAATGATAGCTTCGTGCTCAGTGGTTAAGGTCGGCCTTTCTACTGAAAATCACAAGTTTTAATCATACCGAGAGGAGATAGAGCCAGAGTAGAAAGAGGAGAAAAAGTTGAGGAATCAGGAAATAAGTAATACATAAAATTGTCACGATATTTTTCTTTGCATATGACAAGACTTACCTACTCTGCGGGTGACAAGACGCAAAACAAACGAACC
The DNA here is from genome assembly GCA_963662185.1 of Eilema griseolum. Taxonomy (NCBI): domain Eukaryota; kingdom Metazoa; phylum Arthropoda; class Insecta; order Lepidoptera; family Erebidae; genus Eilema; species Eilema griseolum. The sequence continues at coordinate 381,413 of OY759244.1, forward strand.
GGATTTCGTCTTCTATCTTTTAAAAAGCATAAACGCGTAAAAATACATTTTAATCTACTAATAAATTTACCACTTTTTCATTTGAAATCTACGCTGCTTCTACTATTTTTAACATGCCATCTACAGATTTTATAAAATCAGTTATGGCAACATTGATGCCTACTGTTTTACGCACTTTGGCGCCAAATATTATGTCCTTGGCGGCACCGATTGTCCGTGTCAAAAGCGCCGCCACGCATCGCGGTCTCATCAAAGGACTCCGCGGCCGAACGTATTACCTATGAAATTAGGGTAGAGGTACAGGTTTACGTCCATTTAAAAAAATTATTTTAATATTTAAATCTGGATTTTTCAACTATGACTTTGTGCTTCTTTCAAGTGCAGAAACCCCCTCGCATTGAGTTTGGGTTGGACAATGAATGGACTATCGCGCTCAAATTTAATAAAAACCAGAGTTATGTACTTACTCTGAAAAAAAAATCGCAGCTACTATTCAATCTACTCGTTGTCTGTTGTTATGTAAGAGACAACTTTTTCGACGCCGTGATTTTCGTATCATTCAATAACGGGTGGGCAAACAAACATACGACCCACTGACTGAACAACATTGTTATTAAAAAAGAGTATGTAATTCAGTAGAAATACATCCGATACTAAGAATGCAGAAAATAATAAAATTGTGACCATGGTCGAATACTAGTCAGTTCACCCTATTTAGGTATAGGAAAAAAATAACAAATGATTTTATCGTATCAATTATTTTAGGGTACCGTAAAATCTTGTTTCAAAAATTTTGAAGAAACGACTCTTACATTTTATGTTATCCTGGTATTTGAACATATTTTTGTTCACTTTACATACCTTTTTATGCTTTAAGAAAGGTTTTGTATTAAATAAAAATTGGTACGGAACCAATCATAATAAAGGGCGTGGCGATTTGGAGTGAAAGAGAAGATATTTTAATTTTATGAAATAGTTTAGGGTACCGCAATGAATGTTACTTTAACGAACACTTATGAAGGACCTCTTAGAGTTATGTTATCCGGGTACGACATGATATACCTTAGTAAGTTCTGTGTGCATTTTTGTACACTGCCGTTATTTATGTTGTGCGCCATTGTGCGCATTATCATGACACCTGGTTTCCCAAACGTAACGAACAAACAAATCTCAAAAAAATCCGATAATAAATAACTACGTAACTCAAACTAAGGCAAACGTGTAACGATCACAGTGTTGCGGATGCTGCTTTTTTATACCACTTAGGTGGCAGACAAGCACATGGCCCACCTGATGAAAATTGGTTACCGTGGCCTATAAACGTATGTAACACCAGAGGGAACGCACTCGCGCTGCCGACCCTGTAATCACAGAGTTTCTGTGCCGTCAGTGTAGAAGACAAAGCAGGACATGCCTTTAGTTTTCTTACTGACAGCACGAATTCTCCAGTGAGCTCTAGCTACCCTAACACAACACGAAGTTATTATGGCCGCGATATTCTGTTGGGCGGAGGTACTTCCGTAGTCGGACTGCTCAATTGGGCGGAAATACCGCCTTGTCCAACCTCCTGCTGGTCTCGAAGGACGAGTGCGTGCGGGGATGCGAGAGGAAAACAACCCTGTTTTCGAACCTGTTGCCATGTTAATTCCGTATGGAAAAGTACGATATCCTCATCTTACCCTGAAAAGGGGCGGCTCCTCAACCAGCCCTTTGAGGCTTTGTCTGCTCTCCACTGTGTCCTATGCTACTCAGGCACACATGAAGAGTCACCCAGCATCCCTTTACAGGGGCATTCCTGCCTCGGTCGGGATTTTGGGAGAGGAGGTGTGCTGCCGTCTTCACGCGCAGTTGCGCTGCGGAGATTCGCAACCAAGCATCTCTATTTATCGTGTACCTATCCAACAACTTGGAATTTTGTTCTATTTAACTTCTCATCAGGTGGGCCGTGTGCTTGTCTGCCACCGAAGTTGAATAAAAACCGAAAATTTATTTTTTGCATAACATTTCAATAAAATTGGGTACGGAACCAATTTTAATTAGTTTAATATTAAGGGGCGTGGCTGGAAATTCGACAGTCCACGACTCCTGGTATTGAATGTAGGTTAACCTTTACCTAAGGTATCTTTGAGACAAGTCTTACATTTAGCATGGATGATTTCAGGAACATAAAAATGTTTTATTATTGCTAAAAGTAAATTTTGTTTTATTTTAATACTATTTTAACAAGTTTAAGCTGTTTCAGAATTTCTTTGCCCGATATAAAAAAAAAAATGTTTAGGTACAAAGTAAGTAATATGATATTGAGACAGGGCCTATCAAATCCGATCGTTTGGTAAACCTACTCGGGTTCAAACCGTAGAGTTCATTTGTAACAGCGCGCTGCAGCTGCTGCAGCCCTGGTTAGTTTTTTAGTGTTGTGCGTTTGTCGACAATTTCCACTAGCTTACACATGGTCGATAAAAAAGAAAATTAATTATCTACGTGATACAAAGTAAATTGGTGTTTATACTCCCGCGGAAAATTTATTTATATCACACGTAATGCGTCCCTCGAATATGACCACACCTTTCTGTAACACGTTGTATATATATATAGTTGTATAAAAAATCCTTTAGGTAGCAAATATGTCGCATTTCGAACGCCATAATAGGTACAAATAAATGTCTTTGCCCTTCCTCAGGTGGCAAGCGTTCACAATAATCACTTAAATATCACTGGGTGCACAGTGGGCTAATTTGCTATTTTTCAGAACTAAACTAAAATTTTCAACAAACCTTACCTATAAATCAGAAGGTCGCCGAACAGTAAGGTTGCGATATGATGGCGAAGTCTGTCGCGTGTCGATAATCTGAACGAGCCATCTCGCTTCTCTTCACTCGGACGGTTAACTTTATAGTTTCGTAAGACATTAATAGCAAACAATTCATTATGAATTATGTTTCAAATTAGACATTGCGTTTATCCAGTGATAGTGACAAAATGTTGTAACAGATAGAAACCTACTTAGGGAAAGTTTGTACACTTAAAACCTTTGGTCGGAGTTATGGAAGTTTAAATTTTAACTCTCACTTATGTACCAGTTGTGTTTATCATTGCTACATCTATAATCCCTGGTGCAACGGTAGGAAGAGCGTCAGTTATGCATATTCACGAGTTTGATTACCATGTCGAACACTATTATTGTGGCGTTTTGTTAACTAATTCGCGTTAGACGTTAGACGTCTGGTCTGACAAATGTGCCCAGTTGACGGTAATAGGCTTTCTGTGTGTGTTCTCTCATCGTGTCGTATGCGTCGTATCGTAACCTTACCAACGTAAAGGACCCCTACCCTTTCTTAATAGAAGTTTAATGATCGTGTCGGTAGATTTAATGAGTGTAGAGTCATAATAGATAATAAAGAAACTGGCAGGATTTTTTATTTTCTTGCACTAAAAAAATTTATTATATGGATCTGAATTTGGACCACTCTATCTCTTCCAATGCGGTGTCGTACAAGGCGATTAAGGCTTAGGGCTGTTTAACATCATTCAAGGCTTGTGTTTAAAATTCCTTGTGGTCAAATCAGTTTGACTGCTAAGATTGACCACGAGGAAAGGAGGGAGTCAACAGTAGTGCCCGGAAGACGGCAATAGACTCAACCCCTATCACGTGGGGACCGAATTCAATTAATTAACTTCGACGCGCGTTTCACAGGTGTAATCGCTTGATGACTCATAACATTCCCCCTGAAAGTTACATTGGGGTCTACACATTTTCTTACAAGGAAAAGCAAGTATAACAACCCTTATGAATAAATTAATCAACGAAAGCATTAATAATATGTTATGAAAATACAACACAACTAACACAAGCACACAAGTTATCTAAATACCTTGAGGCTGACTGCTCTAGCCAATAACTCTGCACGCACAATGGCCCAAAAGGGAGTCTAAGTGCGGACAAAGGACTCCAATCCAATCAAATACCAAGATACTTCGAGAAATTATGCATTATAGTGTGAATATATGTCACTGGTGTTGACGGGAGCAGCTTGTCAAACTATTTGCATCTTTACAAGGTATCGTTTGGCTTAACACCCTGGACTCCTTATTCAGTACGTTCCTGTATACTTAAGACCTAAGTATACTAAAGGAGTGGTTTAAATATTCAGTGAGTATTTTTTAAATGGGCCCCTTGCCCTTAGCAAGGGTCTTAGCCGTTGTAGTTACAGCAAAATGTTCTTAGGAGTCCTTCCCTAACTTTTTGACAAATTTTGAACTGCATTCACAGATTTGGCCAAATCATACAGTCAGCAAGAAACATGCTAAACGTCCAAAAGAATTTTTTGTTAATGCGATTCTATCCTACTTCATGGGGAACAGAATTCGCCTATCCCATACATTTCAGCAATAGAATTATATTTCTAGAATGGGTAGGATTGACTGAAAAGTAAATAAAAAGTAGTTTTACCTACAAATTTCCATCCAAAACTAATTATTACTAATTAAAAAATTATTTCGCGCCGTCTAAGAATTAAAAGCAAACTTTTGGTAAGTATCTCATCAACGCACTTGATTGTTAATTTAGTAATTAATTAATGACAATGGCGAACATTACTACTCTACTACTCATTAACCTTTCATATGCTAAAGCACTGATCAGTGCACGTCTATTAACTGCGTAAGCACTGATCAGTGCTCTGGTCACCTGTAACGAATATCATCCAATTTTGGTGTTAAAACAGATATTCATAGAGTTTAAATTGCCTTTTTATTATACCTCGATAAATGAACGAACAATATATAACAATACTCTTTGAACGAACCTTGAAATACCGTTAGTACGCGGCCAGTTCAAATTTGAAATTTTGACGACAGAGTGAAAGACGTGTCCCGGACTGTATTCGGCATATAAAAGTGAATTCTTTGTCCAGGCAAGTTATATTTATATTTAAAATATACTTTACTATCCTAGGAATTGCTAAATACGAATCAATACATAAATACTGTCTAATTTTGAATAATAATGTGTCTACAAAAGTGACAGAGTTTATAGAACTGTTTTTGGTCCATTTTTATTGAGACTTTTTATACATTTACTCGATATTTCTGTTGATGTAATGAATATGAATATGAGAATAATCTAATATAGAACATATAATTACAACATAAATTGCTACAAAATTCTAAATATTTAGATAAAACTTATATTTATTACGCGATGAGCCAAATTACACGCACACATACGTAAGTATGATGGCTGACGCGCTACGTGCATACACGGAGTCGCCATGACAGTTATACATGTTGATGTTAATTTATCCTGTTCTTATTTCTATCATTATTTTAGTTGTTTTTCTGTATATTTTTTTTTATTATAGTGTTCAATTGCTATAATAAAAATAACGTAATAAATGTACAGTCACGTGCACTGATATATTATATACAGTGATAATTTTGCTAAATGACAAAAATGTACATTATTGCGAGAAAACCCGATGATTACATAGAATATATTGATAATGTAACTATTTATTTCTGAAATTTTCAGAGTGAACATTTATTCAAAATTCTGCCCATGTATACATTTCATTGCCTTGACTGTAAGTACATATACATCGCGAACAAACATAATTTTTTTACAATTATATAATAGTATAGATAAACAAGGGTAATGTTAGGATTATATGCATTTTGGTATAAATATTATAAAATTTTTACTTTTATATAATTTATATTATTTTTTATGTATTTTAAATATTTTATATTTATTATATAAGTTTATATATATTATTAGCCTTCCGCCCGCGGCTCTGCCCACGTGGACCTCTTATCTCCGGTTCTACTCAACCGATTGCAAGCAAACAAACGTAAGATTTTAAGTCTGACCAAGACCTTTCTAACAAAAAAAACCGCATCAAAATCCGTTCAGTAGTTTTTGCGTCCATCGCCAATTTACAATTATATAATAGTATAGATATAAGATATAGATTTGTTTAACATCTTTATGTACCGAATTGACTTCGAAATGAGGTGCGAAGATAACTTTTGGTCGCCGTCCCTGATTTTCTGAAATTGTACTTCTATGGGGAAAAGTAGGGGTCGTAATTGTAATGTGTACGTATTTATATTGTGTATAAACTATAAATGTAAAATGTAAGCAAGACGAGTAAGTATATAGACAAATGATATTAAAATATTACGTAGTTTCATCATTTCAAACCATCCTGTACATTGGCACTGATCAGTGCATGCGCTATTAGAGAATTGCAACTGTTGCACTGATCAGTGCTTGCGCAGATGAGTACTTGTCTGTGCACGCACACATAGATACCCTGAACGAACCCCGGTTGAGATATGCATGATCATCATTCTTTACAAATATCTCAATAGTTTTGTACTAACAATAGTGTGTACGTCCCAGTTTATGCATCTCCATTTCGTCCTCTGTGGTATTGATTCATGTCCATAGACTTTATACAATTATTTGACCTTGAAAATCGTACATGAAAACTGGCTTAGCAAATTGGGACTTTTTCTGTTATTGTTGAAAATAAACAGATTTATTGTATAATATACATATATTTTATAATGCATGGGCAAAATAAGACTAATTTCTAAACCAATAACATAGTTACTTACCACAAATACTCTGTAATAAGTGTTAGAAACGGCTATTGGTTTGGTCATCAACAGTGAAAAGAAGCGAATATTTAGACGTGATAAGCTTATTTCTGAAAAGTATTATAAACTGAATTTTAACTAGAAACGTCGTGTTTTTTATACAAGTACAGAGGCTTGTTATTGAACTACATGGGGAATATTAAAAAAACATAAACTAAACCAAATAATGTATTGAAATTATGTTTTTCCGACAATGGGGTGCGTCAGGTGCAGTTTGGTTAGTTTATCTGTAAATATATAAATAAATCTGTAGTTCTGCAATAGGATATATCATAATACTGGACATAAATTAATCAATCTATCAATTAAAATAATTTGTTATATGACCATCTGAACATTTTTTTTTTAATATTTCATAAAAACCGACTGCCGTCAAATGCTCTGAGATCGCCGCCATGTTGCCGCACCGATTAGTTTCGTTTCACAGCTACTTCACGCATATGAAAGGTTAAGTTAAACTCAGTCAATTACCTATGTCCTTGAACGTTGTAACTCCTTCGGCCATCAATGGGGTGGCTGAAGGCCAAAGGGGTTGCAATTTTTGGGTCATAACATGTGTAGCTGGTCACTCCAAATTATAAGTGAACTAATATTTTATAGCTAGTTTGATATTTTACAGATGTATATACATTTTTAGTATTTTTTCTAAACGCTTAATTGGGTACCTATTTTCCTGTGATTATAATAAATTATTTAAGTGAGGTTATTGAATTAAGAATGCTAAAAAAGGTATAAAAGTGACGTCGATTCTTCTTTTATCCCGTTTATTTATTTTTAATCATCCACCCAACCTATAGTAATAAATTATTTTAGTATTAAATATAATGACGTCACAATAATTTATTTAACACAAGTTTCCTTATAACTCACCGTTTTGGCGTTTAGTAAAAAATAACAATTAAACTAGACAGGCAATGTAAATACCCAATTACAGGTCTTAAAGTTATGTTTAAACGAAATTGCCAACATGATGTTATCAAATTAGATGAAACAATATTGTATAATAATGTCGCTTATTATATGCGACATTTTGAATATAAAAAATATATAATTATGTTAGAAAATATTGTAACATTGACAAAAAAATACTTACACCTTTCCAGCCGGCAACGCGAAACTGAAAATTGTAGCGAAATCCTCTCGCCAGTGTAAATAATTATATTTTCTGAACGCACACAATACAAACACCAATAATAAATCGGAGTCTATCTCAAAACCACAGGATTGTAATGAATGTTGGCGAGTGTCGGGACGCGACAGTACAACCGTCGATGTGGTTCGCTAAAGTAAACAAAGGTCGGTAGTCGGCCGGCGGTAGCAGTGCGGCACGCATGCGCCGTGCGTCGCGCTCGCCGCCACTCTGCGAGGAGTGCGAGGCGACTGAGGCGAGCCACGACCACGAGTGGCGCCCGCCCGCCGCCGCCGGGAAATGGCGGGAAACGAGAAAGAAAATGCTATTTTTATGTAAACAAAACTTTAATCACAAATCAATAATATTACAATGAAAACATGTTTAATAACTTATTAACAAAGCGAACAACAAAATTATTGTATTCTAATCTTTGTTTAACACGAGAAGCCGTGTCTTGGAATTTTATGTGTAAGAATAAAAACTTAAGTTTAAAATTGTAGGTAACACTATGCCGTTATGATAAAAAGTAATATGACATGCCAATAATCCTTCGACAATTTATTCAGAGAAAGAAATTTAACATTTCACTAAAATAATGCGTCAAGACAAAAGAAGGTATTTAAACAATAAAATACATATTATACAAAAAATACAAGCCGAATAATATAAATACTTATTGAATCGAACATAGTTTAGGTTTTTAAGCGCAAACTTATATATTATACTTACTTATATGTCAAAAAATTAAGAATAAGGTTCATTGTCCTTTTTCATATTTTAGTTTATATGATGTTAAATTAAGATTAATTATAATAAAGTTAAGAAAAATAAATTATATTATTGACGATTTAAATCTGGCTAACATGAGTGTAAGCACTACACAATTAACTTGTCCACACTGCCCAGAGTCTTCCCGCGTTTTCTCATCACGCGGGCTGAAGGTGCATGTTGGGCGCATGCACAAGCGGGAGCTGGTTTGTCCAACCCAAACCGGTACGACTGCGCCCGCGGGACAGGGGCGACCAGCTCCGGCAATAACTCAGAATTCGCTGGACAGACTCGCTATTTTCAGGGGAAGTATACCGGTGCTCCGGCACATACCTAAGGGAGCCCGAAATCAGGCAGCTGGTAAACTGTGTGACATTGTAGACGCGTGCGTCACATACAATGGTGTAGAGCAGTGGAGCGCCCTTCTTGCTTTTGCGTATACAGCCTTGAGGGTGCCTGCGAGGGAGTCGTCCGGAAACATGACATCAAAAGTTAAAGCTAACGTTTTGTCATCGGGCCATTTCGAAAATGTTGAGTTGTCTGCGTCGTCGGCCAGTACCGGTTCTCGTTCTATTAATAAGAACATCGAGTCGAAGGTTTTTGAAGGCGATTTGAGAGGCGCGGTCCGTCTTTTGATGTCTGACGACTCCTTCGCACAGCGGGATCCCAGCACAATGGCGGCTTTAGAACTCAAGCACCCGAGTCCTTCACGTCCACTCAACTTTCCACCGGATCCGGGCTTAGAGTTTACTGCGGAGACTGTCACCGTAGAGGATGTGATTTCGGGTCTTGGGTCTTTTTATACGGGTTCGGCGGCAGGCTTGGACGGGATTCGGCCAGGGCACCTTAAAGAGTTGACGTCTGTGTCTGCGGGAGAGAATGGTGGTCGTCTTTTGGTATGTTTGACCAGGTTGGTAAATTTTTTACTTAGTGGTCAGGTGAACCCTCTGGTGTGCCCATACCTATACGGGGCCTCCCTTTTTGCTTTGGCCAAAAAGGATGGTGGCTTAAGGCCAATAGCGGTCGGCAGCGTTTTTCGCCGGTTGACTGCCAAATTGGCGTGCCGCGCTGTCAAAGAAGAAATGGCCGAATACCTACAACCACACCAATTGGGTTTCGGGACACGCTTGGGATGTGAGGCCGCCATTCACGCTGCGCGGACGTTCGTAATGGACCCGAGGAACGAGGGTTCGGTATTGCTGAAGCTCGATATTCGCAACGCGTTCAACACCTTGGAGAGAGACGTTTTGTTGAGTGAGGTCAGGGAAAAAATCCCTTCAGTCTACCCTTTTCTTCATCAAGCATACAAGCTTCCTTCCAACCTTTTCTTCGACAGTAACCTTATTCTTTCTAAAGTGGGAGCCCAACAGGGAGATCCACTCGGTCCACTTGTGTTTAGCCTAGCCATTCATAAGGCGATCCGAGGTCTCAAATCCAGCCTTAACGTATGGTACCTGGACGATGGCACAATCGGGGGCAAACCAGTAGACGTGCTGCAGGATCTGAAGACCTTAGTTCCTAGTCTTAAAGACCTAGGTCTGGAGGTGAACCCTCGAAGTGCGAGTTTTTCCCCTGCGGCTCGGAGGCTCGATCACACTTTGTTCAATTTAATTCGTTTTTCCCTGGCCTAAAGGAACTTTCTTCGGCTGACTTCCACCTTTTAGGATCCCCAATTTTTCTCTCAGCCGTTCCTGAGGCCATCACTGCTCGAAAGCAGCTTCTCCTTGTCGCTCACGAACGTTTGAAAGGCCTTTCCGCGCATGTTGCGATTATCTTACTGCGCATGTGCTTCGCTCTCCCGAAGATCACATACTTGCTGCGAACCACCCCCACTTGGCTCTGTCCCGAGGAAGTTTCGTCTTTCGACGATGCCTTGAAATCGGTGGTGGAGTCAGTATTGAACGTTTCCCTAGATGGTACTCAGTGGAGTCAGGCGGCTCAACCAATCCGATGTGGTGGTCTTGGGGTGCGTTGCGCGCAGGATGTCGGTCTGCCAGCTTTTCTGGCGTCGGCACATGGGGTTGGTAGCCTCGTTACTAATTTATTGAATCCTAATGGTGACGGGGTGATCATACCTTTTATGTCGGATGCTGTGTTAGCTTGGTTGGCCCTCAATGCGGGCGCGTCTATCCCTGAACCAATGAATCTTCAGCGAGCGTGGGATGATGTGGGGGTGAAGCGACTCCAAGTTCAATTATTAGAGGGGGTGACAGGGGCCGATAAGGCTAGACTGCGGGCTGTGTCACAGCCTGAATCTGGAGCGTGGTTACAGGCATTGCCGTCCCCTCACCTAGGCACCCTGCTTGACGACAACTCTCTGCGTGTGGCGGTGGCTTTCCGCCTGGGCTGTAAGGTGTGTGAACCCCACATATGCACCTGCGGTTCCACGGTGGAAGCAAATGGCCATCACGCTATGAGTTGCCGACGGTGCACTGGGAGGTTTCCGCGACACCACGCTCTTAACGATATCGTCCGCAGGGCCCTTGTATCCGCAAACGTCCCCTGTGTGCTTGAGCCTCCGGGCCTGAGCAGGTCGGATGGTAAGAGGCCGGACGGACTGACTTTGGTGCCCTGGAAGAACGGCAAATGTCTACTTTGGGACGTAACGTGTGTCAGCACGGTAGCCGCCAGCCACCTTAGTCGCACCATTCACTCCGCGTCGGCCGCTGCGGAAGACGCCGGCTCAAGGAAGAGGCTTAAGTACGCCGACTTGGAACCGCTGTACCAGTTCGTGCCAATAGCGGTGGAGACTCTGGGGAGTTGGGGCAAGGAAGCTAAAAGCCTTATTAAAGAAATCGGACAGAGGCTCATCGAGGCGACCGGTGACACTCGGTCCGGGTCATTCCTGGTCCAAAGGCTGTCCATTGCCATCCAACGTGGCAACGCAGCAAGTGTTATGGGCACTTTTGCACCGGGAGCGATTAGGGGCGGGTTATTTGATTAGTAGTTTTGACATATTGTATTGTAACAAATGTATTAGATGTAAATAGCATACCAGTACTTAGAGAATTACGGAAATGACAAATAAAGCCTATTTTTGCTCCACATTAGGTTTCCGGGATGAATATGTAGACCACCAAATTGAACCCTGATCTTTATAAGTTTAGTGTGATCAGTTTGAGAATTTGGGTAAAGTAAGGTTATGTTCACAGTTCACAGATCTTAGACAGATGGCTATAGATATTTCACTTACAATTAAAGACATGTATATTTAAAATGACTACTATATAAGTAACACCCCTACCGCAATGCCTGAAAACAACAGGTTTTCAACCAGTGCGTCCTACCTATTATGACTTATTGTGCCGAAACGTTGACACTGAAGCTAGTCCACTAGCAATGGAGTGAGCTATGCTTGGGAATTTCTTTTTAGGATAAAATTCGTAATGAGGTCATCCAACACAGAAGTAAAGTTACTATCATAGCTCGCAAAATAAGCAAGCTGAAGTGGCAATGGGCTGTACACATCTGACGAAAGCCTGGTGGTCGGTGGAGTAAACGAGTCCTGCGAGAACTGCGAAGCGGCAAAAGGAAGGTGAGACGTCCTCCAGTTAATTGGCGGACAGTCAGGTGCTATGGCGCACGTTGAGAGAGGCTTATGTCCAGCAGTACACTCCGATAGGCTAATTGACTGATTGAATGTGCATTGAGACGTTGTCGCTAGTGGTATTCAGGTGTAGGCTCTATGCTTCGTATGCTTTTAATGTACTTAACTGTCCTAAACTATTCGCTAAAAGTCAAACGTATAATGGTTGTGCTCTTAATATCTAATTAACTATTACAGTGTAGGTAGTATTTCCATTATATTGACTAATATATACTTAAGATTATTTAATTTTAATCACTCCAATAACTCCTTATAACATGCTGAAAGCATTCCTTCTGTTTTGTAATACGTGCGGTTGTTATGGCATATATAACTTACATTATGCGTGTTGGATAGTGCCTCTCAGTCTCTTAATCATAATCCTTAACTATCTTAAAGCTACCTAAAACTAATTCAGTCTGATTCGAAATCATCGAATGGTGAGTTTTTCATTATTGTGGTATTCACATTCTTGTGCTGTTCCAACTCAAGTTTCCTTGAGTTGAATTAACATAGTTATCTTTCCTTCAAGATTTTTAAAATACGTGTCATATACACAGTATTTCGTGTATTGCACGTGTTAGCATAAAAAAATGAGCTGAAACAACGCAAAAATGTCAACCCGAGTAGATAAACCAAGCCAGTGGTTATCAGATGGTGTTACAGTATCTTATAATGTACCCTATGCGACTACCGCGACCCAGCGAGAGTTGATGTAAGATTACAAAGTTTTAAGTAGCGACCGCACTTAGGTGCAAGTGCAAGGGAACAGATTTAATTTTTATATTCTTTTGAACATGTTTTAAACTCTGAAACTTTATATTTATTTTCAAAAATCAGTTATGGTCTTTGCTATTTTAGATATAAATATTTATCAACTCCCCTTGGATGAACTTAACTAGCTTTAAAACTATTTGTATAATAATAAGTAACCTACTTTAATAAGTCTTTCACTACAGACTTTACAGACACGAACTTTTTTTTTGGCTTTCTTTTATTTATAAAACGTATGCTACATTAGTCTTAAATATTAGTCTTTTGCGAGGAGGCCGTGGACCTCCCTCTCGTTACCCCCGGGTTATATTAGTCACCGGTACTCGAATTTATTTCGTAGCTGGTTTTGTTTGATTTCTGCCAGACACTCGAAGATATTTTTCTTACATTTTATTATGAACTAAGTCTTATAATTCTGTATCTTCGAAATTTTAATAAAATTAACGTAATCAAGCATTTGAAATGAGATATTTTAAATTTTGTTTATTCATATTTGAGATATCGACACATTGTTTAATAAAAAAATAGGAATTAGACATCTGCTTTCGTACAAGAAAAGCTGAGAGCTCACATGAGCTCAGTGCTCTAATAATAATCATTCTGTTCAATATTATCGCTAATCCAGCGCGCGTCGTGTAGAACACGGTCCACACGAGCGAGTCTACTTTACAGACAAAAATAACTTAACCGGGGGTTCAAACTGTGCAGCCATGGCCACGAGCTTACTTCTATCAGACCCTTCAAGTTCAGAACAGTACAGTACATTAGTCATTTTTACCAGACTTGCCTTTACGTAATGATAGCTACGTTGCTATGCTAAAGTTAAGATTACAGCTGTTATATTGGTGAATGTTAAGCGATCGATTGAAACGTGCGACAGGTACAAGTGGAACGGCGACGGATGCCGTCATGTGCTTGGTGTGTAAGGATTAGTTGACCCGAAATATAGTTCTCTAGCTATGAAATCAACAACTAAGCGAAAATTCCCTTCAACCTCTTTATTGAACTCTAACACGCAATCCACTCCTAGCACAAGCAATTTAGTTAGCTGGAGAGCTTAGAGTAAATATTAGATTCAGTTACTAACGTAGTTGAAAAAAATAAAACAAAACAATCTAGGTAATGGTCATCACAAATCTTCTTGGCAGCACAAGCGATAGCTGCGGGCCATTCATGTTGATTTTATATTCCGTACCGTACCTCAACTCGTTGGCAAGCACTTGCAAAAACTTACAAATTACCATTGGAAAAGATTGTTTTGAAATATATTTTATTCATTTTATTTTATCATTAAAAGGAATTACTCAGATATGATAGTTATACCTGTGCGACGGTCCTACTATTAAAAGCTGCGAATCTATGAAATACGTGTTTATGTAGTAGCAATTTTAACATAACTTCTTACGCTGATAAAGACGACTCCTACTTTACTTAAAATTAGCGAGACAATAAAATTTCTTAACGAAATGCTTGTTAAGTGTGGCGGCGGCGCCTAGGCGGCGCGCTGGGCGCCGACGCGCTCGTAGCCGTACTTGATGAGGAAGTGGAAGCGCGGCTCCGCCAGCAGCTCGGCCAGCTCCGGCGCCGTCAGCACGTCCTCCGCGGGCGGCAGCAGCAGCTCCAGGTCGCCGCCTGCAACCACACCAACACACTGCCATACTAATTCCAGCTTAGCGTTAATCCCACTCGCATCTGTAGCTTTCGGCTCGGAGTCTTCCTGCGGATTTAGCTGAATTTCGATATGTTACGACAAGCGACTGCCATCTGACCTACACAGCCCAGGGACGATATCGAAGCGTTACAGTTACACCAGTTATTGGACTTTCAGTTATTAGACCGACTACCCGTAACGACTGACGTAGGTGTTCGTATGGCAACCGGGACAGATGGCAAATACTCATATTCATGCATACAAATATTAGTACTGAGCGGGGATCGAACCCGTGCCTTCTGCGTACCGGCCGCATTCATTACCGCCACGCCTCAAAGGGTGTCAAAAATAAAAACTTATATGTGTTAAATGTGTGATGATTTATCTAAAGCTTTTGATTATGTTTACCATAAATTATTAATTCTGAAAATTGTGCAACTTTCATGCAGTATGTTATAAATGAATTTTATAACGCGTTGTTTGCATATGAACAATTCTAAATTTAAACATAACGAAAAATCATCATAGGAACTTTATTTTCAATATGGGAGTTCTACAGGGTTTCATTCTGGTGCCATTAATTGTTTATTCAGCGAATGGCGTAATGAACAACTATAAAATAATGTGATCTAATGAAAATATTTATATTTGTACTATTACATTGTTTTATTCTCAGCTGAAATATGTTCAAGTGATGATCGCAAAGTTTAGTGAATGATGGAGTGGTGGAGTGGTGGAGTAGTGAGTGAAGTAGGCGGCGAGCGACTGACCCATGAGGTGCACGAGGTCGATGAGCCTGAAGAACATCTTGTCGCGCAGCAGGTCGGCGGGCGCGGCGCCGCGGCCGGCGCGCCACTCGTCGCGCGCGATGCTGGCGCACCACACCTGCGCACGCGCACTTTGTACTGGCTCACAAGTTAATTAATACCTACCACTGAATCATACTAATCTGTGAACCAAGTGTTCAGTTTCATATGTACTCGTATTCGTTTATGTTGTTCGGGTCGGGTACAGTGAGCTAAGGGTTAGGAGAGAGCTTGCGTTGGCCGTATACCTACTGAAGGTTATACGTGGAAAGATCCAAAATCAAGCCATACTCGAGAGTATCAATCTATGCGTCCCAGACGGATACGTGGGGAGGCGCCGGAGGCCGCAACTGCTGCAAGTACCACCGAGCGCGCGCACCAACCTGCTGAGGGATGCGCCGCTGACCCGAGCCCTCCGGACACTCAACGTCATTTCAATAAATATTGGCCTGTTTAGTTGCTCTCTGAGGGAATTCACAGATACGGCTTTAACAATTATATGCTATAAGTAAAGTTGTAATTAAATTGCCTACTCTGTTGTATTAGGGTAACCTGTAAAAATAGATGTAGATGAGAGAATAAATAAATAAATATTAAGCTAGATAAATATGGAATAGAAAAGAAATGTCAGCGTTAAAAAAGTGTTCACCCTAAGTCGCAGCTCGTCGCGGCGCTCCATGTCTTCGATGAAGTCGGTGAGGTCGAGCGCCTTCTTGTAGTCGTACTCCGTCAGAGCGGAGCTCTCCGACTCGATGTACATCTGAAACCGATGACGTAATAATATCGACAAAATGTATCAACATGGCGGCTTTCCAAAATAGCGCAAACACTAAATATAAACAAATATTGCTACTTACTAATAATGATACGTCAATTATTAATTTATATCGCTCATATTATTATTTATACCAATAATATTATGATTATTACAAATTTATTATTAAAGATTATTTTTGCGTAGTGCACTCGCGCACTGTCGCGTTTCTGATTAGTGTATAAAATGAGGATAAACGTCATTATTTTGTTGTTGCCATTTTAGAGTGCGGACAGCATTGTACACAGTGGCCCAAAATAACGTTAACAAAATTTGAACAATGAAAATTCAAAAATGTAACGCTTTTGTTTTTTTACACATCATCAAACAAAGGTTACTGCGCAATCCACAAACCAAAGTGAGAAAAATGTCACGAGACAAAATCGCTCCGCCGTGCAACGTACAGTGAACCATGATGTTGGGAACACATTATCCTTGTTTCCGCTGTAAAATTATTTTCGATTGAGCGAGCCCACAATCACCATGACATGATCTGGTCAGCAACTCGTCCTGGAGCTACTGCGGTTGTTCCTCATCGTCAAAACGCACAAACAGTTATGGTTTGGGGAGGAATATGTTCCACTGGCAAAAGTCCCTTAGTGTGCATAGATAAAGACATAAAAATCAAACCAGGAGCCAAGAACACTTCGGCAACCAACCATGGATATTCCAGCAGGACTCTGCGCCAGCTCACAGGGCTTCAAGTGTTCAACAGTGGTGCATGGCCAATTTACCAGGGTTCATCAGCTCAACAGAATGGTCATCTTACTCGCCAGATCTTAACCCAATGGATTACAATTTATGGTCTATCTTAGAGGCAAGGGCCTGTGATAAGCGTCACCAAGTGTCGACGAGCTGAAGTCTTCCCTCATGCGGGAGTGGGACAAAATATACGTAGAGGAAGTGCGGAATATTGTAGGAAATTTCAAGATTTATTGATACGTGCTGTTTATATAATATTGTTTCCTAGTTGTAGTGTACTTTGCCTATGACGCATAGCACGTCATAGTACTCCCCCCTTTATAAAAATTCTGGTTATTATTTGCTGTGACCTTGTCCGTGCACGCTGTTTGCTGAGTTGTCTTTTTCTGCAGTTGTTTACACTTGTTGCATTTCCTTGATTATTTTGTTTATCTTTTTGTCCATGACTTTGTTAGTTTTCCGTACGAGTCTGGTGATTGTTATTATTATTGCTGCTAGTATAATTATAGCGATGAGTACTCCGATCCAGATTTTTATTTTTTCAATTTCTGCTGCCATGTGTGTGTTCTTTTCTGCCTTTGCTGCCAGGTTATTGTTCTGCACCATGTTTATTTGCTCCTTTTCGTGGGTTTGACTGCTTCCCATCTTGTGTGTTGTTTCTTGTGGCTTGCTGTGGAGTGACTTTTATTTTCATTTTGCCCTTTTTATATCATTGTTTGAAACGGACCGTGGGTCGTGATATTCTTCCCGTACGTGTTCTTTTTATGTTTTGAATTGGCTCTGCCTTATCTTGCTCTTGATTTTGAGCTTCTATCTTGTCGTCGCTCGTCGTGAATGCTGGCTTTAGCCTGTCAATCGACACGTTCACTTCCCTGCCGTTTCGCTTGATCGTGACTATTTTGTTGTCACGTTTGACTACGAGAAACGGTCCGTCGTAAGGTGTTGTGAGCGTAGGACGTAGCTTATCGCATCGTAGAAACACGTGTGTACAGTCGGCTAAGCGTGGGTGTACGAATATGTTTTTGTTTGAGCTTTGTCGTTGTGGAATTGACGTCATGTGCGTTATGTTATCTTTAATTTTCTCCACAAACTCTGCATACGTTGTGTTTTTAGAACAGTCGCCAAAATATGCTGCTGGTAATTTTATTGTTGTTCCGTAGACCAATTCGGCTGCTGAGTATCCAGTGTCTTGTCGAATGCTGGTACGTATCCCGAATAATACCGATGGTAATTCTTTCGTCCAATTTTCGGTATTTCCTCTTGCCATCAAAGCTGCTTTCATGGTTCTGTGCAGTCTTTCTACTTTGGAGTTTGATTGAGGGTGATATGGTGTAGTACGGATTTTTTGTATACCCAGGAATTTGGTTAGGCTTCTGAATAGCTCAGGCTCGAATTGTCGTCCTTGATCCGTTGTTATATAATTGGGGCATCCAAAACGTGTGATCCAGCCATCGTATAGGGTTTTGGCTACAGTTTCTGCTGTGATGTCCGAAATAGGATATGCTTCTGGCCATGACGTACAACGATCGATCATAGTGACGATGTATCTTTTGTTTTGTGATGTCGGTAGGGGGCCCACAATGTCTATGTGTATGTGGCTAAATCGTTCTGCTGGCATAAATTTGCCCAGGGGTGATACTGTGTGCCGCTGAACTTTTGATTGCTGGCATTGTAAACATGTTTTGCACATTTCGTAAATGTCTTTGTGCATGCTAGTCCAGATGTATTTTGCGGTTATCAACTTTTTTGTTGTGTTTTTCCCTGGGTGGCTCATGTTGTGAAAACTATCAAAAATTGTTTTTCTGAACTTTTGTGGTAGGTATGGCCTTGTTGTACCGGTGGATATATCACAATAAATTTTGGTATTATTGTTTTGTACTGGTACCTGTGTTATTTTTAGTGACTTATTTTGTTTTAGTTTTGTTAACTCCGGGTCACAGTCTTGGTATTTTTTTACCTCTTGCCAGTTGAGAATTTGGGGTAGTTCTATTGTTTCTATTACCCGTGATAGTGCGTCGGCTACCACGTTTTCGCTGCCCGTGACGTGCCTTATGTCTGTGCTGAATTGTGCAATATATTCTAGGTACCTTATTCTTCTAGGGGATTCATCCACTGATTGCTTCTTGTCGAATGCATGAATCAGTGGCTTATGATCAGTGTATATTGTAAATGTGCGACCTTCTATTAGTCGTCTAAAGTTTTTTATTGCCATGTAAATACCGAGTAGTTCTCGATCGTATGTGGAATATTTTGTTTGTATCTCGCTTAACCCTTTTGAAAAAATGATATGGGTTTCCATTTTCCTTGAACTATTTGTTGAAGTACGGCGCCTACACATTTTAAACTAGCATCTGTCATAATGGCTAGTGGTGTGTCTGTTTCCGGAAATGCGAGTGTTGTGACATCTCTTATGTCCTGTTTGCAGTGTTCGAATGCTTGGTTAGCTTCCGTATTCCACTCGATTGGCGTATTGTCATTCTTTTTGCAGTTTATTAAGTATTTGTTGAGCGGAGCTTGGTGTCCGGCGGCGTGTGGGATGCTACTTCTGTAGAAATTCATCATTCCCAAAAATCGACGTAGCTCCTTTACCACCTTTGGCTTTGGGTATTCGTTTATTACTCGTACTTTCTCAGACGTGGGGGTGATTCCTTGGCTCGTTATATGATAACCTAAGAAATCTATCTCTGTCTTTTCGAATTCGCATTTGCTCGTATTGATTGAGATGCCGTTTTTACTTAGGCGAGTGAATACTTCCTCTAGTTGAACGTAATGTTGTTCGGTATTTTGACTTGCTATGAGTATGTCGTCCACGAAAACATATATATAGTCCAGGTCTCTAAACAGGGAGTCCATAAACCTCTGGAACGTTTGGGCTGAATTTCTGAGGTCAAATGGCATGTAATTCTAGTGAAATAAACCCATTTGCGTGATTATTGCGGTCTTTTCTGGTTCCGCAACAGGGATTTGGTGGAACGCCTTCTTTATATCAATTTTGCTGAATATTGTTTTTCCACTTGCGATGTATGTAAAGTCTAACAGTCTTGGCAAGGGATATCTGTCGGGAACTGTTATTTTATTTAACGCGCGGTAGTCTCCGCATGGCCTCCATTCCCCATTCTTTTTCTTTACCATGTGGAGAGGCGATGCCCAAGGACTACTGGAAGGTTCTAATATTCCTAAGTTTATTAGCTCTTGGAATTCCTTTTTTGCTGCCTTATATTTGTCGGGTGGTAGTGGGCGCGCGCGGGCATAAACTGGAGGACCTTTTGTTATGATGTGATGCTGTATTCCATGTTCTGTGGGTTTTTTAAGTGGTGTTGGTCTAGTGACGTTTACGTATTTCTCTAGCAGGTGCTTTATATGTTCGGGTAATTTCGCGTCGATGGATCTAATTGAAGGCATGTGTGTTGCTCTTGCAATTTTCGCATGCGTCGTTAATTTTGTTTCTTGGTCGACCAGCCTTTTGCCGTATAGATCCACTAATAATCTGTGGTGCTCTAGGAAATCAGCTCCTAAGATAGGCATTTTTACATCGGCGATTACAAACGTCCAAGTAAAAGGTCTGCGTAACCCCAGATTTAGCGTTAATGTGCTTTCGCCATAAGTTTCAATAGTTGACCCGTTTGCGGCATACAGTTTGTAGTTGCTTGGGTTTTTCTTACCCTGTGCGTTTTGTAATACAGAAATATTTGCTCCCGTGTCTACTAAAAACCTATAACCACTGTTTGAGTCGGTTATAGTTAGACGGTTGGCGGGGTGTATGGCACAGAGTCCCGTCTTATTCTGCGCTAGTTCTCGTTTCCCGAATTTTTATCGGTTTTATTTATCCACGAGCACGGCTGATCGCATTTATATGCTTTTGTTTTGAATCGTCTGTGATAATAACATAGCCGTGTACGTGACCGTGAGCGTGATTGCGACCTTGCTCGGAATTTGCTGCGTTGCATCGGTCGGCGATTACTCATACCGCGGAGCTCGTTTATTTCAACTCGCATAGCTGCAATTTGTGACGTTAGCATTGTTATTAAGTTAACGTCAGCGGATTCCTGTGACGAGTTGTTTGTTTTGGTTTTATAGCGCATATTTTCATAAATTCGGTCCGCCATTTCGCATAATTTTGTGAGGTCGAGGTCTTCGGAGACTGCCAATATGGAGGTGATTGATACCGGAAGCTGTCTGAACCATAATAATCTGATGGTATCTTCGGTCATTTTGTCGCAGCTGGCTTCTTTCATTTTTCTCAACAGCTGTGATGGTGTTGAGTCACCTAGGTCCATCTCCGAAAGCAATTTGTGGAAGCGTCGTTGCTCGCTTTCCTCATAGCACGCAATTAATCTTTCCTTGATTTTAAGGTACTTGTCTGCGTTTGGCGGTGACGTCAGGATGTCGCTGACTTGATGTATGACCTCTTTTGGTAATTTTGCGATGACGCTGTTATATTTATATTCGTCACCTTGTTTTTGGGAGGCTACGATGGCCTCGAATTGCGCGAACCATAAGCGCGGTGAATCTGTCCAAAACGCTGGTATTTTCTCCGTAATGCTAATTGCAGCCACCACCTGGCTGTCGCTGATTGATTCAGCCGATGTACCGGGGTTTTTTTGAGGTGTCCCTGGAATTATCGGTGCCATTTTTCTAGCCTCTTGATATTTCAGCTGGTTTGGACCCGCTTGTGGGAAGTCAACTGAAATGTGCTATTTCGCTATTTCGCTGATGGTGGTGGTCAGTAAGCTGGTGGGCTGTTGGGTAAATTTTTCCTTATATGGCTCCACCGTTTCTGTGATAGTTCCTAGGTTTGCTGCTGAAAACCTTTTCAGGGCTGCAGTTGGCCTGCAATTATATCAGCACTAGGAAATCACGTCGGGGTCACCAATATTGCGGAGGTGAGTAAAAGATGGTTTACCAGTTGGAACAAGATTAATTCATTTACTATTTACACACTCTTATATACTAATTATTCTACATGATTTTACTGAGATTAAGAGTGGGGTTTTACTCATATAAGTTTAGTGCTGACATTATTGTTTATTGATACGTGCTGTTTATATAATATTGTTTCCTAGTTGTAGTGTACTTTGCCTATGACGCATAGCACGTCATACGTTCGTTGCTCTGTATCCGTGCTAAAAGAGGCTAAGTTGAAGACAAGTAAAAAATATCGTGCACAATAAGACATAGTTTACGTTTCATTAAACATAGTCTGTATAATCAGTATCAAAATAAACGGGATATTTACCATGTTTCATTTTCATTGAGTTTGAGTTTCATTGTTTATTTTGATACTGAAGTGAGTGACTATGATAGTTTAAATACCTATATAGTCTGTATAATTTTAAAATAAGATATATAAAAAACATTTGTCAACTTTATTATGAGCCACCCTGTATATCATCATTATCATTGACTGAAATACAATATTTTTGTAAGTCATAGTCAACCAACATTACTGAGACATTTATCAGAGCATTTGTGCACTAGTCTCATAACAAACTTTGTACCGAACGCTATTTCATTGACACCGAAGTACAGAAATAAACACCTCAACAAAGTCTAGGGAACAAGATGACCCCAATTTTTTTTTTTCGTGTAAATCTTGTTTTGCAAATAACTGGCAGCAAATAAATTAAAATAGAATAAAGTAGATTACAGAGTTGTTCGAAATTTAAAAATAAATTTAAATAAGTAATGATTTTCGAATATGGAGGGAACACTTTTAAAAGTGTTTGATTGTGCAGTTTCTCGGAGGCAAAATAAAAATTATTTTTTTTGATTGTAAATAACGTTTATTATCAATAATACGTCTTTTACGTATGGTTTGTGCATTTTTGTGACTGTAGTCATCATGTCACGTCGTCATTTAAGTCGCGAAGAGATGTTAAGGGCTGTTGGTATGCTGCAAGCTGGACGAACTCAACGCGACGTAGCGGATGCTGTCAACACCCAACCAAGCGTAATTTGCAGATTATGGCCACGCTACAGGTCTACAGGGGATGTTGCCGAACGTCACAGGGGACGAAATTGGGTTACTACCCCGCGACAAGATCGTTTCTTGCAAAATTCCGCAAGGCGGCAACCCACGATTACTGCTCGTCAGTTGGTCGCAGGCCTCCAGTCTCAGCATCAAGTGGTTATTAGCGATCAAACTGTCAGAACAAGACTACACGAAGCCAATCTTTATGCTCGCAGACCGCTTAGGGTTCCAGCTCTTCGAAGTGGAAATCGAGGTCGTCGCTTATTGTGGGCTAACGCACATTTACAGTGGACCGACCATCAATGGGCACGGGTTCTGTTTTCCGACGAATCTTGCTTCGGTTTTCATCCTGATTCGAGAAGAGTGCGTATATGGCGAGTTCCTGGACGTCGGAGTCGTCTCCAGAATCCGCAAGAAGTTCATCCTTACCAAGGTGGAACAATCATGGTATGGGCTGGAATTCGCCTTGGTGGTAGGACCGACCTCGTTTGGATACGGGGCAATTTGAATGCAAACCAATACATTCAGGAGGTTATACACCCCATGGTAATCCCTCATCGACAGCAGTTCGGTCAAGATTTTATGTTCATGCAAGATAATGCACGGTCACACACCGCGAGGGTAGTGGTCAATGCGTTAAGCGAGCACAATATGACGACGTTGGAATGGCCTGCTCAGTCTGCCGATCTCAATCCCATAGAGCATGCCTGGGATTTGCTTGGGAGAAGAGCTTTCAGTGATTCTTTGGAAAATCTGAACACTGAAGAACAACTTTTTTTACACCTTCGCAGTGTATGTAGCCATATTCCACAGACGATGATTGACAATCTCATACTAAGTATGCCACGCCGTTGTCGAACTGTTGCTAATGCTTTAGGAGGTCCTACAGATTATTAAAAACGTTTAAAGTACGGTTAATTACTGTATTTCTTACTACCTCGTTATTTTTGTGCCTAATCATAGAAGGTTGTAATACTCAATATTGCCACTATTCAATTCTTTCTTAAAAAAAAAAAAAATTCGGTATGAAAATGTTTTTATTAAAATTAAAATTAAAAACGGTATAAAAATACCCTTCTATTGATATAAAACACTCTCTATTACAAGAAAAGGTTTTTAAATAAAAACTAGAAATGTCCTTGTTCCCTAGACTTTGTTGATGTGTGTAGTAATCTCCAATGCAAATTTTGAGGTTTGAACACATCCTGAAAACGCAATGAGATCTCTCCTTAGAAGTCGGTCCGTACCTGCACCAGCTCGTCGGGCGGCAGCACCTTGGTGTCCAGCTCGTCCAGGCCGTGGTGCACCTTGATGTCGCGCGGCAGGGACTCGTGCAGCTCGGCCAGCGCCAGGCGCGCCTCCAGCGCCTGCCAGGCGGCGCCCGACTGCGCGCCGGGCTCGGACACCACCAGGCACAGCTTGGCCAGCGACGCCATCGTCTGCGGACGCAGTGTGTGTTAGGTGTATCCGGCTCGAAGGACCACGACGTATCTGTGTGGTGCTCACCGTCATGCGGCCCAGCGAGTCCCGCTCGTCGTGGGCCAGGCGCGCCAGGTCGCGCGCGGCGGCCGCGTGCTGCTGCTGCTGCAGGTGCTGCAGCGCCAGCAGCTGCGCGCGCGCAGGCGCCGCGCCCAGCCACGCGCGCAGGCGCTCGCCCCAGCGCGCGCCCACGCGCCGCACCAGCGTTATAGTATCTGTGTGGTGCTCACCGTCATGCGGCCCAGCGAGTCCCGCTCGTCGTGGGCCAGGCGCGCCAGGTCGCGCGCGGCGGCCGCGTGCTGCTGCTGCTGCAGGTGCTGCAGCGCCAGCAGCTGCGCGCGCGCAGGCGCCGCGCCCAGCCACGCGCGCAGGCGCTCGCCCCAGCGCGCGCCCACGCGCCGCACCAGCGTTATAGTATCTGTGTGGTGCTCACCGTCATGCGGCCCAGCGAGTCCCGCTCGTCGTGGGCCAGGCGCGCCAGGTCGCGCGCGGCGGCCGCGTGCTGCTGCTGCTGCAGGTGCTGCAGCGCCAGCAGCTGCGCGCGCGCAGGCGCCGCGCCCAGCCACGCGCGCAGGCGCTCGCCCCAGCGCGCGCCCACGCGCCGCACCAGCGTTATAGTATCTGTGTGGTGCTCACCGTCATGCGGCCCAGCGAGTCCCGCTCGTCGTGGGCCAGGCGCGCCAGGTCGCGCGCGGCGGCCGCGTGCTGCTGCTGCTGCAGGTGCTGCAGCGCCAGCAGCTGCGCGCGCGCAGGCGCCGCGCCCAGCCACGCGCGCAGGCGCTCGCCCCAGCGCGCGCCCACGCGCCGCACCAGCGTTATAGTATCTGTGTGGTGCTCACCGTCATGCGGCCCAGCGAGTCCCGCTCGTCGTGGGCCAGGCGCGCCAGGTCGCGCGCGGCGGCCGCGTGCTGCTGCTGCTGCAGGTGCTGCAGCGCCAGCAGCTGCGCGCGCGCAGGCGCCGCGCCCAGCCACGCGCGCAGGCGCTCGCCCCAGCGCGCGCCCACGCGCCGCACCAGCGTTATAGTATCTGTGTGGTGCTCACCGTCATGCGGCCCAGCGAGTCCCGCTCGTCGTGGGCCAGGCGCGCCAGGTCGCGCGCGGCGGCCGCGTGCTGCTGCTGCTGCAGGTGCTGCAGCGCCAGCAGCTGCGCGCGCGCAGGCGCCGCGCCCAGCCACGCGCGCAGGCGCTCGCCCCAGCGCGCGCCCACGCGCCGCACCAGCGTTATAGTATCTGTGTGGTGCTCACCGTCATGCGGCCCAGCGAGTCCCGCTCGTCGTGGGCCAGGCGCGCCAGGTCGCGCGCGGCGGCCGCGTGCTGCTGCTGCTGCAGGTGCTGCAGCGCCAGCAGCTGCGCGCGCGCAGGCGCCGCGCCCAGCCACGCGCGCAGGCGCTCGCCCCAGCGCGCGCCCACGCGCCGCACCAGCGTTATAGTATCTGTGTGGTGCTCACCGTCATGCGGCCCAGCGAGTCCCGCTCGTCGTGGGCCAGGCGCGCCAGGTCGCGCGCGGCGGCCGCGTGCTGCTGCTGCTGCAGGTGCTGCAGCGCCAGCAGCTGCGCGCGCGCAGGCGCCGCGCCCAGCCACGCGCGCAGGCGCTCGCCCCAGCGCGCGCCCACGCGCCGCACCAGCGCGGCGCGGTGCGCGCCCGACTGCTGCGCCAGCCACGCGAACGTCACCTCCGCCATGCCCTGCCACCACGTTACACCTCGGGACACGTATCTTGGACCTCGGTCGAGAATCGACACAAACGAGGCTCTGGCGCACGGTTTAGTGAATTTGAGCTCCTCTCAAAAAACACACAAGAAACGAATACTGCGCGTATAGAGCGCAATGTTAGAACCAAGGTACGTGTCTCGAGCAATACGAAACCCTCTGCCGGGATGCCAGCGAAATGCTTTATTAGGCCACCGTACACCCCGGTATTTAAAACCCGAGACGATTTACTATTTTGTCGGTTCGAATCCGATGTGGCCGCCAGAATGTCCGTCAAGATTTCCGAACGAAAAAACAGAATGTACCTTCCGTAGACAACGTTCTAAAACAATAACATACGAGCCAGTACATCTGATTATTGACGGCTTTCATTTTTGTATTTATGTGGATTGTTTACCGCTTACTAAATATTTTTAACCAATATTTAGCAGTGAAAACTTTTAATTGGCCGTCTATTATTTTAAAAATCTTTGTAACACTAATTGATAGCTGTTAGTTTTCCTACTATGAAATAAATAAATAACGCTCTAACCCAGGTTGTAGAGAATGAAAACTAAAACTCCAGTCGTCCTAATGAAAACCGAGTAAATTACACATTTGGAGGAGTAAGAAGGCGGACTTCTAAGTCCAGTACGACCAACACTGAAACTCGGACGCTGATCATGAATATAGGAATAAACGAGTTAACATTGAGTTTAACATTTTTCAAACCCAGAAATTGATGTACTATGTTCATGGTATTGACTATGTAGATCTATTTTGTAGTTTTTCTGTTTTTTCTTCCATAAGGTTTGTGCAATGCGTGTTTTTGTTTACAATGTTTTACCTACGCAGCGACTATAAGTGAAAACTTGTTATTGGCCTTCTATGACCTAGTCCAACGCTATTCATGTTTTTATGCTGTAAGTTTTCCATGTACTACATAAATAAATAAATAAATGCTGGAGACTGTGTGATGTGATGTCAATAAGGTCGAAAACTACTTTTTTCTTATATTAATAGGTTGGTAATTTCACAAATGCGCTCTAAACAGACAAATTAGAAAGCACGGTGTCATGTAAGACGGAGCAATCAGAAGTCTGAGTTAGCGCATGCGTTCTACATGGACCAATAAGAATCATTTACGTGCTCGATTAAACGTAACGATGCTGTAAAAACTTGGTGTCAACTCATGGTGAAGCTGATCTTCTCCGAATAACATAGTCGACTAAGTAAGTAAGATTTCACTCCTTTAACTTCTTAAGTTCAGCAGTTCAACTAAGAACTGCTGAACTTAAGAAGTTAAAGGAGTGAAATCTTCAGCGAGTATCAATGAGTATCAAAAAACTGTCTTGGAGTATGTTATGAAACCTCTCAGTAATATACTGAATGTGATTAGTGGGTTTGAGCTTCTCCGCCGACGTAATAGCTCATGCTATTCTCCAAAAAAAATGCATATTATAGAGTACATGTGACGAAATTGAGATCAATAATACATGCCGAGAGCTATAATTCCCAATAGTCCGTCATTAAAAAATGTGCTGGCAACTCTAAACCGTACCGTCATGGGCTGAACCACCCAACACACAGTATGGCTGAGTATGGCGACGATATCATTTATAGTTCCGAGTTTGACCGCGGGACCGCGGGGTTTCCGGCGTTAAGTTTATAATAATACATCTCAAAGTGATCAACACGAGAAAGTGGCCGGTACCTCGGTGGAGTACTTCTCGATGTAAGCGAACAGGCGCTCGTAGTCGTCGCCCTTGACGCACATCTCGATGAGCAGCTCGAAGTCCTTGAACTTCTCCGCCAGCGCCGCCGCGCGCTCCGTCTGCCCCTCCTCCACTGCAAACAAAATATACGTTTTAGATAACAAACATACGAGGCTCGAGCTACAGTATGTACCACAAACAAGTGCAATAAGAATGAATCATCAACAGATGAAGATGAAGTCGCTCGCGGGGGGTGGTGTGGGGGGGTGTCGTGCGGTTCGGTGCGTACCGAAGGGCCGGATGACGTCGCGGCGCACTTGCTCGTACTGGCGCTGCGAGTGCGGCGCGGCGCGCAGCGGCTCGGCGTCCGACAGGATGACGTCGGCCAGCGCCGCCGCCGCCTCCAGCAGCGCCGCGCGCGCGCCCGCCTCGCCGCCGCTCGCCGCGCACTGCCTGCGGGAGGGCGCCGGGCGATAGTCACACACATATCTACAGAATTGTAACTTCATACAAACGGACGAAACGCGTCCTATAGCTACGCGCCTTGATCTCGGCATGCGCTCGGCACGCGACCGGTTCGAACCAATCAGGAATGTCCCGCAGCGACGAATGGACGGTGTCGTTTTGCAAATAGTAACCGACCGTTTTTTTGCGTCTTCATAAACCGTTTGAATAAAAAAATATTTACAATCACAAAACTTAATAGTCCAGTAGGCAGATGTATGTATACTCTGTCCATTCGTTTATTTTTTTTTTGACAGTTTGAGACAATTCGAAATTAGTGACGCCCTCGCACGTTACCGATTCCATTCAAAATAATTATCGATTTTATTTAAGAACAACTTTCAATCGATTTAATACATCGACATATTTTAATATAAATAATAACTAGCATTTATCAGGTTTTTAAAAATTATATAAGAAATAAATAAATAATAAATCAATAAAATTATACTATTTATACATATAAAAAATATAAGCTATAAGCGCATTATAAACAGGTTATCACTAGCAATATCATAAAACATTGCGTCACTGACCCGGCGACGCCATATTGTTGTTACTTGCCATGCGACGCTTGTGTCACAGTCACTGTTTTTCGGTTCATTGTGTATTCTTTTACAATATCATAAGTTGAGTTGAGTATTTATATTCCTCCATATCGATACGTAAATTCTTCAGTTGAGCATACTCAAGTTCTCAATATGCCTAAAGGAACTGTGTTAAAAGGACAATCGAGGGAGTTTGTGAGACGCCTTCAAGAATACTTTGAGAAGGAATGTCGTAATGGTGCACCGCTACTACCAATATCGCAGGTTCGAAACCGTGTAGCTGCCGCCTTAGGAATCAGTGTTCCAACAGTTACAAAAATTGCCAAAGAAGCCTACGGCAGCAGTGGTATGCAGCATAATACGCTCTCTACACCCAAGAAAAAACGCCAGCCCTGTAAAATTACAAAAATTGACGATTTCGACGCCGATGCTATTCGTCGTCATATATACGAGTACTATCAACGTAAAGAAATTCCGACTCTAAGAAGAATGGTAATTTCACTGAGGAATAGTGATTTGTTCCGTGGTCAAAAATCGTCGCTAGCTAAAGTGCTGAGACAAATTGGATTTTATTTCAAAAAGTCTGATAAGGGAAAAATCTTATTGGAACGCCACGACATAGCGCTGGCTCGATGTGACTTAGCTAAACAAATCGAAGACTGGTCGAATGTGGTTTTCACCGACAAGAATTGGCTCAATGCTAATCATACTATATCAAAATCGTGGACTGACGACACTGCAGCATCTACTTCGGCTGTACCTATAGGCAAGGGCAAACGCCTGATAATTTGCCACGCAGGCAGTGCAAAAGGATTTGTATCAGATGCTCTACTCACTTTCAAATCCAAAAAATCTGGCGACTATCATGAAGAGATGAATTCAGAAGTATATGAAAATTGGTTCAGGGAAATGTAGACATTACTAGAAGAACCTTCAATTATATTTATGGATAACGCGCCCTATCATTCACGGCAAATAAATAAAAAGCCAACGCAATCTAATACCAAAGACGAGATTATTAACTGGCTTCGTGATAATGGCGAGGATGTGACTAATTCATTATTGAAAGCAGAACTAATATGAATTTTAAATTCGAAACGTCAACCTAAAAGATACGTCGTCGATGAAATGGCAGCTGAATATGGACATACTGTTATTAGAATCCCACCGTATCACTGTCAGTACAATGCCATCGAATTAATATGGGCACAAATCAAAGGGGAGGCAGCAAGAAACAACACAACGCCGCCGTTTACAGCGAATAAAATGATGCAATTATTAAATAGTGCGTGTGGTGATATGACTCCTGAAAACTGGGCCAGTGTCGTGGAGAGAACAAGAAAAATAATAATATCTGATTGGGATCGAGATGTTGCAATTGACAATATAATAGAACAAGAATTGATTATTCGTGTGACAGAAGACTCAACTGACGAGTCTAGTGTAACTTATGAAGAAGAGTCTGATGAATCAGTGTAATAAATAATATTAATAAATTTACTTTAATTTGTATACCGAATAACCTAGCTAGTTTGTTAAATAAATATATGTGATTTTCCAAGTAGGTATATTTGTTCATAACTCTTGATTTAAACTTGACATAGACGTTATTATAGTTCGTAAAATATAGCTTGATACCTGTGACTTTAGAGACTTCGTTTATAAAGACTGCAACAAAAAATTTGTTGTTGGAAAAGTTTTAATTTTTTAAATATTAATAAGACATTTCTATAGAAATCTAGAACACTTTTTTCAAATAGAACTTGTTATCAAGGAGATACTAGTAAAAACAAAGGTAATTTAAAATATTTATTATATTTTATTATTTATATTTTTTTTGTTAGCTTACTTCGTAAACTCTTTTCGCAGCCTTGTAGGGATGTGTAATCGACTGGCCAGCGAATATCGATAAAATAAATGTATGACAATTTCATTAATATAAATTGTATAAATGATTATATCTAATAATTTTTTCACAACAAATTCGTATTTTTTTAGTCTTGCAATACCTACTGCTTTCGCATGCAGCGAACAAGCGGGCGCCATCTTTTTTGAGTGCCCACGCCTTGTATACGCTATCGCTACGTGATTAATATTGTTTTGTCGTTATTACTGTTGCTTTGTTAAGTTTTGTTGTTATTTCTAGTTATTTGTTTTATTTGCACCACAATGCCGAAAAGAATAAAAAAAACTGTTTTGAATAGCGAAAGTCGCGAGTTTGTGATTCGTTTGCGCGAGTATTTTGACCGCGAGAATCAAAATGGCGGACCGCTACTACCATTGGAGCAAGTGTGCAATAGAGTTGCTGACGCTCTTGGTATCGGACGAGCTACAGTGTCTCGAATTAGCAAAGAAAAGTATGGAGAATCGTCAAAGGAGATGGTGGCCGAAGATGAGGGAGGTAAAATATTATCGACTCCTAATAAAAAAAGGAAGAGAGTTTCGCCAGTCACCGAAATTGACGACTTTGATGCTGCCGCAATTCGAAATCATATATATGCGTATTACGCACGTAGTGAATTTCCCACGTTAAAAAAAATATCCGTTTCGCTTAAAGACGCGGATTTATTTAAAGGAAGTCCACCATCGTTGTCCAAAATATTGAAAAAGATCGGCTTTGCTTATAAAAAAAAGCGATAAAAGAAAAATTTTAATGGAGCGAACAGACATTGCTTTGACCCGAATTGACTTTTTGCGCAAAGTCAAAAATATAACAGATTGGCATAAAGTGGTTTTTCTTGATGAAACATGGCTCAACGCAAACCACACTGTTTCAAGATCGTGGACAGACGATAAAGCGGAGTCTACCACCAAGGTGCCCGAAGGCAAAGGACAAAGATTAATAATTACTCATGCGGGGACATCGTCTGGTTTTGTGCCCAATTGTTTACTGGCGTTTAAATCAGTAAAAACAACAGAGTACCATGAAGAAATGGATTTTACAAAATTTAAGGAGTGGTTTCTAACTCTTCTAAATAATTTGAGTGAACCACATTTTATTCTGATGGACAACGCTCCGTATCATTCAGTACAAAAAGATAAGGCGCCTACGACAAGCAATCGTAAAATTGAAATTATTACTTGGCTGCAAAACAAAGGAGTAAAAGCCGACAACAGCATGCTCAAGAAAGAATTGCTAAGATTAGTAAGCATTCATAAGCCCCCCACTCCAAGATATATTATAGACGAAATTGCAAAGGAAATGGGCCACACCGTCATCCGTTTACCACCATATCATTGCCATTACAATGCAATAGAACTAATCTGGGCTCAAGTCAAAGGTTCGTATAATCTAAAAAAAACACATAAAAAGCTTACAAAGAATTTAGTAGGTTTTTTGTTTGATCGGATACCTTTTTTTTCTAGGTTACGCTGCCAGACATAATGTAGCACCGCCTTTCACAGCAAACAAAATGTTGACATTACTACATGAAGCTTGTGTACATGTAAATGCAGATGATTGGAAAAAGGTAGTTGAGAAGACAAAAAATGTGATTCAAAAAGATTGGGAGCGCGATATTCAATTTGACAACATATGCGGATCAAGAATTAATTATTAATCTACAGGACTGCTCCAGTGATGAATCAGAATTTGACTTTGAAGTTGATCTCGGCTGTACACCATTTGACAATTAAACTTTTAAATACCTTCAAATTCATCTTTCATTTCCTTTTTTCTTTCTTTCAATATCGTTAAAATGTATTTTTTTAATAAACTCATTCTATATAAATATCGATAAAATACTAAAGACGTCCCATACCTATTACATGTCATTCTGACAAACGTCACAGGTATCAAGCTATATTTTACGAACTATAACTATGCGTTTTAAAATTAAATTTCACTAACACGTGCATACTTACAATCTAAGGCAGCTGTCGAAAAGAAAATAAATCAATTTACAAATAATCGATTTGAAGACAATTGATCGATTTATCTTATTTCAAGACGCTGTTTTATAGTCTGTGTCTGTTTGTTATGCACAGGGCACTTCACTAAGTGGGCGTTACCCGTCAATAAAGTACGACATTACACTAGTACATTATTCCGAAAATAAAAACAGTAATTCATATGCGTAAGCTGTCAAAAAGAAAATAAATGAATGGACAGAGTATAATTAAAATTCTGTGGGCGGGCGACTCTAGGCACTTCTCTCAAAAATACGGCCGAGTTACAATACTGTATATATTTATCCTGTGGTAAAGTGGACTATGGACACTCGCAACACCCTGTGGCATAGTTGAACATTCAGATTGGTCTGGTCGTGCCTCAAAGAGTACGTTAGGCCGTCGGTCTCGCTTGTCATACGTACATTTATGGCACTCGTTTTGAGTAGTTGGAGGGCTAGAAATTCCAATAATTGCCCTATCTGTAACGTTTCGATATTAACAATGACCTGCGGAAGTCGGATGGCAATCGCTTCACGGAAAATATCGACATTCAGACAAACCAGCAACTAAAACCTGAACTAAAAAATGCGAATCCCGGACTCCGAAATGAAAGCTTCGGATGCGACACGGATTAATGAGATGAAGAGCAGAACACAATACTGTCAGCAAGTAGGTAAGTAAGTGAACCGACGTAACACGGTATGTTGTAGTGGTGTGTGCAGTGAATAAAGACGGTATTGTTTAAGACGTAATGCGACGTAATAAATGGTGCTACTGCGG
The DNA here is from genome assembly GCA_963662185.1 of Eilema griseolum. Classification (NCBI taxonomy): domain Eukaryota; kingdom Metazoa; phylum Arthropoda; class Insecta; order Lepidoptera; family Erebidae; genus Eilema; species Eilema griseolum. The sequence continues at coordinate 414,886 of OY759244.1, forward strand.
TGCGCGAACTCAAATGCACAAGTGAACATTACAACAGATCGCCGCGCGGCGGTACTCACAGCAGCGCGCGCCGGTGCAGCTCCACCAGCGCGGGCAGCAGCGCGCGGGGCGCGCGGGGGGCGCCCGCCGAGCCGCGCCACGCCGCGCGCGCCTCGCCCGCCGCGCGCAGCGCGCTCTGCAACACGCACACGCTTGTACTCACGGCCCGCACGGCCGACGTTACGGGGCGGCCACGGTGCAGCACGCCGTCGGGGAGGAAACGGAACAGTGTGCGCCGATGGCAACATTACTTTTTGTATAGCCCAAGATGTCGCAAAACATTTTGTGGTGCCAAAAATGTTTCGAACACGAAAACCTTTGGCGCTTGCTCTATTAAGTTTGACGTCAATTATCTAGTTCCCGCAGCGCGTTCCAGATTCACAGCCCGTCCGCTCCTCCCCGACGCCGGGCCGGCGCACTCACGGTGAGCAGGCGGCAGGTGGCGGCCGCGTGCGCGGCGTGCGCGCGCCCGTCGTGCGCGGGCGGCGGCGCGCTCGCCAGCGCGCGCAGCACGCGCGGCACGCGCGCCGCGCGCCGGTACAGCACGTCGGACGGGGACAGCGCGCCCGACGACAGCGCCGCCTCCACCCACGCCTCCTCCTCCACCTCCGCCGCGCTCTCCGCCGCAGACCCGTTCACCACCTGCGACGCGCCGGCACTACGTACACTACAAGTCGGTACTCTAACCTATACCGATGCACCTGATCACGTTTGAATAGTAGAACAATATGCAGCAATTCCTCCAAAGAAATTAGTTTAGTCGATGGCAGTAGCTATACATTTATTGGTACTTCGAGCCGGACGTCGAACGACGACCTATATATCTATTTCAATAGTTATTTAATCTTTTATCCATTAACTTACACATTTTATTAACAGTACTAAAAAATGTGAATGAATTTTCAGAAATCAGTCCACCAGCTTGACTAGCTGCAGTATTTCAAGCTCACCTCGTTGATAGCGGCGTCTATGAGCTGCCCGTCAGCCCCGTGCTGCAGCTTGCGCAGCGCTATCGCGATGGCCAGGCGCTCGGCCAGCTCGCCCAGAGCGCTCTCCGTGCTCGTCACGCCGCCGCCCGATTCTGATAAATAAATTACTTCTATGTCGCGATATGAATAAATTATTAAAATATCAAAACTATTTCCCTAATTCCTTTTTGTACCAAAATAAATACAGCAAATTTATCATTAGTTCCTATAAAGCGCAGAACCTCAATCTTCTGCACCGTCATCCGCAAGCCAATACCTTCATTCGTCCAACAACAAGACATTTACTTGAGTATTATCAGGATAACAAATACCAGACAACCCAACCGGAAAACTCTTTTCTGATGTTCCACAACAGGGGTCCGAAAACCGACCCCTGGAGGACACCACACGACACACAAAAACAGTGAACGTGTGTTAAATATTAGCATTGACTTACCCCTGGTCACGAGGCCCAGCCTCTGCCATAGGCCTACGGCTCTCAGAAAGTCGAGGAAGAGCGTGAAAGCCCGCTGCTTATCACGCAGCTGCACCTCTATCTCCAACGCAGCCGAACTGCCCAGACTGATGTTGGTCGCTCCACCGCCGCGGGGTTTCCACCTGCATAGCGGAGGGTATAAACGCCACGATCCACTCGATCAGGACAATACATAGTTTACCGTGGCAGACAGTCTACCGAGTTCGTAGACTACTCTTTACTTGAAGATGTGAGCAGTAGGTTCCTGGTATATGTTGCGTTTTATCGAAGACATTTGACACCAATTCACTTGACTTGACTAAATTATTAGGATTACGAAATTTTAAGTTTCACGTTTCAACTCTTCATATAAAAGTGGGTAGTTGAAGAAATTAGTATTTTATGGGTAAAGAGGTGATTGTGATAGCTAGCGGCTGACCTGGGGTCGCCCGTGGGCACGTCGTCCAGCATCTCGGTGGCGATGGCGAGCACGGTGCGGTCCAGCTCGGCGTCCACGTCGCGCTCGTCGGGGGCGGCGGGCGAGGCGGGCGGCGAGGCGGGCGGCGGCGGGAACAGCTCGGCCAGCAGCGCGCGGCACGCCCCCGCCTCGCGCCGCACGTGGAACAGGAACGCCGTCTTCAGCTTGCCGCACGCGTCGCGCGTCACCATGCTCACCTGCCGGGTCGCAGGTGGTCTCAGGCCCCACACACATTCGTATTCGTCATCATGCTACTTCTCCTAACATCATCTTATTACGTTTACAGTTCTGCTACAGTTATCAAATCCACTCACCTCGTGTGGATCTATTGCATACAGGGATAAATTGCCTTCACAAGTGTCGGATGGGCAAGGTGATCCCATTGGACTTTCGCACACCGAACTGTAAATTAAATAACTCCATTATATAATTTGTAAATACAATAAAGAAATGGAAGTCAATAGTAACGAGAGATAGTTAGCAGCAAACTTCGTGAATAACCATCGAAAATAACAACTTTTAAACTATCGCGTTCCATGACAATGTCAACGGAATGTCAGCTAGCGACCACGGCGAGTACGCGTAACCTGGTCGAGACGTCAGGCAAATCGAAAGTACGGATGTACCTACACCATGATCGAGTTAAGTCACGTTAACGTTATTGTAAACCACCGGATAGTTCTATGAGAGAACTAGTCAAAAAAGCAAATAAGAGGACTGATGAACGTATGACAAGCCGTGGATGAGTGCAATGAGTGTAACGCGGTACTGACGGCGGCGCGGCGGCGGCGGCGGGGCGCAGCGCCAGCACGCCGTGCTTGGCGCTGAACAGCAGCGGCACGCCGCCGCACAGCTCCGCGCCCAGCACGCGGTCGCCCGCGCCGCACACGTCGATGTAGTCCACCTTGTCGCTGGGCGCCGCCGCTGTGGGACACGACACAACGTCACGCGCGCTCGCCCGCCCCGGGGACAAGCGATCAAACAAGCAAACGATCCATTTCATTTATTCAGTTTATATGATTATACAAACTTTTACAATTAGAGAATCAATTTCATTTATTCACTTTAGACACACAAAGAGCACATATGAACGTCAACATTTTACAATTATGTTAAAAAATAATTTAAAAATATTAAAAAATGTAAAAATAAACCATTAGAAAATGATTCTTTCGCTGGTTCGGTAGGTTAATTCTACTGAAAAGATACCAGCAACAAACTCAGAGAACTACACTTGTGGACACATCTATTGGCCCACCTTGCATTTTCAGTTTCGTTTAGTTCTAGCTAAAAATGTATATTAGGTCAAGCAAAAAGTTTTTATGCAGTTTTGAACCAGACTCTTTCATAATTTTATTCAATAGTCTTTTTTTGAATTTCGAACACAGAATTTAAAGAAACAAAAGACAATTTGGAGCCTGTTCGTTGATATCAAACAATCGAATACTAAGAAAACTTCACTTTATTGGTTTACTTGGATTTAATTCTTGAAAGTGTGATTTTTCTCTTTGGTTTTGCAACAAACATTACTTATTCTTAACATTAAGGTGTTAACCGAAATGTTTAACGGAGGTACCTAGAGACTGGCGGCTTTGTTCGTCGCCAAGGAAGGCCACGATCTCGGGTCACAACTGAAAGGCAAGATCGATTCATCGTGACAACCAGCTTGAGAAATCGTCACTTTACCTCCATTGAGATACAAAACCAACTTAGCGACTTCCACGGAGTATCTGTGAGCACTCGAACTGCTCGGAGAAGGTTAAAAGAACGCAATATGGTACCACACAAACCAGCTAATGGCCCCAAACTAACGCGAGCACACCGAACAGCGCGTCTTCTTTTCGGGCACACTCATTTAAATTGGACTCAGCAGCTGATAGTCATCTGGGGCGGTATATCCGCGAGCGGCAAAGCTCAACTTGAGCTTGTTACGAGACCACGGCTGCCAACATTAAATGCTGATAGGTACATTCGTGAGTGCTTAAATGCAAGAGCCCATACGGCCGGCATCGTCAGGGAATATCTTCGGGATAGGAACATCACAGTTATGGACTGGCCAGCTAGAAGCTCCAACATGAACCCGATCGAGCACATTTGGGACGAGCTAAAAAGACGTTTAAGGGCTCGTCAGCCAGTTGCCCAGACGATGTCGGAGTTGAAAACTGCCATAGAAGAGGAATGGGAGATGATCCCTCAAAATTTCATACAACGGTTGATAAAGTCTATGCCTAATCGTATGAGAGCTGTCGTAGATGCCCATGGAGGCAACTCGCGTTATTAAATTAAACGTTTATTTGATAAAACATGTTTTTTATTCAAAAATCAACCGCCGTCATCAAGGCGCATACCCGATTTGTTAGGCGTAGCTCCATGTCGTGTGGTATTCTGAATTCAAATTTAAAACAATACAATCGAAATACACACATCAACAAAGTCTAGGGAACAAGGACATTTCTAGTTTTTATTTAAAAACCCTTTCTTGTAATAGTGAGTGTTTTATATCAATAGAAGGGTATTTTTATACCGTTTTTAATTTTAATTTTAATAAAAACATTTTCATACAATTTTTTTTTTTTTTAAGAAAGAATTGAATAGTGCCAATATTGAGTATTACAACCTTCTATGATTAGGCACAAAAATAACGAGGTAGTAAGAAATACAGTAATTAACCGTACTTTAAACGTTTTTAATAATCTGTAGGACCTCCTAAAGCATTAGCAACAGCTCGACAACGGCGTGACATACTTAGTATGAGATTGTCAATCATCGTCGGTAGAATATGGCTACATACACTGCGAAGGTGTAAAAAAAGTTGTTCTTCAGTGTTCAGATTTTCCAAAGAATCACTGAAAGCTCTTCTCCCAAGCAAATCCGAGGCATGCTCTATGGGATTGAGGTCGGCAGACTGAGCAGGCCATTCCAACGTCGTCATATTGTGCTCGCTTAACGCATTGACCACTACCCTCGCGGTGTGTGACCGTGCATTATCTTGCATGAACATAAAATCTTGACCGAACTGCTGTCGATGAGGGATTACCATGGGGTGTATAACCTCCTGAATGTATTGGTTTGCATCCAAATTGCCCCGTATCCAAACGAGGTCGGTCCTTCCACCAAGGCGAATTCCAGCCCATACCATGATTGTTCCACAATCAAACACTTTTAAAAGTTTTCCCTCCATATTCGAAAATCATTACTTATTTATATTTATTTTTAAAATTCGAACAACTCTGTAATCTACTTTAATCTATTTTTATTTATTTGCTGCCAGTTATTTGCAAAACAAGATTTACACAAAAAAAAATAATTGGGGTCATCTTGTTCCCTAGACTTTGTTGAGGTGTTTAGATGGTAAAATGTTTCAGGTTTAAAACTGCATCAATAGTTTTTGTTCAATCTAGCAATCATATTAGGTAGGGGCCATCGAAACCTAAACATTAAGGTGGGCCAATAGTGGTGTCCACAAGTGTATATCAGAACTAGATTATGCCAGTTATTTGCAAAACAAGATTTACACAAAAAAAAATAATTGGGGTCATCTTGTTCCCTAGACTTTGTTGAGGTGTTTAGATGGTAAAATGTTTCAGGTTTAAAACTGCATCAATAGTTTTTGTTCAATCTAGCAATCATATTAGGTAGGGGCCATCGAAACCTAAACATTAAGGTGGGCCAATAGTGGTGTCCACAAGTGTATATCAGAACTAGATTATGCCAGTTATTTGCAAAACAAGATTTACACAAAAAAAAATTATTGGGGTCATCTTGTTCCCTAGACTTTGTTGAGGTGTTTAGATGGTAAAATGTTTCAGGTTTAAAACTGCATCAATAGTTTTTGTTCAATCTAGCAATCATATTAGGTAGGGGCCATCGAAACCTAAACATTAAGGTGGGCCAATAGTGGTGTCCACAAGTGTATATCAGAACTAGATTATGCCAGTTATTTGCAAAACAAGATTTACACAAAAAAAAATAATTGGGGTCATCTTGTTCCCTAGACTTTGTTGAGGTGTTTAGATGGTAAAATGTTTCAGGTTTAAAACTGCATCAATAGTTTTTGTTCAATCTAGCAATCATATTAGGTAGGGGCCATCGAAACCTAAACATTAAGGTGGGCCAATAGTGGTGTCCACAAGTGTATATCAGAACTAGATTATCTTTTTTATTTTGTTCTAGTTTAAATTGCTATAGAGTTGCGTACAAAGAAAGCGCACTCACTGGACACGACGGCGATGTACTTGGAGGTGTAGAGCACGGCGCGCTGCGCCAGCGGCAGGAAGCGCGGCGGCTCGGGCGCGTGGGGCGCGTGGGGCGCGTGGGGCGCGTGGGGCGCGTCGGGCGCGGCGGGCGCGGCGGGCGCCCAGCCGCGCACCGCCACCAGTGACGTCACGGCCGGCCGCGCCAGCTCCGCCACCGACACGTGCGCTGCGCCACACGCGACACGAGATGGGTTATGCGAGGGGCGCGGGGCGCGGGGCGCGGCTGCAGCGAGCAGCACACTCACCTATGGCGTATCTCATCTCGGGCGAGCGCGCCACGTTGACGCTGGCGATGAGCAGCAGCAGGCCGCTGGGCCCGCTGGCGCGCACGTCCAGCGCCATTATCTCCAGGCTGCTCAGATCGCCTGCGGCAATCACGTAAGCACAGAATAGATGATAGTACTGCGTACGGAACTTGCACTCCTTTAATGTTGAGAAAAACTGTTTTAATAGCCCACGTAATTTCGTAGGTATCGCCCTTTGTGCCGAGCATACAACGCCGCCAAGTCGATTGTTAAGGTTAACATCTACTAATACCTGTGATAAACAATAAATGAATTTGTTTAGATTTGATTTGAACCTTTCGAGTAAATTAAAATAAGACAATCCACTGAATGCTTAATGTTATTATTTATTTTTAACCCCCAACGCAAAGACGAGGAGCTGATAAGTTTGACATCTCTGTGTGTTTATGTGTGTCTGTGGTACATTAGCTCCCGAACGGATAAACCGATTTTTATTTGCTTTTTTTTATTTGAAAGGTTAATAGTCGGGAATGTTCTTAGCTATTTTATATGACAATCGGTTCAAGACGGCAGCAGCCACAAAATGGCGAATCAAAAATTTTATTTCACTACTCCCTCAATATAGGTAGGCGGACCCAGAGCTCCGAGTTCACACCGGACTCGAATTCAATCAGGTAAATACTACTTCATGATAATGATGATGATGAAGACTGACATTTGTGATCTTACGATGATCACCAATCACCATGTTATGTGACCGGTGGCGGGGTGTAGCGGCACTTTGACAAGTAGTTACAAACGTATATTGTGATGTCTGATTAAATATTTTGTATATACGAATTGTGAAAGTTTGTATATGTTCATTAACTTTTGGCGTTGACTGTACTTACAAGTATGTACTATAATTAAACCATGACAAAAATACACACTTGTTTCAAAATATGCGGAACTATTTTTAGTTCTCACGATTTCATTATAGGTAAGTAGATTATTATTCAGACATTAACCCTAAAATAGGTTTTGTAGACAATTTTAATCATGGCTTTTAGACAAATCATTTCATTAATTAGACGACTACTTTAAAAATTAATTTAATTTATTGACATTAGAATGGTTATACCTATTGTGGTCATTGTTAATGTATTTTTTGGACATCTTATTAAATTAATTGATATTATTATCTTGGAAATTATATTACTATTATTACTATGCTTATTCTATGGCATTTAGTAATTTAATCTAATATATAGGCTGCTACTTATGTATGCGGAATCTGGGATTCCAATAATTTTAAACGCAATGTCTGACCTCCATGCACATATTCGTTCTTTTTTTAAATACTGGCCGCTAATATTTTTTTCTTATATACGTTAGTGTTTTGTTTTTGATGGGTTTAAAATGACATTTTAAACCCATCAAAAATAAAATGGAACTGAGAAAATGGAACTCACTCGTGAAAATATTCGTGCTATGATTTATTACGATCTTCGACGTGGTTTAACGCAACAACAGTGCGTAGATCAATTAACTTCGACTTTTGGTGGTGAAGCTTCATCAAAAATGACTGTGTATCACTGGTTTAGTGAGTTTAATCGCGGGCGGAGTAAGTTCACGAACGAAGTTAAAGAAGGTCGCCCGAAATCGGTGGTTGTGCCACAAAATATTGAAGCTGTGCGAAAACTAATAATGCAAGACCGCCATGTTACGTATCGCGAGATAGAGGCCATTCTGGACATTTGTCTGTAAAAAAATTTGTTCGCGTTGGATCCCGCACAACTTAACTGAGGATCAAAAAGATGCTCGCGTCGAATGGTGCAAGAAAACCAAACATCTCAGGAAACAACTACATTTTTGGATGGTCAAAAAATAGAATTAATGGGTCATCCACCGTACAGCCCTGATTTGGCTCCCAATGATTTCTATTTATTCCCAGATGTAAAGAATAAATTACGTGGTCAACGATTTTCGACCCGTGAAGATGCCGTAGACGCGTTCAAACAGCACGTTTTGGAGATACCTCAATCAGAGTGGAAAAAGTGTTTTAAAAATTGGTTTCATCGAATGCAAAAGTGCATCGATCATAGTGGAGAATATTTTGAAAAACAATAAAAGCATATTGAGCCATATACATTTGTTTATTTTTTCTATTCCGCATACATAAGTAGCAGCCCTCGTACTCATAATCTTATTTCTGACTTAATTTCAATTTTATTTTGAATAGCTAAGCATGCACATGTAAAGACTTAAATAGAGCCTAAGTTAATATGTATGCCATTGATTGGTAGATGTGCTGCACTGTAATAATCTTTGTAACATCATGTTAGACCACATTTTTGCAAATAAATGAATTTAAAATATTTGAATTTACGTTTATTTTATAATGCGAAGATGTCAAGTGAATAACTACCGATCTCACAAGACCGACCCCTAGGCGACCAGCTTGCCCCTTTCCTGATCTCCACTGTGCCCTCTGGTAGTCAGAGGGACATGTGGGAAGCCTTCAAGCAGCCCTATACAGGACTGCTCCCGTCGTGGCGCTGGTATTTTCCGTAGGCGGCAGCGTCGCCCCTGAGAGAGAGGTGATACCGTCTCCGTTGCCCAGGGTGCACCGCATAGAGGTTCCGAACCACGCACCCCGATCGAGTTCGCGCTGCACCTTTTGTTAGCTAACCCGCCTATATAATATCAGTGTGGAATTATGAAAGCTTAGATATGGGTCACACATAGGTGAGTACCGTGCGGCGGCTGGTCCCTGGCGAGCGCGTCCGTGAGCAGGCGGCGCAGCTCGTGCTCGTGCAGCTCGGCGCCGCGCCACAGCTGCAGCGCCGGCCCGCGCGCCAGCAGCGCCACGGTGCCCTCCGCGCCCCCCGCGCCCGGCAGCACCACCACGCCCACCAGCTTCTGGGGACCGACGCAACGTCACTACACGTGCGGGCGTGCCCTGCCGCACGCAACCGTCGCACCCGCCCCCGCATACCGTGTCCGCGTGCGCCGGCATTGAACCGAAGAACAGGAGCGACACGCGCCGCCCGATGCCGCCCAGCCACCCGCTCGGGGGCCGCAGTTGGCGACACGTCACTGTCGCGCGCCCATCTGCAACCACACACAAGCGTACAGTCTCCAGTCTCCACTACATACAATTTAAAGTAGGTAAGCACTTCTCGCTAAAGCCGATATAATTCTTGTTAAATGCGAATATGTCTAAACAATGACACTTAGCAAAAGAGGCTTAACACTTTGCAGTTTACAGCTCTGAAATATATAGATAAGCTATTTATTCAATATTAAAGATCACTAGTGAAACTAAAAGCTAGGAAAAAAATGCCGCGTGGTTCCCGGCTGAGAAGAAAGAAGGAAAACGGCGTGATTGTATGTATGTATGTATGTAGTAGAACTTCATTTTTGTTATAGCAATTGTACTAATAACTAAATGATGGTTGATGAAAAACATCTCACCAACAACGGTAGGTGTCAGCAGAACTACTGTGCATGTTGTAGTGGCCAGTACCAAGCCCTCGGGAGTGTAGTCACTGAGGCGCTCGCACTCCTGGCCAGCCAGCTCACAGGACACATCCACATATACACCTTCCTGGCCAACTGATGGCCAGTATCGCACTGTGCCTTCAGGTGACACACCAATACATGATGGCATCTGAAAGTTTAAGGAAATGTCATTTGCAGTGCCCAATAAACATACCTGTGGTGCAACTGGCAAGTAAAGTATTAAAAATGTGTAGAGAGTGTGGCTTCTACTTTTTACACGACTATGGCGAAGTGAAAGAAGGGGTTATGTTTTTGACAGGCTATGTATGTATGTAGGTTCATCTGTTCCCTCATAGCTCCTCAATCACTTATTAGAACTGGACAAATGAATGAAATGTCTTTTGAAGCATCTTAGTTGTCCACTAGTTATAGGCTACAAGACATGTCACTGAATCTAATGTGGTGCCCTCTAGCGGTCATAAAGTACAGTGTTAAAAAATATTTTTTTATAGATTGTGATTTTTCAGTGGTCAGGTTTTAGTTTTAAACTCTATTTTTTATATTAGGTAGCTACCATACTAATATGTCCGTAATAACAATTAAAACACGAAATTATGTAACTGCATGTTTATTGTGCTAGGTAGCAAGGCATAATGTCTAGATTGAGAACTACCCCCAACTTAGTTTATCTTATATGTCAACAACAAAAACAAGTACCTGCAACTGTCAATACATACACACATATCTGAACTACACTCACAAACTACCATCATGTATATGACATACCTTTCCCCCAAGTAAACACACAAAATAGTAAATAACAAAATAAAACTAAGAATAACATTCTACTGATTAAAGCAAAGCATACAACATAAACAATTTCAACATTTTAAGAACCAACTTAACAATATTATTATTGATTTATTTATTAGTTTGGTATTCCTAAGATATCAGCCCAAGCCTCATCACTAGGAATTTCTATAATTTGCTCTGGCTCCTGGTCTGTCAGGTCTCCAGTGTTCCCTTATCTCTCTTCTCTCATTTTATGGCTTTCGATATGCGATGCAACTTCGTAAGTTGATCAATATGTCTGTTGACAATAAGACCATCTAGGTATTTACTCTCATGGTCACTCACATCAGTATCAAAATAATCGGGATATTTACCATGTTGCATAGTTTTGAGTTTCTATTTCGGTGCTGTTGCAAGCTCCATGATCACAGAGGAACTGGAGTTAGTAGTGGCAGAGAACAGGGATTTTTTTTTTCTAGGAGTAATTATATATGGTAGTGTATATACTATGCGTATATGCACTACCACTGTTTTCACTCTCACTACAAACTCGAACCCGATCTCGATCACGTTCTCGACACACGATGCTTACTGTATCCACTCGCGATTTTGTTTTGGCTTGTTACCGGTTGTTTTTGCAAATACGGAGACACTGGATGCCAGATGTTCGGTAGTTGAAACCCATTCTGACGATTGAAATGTTTATACTTTTTGATTTCAATCGCTTCCCTAACCAGTCTTGGTATAAAGTGACGTTCTGTCGAGAGCATCTGAGATTATGTAACTCGATCCAGTAGTCCGTACCAGACTCCAATAAATGTTGAGCGATTGCAGATTTATGTGGTTCATTGTTTCTTGGTTCGGTATGTAACCGCTCTTTTTGTTTGTCCTATATAAGAACTGCCACAGCTACAATCACTCTTGTATATCTACTCCCGGCCTGTCCAGTAGGAAGCCATCTTTGGGTGAGCGCAGGCATTGCGACAGCTTTTTAAAAGTGAAGATAGTTTTGACAGAAACCTTCTTCAGGATGTTAGCAATCTTATCTGTCACTCCTTTGATGTAGGGTAAAATGGCTGGCTGTCTTTCCATCTTGCAGTTCCGGAGTTTATTTTTAGTGAGTCTGGGTGGTCTTATCCGTCTTTTGTAGAACTCCGCTTATGTGATTCAATTCTTCTTGTAAATGTTCCTCGTCACATAAACTATATGCACGGTCAGTAAGCGACGTCACTAGCGAATCAAAATGGCGCAGATGATGATGTGAATCGGCATGCAGTTCAGTTCCTCTGTGATCATGGTGCTTGCAACAGCGCCAAAATATCGGAAACTCAAAACAATGCAACATGGTAAATATCCCGATTATTTTGATACTGAAATAATACCATCATCTGCTTGCACCTGGTAACTGGACGGACCAGTTTACTCCACTATTCTGCCCGGTAAACACTTCGGACCATTGCTATAATATTCCTGTATCTAACTCTACAGCCTACTTCAGACTCTCTGTTTCGCCTCTGATTATTGTCGAAGTTCAGTCTTTTTTCTTTGTATATGATCCGGGTGTATCGGGTCCATTAAGGTGCGCAGTTATTGTCCCATCAGGAGTTCTGCAGGACTCTTCTGTGTTCCAGCACACGGTGTCGCGCGGAGGCCCAGTAGCATATTTGGAATTTTTACGTCTCACGCCATGTCGTCCATTTTTCGTATCTTGTCCTTTACAGTTTGGACCATCCTCTCTGCTAGTCCATTGGTGGCAGGATGATACGTCGCTGTCGTGATGTATTTGAGTTAAGGAACTGTCTCATTTCTTCGGACACAAAAGCTGACCCACTATCGGACACCAATATCTCACATAAGCCGTGAGTTGCAAATACCATCCTTAGATGTCGAATTACTGTCGCAGTAGTCAACTTTCTCTTTGGCGAACTTGCATTTCTTTTTGTTCAGGTGAAATCCTGCTTCTTCAATGCGTTGCAGAACCCTGTCTAGGCGCTGTAGCATCTCAGGCATAGTGCGCCCTGCTACTATGATGTCATCGATCAGCACTGCGACTCCTGGGATGCCCCCTAGTAGCGCTATCGTCAGCCTCTGAAAAATACCGGGGCAGGCCTTCACACCTTCCACTCTGTCCTTGATAGCGTATGGAACGGGACGGGCTTTAAGAAAATTCGGAGTAGCGGCCGGTTTCAAATGTATCGCTACTGTATCTTCACGGTACGTACCGAGACCGTCATTGAATACATCACCATGTTTAGCAATTATTTCCTCCAGTTCAGCGTAATCTCCGTTCGATACGAAATTAATATTCATAGTAATGCCTAGAGATATAAGCCAGTCTCTTCCCAAAAGATTCGGTCCGCTGCCCTTAGCCACAAGTAACGGAAGGTGATATTCAATGTCCTTATAGAGCACAGGCAGCACCGTCCGGCCCAGCAGGTGTGTGCGCGTCGGTTCACGTGCGCAGTGCCACGTGCGCTCGTTCCCCAGCGTGGGGCTCGCCCGCCACCGTCACGCGGGTCACGTAGGGTGGTACTCAACTGGCACTCTGCACGACATTTATGCCGTTTAAATTCGCGTCTTCCTCGTCCTTTGTGAAGTTCATTTTATTTGCGTTCTTTTTAGAAATACACATTTTCTCGAGGTGTTCGTTTCTTTGCATTATCGATACGTAACGTTGATGAACCGACACTCGCCCCCGGTGCGATCACGGCAAGCAAGCAAGTTTATCTTATATGTCATCAACACATACAAGTACCTGCAAATTGTTAATACACACATATCTGAACTACACTCAACATAGTACATGACACATACTATTAATTGATTTTAATTAACCCCACCCTCTCCCTTACTACCCAGAACAACACATACATTATTATTTTAATACTGACTGTATTATCATAAATTATTATCATAAGGTCATAAATTCTATCACATGTTTAATTTAGAATAATTGAGGCAAGTTTATGTATTATGTAACCATTTATATACCAAAATGAACTTAACAAAACATAGATTCTTATGAGAATAAAGTTTATTCAAAATGACCTCCGTGATTTTGAATACAGACCTTCAATCTGCGCGGCCAGTCGTCTATCGCAGCACGAACAAGGTCCATGTCAATATTGGTGGCTGCCTTAATCAAGGATGTCTTGAGTGAATGCAAATTGGGATGAGGCTTTGAGCATGCCTTTTCCTCCAAGTGTTGCTATATCTTATAATATAATGGACTCAAATCTGGACTGGAGGAGAGCCAATCTTCGTGCCGGATGAAGTTGATTTCACGCGCCGCCAGCCCGTCTTGTGTGCTCTTCGCTCTATGAGCTGGCGCCGAATCTTATTGGAATACCCAGTGCCTGTTATTGAACATGGTATGAGAAACAGGTTCCACAAGGTTCATCAGGACTGTACTTTGATACACAACTGCATTAGTTTTTACACCTTTCTCACAAAAATGTACCTCTGTTAAGCACCAATGAGAAACTCCCAACCATACCATGAGGGAGGATGGAAAATGACTTCGTTGGACATGTGGAATACGGTTGCTCGCTTCTTCACTACTGTGTGAGTACACCTTATCATTTTGTTTGTTGTAGCTCTCTTCTACGGTAAAAATTTTTTCATCCAATAAAAGAATTTCCCAATATTTTTCCCCATGTACCGCTTCAACAAAGCGCGGCATCTCTTCAGTCTCAGGTCCATTAGAAGAGCATTCAAACAATGTCCTGTTTTTCTTTGATATGCCCAAAAGCCTAAATCTTTATTTAACACCCTTTTCATCGTGGTTCTGTTTAACCCCATCTGAAGGGCCAACAGTTTCTGCTTACGTTTGGGATTTCTTTGAATTTGCGCCTTCACAGCTTTATCACTGCTGGAGTCCTAACAGACCGAGTGCGACCACTTATTGACTTGTCATCTACAGTAGAGTCTTCATTGTATTGGTATGATAAACGAATCTTTTGATTATATTACAATTTTTCAGTATATCAAAAATTTGAATGGGCGCGTAACCGCAATGATGCAACGCAATAACTGCAACACTGTCTTCTTTAAGCGTCCACTCCATATTTAAAAATAACTAAAATTCTAACGAGTATATATTTTTATTTTCATGAACAATTCGAAATTTGAATTCAATAAACTTTTTTGTGGCCAGCATTCTAAAAGTTTTTACTGTGTGACAATACTTATCTGACCTGACTGTGTATTATTATGGTATTTTTTTTATGGTATATTATAGTGTACAATAAAGAATATTGTATATTGTATTATTATGCAATGGTTTATCTTCAAAAATAACAAACATTCATCCCTAACCCCTTTTATCCCTGTTTTCACATTACACATTATATCTTTGTTCCAAACTTCATTAAGACCGGCTTTGTGGATTAGGAATTAAAGCGTAACAAACTGACTGTCTATTACTTTTGCATTTATAATATTATTATGAAATTAAAACCTATTAGATTTTGCAATAAATATTCTAACAACTTACCTGTGCGCCATCTTCGTAAAATATCACTACAAGATCTGCTTTGTGTGCCAAATCTGTCTGTGGTAGTGTGAGTTCTCTAGCAATGGTACTGCCTGGCCCCGGGGAGGCCACACCAGATGTACTGGGTGCTCGTGCCCATGATACAATGCGGCGACCAGACACTACCCAACACCAGCCACACGGTGACATCCGAACACTCACCTCGCCACTAGCTACACAGATTAAATGCTATTAAAATAACGATAACATACCATTTAAATAAAACAAATAATGACTGTAAGGTTTCAATAGATTAGTAGTTATATGAAAAAAATATATTAATTAAAACAGAATGGACAAAATCGACTTCCATAGCACACCTTTACTACCATACCATCTGGAAATTTGTGAGTAACTATAAAATTAATTTACCAAAAGTGAGAGCCTCTGTGACCATCACTGGTAAAGGCATCCCATAAGTTTCAATGGTGGTCATTGGAGTTTTGTAGACAATATCACCAGTTTGATCCCCTGGGTTCTGCAAGAACTTGCTGTGGACAACAAGACATTGATTTAATTTGAAACTTTGTTACCTCTTACTCATTACATAGGTTAAGCACGAACCTTTGGTTCTTTTTAGCAGACGAAAGCCCCAGGGGTCTTCGTCCTGTGATCGATTGCCTCACGCGTGGTGAGAAAGGGCTCCTCATTGCTCCCGTGGTAGCAAAATCCATTTTTAATATAAAAGTCTAAACCAATAAAAATAATTGCAAAAGAACCGAAACAAAACGGAAAATTCAAAATGTCAAACCAACCCAAAATCAACCAAATGAACCAAAATCAAAAACACAGATAATAAAGAGGATATATAGATAATATCAAAAATCGTCAACTATAATTTTATTAAACCATAGATAACAAAAACAAAATACAGTATTCCGCAACTTTATTATTTTTAGAGTTGCCAGCAACTGTTAGACCAAATGTCTCTAATGTCAGTAAGGTTTTTGTAGGCGCTAGGGTCTAACCAGCCCCCTAAAATCCAACCACACGTCCTGATCGACCACCTGAATCTCGTGGGGTGGACACACGTAAACAAACTTATTGGCGTGGCTATAGTGACTCTGGTAAAATTTCTTGAAAAACTAATCAAATCTAATCATCTTTATTTCACAGAACATGGTTACAACATCAGGTTTTATAATATTCACAAGTACAGCACATTCTGCCGTGTGGCGTTCAAATAATAATACTTATTACAGGATACAACATAGTCACAACTAATTACACTGTCATTAGGACTCCAGCCAGTCATATTAAAACAAAATTTACAATCAGTATCAGAATAAACGGGATATTTACCATGTTTCATTATTTTGAGTTTCCGATATTTCGGCGCTGTTGCAAGCACCATGATCACGGAAGAACTGGAGTAGTGGCGGTGAACAAAGAAAAAGTTTTTTCCTAGGAGTAATTATATGGTATTAGGTGGCTCCAGTTGTGGCAAACCTGTGGATGGAACATTTCGAAGTCATAGCCATACCCACCGCCCCAAGCATCAAAATCTGGAAACGGTATGTTGATGACATTTTCTGTATACTGGAGGGGAGTGAGAATGTTGTACAACAATACGTGGCCCAGTTCAACAACATCCATAGAAAAATGAGCTTTACGTACGAAATGGAAAAGGAAAGAACCCTTGCCTTCCTTGACGTGAGGATCGGTGTTCGTGGGGATGGGTCGTGTAGCCACTCCGTGTACAGGAAACCCACTCACACTGACCGCTACCTGCATGCCGACTCACATCATCATCCGCGCCATCTGAATTCTGTAGTGACGTCACTTACTGACCGCGCATATAGTTTATGTGACGAGGAACATTTACAGGAAGAATTGAAGCACATAAGTGGCGTTCTACAAAAGAATGGATACAATGGACGGATAAGACCACCTAGACTCACCACAAATAAACCCCGGAACTATAAGGTGGAAAGACATCCAGCCTTTTAACCCTACATCAAAGGAGTGACAGATAAGATCGCTAAAATCCTGAAGAAGGTATCTGTCAAAACTATTTTCACTCCTTTTAAAAAGCTGTCGCAATGCCTGCGCTCACCCAAAGATGGCTCCCCACTGGACAGACCAGGAGTGTACAAGATTGACTGTAGCTGTGGCAGTTCTTATATAGGACAAACAAAAAGAACGGTTACATGCCGAATCAAGGAACACATCAGGACAGTCAAAAACAATGAACCGCATAAATCTGCAATCGCTCAACATTTATTGGAGTCCGGTACGAACCACTGGATCGAGCTACATAACCCTCAGATGCTCTCTCGACAGTCTTGGTATATAGTGGATATACCAAGACTGGTTAGGGAAGCAATTGAAATAAAAAAGTATTAAAATTTCAATCGTGAGGATGGGTTTCAACTGCCGAACGTCTGGCATCCAAAACTGCGGCAAACAAAATCGCGAGTGGATACAGTGAGCATCGTATGTCGTGAACGTGATCGAGATCGGGTTCGAGTTTGTAGTGAGAGTGAAACCAATAGTAGTGCAGATACGCGTAGTAAAAGAACTCGAAAGAGGGTAGATCGATATAATTACTCCTAGGAAAAAACTTTTTCTTTGTTCACCGCCACTACTCCAGTTCCTCCGTGATCATGGTGCTTGCAACAGCGCCGAAATATCGGAAACTCAAAATAATGAAGCATGGTAAATATCCCGTTTATTCTGATACTGATGTGAGTGACCATGATAGTTTAAATACCTATAAAATTCACAATATCACAACAATAATAATAATAAAAAGAATGGATCAGTGAAACGTTAAATAAAATGAAAATTAAATTAAAATAAAATGAGATAAAACAGCTAATTGTATTATAATATACATTTACTTACAAATTAATATAAAACTATGCTAACTATACAAAATATACAAAAATGGAATAGAGAAAAAGAGGGAGACTGTAATTTTAGGCATCGAAAAATTCCTCCCCAATTATTGAATAATCAATTTGAAAAGAATTCCATTAAAAATTAAATTCAATCAATCAATAAAAAAATTGAAAAGAAAACAAAATTAAAAATTAACAAATAAGATGAACTTACAATAAAATACCCAATGTCAAAATAAAAAATTGAAAATTTAATGAATTAATTAATCATTCACTTTCAGCTGCTATTTCATCTCTTAAATATTCGTCTACTGCGTAGTAGCCCTTTTCGCTTAGGATTCCATACAGTTTCCTGTGGAATGGGGCTCCTTTGAGTTCTTTTAACCAGTATGGTAGATGGTTATACAATGTTATGCACATACTAAATGAGTTTCTTTTGCACAACTCTAAGGTCACCTTTGGGATGTGCAATCTATTCCTATGCCTTGTTCGGCTGTTTGGCATGTCTCCCAATTTAATAAATAGGTGTGAATGTTTTTTGACAAAAATGCACATTTCCAGTATGTATAAACATGGTAGGGGGAGAATTTTATGTCGCTTAAACAGTGGCTTGCAACTAGTAAGCCCATCTACCCCATGCATTGCACGGATGCATTTCTTTTGGGCTACAAATACCCTATCCACTTGCACAGAGTTACCCCATATGACAATTCCATAGCGGAGCACCGAGGATACGTATGCATGATACGTTATAACTGCTGTATGTAAATTAAGAATTTGTCTAATTCTACTGAGTACGTATACAAAACGATAAATTTTAGTCAATATCTTATTGATGTGCGACTTCCAGTTACAAAACTTGTCCATCGCAATGCCCAGGAACGTACACTCGTTACAAGTACTGATGATATTGTCCTTGTGGGTGATTTTAAGGTCTGTTACTTTACTGTTATACGTGGGGCGCACTATAAGTTTCCGGAATGAATATGAAAAAATACTATTATAGGTACAAAATTAATTTATTGTTTTTCAAAATAATCTCCCTTGGCGTCTATGCACTTTTTCATTCGATCAAACCAGTTTTGAAAACTTTTGTGCCACTCCACTGTGGTGACCTCTGAAACGTGTTTTTCATACTCCTCGACAGCCTCTTCTGGTGATGAAAATCGTTGGCCGCGTAATTGGTTCTTAATTTTTGGGAACAGATAAAAGTCACAAGGTGCCAGGTCGGGACTGTATGCAGGATGACTCATGAGTTCTACATTTTTCGCCTTCAAAAAGTCGTTTGTCTGTCTGGCCGTGTGAGAACTAGCATTGTTGTGGTGCAGGATGATACGGCGTTTACGGTTATTTTTACGGAGTTCGTCAATAAGTTCCGGCAAACAAATGGTCGTGTACCAGTCACTATTCACAGTACGACGATTTTCTAAAGCAACAGTAGCCACGTGTCCAGTTTTATTAAAAAAAGAAGCAATCATCCGCTTAGATGCACTTTTCACGCGCGCCACTTTGGTTGGTTTCGGCTCATCTTGAAAGACCCATACGCTCGATTGCTGCTTTGTTTTGGGATCGTAGCAATAAATCCATGTTTCGTCACCTGTTACTATGTCCCACACCAAATTTGACGCACCTTCGTTGAATCTGGTAAGCATGGCACTGCACCAAGTGACGCGGTCCGTTTTTTGATCCTCGGTCAAGTTATGTGGGATCCACAGCGAGCACAGCTTTCTCACACCCAAATGTTTGTGTAGGATTGATTGTATTTGACTCATGCCTATTTCTAAGGATGCGCGAATTTCATGGTAGGTCACATGCCTGTCTGTTTCAATCATACGGCGCACAGCATCGATGTTTTTGTTGGTCACAGCGGTGGACGGCCGACCATCGCGAGATTCGTCACTGAGATTGATACGAACACGCTTGAATTCTGCAAACCAGCTATAAACAGTCGTCTTTGAGCTTCATCGCCAAAAGCTGTTTCAAGCCGAGCGATGCTCTGTTGAGCCGTCAAATTACAGTTAAAATCGTAGAAAATCATACTACGAAAATTTTCCCGAGTTAAATCCATGTTGATGCAGACACACAATTTTTTAAATGGCGCCACAAGGTAAAAACAAAAGACAGTCAGATGAAACAAACTGTATTCTACAGCCAAAGAGTTCTATTTTCAAATGTTGTAATAAATTTTTAAATATTGTTTATGTAAGTGGCCAGTTCCGGAAACTTTTAGTGTAACCTATGTACGTTTGGAATTGCATTATGTTTGTTTTAGATGTGTTTATTTTATGTTATTAATATCTAACCGTGCATTCGCACTGTTTAGAGCTTCTTTTATCTTGAATTCAAGATCGTCATTGTTTTCGCCTTTGACAGTTATAGTTGTGTCATCGGCGAAAAGTATACACTCTTGATTTACAGCTTTTGGGAGGTAATTTATATAGAGTAGGAACAGGAGAGGAGAGATCAGACTACCCTGTGGTACACCGTAGCCATTATGCCGATACTCTGATCTGATATTTTTTTTGTTCGTGTTGTTCAATTTGTGTTATTTCAACGCACTGTAATCGATTTTCTAGGTAGCTCTTAATCAAGTCATTGGCGATTCCTCGTATACCATAGTTGTACAGTTTGGACAAGAGTGTTTTGTGGCAGACAAAATCAAATGCCTTCGTGATATCTAGACATTAGCATCTTGCCATTAATAATTGAATTGACGCTAAAAGCACAGAGCCATTATTCAAGAATTGAATTGAATTGGGTCTAACCAGTGAAAGATGGTTCAAAAAGACGGCAGAGTTTTGGCACAAATACGGAGAAGGGCGCAACGCGGCATTATTTTATTTTCCGAAATTGGTTTAAATTTGAGATTTTATGTAAAAAATTGTGAATTTTTAGACATAACGTATTTGACAACTCACACAAATGTGGAAAAGGGGCATATTATTTGCTGTAGGCGGCAATGTCTTCCCTGGGAGAGAGGTGCTACCGTCTTCGTTGCCCAGGATGCCAATTGAGCAGTCCGACTGGAGGAGTGCCTCTGCTCTACAGAATACCGCAGCCATAATAACCTCGGGTTGTGTTCCCGGCAGTGAGT
Source organism: Eilema griseolum (assembly GCA_963662185.1). Classification (NCBI taxonomy): domain Eukaryota; kingdom Metazoa; phylum Arthropoda; class Insecta; order Lepidoptera; family Erebidae; genus Eilema; species Eilema griseolum. The sequence continues at coordinate 436,093 of OY759244.1, forward strand.
AGGGTAGCCAGAGCTCGGTAGGCACGGTAACCACTTTCCATCAGGTGGGCCGTGTGCTGGTCTGCCACAAGGGTGCACCACATAGAGGTTCCAGATCACGCACCCCGATTCCGTTCCTGCTGCACCTTCTGTTCAGCTGACTCTTCCTCGTTTCTGTCGTAACATAATAATTATAGTTCGAACTCCCGTTGCACCCATGGTGGTAATTTAATAATTTTTAAATAATCTACGGGAATTCACCCGATTTATTGACATTTATAATTTTTTGATTTTTATTGAATGATACATCCAATTTCTATAATTTAAAAAGTTATCAATAGGTACTGAAAATGTCTTGGATATGAAATAATTTATTTGGATAAGAATAAGAATTAATAAAAAGGAATAGATAACATGGTTTACAAGCTGCTACTCGTACTGAGGTGATAAATAAAAAGAAGTTAAGATCAAATGTACTTATATTGACTCAACTTAATCTAAAATGATATACTATGATTGATACTGATAGAATAGTGAGTACACCCGAATTGATTGATTGTCGTAATGATACTAAATGAATGTTATGATGAAATAGCGTGAATCGGCGTAAACTGCTGACTACGCGCAATGCCGCTGTACGATGCTTGCATTTATTGTTACCTCGTACACATGGTCTGATTTTGATCGGTATTTCTATCAGCCACGCTTGAATTTATTTCGGTTCCGCGTAATAGCGATATCTTTTAAACGGTTTATAGTAATTATATAGTTTGAATAGTAATTATTCTACTACATTAAATGCACAATGTAACTAATGTATTCAATTTATAAGGAATCAATTATGTTTTGTTATATGTAACTACGAAAATGAGACAATTTTATTGTATAGTAATATGATAAAAATGGTAACTGTGGGTTATTCTTAAGAGGTAGACATACGCTATGACTGACTTTATTATTGTCATATTTAAGTCACTCATTTTTGTTATACCTAGGTACACTATTTTGTCCTATCATTAATAGTTTTCGCAACATACGCGATATAAGGTTATTTTAAGGTCATTTTTGCACACCTTCAGTTACATTATTGGAGTTCTAGAAAGATTCTCATTTTTTTGGAACTAAATTATAGCCTATGATACTCATATATATTGTAGCTTTCTATAGATGAAAGAATTATTGTGCAGTAGTTTCGCTGCCTATTCGTTACAAAAAAATAAACAAAATGAACAAATCTTTCCTCTTTTTATTATTACTGTATACAAATAGGTATTGTGTTTAAATCCGCAGAATTACAATCAATCAATTAAGCCGAACGCAGTCCATTGCTGGACGAATTCCTCTTCCATGGGATGGTTTTATCTACTGTTTTCACGCTGGCCAGACGGGTTGATGTAGGGTTTTAGTTCGATTGTTCCTTCTCTCCAAGTGATTTCGCCTGCGTATTTTTCCGTTAGTCACCTCTTACGACACCCTTCAGATACCATGGGGTGGTGATATTTGTACTCTTTCACTCGACTTACCCCAAAGTAGAATTTCATTACTCAAAATATTATGAAAATAAGTAAAATAAACTATTCCAGTCCAGCCGTATCCACGTGTGTCAAAATCTTAATCTTTTTTACAGTGTAGGTGGCCGATTTTAATCTACTGGATATTTGATGACTGTGATGCGAGGCAGGACTCAGAGTGCACAGACTGACCAAGTGTCTGGCGTGGGAGTGTGTGAAGGCCTTGCGAGAGCGAGTCCTCTCGCCTGTTGCTTTGCCTCACCGTGATGATACGTTACACGAGTGCGCGGGCTGCCACCGTCTCCTTCTGCAAACAAGTAATGATCGAGAAGGAGAAGGTGGAGTGAATCCGAAGATTATTAGGAATTTCATTCCTCGCCCTTTTTAAAACATAAACAGACAATCGCGTTTTTTTGTGTTTTGATCAGTTCTAGATAAAACCGGCGGGGAAGGAGATATCCGAGAGAATATTAGTATATAAGTAGTATAAAAAAAAACTTTAGTTATCCTCCGAAAATTTAACTTTTGACGCTACTTAACTCTTTGCTAACTTGTGTTACATTTGACAATCTGGCCTGGCCTGGCAACACTGATCATAACATTCATAACGGCTCCCGCGCCACCCGCCGAAAACGGACTTAGCGAAGTGTTTTCGAGAAATTGTTTTGATATTCAACGGTTTTAAATAAAAAGATAAATGGTTACCCAGTAAAATGTACATCAAGTCTATAGTATTAGACGGCTTCAAGTCCTACGGCAATCGCGTGGAAATCACAGGTTTTGATCCCGAATTCAATGCTATCACTGGCTTAAACGGCACCGGCAAATCAAATATCTTGGATTCAATATGCTTTGTTTTGGGTATAACGAATTTATCCAACGTAAGTAACTATGTAATGACTTTTTGGAATCACTGATTTTGTATAAGTACAAACAAACTTAATACCTACCTCTAATATTCCTTGTACAATTATTCAACCATCTATTTTAATATTCAATCAGCAAGAATGTTGAATATATTGACCTTGGTACACTTAAGTCTTTTATATATTTAACTGAAAATGGAAATGTTATATATTCTTATTAGTTCATACCAAGTTTGTCTTCATTGTTACTGACTGCTAGTGAATTGTATGGTACAATGAAATAATAGTTTCTCTATGAGAACTGCAAATTGTTATTCTCTCAGAAGATCACATCAGGATTTTGGCCTTAAATCATAGGACTTCACTCACAGCTTCTCATCAGGATAGGTAATATCAACACTACAAGCTACTACTACAACAAATCTTATTATAGTGCTTATGGAAAGTGGACTCTTTTGTATGCACCTAGCCTGTTTACTTGGGCCGTTGTGTATCTCATTAGTGCTTTAACACATCTGTATAATTGAACACAGGTTCGAGCGACCAGTCTGCAGGAGTTAATCTACAAACATGGACAAGCAGGCATCACCAAGGCCACTGTCAGTATCACATTTGATAACAAGGACAAGAAACAGTCCCCTATTGGCTATGAAAACCAGCAAGAAATTACTGTTACCAGACAGGTAAATCACTGTAGTTTTAAGTCATTTATCCTATGTCAGGTATAGTTCTTTTATTATATTGCATTCTAAATTTCAATCATATAATTTCAGGTTGTAATGGGTGGCAAGAATAAATATCTAATCAATGGCATCAATGTTCAGAATAAGAGAGTGAATGACCTGTTCTGTTCAGTCCAGCTCAATGTGAATAATCCACATTTCCTCATCATGCAAGGACGCATTACCAAGGTGTTGAACATGAAACCTGCTGAAGTGAGTTGTTTATGAATGAAACTTGTGCTCTTATGTTAGATAGTGTTTTATCTGTAACACTTTGAAATATCTTTCAGGTTTTGTCAATGGTGGAAGAAGCAGCTGGAACAAGAATGTATGAGTCAAAGAAACAAATTGCTTTGAAAACTATTGAGAAAAAGGATGCCAAACTAAGGGAACTTAATGATGTAAGAACAGCATGAACATTTTAAATAATAAAATTTTTATACCAATTAGGTGGCAGACAAGCACACGGCCCACCTGATAGGAAGTGGTTACCGTGGCCTATGGACGTAAGCAACACCAGGGGTTCTGATGCCCCTCTTGATGAACCCCATATTGTAGGTGCTTGGGAAAACCACAGCAGGGAGGTCATTCCACAGCTTGAGTGTGCGTGGGATGAAGTTTCTTTCATACCGCACAGTGCGCACCGTCTCAGGTCGCAATGTGTGAGGGTGAATTCCCTGCCTATAGCGAGAGGCGAGAGGTGCGATGATGTAGCTGTATAAGTAGTAGCAATTATAAGGAAATACTTCTCTTTTTCTTTCACATTCACACCACTTACCAATTTCATTGTAATTGGTCATAAAATTAGCGTTCAACCTGAGTAAGAAAACAGGATACATTTATTATAAATATACTACTGCTGGGCTAAGTGGGTAACAAATGCCTGGCATTGGCACCGGTGGTTCCAAGAATAGTAGAATTTGGACCACCCCATCTGTTCCCATGCGATACAAGGCCACTAAGGGATAGGGTTGTTTAGCATCAGACAGCCTAGACTCAGCCTCAGATGCCTAACCGGGGATAAAGGCATGATTATATGTATGTATGTGTGGCGCCCCCACTGGGGGCATGTAGAAATGGTAGGCCCAAGGAGTACTGTCTTGCCTTCATGGAGGGTAACACCTCTGAGGGCACCTTGACCTTGAATGCAATTAGAATATGTCATAATGAAATTTAAATTTTTCACATTCATACTACTAAGTAATATGATTGAAATTGACCATTAAAATAGCCTACAACCTGAATAAGATACTTTTATTAATAAAGTAATGATTTTGTGTAATAAAGGGATACCATCCTATGCGACTGCAAGAAGCTCATTATATATCACATTATTTCAAATTATGAACATAATAGCTTTTATTGTTTGTCAGATTATAAGAGAAGATATAGCGCCAAAGCTGCAGAGGCTACAAGACGAGCGGGCGCAGTTCCAAGAGTACCAGAAGGTAGTGCGCGAGCTGGAGAACCTCACCAGGGTATACGTGGCTTACAAGTAATGTTCTGACTATACTCAGCTTATACAGTTTTTAGGACAGTGATAGATATCAATATGAATGTTTTTTTGTCTCTCCAGATATGTAACTTTAGAACAAAATGCTAAAGAGGCGGAGAACAAAGTGATAGCAGTGCAAAACGAGATAAAGGCTAAAAAAGACAGTATTAAGGATTGTGAAAAACAGGCGGAGGAGCTGGACAAACAACTGTCGGAGCTGACTGCAAGATTAAATGAGGTAAAGTCCACTCACATTTACGAAATATTATAAGATTTTAAGTGTTATCAAAATCAGGCTTGTGACGCCTTTGAGCATTTTTCGCTATTCCTTATAGTTTCGGATTTGGCCATCCAATCACTATTATAAAATTCACCTTGTATATTTGAAAAATAAATATATTATCGCATTTAAGGAAAGTAAGGGATATTACAGACAGAAATCTATGTAATAAACAAACTGCTGCTTCTATGATATCCACTCAGCAAAGTGATTCTTTTGAGGGGGAAGGCATCCGTTTTTATGATAAATTACCTGAAGCGGTCCTTGGTATGCGATACGATAAATTTAAAACCTTTGTAAAGAAAAAATGATGTAAAAGTGCTTACTGATGATTATCTGAAGGATAAAAATGTCTGTCTCGAGCATGGCGCAGGTGCTGCAGGTTCATAAACTATTTTTTATAAAGTTTTTTTATAAATCTATTGTTTATTACACCTTAACCTATTGTGTATTTGTAAATTGACGTTTTAAAAATTCCGCAGTGGAATACGTTGCGTCGTTTCTTCTCCACTATATGTAGCGCCTAAGTAGCGGTGGTAAGAAACAATGTTTTTGTTCAATGTTGAAAATAAATGACTTTGACTTTGATGTGAAACGTTTTTTTATACAACTTAGGTGACAGACAAGCACACGGCCTACGCGATGGAAAGAAGTACCGTGACCTATGAACGTGTGTAACACTAGTCAGATTCGTGCTGCCGACCCTGTAAGAACAGAGATTTTTTTGCGTCGTCAGTGCAGAACACAAACCGGCACGGTACACACACGACTTGTGCCGTGTGTGGACCGTGCCTGACACGCCCCGCAGGAGAGCGGCAGCGCGCTGGCGGCGCTGCAGGCGGAGCTGGCGGCGCTGGAGAAGGCGGAGGTGTGCGCCGGCGCCGAGCACGAGGCCGCCAAGGACGCGCTGGCGGCGCACCACCGGCGCGAGGCGCTGCTGCGGCGCTCGCTGGCCGACGACGAGGCCGCGCTGCAGGCCAGGCAGGCCGCGCTGGCGCAGGTGCGTGCCTCCTCCGTGTCGCTATAGTCGCGGGCAGTTCGATCATACAATAAAGCACAAACATTAGTATTTGGAGTTATCGTAGGTAGTTGCCCAAATAGTGGTATGCAAGTTGTGCTACCTTACTCGTTCAGTCGTGATCATGGCTGTGAATGTCCAGATATCCTCGACGTTCGAGAACCTTCGCACGGCGAGTGAGGCGAGCGAGGCTGCGCTGGAAGCGGCCAACGACAAGTACTTGTCGATGAGTACGCGCACCGAGGGCGCCTCGGACTCGCTGCAAGATCAACTCATCGGTAAGTTATACATCTCTACTCGGTTATAGACTGGTTTCTTTTTTCAAACCGGGAGCTTGCCATTCACACTTCTTAGCTAATAAAGTATTAAACAAATAACTAAGCTTACTTTTTTGTAAAATCAAATCGGATTGAACCAAATGTCATAAAAACTCAGCACGTAGACAATAGCAATAGTCGTTATCTAGTGAAAGTATACCAACACTCATGTAAAAGATGTTATATGGATATGATTAATTTGCAGTCGACAAGTAACTATTCGTAATAATTTGTGCTTCTAGCGGCCAAAGCCGAAGCCTCTGATCTGAATATTCGCATCACCCAGAACACTGTGGAGCTGCAGTCTCCAGAGGAGAGGCTGAAGGTTCTGGAGAGAGAGTTCATTAGCTGCAGCGCGCAGTTCCAGCGCGACCAGGACGACATCGTCAGGCAGCAGGCGGAGATAGACAAGCTGGCGGTACATACTTATCAATTATTTATTCAACATATTTTTGGTGTCTTATAAACTGATTTGGAAATGGTTTTTTTTGCATTAGTCTTGTATAAAAAACATGAAAATACCATACTGTGTCATTGCTCAGGACATATAGCTTGGACCTAAAATGAATGAATGCAGAATATGCCAACAAGACCTGGAATTCCTTACTACATATTTCACTTATTGCCTTTTTCATACAGTCCCAGGTCCTTTAAGCAGGGCGTGAAAAAGCATTTCATGAGGCCGTCAAGCTATCTGGGCGGAGACCGTGAATCTGGGCCGAGACCCTGAAGCCCAGCAGCGGACGCCCACTGCGACAACCACAGCGGACGATGGTCATCAGAGTTATAAGGGTGTACCGTTAAATCTCCTTCGAAGCACCAAGCCTCCTTGCCAGAACACCACCATGGGCACTGGAGGCAAAAGCACTTTCTGCGCTATATCAGTACAGAAAGGTGGTGCGGGAGCGGGGACATGAACCCGAGCCTGGGGAGGTAAATCCGGGCTATGTGGTCCCTGCTACACTGGGACATGGTGGAGGAAACTACGACTTGGGCAACCATGCGAAGGGCACGCCGTGATAGCAGCGGTAAGACCCATCATGGAGAACTGGCCTCACGGGGGCCTCTCACTATAACTCTTTCAAAGAGTTTGCATACCTCGTTAAGAGTCCGCTGGGCTGCTCCTTCTTTCGAACGGAGACTAGTATCCCCGTTTTCACAGTTGCGTAAACTGGCCCCGCTACAATCATGCGCTGAGCTCTCTCAGTCGGGGCTCGAGAGCATCTTCCCCTAAAGCTAGTATCCACGCTCAACCTGGAATGTCGTTGGGTCCCGGGGCGATGTTCTTGGCCTTAAGCCTTCGCACCTCCTTCCACCCAAGTGACTACGGACACGTTGTGGTCATAAACAATGGGTGCCATGAGTGACCGAGGCGGAGTCAACACAGCGCCTCCGAGCAGTTCTGACAGAGACACCGTATCAATGGCGGGGTCCGGGAGGCAATTGCCGCCCCCTAATTCTGCCGCCCGGGGCATATAGACCGAAAGCCACGCTCCCCCCACCTCTCTAGATGCGGTCCTGTTTCAATACATAGCTGAATTCGAGACCTCGAGGATCGTACAGTATTGAAAATTATCTTATTAATTCCGTTTACAATATTCTCCAACGTTTCAAGTCATCAACTGAATCACACACGTCTTTGTAGATTTCGTTTTTGAAATAATCTAGGGGGTAAAATCCGGGATCTCGCTGGCCAAGGCATAGGACCATGCGTTGCAATAAAATTGAAAAGCGAGATTATGTGGTACCTCTTGTTCACCGGTCCCGCGCGTGCAGGCGGAGCTGGCGCGCGTCGAGTTCCGGCCGGAGCGGCTGGTGGCGCTCACGCGCGCCGTGCGCACGCGCGAGCAGCAGGCGCGCGACGCGCGCGACCGCGTGCACGCGGCCGGCGCGCGCCTGCAGCGCTGCAGCTTCCACTACGCGCCGCCCGAGCCCGGCTTCGACCCGCGCCGGGTCAGCGGTCAGTGCCACTCGCTCAGTGTAACTATGTACTGCGCCTGCGCACGCGCGAGCAGCAGGCGCGCGACGCGCGCGACCGCGTGCACGCGGCCGGCGCGCGCCTGCAGCGCTGCAGCTTCCACTACGCGCCGCCCGAGCCCGGCTTCGACCCGCGCCGGGTCAGCGGTCAGTGCCACTCGCTCAGTGTAACTATGTACTGCGCCTGCGCACGCGCGAGCAGCAGGCGCGCGACGCGCGCGACCGCGTGCACGCGGCCGGCGCGCGCCTGCAGCGCTGCAGCTTCCACTACGCGCCGCCCGAGCCCGGCTTCGACCCGCGCCGGGTCAGCGGTCAGTGCCACTCGCTCAGTGTAACTATGTACTGCGCCTGCGCACGCGCGAGCAGCAGGCGCGCGACGCGCGCGACCGCGTGCACGCGGCCGGCGCGCGCCTGCAGCGCTGCAGCTTCCACTACGCGCCGCCCGAGCCCGGCTTCGACCCGCGCCGGGTCAGCGGTCAGTGCCACTCGCTCAGTGTAACTATGTACTGCGCCTGCGCACGCGCGAGCAGCAGGCGCGCGACGCGCGCGACCGCGTGCACGCGGCCGGCGCGCGCCTGCAGCGCTGCAGCTTCCACTACGCGCCGCCCGAGCCCGGCTTCGACCCGCGCCGGGTCAGCGGTCAGTGCCACTCGCTCAGTGTAACTATGTACTGCGCCTGCGCACGCGCGAGCAGCAGGCGCGCGACGCGCGCGACCGCGTGCACGCGGCCGGCGCGCGCCTGCAGCGCTGCAGCTTCCACTACGCGCCGCCCGAGCCCGGCTTCGACCCGCGCCGGGTCAGCGGTCAGTGCCACTCGCTCAGTGTAACTATGTACTGCGCCTGCGCACGCGCGAGCAGCAGGCGCGCGACGCGCGCGACCGCGTGCACGCGGCCGGCGCGCGCCTGCAGCGCTGCAGCTTCCACTACGCGCCGCCCGAGCCCGGCTTCGACCCGCGCCGGGTCAGCGGTCAGTGCCACTCGCTCAGTGTAACTATGTACTGCGCCTGCGCACGCGCGAGCAGCAGGCGCGCGACGCGCGCGACCGCGTGCACGCGGCCGGCGCGCGCCTGCAGCGCTGCAGCTTCCACTACGCGCCGCCCGAGCCCGGCTTCGACCCGCGCCGGGTCAGCGGTCAGTGCCACTCGCTCAGTGTAACTATGTACTGCGCCTGCGCACGCGCGAGCAGCAGGCGCGCGACGCGCGCGACCGCGTGCACGCGGCCGGCGCGCGCCTGCAGCGCTGCAGCTTCCACTACGCGCCGCCCGAGCCCGGCTTCGACCCGCGCCGGGTCAGCGGTCAGTGCCACTCGCTCAGTGTAACTATGTACTGCGCCTGCGCACGCGCGAGCAGCAGGCGCGCGACGCGCGCGACCGCGTGCACGCGGCCGGCGCGCGCCTGCAGCGCTGCAGCTTCCACTACGCGCCGCCCGAGCCCGGCTTCGACCCGCGCCGGGTCAGCGGTCAGTGCCACTCGCTCAGTGTAACTATGTACTGCGCCTGCGCACGCGCGAGCAGCAGGCGCGCGACGCGCGCGACCGCGTGCACGCGGCCGGCGCGCGCCTGCAGCGCTGCAGCTTCCACTACGCGCCGCCCGAGCCCGGCTTCGACCCGCGCCGGGTCAGCGGTCAGTGCCACTCGCTCAGTGTAACTATGTACTGCGCCTGCGCACGCGCGAGCAGCAGGCGCGCGACGCGCGCGACCGCGTGCACGCGGCCGGCGCGCGCCTGCAGCGCTGCAGCTTCCACTACGCGCCGCCCGAGCCCGGCTTCGACCCGCGCCGGGTCAGCGGTCAGTGCCACTCGCTCAGTGTAACTATGTACTGCGCCTGCGCACGCGCGAGCAGCAGGCGCGCGACGCGCGCGACCGCGTGCACGCGGCCGGCGCGCGCCTGCAGCGCTGCAGCTTCCACTACGCGCCGCCCGAGCCCGGCTTCGACCCGCGCCGGGTCAGCGGTCAGTGCCACTCGCTCAGTGTAACTATGTACTGCGCCTGCGCACGCGCGAGCAGCAGGCGCGCGACGCGCGCGACCGCGTGCACGCGGCCGGCGCGCGCCTGCAGCGCTGCAGCTTCCACTACGCGCCGCCCGAGCCCGGCTTCGACCCGCGCCGGGTCAGCGGTCAGTGCCACTCGCTCAGTGTAACTATGTACTGCGCCTGCGCACGCGCGAGCAGCAGGCGCGCGACGCGCGCGACCGCGTGCACGCGGCCGGCGCGCGCCTGCAGCGCTGCAGCTTCCACTACGCGCCGCCCGAGCCCGGCTTCGACCCGCGCCGGGTCAGCGGTCAGTGCCACTCGCTCAGTGTAACTATGTACTGCGCCTGCGCACGCGCGAGCAGCAGGCGCGCGACGCGCGCGACCGCGTGCACGCGGCCGGCGCGCGCCTGCAGCGCTGCAGCTTCCACTACGCGCCGCCCGAGCCCGGCTTCGACCCGCGCCGGGTCAGCGGTCAGTGCCACTCGCTCAGTGTAACTATGTACTGCGCCTGCGCACGCGCGAGCAGCAGGCGCGCGACGCGCGCGACCGCGTGCACGCGGCCGGCGCGCGCCTGCAGCGCTGCAGCTTCCACTACGCGCCGCCCGAGCCCGGCTTCGACCCGCGCCGGGTCAGCGGTCAGTGCCACTCGCTCAGTGTAACTATGTACTGCGCCTGCGCACGCGCGAGCAGCAGGCGCGCGACGCGCGCGACCGCGTGCACGCGGCCGGCGCGCGCCTGCAGCGCTGCAGCTTCCACTACGCGCCGCCCGAGCCCGGCTTCGACCCGCGCCGGGTCAGCGGTCAGTGCCACTCGCTCAGTGTAACTATGTACTGCGCCTGCGCACGCGCGAGCAGCAGGCGCGCGACGCGCGCGACCGCGTGCACGCGGCCGGCGCGCGCCTGCAGCGCTGCAGCTTCCACTACGCGCCGCCCGAGCCCGGCTTCGACCCGCGCCGGGTCAGCGGTCAGTGCCACTCGCTCAGTGTAACTATGTACTGCGCCTGCGCACGCGCGAGCAGCAGGCGCGCGACGCGCGCGACCGCGTGCACGCGGCCGGCGCGCGCCTGCAGCGCTGCAGCTTCCACTACGCGCCGCCCGAGCCCGGCTTCGACCCGCGCCGGGTCAGCGGTCAGTGCCACTCGCTCAGTGTAACTATGTACTGCGCCTGCGCACGCGCGAGCAGCAGGCGCGCGACGCGCGCGACCGCGTGCACGCGGCCGGCGCGCGCCTGCAGCGCTGCAGCTTCCACTACGCGCCGCCCGAGCCCGGCTTCGACCCGCGCCGGGTCAGCGGTCAGTGCCACTCGCTCAGTGTAACTATGTACTGCGCCTGCGCACGCGCGAGCAGCAGGCGCGCGACGCGCGCGACCGCGTGCACGCGGCCGGCGCGCGCCTGCAGCGCTGCAGCTTCCACTACGCGCCGCCCGAGCCCGGCTTCGACCCGCGCCGGGTCAGCGGTCAGTGCCACTCGCTCAGTGTAACTATGTACTGCGCCTGCGCACGCGCGAGCAGCAGGCGCGCGACGCGCGCGACCGCGTGCACGCGGCCGGCGCGCGCCTGCAGCGCTGCAGCTTCCACTACGCGCCGCCCGAGCCCGGCTTCGACCCGCGCCGGGTCAGCGGTCAGTGCCACTCGCTCAGTGTAACTATGTACTGCGCCTGCGCACGCGCGAGCAGCAGGCGCGCGACGCGCGCGACCGCGTGCACGCGGCCGGCGCGCGCCTGCAGCGCTGCAGCTTCCACTACGCGCCGCCCGAGCCCGGCTTCGACCCGCGCCGGGTCAGCGGTCAGTGCCACTCGCTCAGTGTAACTATGTACTGCGCCTGCGCACGCGCGAGCAGCAGGCGCGCGACGCGCGCGACCGCGTGCACGCGGCCGGCGCGCGCCTGCAGCGCTGCAGCTTCCACTACGCGCCGCCCGAGCCCGGCTTCGACCCGCGCCGGGTCAGCGGTCAGTGCCACTCGCTCAGTGTAACTATGTACTGCGCCTGCGCACGCGCGAGCAGCAGGCGCGCGACGCGCGCGACCGCGTGCACGCGGCCGGCGCGCGCCTGCAGCGCTGCAGCTTCCACTACGCGCCGCCCGAGCCCGGCTTCGACCCGCGCCGGGTCAGCGGTCAGTGCCACTCGCTCAGTGTAACTATGTACTGCGCCTGCGCACGCGCGAGCAGCAGGCGCGCGACGCGCGCGACCGCGTGCACGCGGCCGGCGCGCGCCTGCAGCGCTGCAGCTTCCACTACGCGCCGCCCGAGCCCGGCTTCGACCCGCGCCGGGTCAGCGGTCAGTGCCACTCGCTCAGTGTAACTATGTACTGCGCCTGCGCACGCGCGAGCAGCAGGCGCGCGACGCGCGCGACCGCGTGCACGCGGCCGGCGCGCGCCTGCAGCGCTGCAGCTTCCACTACGCGCCGCCCGAGCCCGGCTTCGACCCGCGCCGGGTCAGCGGTCAGTGCCACTCGCTCAGTGTAACTATGTACTGCGCCTGCGCACGCGCGAGCAGCAGGCTACTTGTGTCAGAGTTGAGCGAAAGATGCACTAGGATTTTGATATAGAAACTGAAATGAGACAACGATAAACTGTCTAGGATTTTTTTTTCTTATATTTTTTTTTATACCACATAGGTGGCAGACAAGCATACGGCCCACCTGATGGAAAGTAGTTACCGTGGCCTATGGACGTTTGTAACACCAGAGGAGTCACAGTCGCGCTGCCAACGCTGTAAGTACAGAGTTTCTATGCCGTCAGTGTAGAAGACAAAGCAGGACAAGCCTTTGGTCTTCCCACTGTCAACACAAATTATCCAGTGAGCTCTGGCTACCCTACACACCACCAGGAACACTCTTTTGATATAGTTCGAGATTTTCATTTCTCTTCAATGAAGTGAATAAAACTCAAATAAATCTGAGCGCAAAGGTCTTTCAATTTTGACGCCGCACTAAAAAATTGTAGTGAGAATAGTCTTAACAGAATAGTTTTTTTTCTATGATCAGCATTTTATATTTGAGACCAAAATAAATGCAACACCATATATATGCAATAAGCTATCGCAGTTTTATTAACAATTGTTTCAATATAATATAACATAACATAAACTCATACCTAAATAGTACAACATTTTTCATTGTTTTTCAATAATAAGTTTAATTAAAAAGTGGTCCCTCAGCCTTGACCCCATAATAAAAAAATAATAGTAAGGACGAGTTCTAACAGAATGTCGCATTTTGTTTCTTTGACTTTCAATTATTATCCTAAATAAATGAATGACACGCAACCATAAACTGTCTAAAAAATAAAACCGTATTTTTTACCGCTTTTATTAAATATTTTTCCAATGTAGTACGATATTTTTCATTGTTTTTCAATATTTAGCTTCACTGTGAATGTATGTTTCCAAGATTTTTAAACTCTAATAATACCTCAACTTTTTTTTTAAAATAAATATTCCACGACATTAAAAGTACGGCGCCAAAATAAAAAATACTAGTGAAGACAAGCTGCAACAGTATTTATTCTTTGGCCGGCACTTAACAAAAATGTATGGAGCGTGAATGATGTCCTTTCCATGAATAGGTTTTAAACTCTAACAAAACCGAGGGCAGTGGTTCCTCAATTTTGACGCCTAAATAAAAAACACTAGTGAAGACAAGCTGTAACAGAATTATTTTCTTTGGCACTTTAAATTTTAGAACAAATAATGAACAGGTAATAAATACGTTTTTGAACTTATTCTTACTTACGGTCTTATTACAAAAAACGGAATTAAGTCTGGTTTAAACCCGAACTATAAAGTCTAGGCTTAATCTCAAGACCATGGTTTAAACTTCTCCTTATTACAAAAGCTGAATAATCCTTAGACTAGTGTTATACTAGACTACTACTACGTGGGGCGCACTATAAGTTTCCGGAATGAATATGAAAAAATACTATTAAAGGTACAAAATTAATTTATTGTTTTTCAAAATAATCTCCCTTGGCGTCTATGCACTTTTTCATTCGATCAAACCAGTTTTGAAAACTTTTGTGCCACTCCTCTGTGGTGACCTCTGAAACGTGTTTTTCATACTCCTCGACAGCCTCTTCTGGTGATGAAAATCGTTGGCCGCGTAATTGGTTCTTAATTTTTGGGAACAGATAAAAGTCACAAGGTGCCAGGTCGGGACTGTATGCAGGATGACTCATGAGTTCTACATTTTTCGCCTTCAGAAAGTCGTTTGTCTGTCTGGCCGTGTGAGAACTAGCATTGTCGTGGTGCAGGATGATACGGCGTTTACGGTTATTTTTACGGAGTTCGTCAATAACTTCCGGCAAACAAATGGTCGTGTACCAGTCACTATTCACAGTACGACGATTTTCTAAAGCAACAGTAGCCACGTGTCCAGTTTTATTAAAAAAAGAAGCAATCATCCGCTTAGATGCACTTTTCACGCGCGCCACTTTGGTTGGTTTCGGCTCATCTTGAAAGACCCATACGCTCGATTGCTGCTTTGTTTTGGGATCGTAGCAATAAATCCATGTTTCGTCACCTGTTACTATGTCCCACACCAAATTTGACGCACCTTCGTTGAATCTGGTAAGCATGGCACTGCACCAAGTGACGCGGTCCGTTTTTTGATCCTCGGCCAAGTTATGTGGGATCCACCGCGAGCACAGCTTTCTCACACCCAAATGTTTGTGTAGGATTGATTGTATTTGACTCATGCCTATTTCTAAGGATGCGCGAATTTCATGGTAGGTCACATGCCTGTCTGTTTCAATCATACGGCGCACAGCATCGATGTTTTTGTTGGTCACAGCGGTGGACGGCCGACCATCGCGAGATTCGTCACTGAGATTGATACGACCACGCTTGAATTCTGCAAACCAGCTATAAACAGTCGTCTTGCATGGAGCTTCATCGCCAAAAGCTGTTTCAAGCCGAGCGATGCTCTGTTGAGCCGTCAAATTACACTTAAAATCGTAGAAAATCATACTACGAAAATTTTCCCGAGTTAAATCCATGTTGATGCAGACACACAATTTTTTAAATGGCGCCACAAGGTAAAAACAAAAGACAGTCAGATGAAACAAACTGTATTCTACAGCCAAAGAGTTCTATTTTCAAATGTTGTAATAAATTTTTAAATATTGTTTATGTAAGTGGCCAGTTCCGGAAACTTTTAGTGTAACCTATGTATTACTTAGACTAGTGTACCATAATTTAAACCTTGGCTTAAATAAAACCAGAGATTACTCAAACTATTGTTCGTTCATTATGATACCATTCAATCGTAACGTTCCGTTACCTCCGAAAACAAAAAATATCTGAAATCATTAATACATAATATTTACTAAAAATGGTGAAAAAAGATTGAGAACATACATTTTCATTAAACGCAATTTTATGAATAATAGTTATACTTTATTTTATAATAAAATATCATTAACGTGCCCTTATTTAGCAATAAAAAAAAATAAAAAATTGTTATGATATTGGAAGATCTATGGACGTTAAATGGAACGAACTTTTCCGTTCGCGCTGACTAGGTATCAAATTTTTCCCAATTTTTATACCTACTTTAAAGTATATTTATTGCAAGTTATTTAAGACGTTTAGTAAATCTATACTTCTCCCTAAAAAGCTTCTTCAGATAGTTCCATAAAGGGGTTTACTCGAATACGATGTCTGTTAGGTAAGCGTGGTATGTCCAATGACTCCACGATATTAATATCTGCGATATCCATCAGATCAACTGCGTCAATATCCATTACGAGCATATTTTCTTATATGCTCGTAATGGATATTGACGCAGCAATTTATCTGACGCTAACCGGCTAACTTCAAAATGGCAAGTTTGACATATTGGTGGTATAGATAAGGTACACTTTTGTTTGAGTGGTTCGAGAGAAACAAAGATGCGTGTAGTTCGGAAGCTAGTTTATTGGCGACTAGTTTTAACAAACATTGAATGTTCTTTATAACACGCGGAACACTATATATGCATAGCTAGCTATAACCGTTTATGAATCAACATACCGCCCACCAAAAGGACTGTAAGTGCTTTTCTAATAACATTACTATGATTCAAAAGTATAATAACATGCAAATAATTAATGTAAAATAATCACGTTCTATTTAGTTATCAATTTTGATCGATAGGTAGTAAACACAGCTTGGTGATGGTTCTTCGTGTGACTGTATTACCACTCTTTACGCTGTAAACCCTCGTGTAGCCGTCAGCTCCGGGATGCTTGTCGGTGATTCGTCCTAGTGACCATTTTCCAGGTGGTAAGTTTTCCATTTTGATTAAGACAATATCTCCTATTGCCAATTCCGGCTCACTCTTCTTCCATTTAGGACGCTGCTGAAGTTGAGTCAAATATTCATCTTGCCAGCGCTGCCAGAAATCATTCAAAAGTTTTTGTGTGTATTGCCAGCGAGACAAGTTGTGAATCTTTTCAGTTTTCATAAGTGGTGATGGGACTGTTATTGGTGCTTCTCCAATCAAAAAATGACCAGGGGTCAGTGGATTAAATACTTCTGGATCAGTGTCATCTATTACACATAACGGACGTGAATTGAGGCAGGCTTCGATCTGGCACAATATTGTGGTCATCTCTTCGTATGTGAGGTGTGTTGTTAACACTCGTTTAAGGTGGTTCTTAACTAGTTTCACCCCTGACTCCCACAAACCCCCAAAATTTGGGCTGTAAACCGGGATGAAGTGGAATTGTGTGCCGTCTGTTGCTAAAGTTGTTTGGACTGGACCTGTGAGATGCAGGTTGGCTTCGTTCCACGCTTCTTGTAGTTCTCTGTCTGCACCCACGAAATTCCTGCCATGATCACACCATAGATGACTACATTTTCCTCTTCGTGCAACAAAACGTCTAAAGGCACCTATGAATGCTTCTGTAGTTAAGTCTCCAACGAGTTCTAGATGAATTGCTTTGGTAGACATGCATATGAAGATCGCAATATAGGTTTTTGTAGTCTTGTTGCCTCGCCCTTTAACCATCAGTGTTTGAAACGGTCCCGCAAAATCTACGCCGCTGTGCAGAAATGGCCTTGTTGGATTTACTCTCTCAGCGGGTAGGTCTCCCATCATTTGTGTTTTTGTATTTGCTCTTAATTTAGCGCATTTGACGCATCGATGCACATGTTTCTTCACGAGTGATTTGGCTCTAATAATCCAGAACTTGAAACGCAAGTAACAAAGCATCAGCTGTACTCCACCGTGAAGTGTCTTCTCATGTGCATCAGCAATTATTAACGGCGTCAAGGCATTTGTGGTTCCTAATATTATAGGATTCTTTCTTTCTTGAGGTAGGTTTGCATGTCGGAGGCGACCGCCCACCCTGAGTATATTATGCTCATCTAAGTAAGGATTAAGCGATCTCAGGTGACTCCTCTTCTTTACTTGTTTGTTTGACTTTAGTAACTGTATTTCTTCTTTGTATTCCTCCTCTTGGACTAATTTTATGCAAATATTTAAGGACTCTTCTAATTCCTTAGTTGATAAATAATTATTTGTATTAGTTTTGTAGTGTAAAAATCTTCTACAGTAAGTAATAGTTTTTATTAATTCTGTTAGACTTGAGAAATCTTCAAACCCTTTAATAATTTTATTTTCAAAAGCTTCTATTTCTTCTGTGTTTAGGTAAGTGTTGATTTGTGTTGTTTTCAATTCTGCATCTGTGTCTATCACTTCTAGTTTACTAATGTATATTTCCTTTTCAGATAGCCAACTCGGGCCCTGCCACCACAGTTTGCATTCCTTCAGTTCGGAGAGAAACATTCCTCGCGAAGCCAAGTCAGCTGGATTGTGACGTGATTCGACATGATGCCAGTGTTTGTTATTTATGTTTCCGATGATTTCCACCACACGATTTGCCACGAAGGGTTTCCATCGGTTGGGTTCTCCACAAAGCCATGCGATAACTATCGAAGAGTCGGTCCAGGCATACATTTTAGACGATGGTATCCTCATTGCTTGTCCAACTTGTTTCATGAGTTTGGATAATATTAAAGCTCCACACAGTTCAAGACGGGGTATAGAGATTGTTTTTAGGGGAGCCACTCTGGTTTTGGCTGCAATCAATTTTGTTTCTATATTATTGCTTGTGGTTTCAACTCTTAGATAAACAGCAGCTGCATAAGCACACATCGAAGCGTCGCTGAACCCGTGAAGTTGTATGTTGTCTTCGTTGACGTTCAACGTGCCAAGCCATCTCTCAATTTCTATTTGTTTGACGTTAGAAAAATCGTCTCTTATTTTTAGCCATTCTTTTTCTAATGCCATGCTAACTTTGTCATCCCAGTTTGCCTTCTCCAGCCATAACTTTTGTATAAGTATCTTCGCCTTAATTGTACTTGGCGCTATCCAACCAAGAGGGTCAAACAGTCTTTGTATATCAGATAAAATACTACGTTTTGTTATTGTGTGAATTTCAGGTGAGTAATCTATTTTGTATTGAAATTTGTCTGTGCTCAAATTCCATACAATTCCAAGCGCCCTTATGGTGCCGTCAAGATTCATATTTATGTGAACGTTAGCTGACCTCTTTTCTTGATCTACAGACTTCATAAGCTCGATGCTGTTGGAAGCCCATTTAGTAAGTTGGAAACCAGCTTGTTTCAATGTGTCTGATACGGCTTTGGACAGTGATATAGCTTCTGTAACTGAGTCTGAACCCGAGAGTAAATCATCTACATAGAACTCCTCCATTATTACTTGAATCACAAGTGTATTCTGTTTAGCTTCATCCTTAGCAATTTGTTACAGTGTTTTGACAGCTAAGTAAGGTGCAGGAGCGGTGCCAAAGGTGACACGCAGCAGTCTATATTCTTCTAGAGGATCAGTTTCATTATATCTCCAGAGGATACGTTGGTAGTCTGCATCATCTTGGGTCACTAATATCTGACGATACATTTGTTGGATATCAGCCATGAAACAAACTTGCCTCATTCGCCATCGCATCAAAAGGTTTCTTAGGTCCTCTTGCAACTGAGGGCCTACTAACAACTCATCGTTCAAGGAAACATTGTTTGATCCTTTACAAGAAGCATCGAATACGACGCGTGTTTTAGTAGACTCTTTGTCTACTCGAACAACGGCATGGTGAGGTAAGTAGACGCTTGTATTATTTCTTTCCTTTTCAGGTACCTTTTCTATATGACCTTGTTCAATGTAATCGTTTATAACTTTGATATATTCTTTTTTCAGGTCTGGCGATCTTCTAAACCCCCTTTCAAGTTGCATAAATCTCTGAGTGACTATTTCTTTAGTATTTCCTTGAGAACACAGTGGGTTGTTTGTTTTGAATGGTAATTTTACTATGTATCTTCCTTGGTTGTTTCTAGTAGTAGTATTCTCATATAACTCTTCACACAGTTGTTCTTCTTTTGTTAAATGTCTTTTTGTGTCCACATCTATCTCCCATATTGATTTCAGCATATCCTCTACGTCAACTGTATGGTGCATGACAAAATGTGTTTCTTGTGGTTGTTCTGTGTGAATTTCTCCGAACAAGACCCAACCCAGGCTCGTTCTTTGAGCGCTAGGTGTTCCTGATGGACCTTTGATGAATTGGTTTTGCAGAATTTCAGCGTATTCTTTCACACCCAGGAGTAGGTCTATTTCACCTGGCTTATAGTAGGATGGATCAGCCAAGTTAAGACCTTGAATGTGAGGCCATTGTTTTGTGTTGATTGTTTTGGTGGGTATCTTTGTAGTCAGCGGTCTAGGCATTACGTATGCCTTTATTGGTAAATAGAAATCTTCGTCATATTGTGATTTTACTTGTAGCTGTACCACATGCTTGAGTTTGATTTGTGTAGATCCCACCCCAATGACGTTACCCTTTACAGGTTGTCGTTTGAGCTTCAATAGTTGAGCCGCCTTCTCGCTTATAAAAGCTGCTTCGGAACCTTGATCTATTAGCGCCCGCAATATAATAGTGTGTCCAAGTTCGCTCATTGCTTCTACTATTGCAGTTGCTAGCATTGCTTGCTTCTGCTTAGCGCTGAGTTGGGATGCCATCATTGTGTTGACTTGTATGTCTTGCTCTTCTCCTACATGTGTCACAACTGGTTGCGATGTAACTGATGAATTTCCAGGTTGTGAGGTCTCTTTTTCATGCAGCAGAGAATGGTGGCGTCTCTTGCATATGCGACAGGACAAAGGTACTTTGCACTTAAATACCGAATGGCCTGTTACTAAGCAGTTGTAACATAAGTGATTATTTTTAACAAACTCGCTTCTTTCAGCTGGTTCCATTTTACCGAATTCTTTGCAATGACTCAATGTATGGTTATCCTTGCACATAGCACAAATCTTCTTTGGGGTCGGTGTGGCAACATGAAATGAGCGTTCTTTAATTATTTTATTCTCTTTAGTGCTCGTTTGTTGTGTTAATTCTAAAGTGCGGAATTTTGACTCCATAAATTTCTTAAGGTCTTTCCAAGAAGGTAAGATGTCTTCTTCTTTATGTGCGTACTCTTCCCAGTTCTTATGGGTCTCTGGGTCCATCTTCTGCACCAGAAGATATATCAGGATAGGATCCCAAGAGTCCGTAGAAACGTTTAAATTGGTAAGGGTATTTAAACATTCGGCCGTTGTGACTAACAAGCATTTTAATTGAACAGCGGATTGAGTAGACATTTTCTTTGAATTAAATAATCTTCTCATAATAGAATTTACAGTTAATCGTCTGTTGCCATACCTTTGTTTCAGAATATCCCATGCATATAAATAATTATCGGCAGTAACCATTACGTGCTTCAACAGCGACTCCGCTTCTTGTGTAACACTCAACTTTAAGTAATGTAGTTTTTGTACATCACTCAATGAGCTGTTATTGTGCACTAACGATGTAAACAAATCTTGAAATGTTTGCCACGACTCATAACTTCCAGAAAATTTAGGTAGGTGAATTTTAGGTAAATGTACAATGGCAGAATGTGGACTTACGGTGCTATTCTTTTCAACCGGCATTGATTCCATACTTGATTTATTCGATAATATTGTAAGCATATCCTTCAAGTCACCCTGTAGAATATTGTACAAATCTTCATATATATTAAATTCCTCATTTAAAAAATACGACATAGACACCTTTTGTTCTTTAGACGAAATTTTTACTAATTCTAGATGCGCGCTTTTAAATGTATTCCAATAATCTTCGATTATTTTCACACGTGCTTCTATGTAACCTTTTGTTAAACGGGACTTCGAGCATTTTCTAAGGTTAGTCTGTGTTTTCTGGAATAAACTGGCAGTATCTTCTAGCACGGAAAGAAGTTGTTGTTGTTCAGCTGTAATAGTCGTCGGCATTTTGATGTAAAACTATTTTCTTCAATAAATATTCTTCGTAATAAATGCACAAAAAAAAGGTCGGCTGTTGCAATGCGGTCTATTGTTCTCTCGGCACGAGTCCTCAGGTAGTCGCGTAGTAGATCCGGCTCGATTTCGACCATATGGCGGTGTAGATAAGGTACACTTTTGTTTGAGTGGTTCGAGAGAAACAAAGATGCGTGTAGTTCGGAAGCTAGTTTATTGGCGACTAGTTTTAACAAACATTGAATGTTCTTTATAACACGCGGAACACTATATATGCATAGCTAGCTATAACCGTTTATGAATCAACACATATTATTATTGTGATTTACACTTTAGACCAACGTTAAACTAGGGGTCATGCAGGTTTATCTTTAGGCCATGGTTTAATAATATAACCCTTTTGTAATAAAAATTTTCTTTACACCATGGTCTAAAGACGATTTAAACCTGGTTTTAGAGTTAGTCCGTGTTTTGTAATAAGACTGTTAGAGTTTGCTTAGATGCAGGTACCATAGGAGGTAGGACACGACGGTATTCACGTCCGAATTAACCAGTCCGACTGGGAAAGTATCTCCACCCTACAGAATACCACGGCTATAATAACCTCTTGTTGTGTTCCCGGCGGTGAGTAAGGTAGCCAGAGCTCACTGGAGAGTTTTTGTGTTGTCAGTGGGATGACCAAATACTTGTCTTGATTTTGTGTTCTGCACTGAAGGCACAAAATCTCTGTTCTTACAGGGTCGGCAGCACGGATGTGACTTCACTGGTGTTACACACGTTCTTAGGTCACGGTGACCACTTTCCACCAGGTGGGCCGTGTGCTTGTCTGCCACCTAAGTTGTATAAAAAAGGTACTGTGCATAATCTTACTTTTGTATTGTGATATGTGAAGATATAATAAGTGCCTCTAATACGCGTAGGTCCCGTCTGCAGGCTGATCGAAGTGAGCGACACGCGGTACTGCATAGCACTGGAGATCGCGGCGGGCGGGCGGGTGAGTTCGTCTTTTATGTCAAAATCATATCAAATAAAAATCCATTTATTGTTTGTCTCACGTTTGATCCTAGTACAATGTTTACTTAAAAATTACAATAATAAAAATAATTAGAAACTACTTAAAAATGTAATCTGAAGAAACAAATTGTTCACAATTGAATTTACCCGCTGCAAATATTTTCTTATAAAGTAGAAACCTCTCCCATAGCATTGACAGTGAGGTGTTACAATTAGATTTCCCTATGAAAGTACGCGTGACACTTTGTGGAAGAGAGGGTATGCTCTTTTTCCATCACAAAACTATTCACTTACTCTATTACATAGTTAAATTTCTCAGACGAGATGTCATTTGTAATGGAGAGCTAGCTACTCACTCAGGCTAAGATAGCTGTGCACAGGACGAACAGCGGACAGTACAGTACACTCTCTTTGGTAGGTTGTTACGACGTAGGCGCGCCTATCAACCAATCATAGATCGTATTAAAGTAATTGGCTGCCTGGCTTGGTGTCGAGGAGTGCACTTGGTTGTCTGGTTGTCCCACAGCTGTACAACGTGGTGGTGGACTCGGAGCGCTCGAGCCGGCTGCTGCTGACGCGCGGCCAGCTGACGACGCGCGTCACGCTCATCCCGCTCGACAAGATCCGCGGCCGCGCGCTGGACGCGCCCACCGTGCGCCTGGCGCAGGACACCGTAACTATACACTTTGTGTTCGACCATACAACTGTACAACGTGGTGGTGGACTCGGAGCGCTCGAGCCGGCTGCTGCTGACGCGCGGCCAGCTGACGACGCGCGTCACGCTCATCCCGCTCGACAAGATCCGCGGCCGCGCGCTGGACGCGCCCACCGTGCGCCTGGCGCAGGACACCGTAACTATACACTTTGTGTTCGACCATACAACTGTACAACGTGGTGGTGGACTCGGAGCGCTCGAGCCGGCTGCTGCTGACGCGCGGCCAGCTGACGACGCGCGTCACGCTCATCCCGCTCGACAAGATCCGCGGCCGCGCGCTGGACGCGCCCACCGTGCGCCTGGCGCAGGACACCGTAACTATACACTTTGTGTTCGACCATACAACTGTACAACGTGGTGGTGGACTCGGAGCGCTCGAGCCGGCTGCTGCTGATACACCTTTGTATTTGACCTTTACTGCAATTAATTGTCCCCAAACCCTAATCTAATTAAGTATTATGATAAAAAAAAAATCATTTTCACTATGACCATTTTACACAATATATGTTTTAATGTTATTTTGAGTATGATACCTATTAACATTTTGTATATGGTAGGGCGGCGGGCCGGAAAATGTGAAGCTAGCCCTGGACTTGGTGACGTACGAGCCGAATGTGCGGCCAGCCATGACCTGGGTGTTCGGCAGCACGCTGGTGTGCCGCGACCTGGACACGGCCAAGGCCGTCACGTTCAACCCGCGCGTGCATTGCCGCTCCGTCACGATGGATGGCGACTCCTGCGACCCGTCGGGCACGCTGTCGGGCGGCGCGGCCTTGACGGGCGGCTCCGTGCTGGTGCAGCTGGCGGAGCTGCGGCAGCAGGAGCAGCAGCTGCAGGAGCTGGAGGAGGCGCTGGCGCGGGACCAGGCCGAGCTAGCCGACGTGCGGCGCGCGGCCGACCAGCACAACGACCTGCAGCAGAGGTACGTGTGTGTATATACGTACGAGCCCGTGTCGGTGCTGCTGCAGCTGTGACTGCAGCTGCTGGAGGACGCACTGTCGCGGGACCATGACGACTGCACGCGACCGACCAGCACAACGCCCTGCAGCAGAGGTGTGTGTGTTTGTACGTCTTTTACACCACATGATTCTGAGAACGAAAGAATATTGATCTGTCGGTTTGCACAACGTCCTTCGGAATAACATAAATCCCTGTGCGTGCGCAGGTACGAGACGCGCCTGCACGCACTGGAGATGGTGAAGAAGCGCCTGGCCACCACCAGCACGGCGCAGCTGCACGTAGAGATCCTGGAGCAGCGCGCTAAGGTACCGCCCACACACCCTCACGTCCACACACCTACACACCCACATACCCACACACTCACGCCCTCTCACCCACCCACCCACACGCCCACACACCCACACACCCACACACCCACACGCACACACATCCACACACCACATGTCCCACACTCACACAACCACACACCCACATGTCCACACGCCCACGCCCACACACCCACCAGCCCACACGTCCACGTAAATATAATACTAAGTAGTCTACGGATTATTCAGCTTTTGTAATAAGGAGAAGTTTAAACCGTGGTTTTGAGATTAAGCCTAGACTTTATAGTTTGGGTTTAAACCAGACTTTATTCTGTTTTTTTGTAATAAGACCGAAAACGTTCGCTTAGGAAGTCTTTTGTCGAATAGTAACATTCATTCAAAAGGAATTGGAATAGTTTATATTTATATGTCTTAAGTTTTAGAGTTTTAAACTGAGCGGGTGGTTTATTATAAATTCTAATTGCCATACAATATACATTATTAGAAAATATTTGAAGATTTTCCTTAGGCATATGTAACTTGTGTTGTGACCTCTTCTACTATTTGGTCTGGTTACCATATCATTATGGATGTACACACTCGTACCGAAGGTGCCCAAGGAGGAGTCAAATGAAACAGCTAGTTGTAGCCGTAAAAATTGTTGTTTATTCAAAGTATCTGTCTATTTTATAGACTAACCAAAACGTATCGCTAACGCGATGTACATTTTTTGAACAGCACCATCTATGGACGCAAGGGAAACTAATAACAAAGATTATTACTCAAATAATAGAAATTAGTATCAGTTATACATGCCGCCCACCAAGGGCAAAGTTGACCTTTGGCCTTACACTATAGATGCATTACTTAAAGTTAAATGGACTGTATAAAAGTATAAAGCTTACATCTATCGTGCAAGCTGCATAATATAAAAAATGTTTAAGGTGTTAAAGATTTCTTAACTCTAATTACTAAACAATACAATACACAAATACAAACTAAAAATACAAAAACATAAAAAGAAATTATGGAGGCAGTATATCTTAAACGGATCAGATGAGTCATACAGAATATATAGAAAAGCAAACAATCAACTAATAAGCAAAGTTAGACATCAAAGAATGGAATTTGAAAGAGGAATTGTCAGTTGTGGACCCAAATCATTCTATTCCTACATGCGTCATCAACTGTCTTCAACGGTATCTATACCACCATCACTGAAGGATGAGAATGGGAGCATTACAAGTGATCAGAAAAAGGTAGCCAACTTGTTTGCCAGGCAATTTGAAAAATCATTTGTTATGGAACCGGACATACATATGCCGGAGATACAACTTCCTCGAGTTGAAAATTCTATACAGTCATTGATATTTACGCCAGAGAAAGTAACTAAAGCATTGAAAACATTTAGTGATTCTACCTCAATGGGACCAGATGCTTTGCCTTCAATATTACTAAATCAATGCAGCAGTGTTCTCGCTCACCAACTTACCAACATCATGAACCGGTCGCTAGGAGCCGGAAAGCTGCCTCAAGAGTGGAAGGAAGCCTTTGTAACTCCTATATATAAAAAAGGCGATAAGCATCTAGCTGGCAATTATCGACCTATCAGTCTCACAAGCATTGTCTGCAGAGCCATGGAGAAAATCATAGCAAGTGAACTGAGAGCTTTTATCAATGCAGAAAATATTATCATCGATGAACAGCATGGTTTTGTACCTGGAAGATCTACAGTCTCGAATCTCCTTATATGTATGGACAAATGGACAAGCCACTGGAATAGTCATCAACCCACAGATGTCATCTATTTGGACTATGAAAAAGCATTCGATCGGGTACCTGTTAAACGGCTTGTAACTAAACTGGAACACTTTGGAATACGCGGACAACTTCTTCAATGGATAAAGGATTTCTTAACCAACAGAAAATTCAAAGTAAGGCTGGGTGGAATACTCTCTGATGCTCATGATGTACACAGTGGTGTGCCCCAAGGCTCAGTACTAGGACCAATCCTGTTTGTTTTATACATAACGGACCTAAAACTTGCCATTCACTCAAACTTGTCAATATTCGCAGATGACACCAAAATTATGGGGAACCCATTAGTCTCTCATAACATTATACAGCAAGACCTGGATCGAATAGTACAATGGACAAAGAAATGGCTGATCTCGCTCAATAAGAGCAAGTGCACTGTTTTGCATATAGGTAACAATAATCCTAAACACAAATACACACTTGAATCTGTGCCACTACAAGCAGTAAACTCCCAAAGAGACCTTGGAGTCACTATAACTCATAATCTTAAGTGGGATGAGCACATTGCAGGGATAACCAAAAAGGTCAACTCCATGTTGTACATGATTCGTAAAGCATTTTATGTCATAACCAAAGAATTGTTTCTCAACATG
Organism: Eilema griseolum; assembly: GCA_963662185.1. Taxonomy (NCBI): domain Eukaryota; kingdom Metazoa; phylum Arthropoda; class Insecta; order Lepidoptera; family Erebidae; genus Eilema; species Eilema griseolum. The sequence goes on from OY759244.1 coordinate 462,944, forward strand.
TACAAAACCTACATACGACCTTTGTTGGAATATGCCTTCCAAATTTGGAGCCCATATTTTAAAAAGGATATTCTATTGTTAGAAGGGGTACAAAGGAGAGCAACCAAAATGGTCACTGGCCTGAAAAATATGTCATATGAAGAACGCCTCCTGGATCTGAACTTAACCACACTGGAGCAGAGAAGGAGGAGAGGAGACCTCATTGAGACATACAAGATTCTTAATGGGCATTACAATGTGACAAACATCGAGAACATGTATATCAAGAACACAAACAGACACTTAAGAGGCCACTCAATGAAAATCAGTAAACCTCAGTGTGCCAGCAACCCTAGTTATCACTTTTTGCCAAACCGGGTGGTGCAATTGTGGAACTCCCTGCCAGAAACAATAATAAGTGCTCCTAGCATAAACATTTTTAAAAATAGACTGGACAAACATTTGGAATGTTAAACACAAGTGCAGTGATATACACGCATCAGCTTTTAGCTGCAAGTGTATCAAACAATAATAATAATAATAATAATAATAATAATAATATTACATAAGGATGTTGTGAACTTGTGAATCATTCCGTGGAAATTGGCAAAATACACAATTTACATGTGGGTCGTTTAAAGGAACCCGATTTGGTTTTTACAGTGACTACTCGCACTATTTGGTCTAAACCCGGATGGACGGCAGTCACTCTGCCGTAGAGCCAACGGCAAGGAGGCATGTTGTCCTCTTTTATAACCACTATGTCACCGACCTGGGGTTGATGTGAGTTTATCGACTTTGAACTGTACCGTTGTAAGAACTTAGAGAGATATTCTTGAGACCATTGTCGCCAGAACGATTGAAATGCACGTTGAGTGTGTTGCCATCTTCTCAACGAACTCACATTTGAGTTTTCAAAATTTTGGTCGGGCACTGTTAAGAGAGCTTCTCCGATTAAGAAGTGCCCGGGTGTGAGAACGGTTATGTTTTCTGGGTCTTCCATGACAACGGACAGCGGGCGCAAGTTGAGGCAGGCCTCTATCTGTGAGAGAACTGTAGCCATTTCCTCGTACGTCAATGTAGCGTTACCGATGACCCGGGCCAAATGGTATTTCACCGACTTGACCCCGGCTTCCCATAGCCCTCCAAAATTGGGAGAGTGAGGTGGTATGAAATGCCATTCGCAATGGTTGTTTGCCAATGCGTTGGCAACTTCTGTAAGCATTCGTTTTTGCTCTGCAATACAATGCCTTTTGAGCTCCGTTGAAGCTCCAATGAAGTTTGTGCCATTGTCGCTCCAGAGGTGCGAACAATGACCACGTCTGGCCACAAATCGTTTATAATGCTTGTAGAAAGCCTTCTGCCGTCAAGTCACTGACGACTTCCAAGTGGATGGCTCTTGTTGCCATGCAAATAAATAAAGCGATGTATCCCTTGTACGATTTGTGACCCCTACCTTTGGTTGTCCTAATTTAAACCGGACCTGCGTAATCAACGCCGCTGTTGCTAAAGGTTCGTGATGGAGTGATTCTAGCAGGAGGCAGCTGGTCCATTAAAGGCGATTTAACAATGGCAGCGTTTTTGACGCATATTACGCAGTTGCGATAATGTGCCTTGACCAACTGTTTTGCACCGATAATCCAGTACCTTCTCTGAACGTGGCCTAAAGTGGCTTGTGGTCCGCCATGAAAGGTGTTTTTGTGTGCATCAGCTACAATAAGCCGAGCTAGCTGACAGTGTTTGGCAATCAAAATGGGATGCTTCCGATCGAACGTCAGCAGACTAGATTGGTTCAATCTTCCACCTACCCTCAAGAGTCCGTTTTCATCAAGATATGGAGTAAGTGACCTGATTTTAGAGTTTCTTGGTAAGTCGTGTTTTTCTTTAATTTTCTTTATCTCTTCACTAAAGTTAATAGCTTGACAATTTCTAATATATATGTTTAATGCTTCATTTAGTTCTGTGGCGTTAAGGTAAGTACTTGAAGTTTTAGTAGTAGTCCTCTTAGCGTTCTTTATAAATCGCATGCAATAAGCCATTACTCGCTTTGCTTTTGTTAAGGTGGAAAATCTGTTCAATGAATTGTCATCTTCTAAAGTAGTGCAATGAGATTTTATAGCTTCAAGTTCTGTATCTATTGATTTAGGTTTACTGTAGATTATAGTGTCATTATATAAGAATTCTGGTCCATTGAACCACATGGTATTGTTAACCATTTCGGAAGGACATGAACCTCGTGAGGCACAATCCGCAGGGTTATGTTTTGAAGTGACATGAGACCAGTTTTGTGGTTCCAAGTTAATTAAGATTTCTGAAACTCTGTTTGCGACAAACACACTCCACTTACTAGGATGTTTGTTTAACCATGCCAGAACGACCGTAGAATCAGTCCAAGCGTGTATGTTGTGTTTGGGGATGTTTAGTAACGTTGCGACCTCCATCAACAATTTGGTAAGTAGTACTGCACCGCACAGTTCGAGTCTTGGTATTGACACTTGTTTAACAGGTGCTACTCTGGTTTTAGCAGTGACTAATGAAATGTTGATTTTACCTTCGGAATTAATAGTTCGAATATACACAGCTGCTGCGAAAGCCGACTTAGACGCATCACAAAAACCATGCAATTCGACTACGCGATCGCTGTTCGAAACACTAACCCATCTGGGTATTCGAATTTCGCAAAGTTTTATCTGCTCATCACGGTAAGTTAACCATTCTTTTAATAAATGGTCTGGCACGACTTCGTCCCAGTCTATACCTGCAAGCCATAGCTTTTGTATCATTATTTTAGCTAATATAATACTAGGTCCTACCCATCCTAGTGGGTCGTACAGACGTGCTATGTCTGATATAACCTTTCTTTTCGTTACCGGTTCCAATAAAGGAGGAAGATTTGCGACAAAACGGAAGTTGTCTTCGCTGCGGTTAAAGGTAAGTCCCATGATTTTCATTAATTCATCTTCTCTTATTTCCTTATCCTTTCCCTTTGTTGCCTCTTTATCCATTCCTTTCTCTTTCATTGCTTCTATGAGTTCGTCATTATTACTATTCCACTTCTGTGGTTCAAATCCTGCTTTGTTTAGTAGTTCATTCATTTCAGTAAATAGCTTGATCCCTTCATCTACGCTTTGAACTCCTGTCATAAGATCATCTACATAATAATCATTTAATGTTTTTTGAGCTGCCGCAGGGTATTCATCACCGTGATCGTGAGCGACTTGCTGAAGTGCCCTAACGGCCAGGTATGGTGCGGAAGCTGTACCGAATGTAACCCTAGTAAGTCTGTAATGTTGGATTTCTTCGTTAGGATTTCTTCTCCATAGGATTCTCTGATAGTTGTTATCTCGTTCATCTGTTTTCACCTGCCGATACATCTTCACGATGTCGGCTGACAGACAAATAGGTGACATTCTCCACTTCATGATGACGTGCCTGAGTTCTGGTTGAATAGTTGGTCCAACTAACAATTGATTGTTTAGTGACAAGTTGTTTTTTCCTTTACAGGAGGCGTCAAACACGACTCTCACCTTTGTCGTAGTTTTATCATCTCGTACGACTGCATGATGAGGTAAATAAATTGCACTTTCTGTGTCAATTTCATTGTCTGGAATAAGTTCAATATGATTTAGTGCTATGTATTCTTCGATTACTTCTGTGTATTTGCTTTTTAAAGTTTCGTCTTTGTTTAATTTGTTTTGATTTCAGCCTTTTTTCTGCAATTTCTCGAGACGACGTGACCTGAGGATGTTCAGTTTTGAATGGAAGCCTAACGATGTATCGGCCGTCAACATCTCTGCGAGTAGTTTTCCTAAAGTACTCTTCGCAATATTGTTCTTCGTCTGTAAACAATCGTTGCTTAGGCATTGGAATGTCGGTCTCAAGTTCCCAAAACTTCTTTAAGAAATTGTTGTCCTCATTTGAGGTACTATAACAATGAAATGTTTTTAACTGAGCACTTGGTTTTTCAGAATCGTTGACTACACCTGATATGATCCACCCTAAGCTTGTGGCTTGAGCAAGTGGTGTACCAAGCGGACCCTTTTTTATACCGTCTTGAATGATTTGCGCATGCACTTCTGCACCCAAAAGTATGTCGACCCTATTTGGAGTATGGTACTCAGGGTCGGCTAAGTTTAGGGATTGTAGTTCGTCCCATTGTAGGATTTCTACCCTTTTGCTGGGTACAAAGGAGGTGATACACTTGTTGATCACGTATGCCTTCACAGTCATGGTAAAATTAGGATCATGAAGAGACCTTAGTTGAATGTCAACTATGGCCTTGGAAATGACGGCTGCGCCACCCCCCAAGCCCGTTATCCGTCCTGTGGCTGACACCTTTTTCAGCCCCAGGTACTGCACGGTTGATTCGGTAATGAACGAGGCTTGTGAGCCCTGGTCTATCAAGGCTCGTAGTATGACGTTCTCTCCGCTTCGAGAACCTGCCCTGACTAATGCTGTTGCAAGTAGTACCCGCTGGTGAATGATTCTACTTGATGCCACGCATGAGATTAGTTGTGTTGAAGTCTGACTGGAAGAGGTAACACTCTCATCTGTATCGCTCTTTACGGTTGGGTTCTCGCCCCCGGGATGCAAGAGTGAGTTAATACTTAACTAATAACTTAACTTTATTGCGGCATTCTTTTACAGAGTGATTGCCGCCCAAACAATTGAAGCACAATTTATTTTCTAATATAAATTTGCGGCGGTCATCTACCTTTGCTTTGTGAAAATGAGTGCATTGGTTAATTTTATGATCATTTTTACAGAAAGCGCAACAATTTGTTGCAATGTGTAATGTTTTTATCTTAGCAGTTACATTGGATTTGTTATTAGACTGTGTTTTTGAATCTTGGCGGTTAATAGCGGAGAATCGTTCTTTAAGGAAGCTCTCAAATAATTGGTAAGTAGGCAATTCAGTAGAAGTTGTTTTCGCGGTGACGTGAAATTCCCACTGTCGCCGTGTCTCTGGGTCTAATTTTAAATTTACAATGTGGATGACAATAACGTCCCAATCGCTAGTTTTTACACCTAAACTTTCCAACGATGCAAGACATTCGTTAGTGGTATCGACCAGATCCTTTAACCCATTGCCAGATTCTGCAGTCAGGTTTTTCTGACTCATGAATCGTTTTAAAACGTTGTGGCACAACCACTTTTTGTCATTGTATCTTTCATTAATAATGTCCCAGCATCGATCAAAGTTACCCTCTTCTATAGCTACATGTCTAATTAACTGTTCTGGTTCCCCCTTTAAATATGCTTTCAAGTAATGTAATTTCCATCTATGGACGCAAGGGAAACTAATAACAAAGAATATTACTCAAATAATAGAAATTAGTATCAGTTATACAATGGAGATGAAACAGACCAATTTTGGATAGTGTTACATTTAACTTATACATACATACATACATAAAATCACGCCTGTCTCCCATAGGGGTAGGCAGAGATCACGGATCTCCATTTGCTACGATCCTGACATATTACTCTCGCTTCATTCACTCTCATTACATTCTTCATGCATGCTCGTCGGTTTAGAGTACTCCTGACCTGCCCCTTTTCTAAAACTTCCCCGATTTGGTCCAGGTATGTGCGCCTAGGTCTTCCCCTTCCGACGGTACCATCCACACTCGCCTCATACACCTGTTTCGTTAGTCTTCTTTCATTCATTCTCTCAACATGACCAAACCATCTCAACATTCCTCTCTCAATTCTCATCACTACATCTTCTATCACTCCACATCGTTCTCTTATCACATTTAACTTATATTATAATTTATTAAAAGAATTTTAAGTTCCTGCAATTTTGAGAAAACAAACTTTTGCTACTGTGCCTAGCACAAACAAAATAATAAATTTGACAACTTGTCACAGACGCGTCACGCATTACGTATAGTAGTTATAGTATTAGGTAGGATACAACAGTATTTCCGTCCAATTGAGCAGTCCAACTAGGGAAGTACTACTCTTATATTATACTCTTTACCTGCACCCTACAGAATACCGCGGCCATACCTGGTGTTGTGTTCCCGGCGGTGGGTAGGGTAGCCAGAGCTCACTGGAGAGTTTTTGTACTATCAGTGGGAAGACCAAAAGCTTGTCCTGCTTTGTCTTTTACACTGAGGGCAGAAACTCTAGTGTTTACTGGATTGACAGCACGATTGTGACTCCCTTGGTGTTGCACACATCCATAGGCCACGGTACCCACCTTCCATCAGGTGGACCGTGTGCTTGTCTACCAACCAAGTGATATAAAAAAAACGCGTGACGGATAGATGTCAGTTCTGTTTATGCTTTTGTGGACTGGTTTGTTTGATTTTTGAGTGAGATTTTTACAAATATAAAAAAAACATGTAGTATTTCGAAATTATGACACTTATGCTGCATCATTGTAATCCTCCTACAAAGCTGCTTAGTGTAAAAAATTGTAATATGTCGACTGGTAGTCAAAGTATGACTGTTGTTGATCGAAAACATTTGAGACTTACATAGCTACGAGCTATTGAAACGATAGCAGTTTCAAAACAAAACTGGAACAATTTGCTTTTACCAAATGCAAGTTAAAAACTAATCCTTTAGTTATGATGACTTAGGAAGAAGTTCCATATAGTAATAAATGGTTCGAAAGTGACAGTTGACACCGGCGACCAAATGATGATAGCAATAATTGCTAGTAAAAAAATAAAATTGTGTTGCCATTCTCGAATTAAAATATCTACTACCATAAAATAACTTTTAGAATTTCTCTTAAATGCAGGATTTAAAAATTATTATCTAACGAATGCCCGATCTCTAATTTTAGCTACATGTGAATGTAATTTTAGCCATAATGGATTTTATTGGGAATAAAAAACTAAACTAAAGCTCACCGCAGAAACCAATTACTTTCTATGGAAATCAGCAAAAAAATAAAAAGACCAATTGACCAAATACCACCTATTCAAGGACCTAATGGAAATTTGGCCACATCACGTCTCGAAATGGCTCTAGACTTCGGAGATCATCTCGAAAAAGTTTTCCAGACATTGCCTGGTTACGACTCAGAATGTGATCATAAGGTACTGTCCTACCTAAACTCACCAATACAGATGTGCCTACCCCTAAAAATATAAGCCCTATGGAGGTAATGGAAGAGAATAAAAGCCTGAAGGAAGGAAAATCACCTGGATACGATCAAATTGATACTGTACTATTAAAGGGCCTTCCGATGAAAGGGATATTGCTACTTCTTTTCCAGTCAGGGGAATATCTTACGAGTCAAAATGTTACCCACTAAACCTCCACAGGAAGTGAGTTCTTACAGCGTCAGCCTCTTGTCTGTTACAGGCAAACTATTAGAAAAAATACTGCTCAGTAGAATGCAAAAATACCTTGGAGATTTACTACTTACACACCAGTTCGGGTTCAGATCAAAGCACGGAACTATAGAGCAGGGGCATCGTGTTGTTGATGTCATCGGGTGCACATTTGAATATAAGCTCAGCTGTGTTGCTTGATATTGGACAGGCTTTTCATAAAGTTTGGCACAACGGCCTTTTGTTTAAAGTAAGAAAAATGCTATCAAATGCTGTCTTCTGCATTATCATATTATACCTAGACAAGAGATGCTATGAAGTCAGATAAAACCGCCTGCGAATGCACCAAATTATGTCAGGAGTACCGCAGGGTAGCATACTGGGACTAGTGTTGTACCTCACCTTTACCGCGAATGTCTAGGCTATCATTACATGTCAACGAACCGGCAGCTCAGCTTGGAGGCATAGGAAGTGTTAAATTCACGAGATTGAGAAGGCACGCTGTCCACGACCTAATTGAGGGTTACATTTCACTAACATTGCAACTTCAAAAATATGCAGACTTGGTATTCTTATAATTTAGTAGTCCTGGAAGTAAGCTACCTGTAGTTTTTAATTTAAACATAGATGTAATGCATTTCTTCTGCGCCTTGAACACAATTTTTTTATCTAGTACACTTACCACAATAGGTAAAACTATTTATAAAAACATTTTCCCGATGTTAAAGACCACCCGGCTCTCACGAACCGTAAGAATGCAGCATTATTACTGACCCGGTTCATTCGCATTGACAAATGTGCGGTGCTGCGAACCAAGTATTTTTTATCGATGTTACCTTCGTTTTTAATTTGTTTAAATAGGTAGCAGAAATGACCGAAGCTTTAGCAAGAGATAAGGCGTTGCTGAAAGAGATCTCGGTCCGCGTGCGCGAGCTGGAGGACAAGGCCAAGGATATCGTAGGTCACCGGGAGAGGTGAGAGAAGTTTCTCTTACTACTTATACAAGTGACGCCTAATTTATCAGCAAAACCGTCACACTACGTTTTAGCTAGTTAGTTAAGGTAGGGAGTGAGGTGTGGTCATCGCGGTGGTCAGCTTATCGCGGTGCGAATCCTCACATCAGCTGTTAAAACAAACTATTCCCTCTAATAAATAATGATTACAGAACGTTCGATTCGAATCTTTGCTTATTTTAAACGTGTGAATACATATATTATAGCTTAAACGTTTGCCAAACCTCATTACAGGGAATTCAAAAAAGCAGTGGAGGCTCTGGAAAAAGCTAAAAAGGAGGTGGCACTGCACGGAGCCGCCTGGACCAACAAGAAGCGGGAGCTGGCGACGCTCAACATCGAGGTGCAGGAGCTGGAGGGCGCCGTGCGCGCCAGCCGCCAGCAGCTGGCCGACGCCGCGCGCGCCGCCGCCGACCTGCAGGCCGCGCTGGACGCCGCCGCCGCCGCGCACGCCGCCGCCAAGGTCTGTGCGCGACCAGCCTTCTGAAAACTGGAATGTGCTCATCTTCTACTTTATAAAGAATACTTTAGCACCTGGTTTTGCCAGAGATAATGTTTAGAGGATACAATATTGTGAGATCGAGCACTGACGGCGGGTGTTGTCGCAGGGCGCGGCCGCGGCGCAGGCGGCGCGCGTGGCGGAGCGGCGCCGCGCGGCCGAGCGCGGCTGCAGCGCCGCCGCCGAGCTGCAGGCGCGCCGCGAGCGGCAGCTGGCCGCCGCCGCCGCCGCCGCGCTGGCCGCGCAGGAGATGGGCTTCCACGCCGAGCGCCTGCGGGGGGACGCCGCCGACGCCCAGGCCAAGGTACAACACGCTACACGCACTACACGCACCACCCGCACCACCCGCACCACCCGCACCACCCGCACCACCCGCAGCCGCTCGGCACGACACCGAGTGGCCGTACGCTCCCTCGCCACTGACCTGTCGGGGCTGTCTCATTTCTAATCACATTTTTATTTTATTATAGTTTGTATTGAGTCGTTTTGTTTTAAAATTGTTTCTTTTTCGATTTCGATTACGAGTACGTTATCCTTTTAACGATCGAAGACGAGGGACTCGAATATTTCAATAAAATATCATTATCGGGCTTACTGATTACATTTTATTGAGATTATAAGCTATTGATTTAGCGATCAAAGATGACGGACTCAAGTTTTTCAATAAAATCAGTATGAGTTTCGTTTTCGAGATTTTCCGGGTTACTAATTACGAATATGTTATTAATTTATTGTTAAATTAATTCGCAATTTTGAGTTCGCTTCGATTGTTCAAATATAGCGAACTCAAAATTGTCAACATAATCAATATGGGTATCATTGTGGAGGTATTTTGGGTTGCGGATTACGAATATGCTACTAATATAGCAATCAAAGATGACGAACTGAGATAAAACTAATATGGCTATCGTTTTCAAGGTTTTCCGGGTTACTGATTACGAACATGTTATTAAGGAGATGGCCATACGACCGAGAGGTCCCGGGAATTAAAGTTGCCAGATCGAAGAAGGTATCTAGACCTGGATGACAATTCAAATTTCAATTTGTTCAAATTCAATTTTGGGTTTTTGGGATTGCTGTCCAGAGTAATGAAATTTAAAACTTTATTTTTCAAATAAGTAAACAGTACGTCTATATTTAAAATCACTTTTTTTTTTTTTGTTATCCACAAGTATTTAATACTACTTTTTGCTGACTCCACCAATTTGGATCCCTTTGGAGTATCGAGGAAAGATCGAAAATTTGTGCAATTTTCATTAAAGTTCAGGCGCATCATAAGCTCAGCTTTTATTAAATCGAAGCTTTCCTTTCTTTGGAGTACAATATGCGAGCAAACTGAATACTCTTTCACAATATGGATTGTTCACTTTTTTTTTAGCTAGGACACCCCAATTTGACTTCACCTCGCCTGATGATAAGCTAAAGGCAAAATCTCAGGAAAGAGGGTCACCATAACATACACTAAGTAATGTTGCAATGGTGGCACTCAGCTTGGCGGCCTCTCCAGATCCTTTTTCATGTCCTGCTTAATAGACCCGGGGTTGTAGGAAAAAGGAAACACGTGTGCTAGTAATGAATTCCAGGTCTTGGTGGTGCGGCAAAGAAAAGAGTCTCCGAACCGCTTGGTTCTTGCTCGTATATTCTGCACAGTGTGAGGGTGACATCTAAGCCCTGCACGTGTTGTCCTATGTAGGAAAGGAGAGGGTGGGATTAGTTGGAAGAGCTCGTCAAAACACTCACCATGGTAGAGACGGTAAAAAACAGTCAAGGAAGCAACACCTCTACGCATTTGCAAAGGCTCGAGGGTGCTCTTGACCTCAGGATTCCCAATAATTGTTGTTCAGAAGTCGGAGTTCCGATGCTGTTTTGATGATGCTCTCGATGCAGTTTTTTGTTATTCAGTTTGCAGCGAACATCTATGCCTAGGATATTTAGATTGTCCTGCACTGGCTGTGGCGTACTCCGAAGAGTGGGATGGGGAAGGAAAGACGATATTTTTGCTGTGAACGCATAAGCCTGTGTCTTCTTGGCATTGAACTCGACCAGGTTCTCAGAGCCCCATTGAGAAATGTGATTCAGGATCCGGTCCAGTTCAATGACAAGAAGCTGTCTTTTTTCCGCAATATCAGACTGTTTGGCCGTAGGATGTCCGTTATAACTCCCGTGTAAAGTGCTATTGTCTGCATAGCAATGTGTGCTGCCGGTGGACAGTATGTCGTTGATATGCAGAAGAAAGAGAGCGGGAGATAATACGGACCCCTGCGGTACGCCAGCATTTACTTGCATGACCTCCGAAGCCCAGTGAGAACATCCATTACTAACAGGAAGAGGTACGGGCTTAAAGCGACCCTTGGTGTAAAATCTGTCCTCGTTCGTCTTTTATACATTTAACATGTTTAATATCTTTCGTTCTTTCTTCTCTCATCTTTTCCATTCGAAAGAGTTCCTTTTGGCCGCCCGGTTCATCAAACCGAATGTATATTTTATCTTGTTGGACACAGATTAATAAATAGTTACTACGAAACAGATAGGTACATCACTCCCATATAAAAGTGTAAATACCTACACTATATTAGCCTACAAAATTTTAATAAGAATACCTGATGCTCAGAACGAAAACAATTGTACCTTAAACTCGCGCTCATAGAGTGGAGACTGTTCCGCCGTGCGAGTGACGTCATCGTAAGAATGCGCTAGGGTTGTACCTATGATCATTATTGTAATAGAACGAATGTTACGAATCAACCATGTTTTTATTAGACAGTCAAATAAGTTTTAGTTTTATATAATGATTTATATTTCTTCCCTCCTCGGAATTCTCTGTTATTAAATTCTATAGTCGAAAATATCCTAAATCAATATACCTACTAGTTATCACGGTTCAGGAAACGGACAGACAGACAGAAGGACAGTGAAGTCTTAGTAATAAGGTTCTGTTTTCCTCCTTTGGGCATGGAGCCCTAAAAAGTAACTGAATAATATCTAATAAATCATCAAAAACGAGGTTATTAATGTGAATATAAAATAATGATATTAGAATCTTTTTTTTTTCTAAATTGAATAGTTCGCGCGAGGGACCTTTTCGAAGTGGTAAAATGTGTCCTCCCCCCTATTGTACATCATTAAGGAGGTAGGACACGGCGGTATTTCCGCCCAATAGAGTAATCCGACTGGGGAAGTACCGCCCGCCCTACAGAATACCGTAGCTATAATAACTTCTTGTTGTATTCCCAGTGGTGACTAGGGTAGCCACAGCTAACTGGAGAATTTGTGCTATCAGTGGAAGACTAAAGGCTTGTCCTGCTTTGTCTTCTACTGACGACACAGAAACTCAGTACTTACAGGGTTGGCAGCGCGTCTGTGACTCCTCTGGTGTTACAAACGTCTATAGGCCACGGTAACCACTTTCCATCAGGTGGGCCGTGTGCTTGTCTGCCACCAAAATAAAATAAAAATCTTTTTTAAAATACCATAAGTCATAAAAATAAAAACATTGTTACTTTTGAATTAAATTATAAGCATTTAGTATGCTGACTATTGAAATCGATTAAGATATAAAAAAAATTGGACAGATTCAGGCGGGATTCTATCCCGCGATTTTTCCCTTACAGGGGGAACGCTCCGACCACTAAGCCACAGAACCTTCGCCCAGAACCTGTCGCCTAATTTTACTCAATTATTTTTCGTCTCGAATAAAGCCAGATTTCCTGAGAATCGCAGCTTTGAGAAACCTCGACTAGAAATTTGTCAGACGTGTATTCGCGGTGAATTTTATTTATTTTCATTGTTTAGGCTAGATGTTTAGAGTAGCCAGTGTCCGTTTGTGTATGGAATGCCGGCTTGTGCTCAGATCACGGCGATGGCGGCGGAGCACGAGTGGATCGCGGGCGAGCGCGCGTTCTTCGGCGCGGCGGGCGGCCTGTACGACTTCGAGGCGCGCCAGGCGCACGCGGCGGGCGCGCGCCTGGCGCACATGCGCGAGCGCAGGGACAAGCTGGCGCGCGGCCTCAACGCGCGCGCGCACACGCTGCTGGGCAAGGAGGAGGAGCAGGTGCGTACTCACTCACTGTGTACTTCGCGGCGCCAGGCGCACGCGGCGGGCGCGCGCCTGGCGCACATGCGCGAGCGCAGGGACAAGCTGGCGCGCGGCCTCAACGCGCGCGCGCACACGCTGCTGGGCAAGGAGGAGGAGCAGGTGCGTACTCACTCACTGTGTACTTGGCGGCGCCAGGCGCACGCGGCGGGCGCGCGCCTGGCGCACATGCGCGAGCGCAGGGACAAGCTGGCGCGCGGCCTCAACGCGCGCGCGCACACGCTGCTGGGCAAGGAGGAGGAGCAGGTGCGTACTCACTCACTGTGTACTTCGCGGCGCCAGGCGCACGCGGCGGGCGCGCGCCTGGCGCACATGCGCGAGCGCAGGGACAAGCTGGCGCGCGGCCTCAACGCGCGCGCGCACACGCTGCTGGGCAAGGAGGAGGAGCAGGTGCGTACTCACTCACTGTGTACTTCGCGGCGCCAGGCGCACGCGGCGGGCGCGCGCCTGGCGCACATGCGCGAGCGCAGGGACAAGCTGGCGCGCGGCCTCAACGCGCGCGCGCACACGCTGCTGGGCAAGGAGGAGGAGCAGGTGCGTACTCACTCACTGTGTACTTCGCGGCGCCAGGCGCACGCGGCGGGCGCGCGCCTGGCGCACATGCGCGAGCGCAGGGACAAGCTGGCGCGCGGCCTCAACGCGCGCGCGCACACGCTGCTGGGCAAGGAGGAGGAGCAGGTGCGTACTCACTCACTGTGTACTTCGCGGCGCCAGGCGCACGCGGCGGGCGCGCGCCTGGCGCACATGCGCGAGCGCAGGGACAAGCTGGCGCGCGGCCTCAACGCGCGCGCGCACACGCTGCTGGGCAAGGAGGAGGAGCAGGTGCGTACTCACTCACTGTGTACTTCGCGGCGCCAGGCGCACGCGGCGGGCGCGCGCCTGGCGCACATGCGCGAGCGCAGGGACAAGCTGGCGCGCGGCCTCAACGCGCGCGCGCACACGCTGCTGGGCAAGGAGGAGGAGCAGGTGCGTACTCACTCACTGTGTACTTCGCGGCGCCAGGCGCACGCGGCGGGCGCGCGCCTGGCGCACATGCGCGAGCGCAGGGACAAGCTGGCGCGCGGCCTCAACGCGCGCGCGCACACGCTGCTGGGCAAGGAGGAGGAGCAGGTGCGTACTCACTCACTGTGTACTTCGCGGCGCCAGGCGCACGCGGCGGGCGCGCGCCTGGCGCACATGCGCGAGCGCAGGGACAAGCTGGCGCGCGGCAGGCTGCAGGTGCGTACTCACTGTGCACTTGGCGTCCGGAGCAGAGGCGGTAGTACAGTGCGCTCTCCCTCCGCAGTACCAGGACGTGATGCGCAAGAAGGCCATCGTGGAGGCGGACCGCGCCAAGCTGGTGCAGGTGATGGCGGAGCTGGACGAGAAGAAGCGGCGCACGCTGGTGGCGGCGTGCGAGCAGGTCAACCGCGACTTCGGCTCCATCTTCGGCGCGCTGCTGCCCGGCGCGCACGCGCGCCTGGCGCCGCCGCCGCACCTCGCCGTGCTGGACGGGCTCGAGGTGCGTCCGCCACACTCACACTCGCACTCACACACACTCGCACTCACACTCATACGTACACTTTAACTGTTGTTTCTAAATCATTTGCTATATTTTACCCGCTCGAGGCCAATACACTCGCCCCCTAATACTTGAAACCAAAAGTCATAGTGAACTGAGGGTGTTAATACACGTCTGCCTATTCCTTCGGGGATGTATATGCGTCAGTGCTATACTTTTGTTTCACTACGGAGAAGGCAAAGGATAATAACGTGAAAATAGAAGTTGCAAGTAGGAGGTAGGCTCCAACCGTATATCCGTCCGACTAGGCAGATACTTTCTGGGTTTTCGAACGAAACGAAATATGATACAAACTTAACCTCAAAATAGAAATATCCGTCGTGTATAGAGGCAAGTTTATAGGTCGTAGCAGATTAATTAGCATATCTGATGGGATAGACTTAAATAAATCAGCACTTTGCCTTTATATTTCCTGTTAAAACAGTTACAAATACAAAAGAAAGGAGAGCTGTAAAAAAAACAACAGAATTCAAAGAGATCTTTAATTTAATCTTTAAATTAAAATTAAATAATAAAATTATATATATATTATATAATCAATCATAGTTTTTTACCCCTTACAGTAAGTAGATAGGTAAGTACCTATACATATAGAAACAGCGAATGACTTCATTCATCATTTTCATTAAAAAAATCATCTAAATAAGATGCTGGAGCAGTGATATCATTGTATCGAGCCCAACTCAAAAACCACACCACTATCATTATGTGAGCACAGCAGCCAACAGTTCGCTTACCAACAAGGCAGTTGCAACAATAACCTACTATGGCTTGTAATGTATTTGCTACAGCATCATCTCTGCTTATTAATAAATACGTGTAATATGTACGACTGTTCACATGCCTGGATTTAATCCTACCTCTTAACAAATAATTATTTAGGCCTAAAATCAGAGGAATATCCTCATCAATTTCAGTATTCACTTCCACTGAATATATTCCAGACTGACGAACATGTTCCCCGAAGTAAGATCTGGCCTGTTTTAATTGATATGTACCTAGAGCAAACCGCTTAAGGTCAGTAATTGTGAGTCGTGGGAATCTATCCAAATGAGGATGATTGCCATCAATTGTTTGGAAGCTAGCTCTCCTTCTGTTAAGATTTTCTTGTGCTACATATGTTGCCAGATGGTTTACTAGAAAAAGTCTACTTTTAGCTATTGTAACATATTCCAAAGCCTCCGGTGGGTCATCTATGGCAACATGAAACTTATTTAATAAGGCACAAAAAATCCTAAAATCATCATTGAGGTGCATAGCAGCTCTATTATTGAATACATGACGGAATAGTCTATAGTCTCTTTTTATCCTACCATTGACTATTTCTACAACCCAGCGACACATGGTTACTAGACAAGACCGATTTACCTGCTGGGTTGTTAATTGGTGTTCATTTTCGAGGAGAGACTCTGGCATGTGGGTGACAAAACCGTGTTCTTGGAGTTCATTTATAACATCTCGAAATCCTCTATCAAGAAGAAAAATATCACCTCTTCTAAAAAATGAGCTTATACAAGATCCCTCATTATTTAAGTTTAAACTTATGATTGTAGCATCATTAAGAGTGGCTTTGTATGGACCAAGACATTCCACAATGTGGCCATCGCAACACAGAATCAAAAATGGTTTAACTAGGTTGTCTAGTTTTTGTAAACTGTAGGTTTGTTTCTGAAACAAATAATTTGAACTACTTTGCACAAAAACATAGGTAGCATCACATATAACTATTGCAGGTTTAACATCTGGTGGCAAATCAGGATTACTAAACAGTCCTTCTGGTATAATCTTATTTCGAGAAGCAACATCTTGTACAGTAAGATGATTAAACCCTAAGTGCAAGGGGACAAAATCACTCATTAAACAATTTCTTGCTTTTGACATCCACCGTTCTAAAGTGGTTCGAGGTTTATTAAAAAGAGTAGCCAACCTTTCATTACTGTCACCAGTTCTTACCTTAACTAAATATATGCACAAGGCTATAGAAGCATTTGGTACCTGTTCTGTTAGATTTGGGATACTGTTAAGTAAATCATAAAACTGGTCAGCATTGAATCCAAGCCAATAATGACATAAATATGGAGGCATCATCCTAATATTTGAAAAATCAAATCTGTTATTAGCTAATTACGATGGGTGCAGCCAGAGGACTCAAAAAAATGCAAATTTATTTTATAGAACTAATTTATTAACTTTTAATTACAATTAATTAAAACTAGTTGATCGATGTAAGATCTAAAATATAATGAATAGCGTAATGTTTCCCCCGAATGCAGGAAACGTCGATTGACGTCACTCGGTGGCTCACATGCTGCTGCGCTTGCACTCCGTGTAAGTTGGGGCCGTGTGCAACGCACGATCTGCTGCGCTTGCACCTCGTGTAAATTAGGGCTGTTGTGCAATGAGTATGGTTCGATGCTGATGCGGTGTGTTACTTGGGTTGACCATGTGTAACACCTCCCCCCGAAGAACAGCGAGTATCGATGGACTTGTTCGAGAAAGTCGCTGGTAGGTATATGGGATCAATCCTTATTTGACTGGGGTTAACAGTGTGTGTCGCCGGGACTGCATAGACGGCCTCAGTGTTGTTGCTGCAGTCTTCGGTGTTGTTCCTGGATATTTTTCTTGTGCGTAGCCAGCGGTGGAGCATAGTAGCGAAGAATGCACATGTACCGGCGAGTGTGAGGTACATGGGTATAGTGGTGTGGTATATAGCAGGATCGGTGACGTCATCTAGGTGTATAGGTGGTTGCGTCGCTATCTCATTGTTCAGTGTATGAAGTTTTTGCAGACTCGGCGAATTTAAGATGAGCTTCGGGTGATTTTTATATCTTGACTCGTTGTATGAGGGCATCTCGATGATCCTTATGACGTGTCCTTTGATATGGTCATTGGAGTTGGAGATAGTGAACGTTGGAGTTCTCAAGGTACAGTTGAACGGGATTACGGCTAAGTAGCTTCCTTCTAGGGTCCGATATTGTTCTTGACCGCAAGATATCTTCACTTTGGTTGGTGAGGGAAAACTCAAAGTGTAATGCTTGTCATCTAGGGCTTCTAAGGCTTCGGTGGTGAGGGCTACAGGTGTCATCTCACAGTTGGACCGAAGTTCCTGATATGCTATCAGATGCTGGATACAACCTGGTTGACTCTGAACCTGGAGGCTGGGTACCGACTCACAGAGATATAGGGAGTTGACCTGCGGACATTCTGTCTCTATGTACCTAGAATCTGAACTAGAGATGGCTACGAAGGGTGAGGGTGGTATTAGGATTTCGTGGTTTCTATTGGGAATAAGTGATAACTTGTAAAAATCATATATAGAGGAAGTGACAATTGGGACCTTAATAACTAATACTATGTTCTTATCTAAATAAAAATAACCTAATTTAATTATTTCATAGAAGTGCTTAGCTTCTACGTCAAGGATTTCGTAGTTAGAATATAGTGCTTTTAATTTGCTTAACATATCTTTAATTTCATTTAGACTAAATAAAGAGTATGGGGTGCTCGATGCACGAATAAATGTTAGAGTGTTTTCTAAATTTCCTAACTCTTCATAAAGGTCTTCTATATTATCTCCTAAAATTAGTAAATGTTGTGCCAGATGGGCATATTTAATTAAATCCGTATCTCTGCTGGCATCACTATCTAAAATTTGGTTTATTGCTTTACTCATCTTTTCTTGATTTGAGATTATGCTGCTTATTATCTGAGAACTGTGTGAGATGAATTTACTATTTAAGCTGATATGGTTATTAATTTCTAATTCTAATTTGTGTTCATTATTACGCAAGGAGTTTATAGCGTTTTCGTATTTAAGTGCATCGGTGTAATCTAGATTACCAGATATTGATTTTATAACAGAGCCTAAACCGTCAATGAGACCTCTTTTACTACGGGATGCTTCGAACATACTGATTTTACTGCTCATTGAAATAATCTTATTGTTAAGATGTTCTAAGTGAGGGTCAAATAGAGAAAAGGTTTTATTGTTGATTAAGGGTTTTAGTTCAGCCATTTGAGATTTTGCTAATTCAATTTGGAGATGAATATTCGCTAGGTCTATATGACTTAAAAAAGAGTGATAATGGGATATGATCTTAGCCATTCCCAATTTAAAAGGAAGTAGTCCTGGTCCGCTGTCGAGAGAGTCAATTGTTATCTCTTGTCCGTGTGCTGTATGTAGGGTCGTCAGCCATAGTAGTGTCCTGCAACAAGGTGGGGTTCTTAGGACTTCGTTTAAGGCGAGATTTAGCTACTGGACCTCGTTTTTTCTTAGTATAAATGTGGATGGGAAGATCGGCAAGTACAGTGTCTTGTGTGTAACGAGGGGCTAGCTTTTGTCTGGACGCCGTAGGGTTGCGCACAAACACCTGTTGGTCAGGAGTATAGCTTTCCTCGGGTTCTCTATCTTTATTGCGGTTCTCAGTCAGTTGTGTTCGGTCATGTAAAGACGTCTGATTGATCAAGTCGTATACTTGAGTCATTCGTTTCCTATGGTCCTGCGAGTACTGTTGGAGTAGGTGTTCGGTTAAGTCAATGTCTACCGGGTCTCTAGGATCAAAATGTCCAGTGATCAGGTCTAAGGGTCTGCATCTAGTAAAACTATGGATGGAACTATTATAGGCTAAGATGGCGTAGGGCATGAGATTAATGACTGGTTCATTTCGCTGCTCCAGCCTTAATATCCTGAGATGCTCTAGGATTGTTGAATGGAATCTTTCGACAATACCATTATCATTAGGGGAATGCGCTAATATTTTGTGGTGAATTATGTTATGAACTCGACAAAATTCTGAGAAAATTTGATTAGTGAACTCTGGGCCTCCGTCTGTGACAATGGTCAATGGAATCCCGTGATGGGTACCAAATACGAGTAAACCTTGTACTACACTTAAGGCGGTACTGTCTCTGAGATGGTAAGCTTGCGCGTATTTAGAAAAAGCGTCTACAATGGTTAAAAATTTCTCAGTTTGGGCTGTAAATAGATCTATATGGACAATTTCAAAGGGTTTCCTAGGGGGTGGTACAATGTTAAATCTTTGCTTAACAGGATGGCGGTCGTACTTAGCCTGACCACAAATAACACATTCATTTATATATTTAGAGATGTGTTCTTTCATCTTGGGCCAATAGTATTTGGATGATAAGGCCAAATGACATTCGGTAATACCACGGTGGTTGGTTTTACCCTCGTGATATTTTTTGATAATATCCTGTTGACGCAAGTAATCCTTAACATTCTCTAATTCAACTTTGGTTAAGACTATGTTCATTGATGATTTTCTGAAATTATCTTGAATTATGGGGATAATCTTATACATAGCGAGATGGGGATGAATAATTAGACCAGTTTTGACCTTAGGGTTCACATATTCCTTAACTGCATTGATGACGTCATTAGTTAAGTTAGATTCGGAGAGTTGTATGGTCGTTCGGGTATGTGTTTCAAAGGGTTTAGTTATTGTCGGTCGTTTTTTTATGTCACCTACGAGAACAAAACAGATTTGTCTACTGAACTTATTTAGGGGCTCGTCTGATATTGGGACCTCTAGAATTGGGTTTTCGTTACTAGTGTGGATAGTCGCTGTGTCGGAGTTGTCGGGTATATTGTGGTTGTTAGTAGGGGCTGTCAGAGTTTCAGAACCCGCGGTTGAGGGAGAGTTTTCAGATACATTAACTACAATCGACATAGTGTCCTCATTATTTATCTCAATGCGGGACAAAGCGTCGGCATTGGTGTTCTGTTTGCCTGTCTTGTACACTGTAGTAAAATTATATTCACTCAACTTAAGTCTCCAACGAGTGAGTCTAGAGCCGGGCTCTTTGAGATTCATTACCCATTGCAAAGGTTTATGATCCGTTACTATCTTAAACTTTCTGCCAAACAGGTATGGACGAAAATATTTGGTGGCCCAAACCATAGCTAATAACTCCTTTTCGATTACACTATAGTTAGTTTCGCTAGAGTTCAGGGTCCTAGAGGCATAGGCTATGGGCTTGTCATGTCCTATGGGTCCTTGGGAAAGGACAGCACCTATGGCAAAGTTAAATGCGTCAGTCGTAAGGACGAAGTCCTTAGAGAAGTCTGGGTACTGTAAGATAGGGTCGTTAGTTAACAATGACTTACTCTTCTCGAAACAGTCAACGTACCTCGGATCGGTAAAGGTGATCTTAGAACCTTTCTTGAGACATTGCGTCATAGGTTTTGTAATGCGTGCAAAGTCTGGGATAAACTTTCTGTAATATCCTAACAAGCCGAGGAAACGTTTTATCTCAGTAGCTGTCTTGGGAATAGGGAATCTCTGGATGGCAAGGATCTTGTCGGGGTTAGGTTTAATACCATCTTTGCTTATTATGTGACCTAGGTATGAGGTCTCCAGCTTTAGGAATTCCGACTTGTCCATTTGAATCTTGAAGTTTGATTCTCTTAATCTTTTAAATACTTTCTCTAGGTTTACCATGTGTTCCTGCAGGGATACACTAAATACTATTATATCATCAAGGTAGACGAGACATATGACGTTTTGTAGGTCCCTAAGAACGTTATCCATCACGCGTTGGAACGTGGACGGGGAATTCTTAAGGCCCATTGGCATGCGTAGGCACTCAAAATGACCATGCTCTACATTAAAAGCCGTCTTGTGAATATCGGCTGGGTCCATTTCAACTTGGTAGAAACCGCTCGCAAGGTCTAAAGTTGTGAAATAATGGCAGTTACCAAGCTTATCTAAGATGTCATTGATGTTGGGAATCGGGTACTTATCGTCAATAGTCTTTTCGTTGACTTTGCGAAAATCTATTACTATGCGCCATTTGACCTTCCCCGACGCGTCAGCTTTCTTAGGGACTACCCAGATGGGGGAGCTCCAGGCTGATTGTGAAGGGCGGATTATCCCCTGATTTAACATTTTGGTAATCTGATCCTGAACTTCCTGTCTGTGAACGAAAGGATATCTATAGGTCTTGGTATAGACAGGTAATTCATCTGTGGTGCGAATACTATGCTTTATCTGATTTGTGAAAGTTAGAGGTTCACCATCAATGTAGAAAACGTCAGCGTATTGGGCACAGAGTGATTCCAAGTTGGCACGTTCTTCAGGATTCAGATGGTCCGTGCGTAGTCGTGATAGTACCTCGGACACGCGATTACTAGACTGATGGATGGTGGTGCACTGTTCATTGAAAAGTTCTGCACTGACTGGTCTATCCATTGAGAATACTACATCGTGTTTTGTTGGGTTAGTGATCTCTATAATACCGCGATTATCTTTGACGGAGGTAACACAGTCACGAATAGAGCAATGGGATATAATCTGCTCTGTTATTATTACGTCACCATCATGAAATTTAATAGGGACTCTAACTAATTTGGATGAATTAGCGGGAATTATGTCCTCATAAAGATTACAATTTCGCGAATCGTACATGTATAAAGGATTAGATGAGTTACGTGTAATAAGGGCTTTACTCTTTAAATCTATATTTGATTCAAATTTCTCTAGTAAATCTAAGCCAATTAAACCGTCAAAGTAATTATGAAATTTGTAAATTAAAAGGGTAATATCACAAGCTTCGTTAAACTCTGTGAAACAAGGAAAAGTAATGGAATAGTTATTACGAGTAGTAGCGTGAATATTAGTAACCTCAAAGGGGTCATAATTACACTGAATATGAGAATAAAATCTTTCTACAATGTCCGGGCTAATAAAAGATTGATTCGCACCAGTATCTATTAATAACTTAAGCGGAGGGTTCGCGATTTGTATATATGGGAGTTGTCTCTGGGTTTGTAGACTAATTTCTATTTTGGTTTGTCTGATTTCGGGGTTGTATGAAAATCCTGTTTTTCAGCAGAGGTTCCTTCGGGGACGTCTTGATGTTCTTCTACGTACGCGGGAACATAATCGCTATAAGCTGAAGGCTCGTACACGGACTCATAAGTGTAAGGCTCGGGGTAGAACTGACCGTCATAGCTATCATAAGCAAAGTCGGGGCATTCGCGATAGTCATAGAAATCTATCTCGTTCATGTTCATCTCCCGAGTTTTGAAGTAGTTAGACGGAGGTGGATTTCCGTGTCTTGTCCAGTCATGTCCTGTCTGAGGTCTAGGCATAAATTTGGGAGTGAAGTGGCTTACACCACTCATGGGTTTAGGGCCGTTATTCGGGGGCATATTATAGCCTTGCCTTTGTTGAGCTACTCGGAACACATTACTCTGGGGTCTATAGTTGGGTGGGGGTGCGCCGAAAACTTGTTGGGTTCGCGAAGGACCGCGGTTTAAGGGCACTTGGGGTCTCCAAGTTTGCATTGGCCCTGTCGGCTGTGGCTGATAGAAAGGTTTCGAGGGACCAGGTTGATCAAAAGGGGTTGAAACAGTAAAAGGTCGAAGTACAGGCTGTTTAAATAACTTACCGTTAGTATAATCAATTGAGGACGTGGACTGCATAGCTCTGCGTTCCGGTAAATGGTCGTTACGCTGCTGTAGATATAAGGTATTAACTTCCTCATGCACAAACTCGAGAGCTTTTTCGATTGTCTCAGGCCGCATACACCTAATACGTGACCCTAATGGTTCCCTAAGACCTCGAACGTAAGCTTGTAGGGTTAACTTCCTATATAAAGCACGTTTTGCTTCTATTGTGGTAGGTATAGATTCGTGTAAAGTTACATAGGTCATAATTGTACTAAATAAGCTTTGACACTTCTCATAGAACTCTTGTGGCGTTAAGTTTCTCTGGGTTAATAAGGCCAAATCGTTGTATAAAGCGGTCTCATCTCGTTGGTCTGCGAAATTATTAATTAATGTATTTCTAATCCCTTGCCAGTTTTCAGGGATCCCGTTTGCATTAATAGTGCGCGCGGCATGCCCGGTGACTTTATTGAGAATACCGTTTAATAAAGATAAGTTACTTAGCTCAAACCCGGGCTCTGCTCTCACAAATTGCGCAACAAGTTGGTCACATAATTGCACGAACCGCGTGAGCACGTTCGGGTTACCGTCAAATTCGGGTAACAGGCGTAAGGCCTTGTAAACTTGATCAACTAAATCAACACTCATATTTGAAATTAAATTACTATTAAATACTAATTCAACAGATTCGTCTTCTGGAATTTCTGGAATACAATCTAAATTCCTATTCGCATCGATCTGCGAGATTCTCCTAGAATTTAATGACCTAGAGGTCCTCAATTTTCTTGGGTGAAAAATTTTGGAAATTTAATAGGACCACTTGAGGAAATTAACACTAGGAAAGTACACAAAGGAATTTGCACAAGGAAAATTTTAGTCTTTTCGTCGTAATTTATGTCTTGTGTGTAACGAGGGGCTAGTTTTTGTCTGGACGCCGTAGGGTTGCGCACAAACACCTGTTGGTCAGGAGTATAGCTTTCCTCAGGTTCTCTATCTTTATTGCGGTTCTCAGTCAGTTGTGTTCGGTCATGTAAAGACGTCTGATTGATCAAGTCGTATACTTGAGTCATTCGTTTCCTATGGTCCTGCGAGTACTGTTGGAGTAGGTATTCAGTTAAGTCAATGTCTACCGGGTCTCTAGGATCAAAATGTCCAGTGATCAGGTCTAAGGGTCTGCATCTAGTAAAACTATGGATGGAACTATTATAGGCTAAGATGGCGTAGGGCATGAGATTAATGACTGGTTCATTTCGCTGCTCCAGCCTCAATATCCTGAGATGCTCTAGGATTGTTGAATGGAATCTTTCGACAATACCATTATCATTAGGGGAATGCGCTAATATTTTGTGGTGAATTATGTTATGAACTCGACAAAATTCTGAGAAAATTTGATTAGTGAACTCTGGGCCTCCGTCTGTGACAATGGTCAATGGAATCCCGTGATGGGTACCAAATACGAGTAAACCTTGTACTACACTTAAGGCGGTACTGTCTCTGAGATGGTAAGCTTGCGCGTATTTAGAAAAAGCGTCTACAATGGTTAAAAATTTCTCAGTTTGGGCTGTAAATAGATCTATGTGGACAATTTCAAAGGGTTTCCTAGGGGGTGGTACAATGTTAAATCTTTGCTTAACAGGATGGCGGTCGTACTTAGCCTGGCCACAAATAACACATTCATTTATATATTTAGAGATGTGTTCTTTCATCTTGGGCCAATAGTATTTGGATGATAAGGCCAAATGACATTCGGTAATACCACGGTGGTTGGTTTTACCCTCGTGATATTTTTTGATAATATCCTGTTGACGCAAGTAATCCTTAACATTCTCTAGTTCAACTTTGGTTAAGACTATGTTCATTGATGATTTTCTGAAATTATCTTGAATTATGGGGATAATCTTATACATAGCGAGATGGGGATGAATAATTAGACCAGTTTTGACCTTAGGGTTCACATATTCCTTAACTGCATTGATGACGTCATTAGTTAAGTTAGATTCGGAGAGTTGTATGGTCGTTCGGGTATGTGTTTCAAAGGGTTTAGTTATTGTCGGTCGTTTTTTTATGTCACCTACGAGAACAAAACAGATTTGTCTACTGAACTTATTTAGGGGTTCGTCTGATATTGGGACCTCTAGAATTGGGTTTTCGTTACTAGTGTGGATAGTCGCTGTGTCGGAGTTGTCGGGTATATTGTGGTTGTTAGTGGGGGCTGTCAGAGTTTCAGAACCCGCGGTTGAGGGAGAGTTTTCAGATACATTAACTACAATCGACATAGTGTCCTCATTATTTATCTCAATGCGGGACAAAGCGTCGGCATTGGTGTTCTGTTTGCCTGTCTTGTACACTGTAGTAAAATTATATTCACTCAACTTAAGTCTCCAACGAGTGAGTCTAGAGCCGGGCTCTTTGAGATTCATTACCCATTGCAAAGGTTTATGATCCGTTACTATCTTAAACTTTCTGCCAAACAGGTATGGACGAAAATATTTGGTGGCCCAAACCATAGCTAATAACTCCTTTTCGATTACACTATAGTTAGTTTCGCTAGAGTTCAGGGTCCTAGAGGCATAGGCTATGGGCTTGTCATGTCCTATGGGTCCTTGGGAAAGGACAGCACCTATGGCAAAGTTAGATGCGTCAGTCGTAAGGACGAAGTCCTTAGAGAAGTCTGGGTACTGTAAGATAGGGTCGTTAGTTAACAATGACTTACTCTTCTCGAAACAGTCAACGTACCTCGGATCGGTAAAGGTGATCTTAGAACCTTTCTTGAGACATTGCGTCATAGGTTTTGTAATGCGTGCAAAGTCTGGGATAAACTTTCTGTAATATCCTAACAAGCCGAGGAAACGTTTTATCTCAGTAGCTGTCTTGGGAATAGGGAATCTCTGGATGGCAAGGATCTTGTCGGGGTTAGGTTTAATACCATCTTTGCTTATTATGTGACCTAGGTATGAGGTCTCCAGCTTTAGGAATTCCGACTTGTCCATTTGAATCTTGAAGTTTGATTCTCTTAATCTTTTAAATACTTTCTCTAGGTTTACCATGTGTTCCTGCAGGGATACACTAAATACTATTATATCATCAAGGTAGACGAGACATATGACGTTTTGTAGGTCCCTAAGAACGTTATCCATCACGCGTTGGAACGTGGACGGGGAATTCTTAAGGCCCATTGGCATGCGTAGGCACTCAAAATGACCATGCTCTACATTAAAAGCCGTCTTGTGAATATCGGCTGGGTCCATTTCAACTTGGTAGAAACCGCTCGCAAGGTCTAAAGTTGTGAAATAATGGCAGTTACCAAGCTTATCTAAGATGTCATTGATGTTGGGAATCGGGTACTTATCGTCAATAGTCTTTTCGTTGACTTTACGAAAATCTATTACTATGCGCCATTTGACCTTCCCCGACGCGTCAGCTTTCTTAGGGACTACCCAGATGGGGGAGCTCCAGGCTGATTGTGAAGGGCGGATTATCCCCTGATTTAACATTTTGGTAATCTGATCCTGAACTTCCTGTCTGTGAACGAAAGGATATCTATAGGTCTTGGTATAGACAGGTAATTCATCTGTGGTGCGAATACTATGCTTTATCTGATTTGTGAAAGTTAGAGGTTCACCATCAATGTAGAAAACGTCAGCGTATTGGGCACAGAGTGATTCCAAGTTGGCTCGTTCTTCAGGATTCAGATGGTCCGTGCGTAGTCGTGATAGTACCTCGGACACGCGATTACTAGACTGATGGATGGTGGTGCACTGTTCATTGAAAAGTTCTGCACTGACTGGTCTATCCATTGAGAATACTACATCGTGTTTTGTTGGGTTAGTGATCTCTATAATACCGCGATTATCTTTGACGGAGGTAACACAGTCACGAATAGAGCAATGGGATATAATCTGCTCTGTTATTATTACGTCACCATCATGAAAATTAATAGGGACTCTAACTAATTTGGATGAATTAGCGGGAATTATGTCCTCATAAAGATTACAATTTCGCGAATCGTACATGTATAAAGGATTAGATGAGTTACGTGTAATAAGGGCTTTACTTTTTAAATCTATATTTGATTCAAATTTCTCTAGTAAATCTAAGCCAATTAAACCGTCAAAGTAATTATGAAATTTGTAAATGAAAAGGGTAATATCACAAGCTTCGTTAAACTCTGTGAAACAAGGAAAAGTAATGGAATAGTTATTACGAGTAGTAGCGTGAATATTAGTAACCTCAAAGGGGTCATAATTACACTGAATATGAGAATAAAATCTTTCTACAATGTCCGGGCTAATAAAAGATTGATTCGCACCAGTATCTATTAATAACTTAAGCGGAGGGTTCGCGATTTGTATATATGGGAGTTGTCTCTGGGTTTGTAGATTAATTTCTATTTTGGCTTGTCTGATTTCGGGGTTGTATGAAAATCCTGTTTTTCAGCAGAGGTTCCTTCGGGGACGTCTTGATGTTCTTCTACGTACGCGGGAACATAATCGCTATAAGCTGAAGGCTCGTACACGGACTCATAAGTGTAAGGCTCGGGGTAGAACTGACCGTCATAGCTATCATAAGCAAAGTCGGGGCATTCGCGATAGTCATAGAAATCTATCTCGTTCATGTTCATCTCCCGAGTTTTGAAGTAGTTAGACGGAGGTGGATTTCCGTGTCTTGTCCAGTCATGTCCTGTCTGAGGTCTAGGCATAAATTTGGGAGTGAAGTGGCTTACACCACTCATGGGCTTAGGGCCGTTATTCGGGGGCATATTATAGCCTTGCCTTTGTTGAGCTACTCGGAACACATTACTCTGGGGTCTATAGTTGGGTGGGGGAGCGCCGAACACTTGTTGGGTTCGCGAAGGACCGCGGTTTAAGGGCACTTGGGGTCTCCAAGTTTGCATTGGCCCTGTCGGCTGTGGCTGATAGATAGGTTTTGAGGGACCAGGTTGATCAAAAGGGGATGAAACAGTAAAAGGTCGAAGTACAGGCTGTTTAAATAACTTACCGTTAGTATAATCAATTGAGGACGTGGACTGCATAGCTCTGCGTTCCGGTAAATGGTCGTTACGCTGCTGTAGATATAAGGTATTAACTTCCTCGCGCACAAACTCGAGAGCTTTTTCGATTGTCTCAGGCCGCATACACCTAATACGTGACCCTAATGGTTCCCTAAGACCTCGAACGTAAGCTTGTAGGGTTAACTTCCTATATAAAGCACGTTTTGCTTCTATCGTGGTAGGTATAGATTCGTGTAAAGTTACATAGGTCATAATTGTACTAAATAAGCTTTGACACTTCTCATAGAACTCTTGTGGCGTTAAGTTTCTCTGGGTTAATAAGGCTAAATCGTTGTATAAAGCGGTCTCATCTCGTTGGTCTGCGAAATTATTAATTAATGTGTTTCTAATCCCTTGCCAGTTTTCAGGGATCCCGTTTGCATTAATAGTGCGCGCGGCATGCCCGGTGACTTTATTGAGAATACCGTTTAATAAAGATAAGTTACTTAGCTCAAACCCGGGCTCTGCTCTCACAAATTGCGCAACAAGTTGGTCACATAATTGCACAAACCGCGTGAGCACGTTCGGGTTACCGTCAAATTCGGGTAACAGGCGTAAGGCCTTGTAAACTTGATCAACTAAATCAACACTCATATTTGAAATTAAATTACTATTAAATACTAATTCAACAGATTCGTCTTCTGGAATTTCTGGAATACAATCTAAATTCCTATTCGCATCGATCTGCGAGATTCTCCTAGAATTTAATGACCTAGAGGTCCTCAATTTTCTTTCGTGAAAAATTTTGGAAATTTAATAGGACCACTCGAGGAAATTAACACTAGGAAAGTACACAAAGGAATTTGCACAAGGAAAATTTTAGTATAGGGAGGCGAGCAACTCTAGTAAGATCTAGGTACTCACCAAATCTGCATCTCTCTGTTGTATCGATTTCTGGATACTCCTTCTAGCCGCACTCCTGTAGGTTCGTGATAGCCGTCGCCCGTGATCGATTCACTGACTTTACTCGACTATCCTACCGACTGCGCCAATTACGATGGGTGCAGCCAGAGGACTCAAAAAAATGCAAATTTATTTTATAAAACTAATTTATTAACTTTTAATTACAATTAATTAAAACTAGTTGATCGATGTAAGATCTAAAATATAATGAATAGCGTAATGTTTCCCCCGAATGCAGGAAACGTCGATTGACGTCACTCGGTGGCTCACATGCTGCTGCGCTTGCACTCCGTGTAAGTTGGGGCCGTGTGCAACGCACGATCTGCTGCGCTTGCACCTCGTGTAAATTAGGGCTGTTGTGCAATGAGTATGGTTCGATGCTGATGCGGTGTGTTACTTGGGTTGACCATGTGTAACAAGCTGCTCGCTGCATCATAGTCATAATATTATCAAATTGACTACCAGTAAAATCCCTCAATTGGGAGGTTAATTCATTCCAAGAACCATGATCCAAGTGGTGACGACAAACACGTGCACCAGATGGTACATAGAATTTATAATGATACAATAATAAATCTTTTATAGCACATGGTACAAGGAGACGTTCATTTTCAAAACAATTAACGAATATGCAGTGGCCAGATGTGTTTGCAGCACGTCTGTATAAAGATGATGTGATTTTTGGTGCCACTAATTGAACTGCTACTGGTCTTGAAGATGGAAGAGGAGGTGGCTCAGGAATATTGAAATCATCACTTGACACAGCATGTGCTACAGTAGGACGATTTGATTCATGCTGCTGTTGCCTCTGTACTTCTCTCGTAGCTGATCTCCAACATGCAGCACATACTCTTTCCATTCTGGAAACCTAAAAAAAATAAGGTGCTTAAATATTTTTTCTGTTAGCCCAAGTAGAGCTCCATATTCTCAATAACATACTAATAAATATTTACCAAGTGCAGTGGAACCAGTCTCATTAACATGTTTCTTTCTTGTCGATCATGTCGTACAGGGTATGTTCTTGGTGCTCGTAAAATAGAATTTCCACAAGGAAAGCAGATTCTTCTATGTCCAAGAGCAGGCATAGGCATAGCACTTCCTTCGCTCATTGTGTTAACTCGATTTTGAAGCAGTCCAAAACACTCGGAACAAATAATAATTCCTGGCGTAAAAACGTCCTGGCGTAAGATTCACAATTTCACATTAAAGTTAGCGACAGTGATTGAAAACAAGAAATAAACAAATAGTTACAATGAATATCACAATTACTGTGAAGAGTAGGACTCGATCAACACAAAAAAACTGTAATATTTATTTATAACGTAATTTCAATTTCGCAATGAATGTTTGAGACATCAACACCAATGTTGCCATTTTAGATTTTAAATGAAAATTGATTACTCGAATAAATACACTCGATACATAATTATTTCAAATGACTGATTTAGTTGTATAATCATTCATTTATTAAAAAGGTTCGATTTATATCAAACCGAAGCAAGATAATTAAAAAAAAATCTATGCAATCATTCATATTATGTATCGTTAGCAACAAAGTGAAATTGCTTTAAAAAGTTTTGAAAGCAAAATAATACGACTACTGTGTGTGTGAAATACTAATTATTTCACACCACAGTAGTATCATCTCGCTTTATTATTTATATAAAACCCCGCGATTTACCTTTCCAATCGTATACAAAAAAAAATCGATTAGAGTTGTCAATATATTTACTTATTTTGATTATGGCAACACTTTAACGTAAGAATAGCCGGCAGTAGGTAATTCATAACTTTTTAGTTTACAAAATAAACCCCTATACAAAATTGTAATTCTAATTGCAGAATGACTTCAAAAATAAAGAAAATAATTGTAATATAATTTTTATCTTGATGCATGAGAAAAACCAGTACCGTTGATGAGCATGATCCTTTAGTTACCTAAAATATGAATTTTATTACAATATAAAATTTTCCTTAAATGTTCCGTATATCATTAGTTCGCAAAATTAGATCCCTAACAGCACACTCTCGTACGGTGTGATTATAAAAGATGTGTTTTATATTCTTTTCAAAAACAACGGGTTCGATTCTCAGCTAGGATTAGTGGTTTTTCAAAAATGACATTTAAAGTTGCATCTAAATCGGACCTAGCAGGGTACCTTGAGGAACTCCAGATGGTATAGATACGGTTCTGGAGGTATATCCATTAAGAGCAACTATTTGACGTTTATTTTGCACGTAAGATGTAAACGATCAGTATAAGTTGCCTATAATTACCATTAACCAAAGTTTGCGCAATAACAAGTTATGATCAATACGATCAAAGCATTTGCTAAAGTCAGTGTATATAATATCGACCTGGGACCTCATTTCCATGTGTTCTGGTATATAATCGCTACAGACCACGAGATTGAATGTAGTTGAACGACCTTTTATGAACCCGTGTTGATCATTACTAAAGTTTAAATTTAATGTAAAAGAAAGATGCTTATGGATTACTTTCTCCATGGTTTTTGCAAACATGCACAACTTAGATATAAGTGTATGTATAGTTATCAATACTGTCTATGGGTCACTTTTTATGGATCGGTGTTATATACGCTGACTTCCAAATTACTGGCACTTCTTCTTTAGATTTAGCACAGTTCAGTATGAAAATTGATGAAATATTGTTGGGACCTGCAGACTTTGATAAGTTAACCTATTTCAATAATCTAAGAACTCCATCTTCTTGTACCTTTACGAAACGGGTTATCAGTTAGACCTGCAGTTTGGTCACCGATATCAACCATACTCCCCGAGAATAACGAGTTGGGAAGTGCGAGGGATATGCCTGTCAACCTCACCTTCGGCAACCAAAACGACCCACAGGTGGCGTGCGTTTTAGTCGGTTCGAGTCCGACATAACTTCCTCCACCGGCTCCGGTGGGGAGGTATCCGTGGGGATTTTGCGCACGTAAAAAAAAAAGGCACAATATATCTCCCTGATGTCATTGAGCGGGTACCGTGGACATTGTTTACCGTTTTGAGGATATGTTCTTGATTGCCGTGGTTGTTGATAGCTAATAGATATTTATGTTTTAATCTAATAGGTAATTACATATTTTAAATAATTTGGTGCAGTTTTTTTACATTTGTCTTTAATTTTTTTATTTACTAGGAATTTTAATAATCTTATGTGATATGATTCTAATCTCTCAATGTGTGTCTTGAATGTAAGGCCATAGTAGTCAAGGGCATAACCAAGTATTGTTTCCACAAGTGACATATATAAATATCTTAAAGTGCCTATTGGTATTTTGAAGCTTAGATGGTGAAATTTACCCAATAATATTCTAAGTAAGAAATTAATGTGTTGAATCCAAGAAAAATGTTTGTCCTCCTTTAGACCTTATTATGTTACATATTTACTTCTCTCTATTGGTTTACACTTATAGTTACGCATATTATTGTATAAGCATGTGAAATTATGTGAGTACAGGTAGCTTGGAAAGAAGCGATTTGCGCCCGACTCTATAGAAAGCTTTGGCGATGTCAAGACTAATTACCATTGACTCGCCGTGCTTGTCCATAGCCTCACCCTAAAGATGGGTAACGTATGCTAGAAGATCACCCGTTGACCGTTTCGGCCTGAAACCATATTGCCCGTCATTAATTAAAGAGTGACTGTATCAAAATGTCTTATTTAACGTTGAACGGTGTTGCAATAGGCAGGGATAGTCACATTCGCTTTCTGGGTCTCATATTAGACGAACACTGTAATTGGAAGCTACATACAGATGCAGTATGCAAAAGAGTGAATAGATTTGCATTTGCCCTTCGTCAGCTTAGAAGCACAACTTGCGGAAAAACAGCTCTCATAGCCTACTATGGTCACGTTGCTTCGATATTAAGCTATGGTGTACTATTGTGGGGCAATTCAACTGCTATTGAGAGAGCGTTCTTGAAGCAAAAAAAGTGCATAAGAGCAGTATGTGGGGTAGGGCCCCTAGAAACCTGTAGACCACTCTTTAAGAGGCTGGGGGTGCTGACTTTGGTGTCTGTCTACATATTGGAGGCAGGCATGTTCGTAATAAACCAAAGTCACTTGTTTGCTAAAGCAAGTGCAACATGCAGATTTGAGTCTCGAGACCCCACTAAAATAAAGTTCGAGATGTGCAGAACTACCTTTTACCAAAAAAACTGCTTTATAATGACCATTAAGGTTTACAATCACATTCCAAAGGTGATCAGGGAACTGCCTAGGACTCAATTTAGGTCGAAACTAAGGCAATGGCTTATAAATAAATGTTTTTATGATCTGCAAGAATTTTTTGATTGCAAATGACTAAATATATAAATATTTATTATTCTTGACATTTCCAACTTAATATAATATACTTTTAATTTGACTAATTTAAGTAGGTCTCTAGTATGTTACACTAAATAGATTATTGATTATTGATTATGTTCTAAGAATAAAAAAAATTTGACTTTAAATGGCAAAAAAAAAATTGACATATTAATTTAGTAATGGTAGTACTTGACATAGTAATTTAGCGACATCGATTTATTGAGTAGGTATATTGACAAGAAAGGTCATTGACATTAAAATCATTATAATATTATTTTAAATATCTAACCTGACATTTCTGACAATTTCATAATACATCTGTTAATTAATTCATGAATTTATTTTGTATACTTAGTTACTCATATATATTTATTTTTGTTTCGAATATAATGTCGACTGTGTAATTTGTGCAGGTATAATGGGTTATGGAATACTAACCAATGATGGGTATATTTATATGAGATAACAACAATAGCAACAATGTACCTAAAAATTCGTATGCCTAATGCAGGCGAGGTATGCTGTACTATCCACACTGGACAAATTAAGACCTTTATCTTCACCGTGTCTCTTGCGAATAAATTTTCATTTCATTTCATTTCATGTCCACTCCAAAATGTCTGCTATAACAAAATGACCACTGTATCAAAATGTCTACTGTATCAAAATGTCTACTATAACAAAATAAAACAATTTGGTTAAAAAAACGTCTTTGCTAAATGCAACAGATTTATTATCCTTATATCATAAACAGGTAATCAACTTAGTAGGTCTGTATACAACAACACTGACCAATAAATGTGATTTTTTAATTAGCAAGTTTAAAATATACAATTTTTCTTAAAAATTGCTATGGTGACATATCATCTGTTTGAAGTTTCCTTAAATAATATTTATATTTAATATCGAAATAAATGTCCTTGTTCCTTCTATTTTTTCGTAGAGGATTAAATAAAAGGTTTTTTAGTTTTAAAATCAAAGTGAATGGATTCCTTATGTAGGCATTTAATAAAATAAAACAGGTTTGGGGACCTCCTTATTCTCGAGTTTAATCGTCTGTGCCAACCTTCCAAGGAGTTGGTTGTACGATGTTCATCAGACGCTGTGGACACTGTTTCAGATAGTAAAGGATACCATTGTCGATCGAAATATTTTTTAAATAGTTCCATTTCTTGTGAGTTAGGTGATATTTGCATTATAGCTAACCAGCCTTCTTGGATATAATTTATTGGGAGAAGAGGTAATATGCAACAGAGCGTAGTAACAGTTCGTCCTTCTTTACAATTTTGTAATCCCAAATCATTGCTTTTCTTAATAATTGCTTCGTTGTAATGATGGAAACATCCTGAAATGTGTACATTTGGAAATACATGGCGAACAGAGTTCCATTGTGCCTTTTCATAGTCGCACTTATATTTAACCATGCGAATGTTTAGTTTTTCTTTAATGATGGTAAATAAACGGGTGTAGGTTTCTTCCGTTTTATCGGGTAGTAATGAAAATATTGACCGGAAAGTAACCGGGAAGATGTTAATAGATATTTCTGTAGATTTAAAGTCAAAATCAAATGAATTGAAAATAATTGGTAAAATGGCTTGGGGCATGCTTTAAAAGTGCCATCTCCATAGAATGAATTAGTTTTGTTGTTATGAATATTTTTTCGACTGCAGACAGAAGAGAATATTAATATTTTTTTATTAGTACCATTTTCGCAAACATAAAAAGATTTTGCAAAATTTTCTGGAATTTATACATCTTCCACATTCTCGAAACGCAATTTATCGGATTGGAGAAAATGTCTGCGTGTTCTGTATAAAGTATTTTTTACTTGTTCAAATAGAGGTATTTCACGGATATAATTACTGCCTTTTTTTCTAAAAGGTTCGAATAGATTTTCAAAAATTGTTTGGATGGATCCTAAGTCTTCAAATCAAATCAAATCAAATCAAATGCATTTATTGTTCCATTTTTTAACTGATGCCAATACTTGTAATACTTCGTTCTTTACTACTTCTGAACAATTACCCATGCATATTTTCCCGAAGCACTTTAGTTTCATATGCATTCAAAGTAATAGTTGCTGAACAATCATTTCGATTAACGCATCTCCATATAGTAGATTTATTTTGATTTATTTTATGCAGGTTGTACCGATAACCACCACGTAGGACAGTTTTTCTTCCCTTTTGATTGACTGTAATATCAAAGCCGTACATTGCAATTAATTAATAAAAAAGGAAGTAGTATAGAATAGTAAAATCAATCCTTTTCATGTTATAGTTGACATGTGTCGGTAAGACAAACTAGCTCTTTAAATATAATGAAGTGGCCCGTGTGAGGTTTTAATCTACAAATTGAAGTGTCTGTCTATGATAAGACTTATTTGAGCATTTACACATTCCTTCGGATACGGTGCCCGGTGGACAATTTGATACATTAGACATTTTGATACGGTGGACATTCTGATATAGTAGACATTATGGTACGCTGGGCATTTTGATACAGTGGACGACTTGATACAGTGGACATTTTGATAGAGTGGACGAGATGGCCCTAAAGGGACAGTCGGTAGAGCCGCGCAAGCATCGGAGACAACTCCGCTGCACATTTTTTTAGAACTACCGCTGGAATACCATCCGGACCACAGACTTTCCGGACATCGAGTGATTGCAGCACTGCACGGACATCGCGTTGCCTCATATGGATATCAGGCATTGCGTGGTCACTGTCGGGTAGTGTCGATGGCTGCGTACCACAATCATCGATTCGGGAGTTGGCCGCAAAGAGATTAACCAGCAGATTTGTCTTCTCTTGCGGCTCATGGCTAGGGATTTTGTTGTTTTTTTTACGTGGTGGAATGCATTTACGCACTTCGCTCACCCCTCGCGGGGGCAGGGGGCTCGCTTCGTGTGGGACTCCTGGCCTCGAACAAAGGCCAGACTACATACTAAACCACCACGGTGTTCCTTCTTAGCCTAAACCGAGCCGCGGGATAGTCGGCTCACCGCGACTCGACTAGGGCCGCCCTTGGTAGGCCCGCTACTCAAGACCTCCCGGCAATCAGGCTGGAATGGTGGGGGCTTTTCACCTCAAGAATGCACCCCAGGAACACACAGGGGCGCATTCCGCCACATAAGCATAGGGGCAGCGGGTTCCCCGACCCACTGCCCGTGGCCACTCTCATTCGGGGACACGGGCGAATTGCTTTCGCCGGCATCCCCTCGCCGGGGGCCTGCGGGGCGGAAGATTGAGCCCAGCTCGCTCCCGCTCCCGCAGGACTTCTTTCTTGGCCGCCATCACCTCGCTAGCGAACGAGGCGACGGCGGCCCAACACTGTTCGCTGCCGGCCATAGCTGAAACTACGGCCGACAGCGAGAGGTCCACGCCAATGGTGTTTGTGAGGGCTGCTCTTTGGCCGCCCCATGCGTCACACACGGCCAAAGTGTGGTGTGCCGTATCGGGGTCGCCACTGGTGCAGTTTCGGCACCGGGGCTCCGCTTCCACCCCCACCACCTCCCACAGGTACTTGGCGAAGCAGCCATGACCCGTGAGAAGTTGGGTGAGGTGATACGTGGGAGCCCCATGACCCGGCTCTACCCACTCACGCAGGACGGGCGGAACGGCCCCCACAAGCAGCAAGCTACTCCTCGTTGTAGCCATCCTATCGGCCCACTTCCGGAAGAGAACATCGCGTGCCTCCTGTCTCCAGCGGTCGATCTCCTCCGGAAGCGGCTGACCTCCTGCAACACGCCCCATCAGTGCGCCCTTCTCGTAAACTCTCTTAAGGACGCCAGCCTCGAGATCCCAGGGGATACTGCCCGCAATCAACACGCTGCCTCATAAGAGACGGTGTGATATGCCCGTGCGGCCCTCTGCGCGATGGCGCGCTGTGGACGCCGCAGCAGCACGACATTCGCAGGCCAGAGGGCCTCCTCCCAAATGGGCGCTCCATAGAGCGCCTTGGAGCGCACCACTCCGTCACGTCGTAGATACGGCGGCAGGCAGACCCCGGACCCCCAGTGTTGGGCAGCAATCGCGAGAGCATTCCGACAAACGCTTGCAGTTTAGATGCCAGCCGCCGGAAATGCTCCGCGAAACGCTACCGACTGTCGAGAACGAGCCCGAGATATTTCAGGCTGCTCCCGATAGCGATGGAGGTGCCACCCACCACGATCACCTGATCCCGAGGCGGCGGCCGCCGAGGCCCATAGAAGAAAAGGGCCTCGGACTTTTCGAGGTCCACTT
The DNA here is from genome assembly GCA_963662185.1 of Eilema griseolum. Classification (NCBI taxonomy): domain Eukaryota; kingdom Metazoa; phylum Arthropoda; class Insecta; order Lepidoptera; family Erebidae; genus Eilema; species Eilema griseolum. The sequence goes on from OY759244.1 coordinate 500,325, forward strand.
TCAGTCCCAGCGCCCCGATCCGGCGCACGACATGGGCGACACCTGCCGTGGCGAGAACGGCGGCGTCGCTAAACGTGGGGGCCCACGCGGTAACTAGGTTATCATGGGCGTAACAAAGTACGCCGACCCCTCAAAGAGTAGCACAGCGCAGGACCCAATCGTACCCGACGTTCCACAGAAGCCGCCCAAGCCTCTCTGCATCGCCGCGTCGCAGATACGAGTCAGAGCTCCGACCAGCCGCTCGAACCTCGCGTCCACGTCCAGGCCACCGTCAAAAGTAGCCCATCGCTCGACGATAGCCGCCTCTTTGGCCAGCTCTAGGTCCTAAGTGCCGAGGCGCCACCGTGGACCCTGCCCCACCAAGGGGCGGTCAAATTCCACTCGAGCCACTGAGGCGACGGGGATGACGTCGATGATCCGACGCGGTCTCCACCCCCTCGTCGACCCGCCAATTGTTGACGCGTCGGGCCAGGGTAGAACTGGCGAACGACAGGTCAACAATGGAGCTATCCTGCGGCCGCACAAGTGTGTGGACCGCCCCCTGGTTTAGCCACATCAAGCCTTCCCCGTGAATGAGTGTTGAAATCCCTGACCACAACAGCCGGGGTTGGGTGCACTACCGCCAGCAGAGCCCCGACCTCCGTGAGCATCTGCTCGGACTCGGACGATAGCCGCCACCAAGCCGTTTTGGTCGCCGGCCCAGTCCGGGCCGTCGCGAACGTAGTGCGGCTCGGCGACTACTGCCACTGTTTTTTTTAATACAACTTAGGTGGCAGACAAGCACACGGCCCACCTGATGGAAAGTGGTTACCATGACCTATGAACGTGTGTAACACCAGTGGAGTCACATCCGTGCTACCGACCCTGTAAGAACAGAAATTTTGTGCCGTCAGTGTAGAGGACAAAACAGGACAAGCCTTTGATCATCCCACTGACAGCAAAAACTCTCCAGTAAGCTCTGGCTACCCTACTCGTCGCGGGAACACAACATGAAGTTATTATAACCGCGGTATTCTGTAGGGCGGAGGTACTTCCCCAGTCGGACTGCTCAATTGGACGGAAATACCGCCGTGTCCTACCTCCTCAAAAATGTGTTGTCTGCCACTGCGCCATGGATTGGGCCAGAAGGTCCTGGGCCATGACGCAGTGGTTGACGTTGGCGACGCCAGCGCTGCTGCCACGCTCTCTTTTGAGGCCGTGTCGCTCAGGCCAGAGATGCGCAGCTCCACGCACCTCTCCGGCCTAGTGACCCGGACCTCCTCTAGTGCCTCCTTGAGCTTGGCAGCGAGGATGTCGGCCTTCTGGACTCGGTCATCGCCAGCAACCTCCAAGATCCGACCCCCGGTAATCGCGGTGCGCGGTGCAGAGTTAAGCACACCGCAGCAGTTTACGGGACGCGCAGTTTTCAGCAGCCGCCCGGGCCCGAACCGGCCTCGAGGCCTTCGGCCGTGCCGTGACGACGTTATTCCACCCACCAAGGGGAGCCGACGAGGACGCTGCCGGAGGCGCCGAACAGGGCGGCTCCCGGTTCTTGCGGGCAGCTTCCGGCTCCCTGGCAGTGGCTGACTGCTTCTTGGGCTTCCTTCTCTTCTCCTCACTCCCTCGTCCAGAGAGGAGGGAAGGCGACGGCGGTAGAGCCGGGAGCTCAGTGGTGAGCTGTGGCTGAGGCTCAGGCCTGCTGGCAAACCGGGCCGCATTTCTCCTGTCTTCCTCAAGAGGCGGTCGGATGCGGGTCTCCGGCAAGAGCCGGTCCACGATCCCCGTGAGCCTCCTCTGATTCCGTACAGGACCGAAGCACGCGCACGTTCTCCAAGATAGAGGAACATGATAGCTTTAGGTCCCGCACGTACTGCCCCTTTAAGTTCGAGGACTTGGTGGCGACGGTTTGCACCATCGCCACTGCCGCCTCGATTGCACCCGTCAGCCGCTCCGCGCTGAGGGGCTCAGAGGCTGTGGATGTTACTCCTCCCTGAGACTGCTGGCTGGGTCCAGGTTGCGATCTAGGGGACTCTCTTAACTAGAGGTTCCTCTGCCGCTGCCGCTGCATGGCTTCCGCCAGCTCCTTCACCGCGCGGAGTTTAAACTCCCGTTCAGTGGCCGCTATGTTGACTGGTTCTCTTAATTGCGCTGCCATGAGTTTGAGTGAGAGAAGGCGTGAAAAAAGAGGTGATTGCCGCCGCAGCACCGTGTGACAAAGCGCGGGATATTGGTTTTATCTATGAATGCATGGCGAGAGCCGACACGCCGAACGGAAGGGCCCCCGTACCCCCCCGAGTATGGTCGCTGAGCGCCCAAATCCGGTCACTAACCGGCACGACGAACCCTATCGGGATTATGCGCGGCCTGGTGAGGCAGACTCTCAAGGTGGTTAACTCCAGTTGGGCCCCTGTACTATATCGCGGGCGGCCAGCGGCACCACCGTTTCTACAGGTCGTCGCCCCGCGGTCCCACTAGTGCTGCGACAACCACCACCTCTGCCCGGCTATGCACTTGCTGACCCCTGTAACACAATCCAACCGAGATTGAATTACTACGGAGGGTTTTCGCAATAGTGCACGGTGGTTCCCACCCGGTCGAAACTTGAAACAAATTTGTGCCACCAAATTTCTACCATCTGTCAAACGAAGGTATCTAAAAATAAATATTCCACTATTTTGGTTTTAAATATTTCTAGTTGAAGTGTTTGTTTGATATGTCAATACAACAGCAATCCTCCAGTGCTACATAGCCTTGATAGAGCTTCTCGACGCGTCGGCCTCGGTGTAAACTTGGATAAAATCAAAATTATGTTCAACGAACATGTTGCACCGAGACCGATTGCCATCAAAGGGGCGACGCTCGGAGTTGTTCAAAATTATGTCGACCTGGGGCAGGTTATTCAGCTAGGTAAAAACAACTTCGAGAAAGAACTAGCCAAAGGATTCAGCTGAGTTTTACAGCATTTCGCAAACGATGTCGGTTCCTCTCTTCACCCCTTCCGCAATGCCTGAAAACAAAGGTCTTTGAACAGTGCGTCCTACCTGTTAAGACTTACGATGTTGAAACGTGGAAACTTACAGTGGGGCTTAAAAGTCGTGCATCGGGCTATGGAGCGAGCTATGCTTGGAGTTTCTCTGAAGGATACATTTCGGAGCGAGGTTATCCGACATAGGTCGCAGAATAAACAAGCTGAAGCGGTAGTTGGCATGCCAATTTTGTCGAAGGACCAAGTCCTAGAATGGAGACCGCGAGAAGGCAAAAAAAATGCCTATTATAGTAGCAAATAGACAATACGGCCCTATGATTAGAGATAATTCTATTAAAATGTACTATCAATCATCATTAAAACATTATTCTTGAGTAGTGTTTTAAGAAAAAAATATCCGAACCCAAACCGACTAAAACCGCACGCACGATTGGCATTGGCATATGCCTTGCAACCTGACTGACGCAGAGCCATCTGCGGTTTCATGATATTCAATTTCGGATCTCGAAAATCTCATTCCGGATTGATTTTAATAATAAATATTAGCGGTGTGTATATAACAAATGCATGAAATAAATAGACGAGTAAACATGGCCTGGAATAAATTTTGGAGCCTAAAAGAAATCTTAAAATCAAATCTTCCAGTGAGGCTAAAGAAACAAGTCTTGGACTCTTGCATTCTACCATCTCTCTCCGCATCGCAAACATGGATATTCAAAAAATTCACAAGAAATAAAATTTCAACAACCCAAAGAGCCATGGAACGGAGCACTCTCAAATTAAAACTAAAACATAAAAGAACAAATAGGGATATTAGAAATACAACGGGAGTCATAGACGCTGTGAACCACTGTAAAATGCTTAAGTGGAAATGGGCCGGCCATGTTTCACGTATGGATGGTGATAGATGGACAAAAAGGATTACTACATGGAACGGCCCATCCGGCAAGCGAAACAGAGGCAGACCAATGGAAAGGTGGCTAGATGAAATCCTAAAGATGGGGGGAAACAACTGGATGGAAAAAGCTATGAACAGAGACATGTGGAAAAAATGGAGGAGGCCTTTACTCTGTAGAGAGGTCCTTTATAACTTAAACAACATTTTTAGTTTTTATTGTAAATTGCATGCTTTTTTATAAAGGAATAAATGAGGTTTTATTATTATTATTATATAACAAATAAAATAAAAAAATACGCTGGGTGTAAGGTTATTATAAAATAAAACATTTTTTCCACAGTCATTCATTACCTACACACACATTTTATTTCATTGTAGCTAGACCAAAACTTCTACCTTTGATTCGACTGTTTAGTTTCACAACAAGAAGAATGGAATATGACCCCTATGAACTTTGCCTCCCGTTTCATATGTCAGCATAAAATGAAACGTCTAATATTTTGCTAAGTATCGGTTAGATGGCATTACTTAATTTATTCGTACAAAAGAGTAGACGTGGTTAGACTGATCTAACAATGCTATCTGACCACGGATACAGAAGGTATATACATACATACATGTAATCACGCCTTTATCCCCGGAGGGTTAGGCAGAGGTGAATTAACAACCACATTTCACCAAACATTGAATTCGATCCCACGTAATAGGGGGTGAGCCTATTGTCGTTTTCCGGGCACTATGGTCGACTAAAGCCATACATTTGAGTCTGAGCTGTTTATATAATATATAATATTCTACAACATTCTACACAACGCTATCTAGACCCATGGTAAGCATAGTTTTACTAGCTTGTGTTATGGAATCTAGAATACGGATAAACATACTTAAATACTTTTTTTTTGTAAATGCTTACATATTATATAAAGAAACACCCAGACCAATGCAAATACCCATAGTCATGCGTACAAATATTTGCACTGAGCGGGGATCGAACCCGCGCCTCCTGCGTAGCAGTCGCGTTCACTACCACCACGCCACAGAGGCTGTCTATATTTATATCTGTCAGATGTTAAAAAGCCCTCTCCCTTAGTCGTCTCGTACGACACCGCGTGGGAAGAGATGGGGTGATCCAAATTCTATTTTGCCGGGAACCATATATAGGTGATAAAAATAGATATGCTAAATGCTATGGTTACGTATCATTCATAGACGCCGTTACGCAAATTCTACTCCATGTGATACGTAATACCAAAATTAGAATAAATCACCGATGACTCTGAAGGCAGTGAAGGTCACGAAGTGGACGACGCGGAAGATAGCCAATACGCCTGCTGGAGTCTCGGATTAGTTTTTTCGCAAAGCAATAAAACTATTGACTATACATTCCCGTGTATTCTCGAGTTTACGAGAATATAAAGTAATTTTGATGTTAAATGTATCGATTCTAATTTCCAATAGACTTTTAACGACACACTTACAATATGAGAATGGGAAATAAAATGTTATAATCAAGTCAAGAACTAAAAACACAACCTTGAAAGTTTCTCTTTTTCAACGGTACGGGCAATAAGTTAAAAGTGAAAGTCGCGTGCAGTACGTGTGGGGTGCCGGCATCGTGTTATTGCAATTCGTTCGTCATAGACTAAGTATCACAGAATAGCCACTTGTGTAATTATAGAACTCATTGCCGCGGTGAAGCAAACAGAAAAACTATCATACAATATGAAGTGTGCTGGATGTACGAAGACTATTAAAGACACTCATGCAATTAGATGTACATCTACTCCTTGTGAAAAAAGCTTCTGTACGTTATGCATAAATGTTACATCTCTAACGGCTGACCGCAGGAAGCAATGGAAGTGCCCTGAGTGCTGTGCCTCGCAAAAGAAAGGTGGCGACAATAACCTTACCCCGGTGAGATCAGGCTCTGACAATGTCACGATCCGAAAAAAGTCGGAAGCAACCCCGAACTCCTCGGAACCAGACCTTGACAAGCTCACTGAACAACTGCGGCAGCTGACTAATGCCTTTTCCGCCCTTAAGTTGCAACTGGAGGATGTGACTATGTCCCTATCTGGCGCCCATGAAATTATGAATGAACTTGCGCTAAAACTTGGAGTCGCCGATGGCCGGTTGAAATACCTAGAGAAACGAGATGAAGAGGTTATCACCTTGCAAACTACAGTTCTCCAACTACAAAACGAGCTGGGAGCACAAGTGCAATATAATCTGCGTAATGAAATTGAAATAGTTGGAGTGCCTGAGAATGCCAATGAAAATGTTCATCACATTGTACTTGTTGCAGCCAGAAAACTGGGAGTCGAGCTGGAGGATAACGATATTGATTGGGTAGCCCGTGCAGGACCACGTCGCCCTCCTATAACCACAGTCTTACCCGAAGATGGAGCTACAATGCCGCGACCAATCGTAGTCAGACTTCTTCGTCGATCAAAGCGTGATCATTTCCTCAAAGCAGCTAAGCCTAGAAAGAATATTAACAGCTCTGACCTGGAGGTGAGCGGCATGCCAGCTCGAAGAGTTTTCTTTAATGAAAGATTAACTAAGGAAAACAGGGTATTATTTCGTGCTACTAGATTGCGGGCCAAGCAACTGGGTTACGCGTTCTGTTGGTGCAATCAAGGTGCTATCTACGTCAGGCGGAAGGAAGGCCTACCAGCAACACTCATACGATCGCATACTAACCTGGACCGCCTTCTCCCTCTCTCATCAACATCTGGAGAGGCTAAGAAAGGCGAAGAGCTCACAGCAAGTATCCCTTAACCACATGTATACAGCCTCGGCTCAATGTTGCTTACTTTGTTCAATGAAAATCATTTATTTGCAGAATAATCTCTATGACTCACCTTTTTCATGTAATAGTGATGACGTATATTTTTGTTATAATCATCGCGCTACTAAGTTTCCCTTACTCAATTTTTATTTTTTTATTTTTTATTGTAACTTTGTTGTTCTTAAATCCTGTAGATCTACTGCATTCATATCACTGTGTTGCATAAGACAAACATTTAATCCACCATTGGTATGTACTAACTCAAAGCTATACGTTGTAAATGCTAATACTCAGCGTTGTTGCTCTTACTACGCCTGTTCCACTAGTGTGTCCATGCCGTCTACTGATGCTATACCAATGCGTAACACAGTTTGTACTGTGCTTTACCGGAATTCTTCTCATCTCTGGAGCCACAAAAAGCAAATAGATCTAGTATTGTACCTAAACCTGTCACTTTTCGACTATAAAAATAGAAAGCAACATAAATACACCTTGCGTAGCTACTTTAGATGTTTATGTGAAGATGATGATTCAAACTGGACTAGGATAAATCTCTCAATGTTTAAATGATGTTCATAGATGACTTGTCATTAAAATTAGACTCAATAAAGATAAATTGTGAAACTGTCAAAGATCCATGTACATGTAAACAAATCTTCACATCAGAACATAACTTTAAAATACTCACAATCAATATTAGAAGTATACAAAAAAACTTTGATACCTTACTTGTGGCTTTGAAACGCTTGGATATTTCTATGGATGTCTTAGTGCTAACGGAATGTTGGCTACATGATTCATCAATTATACCTGAAATACGCGGCTATAACTCATTTAACACACATGAACAGACTAACCAAAACGGTGGTGTAGTGACATATGTAAAAGATATCTGGAACGCCACAGTTTCAGAACCTCCCTTAGACGAGGCAGACTGTTTGACCATAAATATACATAAAATTATTACTATCCTCGCAATTTATCGTTCACCGTCATTCAGGAATATAGACAACTTTCTATCTTCTCTCGAAAATTATCTCGATGAAATAGCTGATCTTCCACTAATAATTATCGGTGACATAAACGTTAATATAATGGATACTTTCAGCGATCCTCAAAGCTTGGAATATCAATGTTTTATGGCTGAAAATGGCCTTCTTCCAGCTATAACCCAGCCCACTAGAGGGTCATCATGTCTTGATCATATTTATGCCAAAAATGTGGGTAGCTGCGATGCAATGGTTGGCATTGTATGTCAAACTAATATTACAGACCATTATCCAATCTTAATCGGCCTACGCGTTAACGGATCGAAACCTACCCGACCGAGCCGCTTTATCAAAAAAAGAGATTATGATGCCATTAAATCTGATCTCGCATCAATCGACTGGTCGACTGTTTGCAATAATACCGAAGTTGACCAAGCAAATGAAATTTTTACTAAGATCTTGCTAGGAATTGTCAGTAAACACACGAAAGACGTGAAATTAAGTCGATCAAAATATACACTGAAGCCTTGGATAACTCCGGGACTGATGCGATGTATGCGTCATCGTGATAGACTACACCTGCAAGCTAGAAATGACCCCGATAATTTAATCCTCAAAAAAATCTACACACGTTATCGGAATTTCTTTGTCAATTTATTAAGAAAACTAAAATTAGATTGCGAAAGCAAGCAACTAGAAGACAGCAAACATAATCCGAAAAAACTTTGGCGGACAATAAGAAACATTTGCAACTTAACCAAAATTAATAAAGACCCTGTTGAACTTCTCACATTACAAGGTACTTCAAATGCCCAACAATCTATCGATTCAACAAACAGCCATTTTTCCACAATAGGAAAAACATTGGCCGATCAGATACTGTCTAGGATCAACAAAAATGAAGACGAGCTTGCACAAAGTGTCTGTCTCAAACATTCCCCTGTCGACTCATTCTTCATTAGTCCTACCGACCACATGGAAATCGAAAGGATAATTATTAGCCTGCAAAATGATAAAGCCCCAGGCATTGACGGTCTCAGTAACTCTCTCATTAAACACATTAAGGAGGAAATCATACTTCCACTTACACATGTATTAAACCTCAGTCTCTCACAGGGAATCTTCCCACGGGAGTGGAAGACTGCATTGGTTTGTCCAATACATAAAAATGGACCGAGAGATATTCTCAACAACTTTAGACCAATTTCTCTTTTAGGAGGCTTTTCTAAAATACTTGAGAAAGTGGTAAACAAACGACTCTTAAGCTTTTTAGAACTCCGTAACTTGATCTCCCCTAAACAATTCGGTTTCCGAAAAAACAAGAGTACTGAGGATGCTGTTACGCAACTAACTACACTGGTGTCTTCGCACCTGGACAGGAGGCAGTGTTGTGTTGGTGTGTTCTTGGATCTGGCGAAGGCCTTTGACACTGTCTCCGTTTCTATACTCCTGAAAAAGTTAGAGGCCCTGGGAGTCAGAGGAGTTGCCCTAAATTGGTTTACGAGTTATTTAATGGAACGAAGACAGTGTGTAAGGATTGGCCAGATAATAAGTGGCCCACAATACATCCATTTTGGCGTGCCGCAAGGGAGCATACTCGGCCCAACACTGTTTCTCCTGTACATAAATGATATACATCATGTCCCAATCAACAGTGCTGACATGCTCTGTTATGCAGATGACACTGCTATAATTTTTCACGGACCCACGTGGCCAGCAGTGTGTTCGGCGGCTGAAAGGGGAATGTCTCAAATCTCACAGTGGTTGCAACAAAATCTTCTTACATTAAATACCAAGAAGACTATGTACTTATGTTTTCACAAGACCGCTGCCTCAGCTCCAAGCACTGAAATAAATATAAAAATTCACAATGGGTTCTGTGATGAGTCTTCTTGTACCTGTGAAATACTAACACGTATAAACGTAATTAAATATCTCGGCGTACATATAGATGAAAACCTATCGTTCAAGGTACACATTGGTACCCTCTCGGCCCGAATTCGTAAACTCATTAAAGTTGTGCGAAGTCTGCGTGACGTTACGTGTTTGGATACCCTGAGGTTAGTATATTATGCACTGTGCCAGTCGCTGATAGTTTATTGTATTACGTGCTGGGGTAGTGCAGCCAAAACTACTTTGATTCAGGCCGAGAGAGCTCAACGGTCATTGCTAAAGGTCATGCTGAAAAAACCTTTTAAATACCCTACTGTAGATGTTTATAAGGAGGCGAGAGTTCTCAGCGTGCGCCAACTGTATATACTTAAAACCTCACTATCTGTACATAAGACAGCTATTTCATCAAGCGATTTCGAATCTCTTACAAAACGAAGGGTTTACAGACTTGCCATCCCATCAGTAAATACTAAGTTTGCGCAACGTGTTGGTCGGTTTGTTTGTGTCCATGTATACAACAGAGTCGCCAGGCATTGCGATATTAAAAATAGGTCTGTAAATGAGGCTAAGAACATTATATATAAGTGGCTAAAGTCATTGAATTATAACGCTACAGAAGATCTTCTAAAAATAGCATGCTAGTATGTAAGCACATATATATACCAATCCTTCTGTTGAAATCTATTATTCGAATTATGCCTATCTATGTAGATAATAATCTATTAAAATTGATTGTTTGCTGAGGTGAGAGACAATTTATTATTAGTGATAAAGCAATTATATGTTTAAATAGGTTTCCTCGATACAGGCTTGCCTAGTGAGGAAACCACAGATAGATCTAGGTTAAGTTAAGTTGGTTTTCTGCAGAATGTTTCTCATTAGATCATAACATGTTTATTACACTAAACTTGGTCAGTTACTCAAAATGACTATACTTGTTGTGTTATGAAACTGTGTACATATATAATAATCTATGCTGTGTACCTATGTAACATTTTGCATCAATAAATATTTTTTCATTTTCATTTTCTTGAGATCTCGATTTCTCGACTGTTTTTTCGTCATGATACGTCGGGAAATCTTGACCAGATAACCTAGGTAATCATACACATCTTAGATATTTGGTATAAATGTGGTAGAAATAATAGAGTTTGTTGAGTGATATTACTTATGATATATTGATACTGTGATGAGGACTGAATGATTGATGATGAGGACGCGTCGACCGTGTATCGGATACGAACGTGAACTGCTGTGCTGTAAAGTGCATATGATTTACGCGTACTCTATTGAACTACAATTTATTGCTAAGTAATGACTGTGCGGTTGGCCCGTACAGATATAAAATATTTTTTTAATATACATATATAAATCGCTTGTGTGTATGACGTCAAACGGTTATATTCGTAAACAGTGTAAATAGTTCTTAGGACCGATCCAAGTAAATTTTGTAAAAAGTTTAAAATCAAGTTCATAAAAGATGCTGTACCGTTGATCGGTATCGTTGGTTTTGTATAGTACAGCTAGTATTGTGTGAACATCTTACTAAATAAGCAGCTTTTAGATCAGAATACAGTGATCCTTATTGAAAACCCGACTCAAATAAAGAAGAATAGGAAAGAATAAAGTGCATGCTATATAATAATAATTGAATTCAAATAAATCTCATATAATGTAATAATTAACCTCACATGGCAAATATTTTGTAACTGCAGTCAAAATTTAAAGTGAACATGAACCGCTTGCTTTGAGTGCAACCGGGATATTCTCCATGTATTATTAGATATGATATATATGTATAGTAATTATAATAATGCTCAAGTTTAGTAAACAGCAATTGCAAGTTGGCAACTAAAGTTTGAGACATCCCATTGCGTGCAGTAGGGTATAGTTGAACAGTTTGCTGACTTGTGGTGCGTGGGTGTGTGCGGCAGGTGAAGGTGGGCTTCAACGGCACGTGGAAGGAGTCGCTGGGCGAGCTGTCGGGCGGGCAGCGCTCGCTGGTGGCGCTGTCGCTGGTGCTGGCCATGCTGCTGTTCAAGCCGGCGCCGCTGTACATCCTGGACGAGGTGGACGCCGCGCTCGACCTGTCGCACACGCAGAACATCGGGCAGATGCTCAAGGAGCACTTCCGACACTCACAGGTACCGCCCGACGTTTCTCATCTCTCCGTTCAAGCCGGCGCCGCTGTACATCCTGGACGAGGTGGACGCCGCGCTCGACCTGTCGCACACGCAGAACATCGGGCAGATGCTCAAGGAGCACTTCCGACACTCACAGGTACCGCCCGACGTTTCTCATCTCTCCGTTCAAGCCGGCGCCGCTGTACATCCTGGACGAGGTGGACGCCGCGCTCGACCTGTCGCACACGCAGAACATCGGGCAGATGCTCAAGGAGCACTTCCGACACTCACAGGTACCGCCCGACGTTTCTCATCTCTCCGTTCAAGCCGGCGCCGCTGTACATCCTGGACGAGGTGGACGCCGCGCTCGACCTGTCGCACACGCAGAACATCGGGCAGATGCTCAAGGAGCACTTCCGACACTCACAGGTACCGCCCGACGTTTCTCATCTCTCCGTTCAAGCCGGCGCCGCTGTACATCCTGGACGAGGTGGACGCCGCGCTCGACCTGTCGCACACGCAGAACATCGGGCAGATGCTCAAGGAGCACTTCCGACACTCACAGGTACCGCCCGACGTTTCTCATCTCTCCGTTCAAGCCGGCGCCGCTGTACATCCTGGACGAGGTGGACGCCGCGCTCGACCTGTCGCACACGCAGAACATCGGGCAGATGCTCAAGGAGCACTTCCGACACTCACAGGTACCGCCAGACGTTTCTCATCTCTCCGTTCAAGCCGGCGCCGCTGTACATCCTGGACGAGGTGGACGCCGCGCTCGACCTGTCGCACACGCAGAACATCGGGCAGATGCTCAAGGAGCACTTCCGACACTCACAGGTACCGCCCGACGTTTCTCATCTCTCCGTTCAAGCCGGCGCCGCTGTACATCCTGGACGAGGTGGACGCCGCGCTCGACCTGTCGCACACGCAGAACATCGGGCAGATGCTCAAGGAGCACTTCCGACACTCACAGGTACCGCCCGACGTTTCTCATCTCTCCGTTCAAGCCGGCGCCGCTGTACATCCTGGACGAGGTGGACGCCGCGCTCGACCTGTTCTAGTGACTAGTTCGTATCCGTCGTAGCTACCGTATGTGGGACACGACACGACGGAATTTCCGTCACAATTGAGAAGTCCGACTACAACGTTACCTTTCCTCCATACGTCGATTTAGTTAATTCATGGCGAATGTTGAACGTATTGTGTTTGTTCCAGTTCCTAATAGTGTCGTTGAAGGACGGCATGTTCAACAACGCCAACGTGCTGTTCCGCACGCGCTTCGTGGACGGCATGTCCGCCGTGCAGCGCATCGCCAACCCCCGCCGCTAACGGCCGGCCCGACCGACCGACCGACCGACCGACCGACCGACCGACCGACCGACCGACCGACCGACCGACCGACCGACCGACCGACCGACCGACCGACCGACCGACCGACCGACCGACCGACCGACCGACCGACCGACCGACCGACCGACCGACCGACACATTAACTATATGTGCCTTGTCCGCACTCTCAAATGGCGACGAAAAATTATGACGCACGGTCCTATTTTACGCATCAATTAGAGACGCAACAGTACTCTACGCAAAAAATACGTAATTAATAATATGACGTATTCAAATCTGTTTCGTTACTTCGTACTCCATATATTTTAAATCTTTCTTTAATATATATATATATATTATATATATATAAAATATTATAATTATGCCCTTTACAATAATAATAATATTATTACCATACATAATAATATAATTCATATAAATTAATAATGTTGACGTGTAGTTTCTTCGCTTAGTGATTGCGCCATTTTTGAATGCAGGGATGTTTGTGCATGACGTGTGTTAATAATAAGATCATTGCGTAAACAGTGGGCAGTGTTATCATAAGAGCTGTCATGCCAGAAAACTTTTTATTTCTGTGCTTGATGTTGAAAGTGTCTCATATCATAAGAAAGTGTATAGTATAGACATTAAAATAGTTCTTAATTAATAAAACTTCTATTTTTAATGCCAATTTTGTAAAACAGGGTTTACTCTATCCTGTTTCCGCAAATAAAATTATCTCTATCTCTGTCTCTGTCTCTATTTCCATCTCCATCTCCATCTCCATCTCCATCTCCATCTCCATCTCCATCTCCATCTCCATCTCCATCTCCATCTCCATCTCCATCTCCATCTCCATCTCCATCTCCATCTCCATCTCCATCTCCATCTCCATCTCCATCTCCATCTCCATCTCCATCTCCATCTCCATCTCCATCTCCATCTCCATCTCCATCTCCATCTCCATCTCCATCTCCATCTCCATCTCCATCTCCATCTCCATCTCCATCTCCATCTCCATCTCCATCTCCATCTCCATCTCCATCTCCATCACCATCTCCATCTCCATCTCCATCTCCATCTCCATCTCCATCTCCATCTCTATCTCTATCTTTAGACCATCTTCTCACGGCCATTTCCCACATTATCAACTTTTCACTAGATTCTGGTCAATGCCCTATATTGTGGCGCAAAAGCTTTGTCCGTGCTCTATCCAAAATTTCTAATCCCTCGCTTCCTAACCACTTTCGTCCGATTTCGATCTTCCTTTTCTATCCAAAGTGCTGGGCGCATGTGTGCATAGACAGATGTCTAATTTTATACATCGTAATGACATATTAAGTCCTCTGCAATCAGGATTCAGGCCAGGACACAGTACTACCTCTGCACACCTAAAGGTAACGGGTGATATCAGGGATGGTATAGAAAAGACTATGGTTACTGTGATGGTCTTAGTTGATTTTTCCAACGCATTCAACTGTGTAAACCATGACATACTTTTGTCAATCCTTGCCCATATAAACTTTTTTTTTGTATACAGAACACGTCAATTAGACTTCGCCTTGCCTGATGGTAAGCTGAAGGCAAAGTCTCAGAAAAGAGGGTCACATTACTTACACATACCGTGTGACAATGGTGACATTCAGCTTGACGGCCTCATCATATGCTTTTTCACGCCCTGCTTAAAGGACCCGGGACTGTAGGAAGAAGAAAACACGTGAGCTTGTAATGAATTCCAGGCCTTAATGGCGCGACAGAGGAAAGAGTCACCGAACCGCTTGGTACTTGATCGGATGTTCTGCACCGTGTGCGGGTGACATCTAAGACCTGCACGTGTTGTCCTGTGTAGGAAACGGGGGGGGGGGGGGGGGGGGATTAATTGAAAGAGCTCATCAGAACACTCCCCATGGTACAGACGGTAAAATACAGCCATGGACGCAACATCTCTACGCATCTGTAAAGCACAGGCCAGACAGAAGAGACGTAAGACGAAGACGTGTGGCGTGTAGGGCGGAGATGAGACACGGACGCGACTTTTGAAATTATATAGAAGAGACGGCGCGGACGCGCAGTCAGGCGACTCGTTTGGGCATTCTACAGTCTGATTTCCATACATGTCTTCTTCTGAAGATGAAGCTGTACTAGCACTAGTGAATCTCGCAAATATACAGAGGGTTAGACGTAACTGGGTACATCCAGTGTGGCTAACCAATGAAGACAATAGTTTTTTTTTAAATAATGGAGGACAATACACTACACAATTACCCAGATCGGCATAGTTAAAAAAAAATATTACAACTCAAAACATTCAACCTCAAGACGGTACACGTGACTGGCGGAGAGCGAGCGACGAGACCCACCCGGGAGGCACGCCACCCCGCGCCCCTTTCTCGCCCCGATCTCGCCCCCGGTGCGTCCGCGCCCCGTCTCTCCAGTGTGTTTTGAACAAAAGACGCAGACTAAAAGTGTTTGCGCCCGCGCCCCGTCTCTTTTGTATGTTTTGCGTCGCGACGCTTCTATACATTTTGTATGAAAGGGACACGATAGAGACAAATGTCCGCGTCCCGTCTGCGTCTTACGTCTCTTCTGTCTTCTAGGGTGTTCGTGATCTCGGAATTCCCAATGATGCGGACCGCACGTCGCTGCAACCTGTCGAGAGCATCTAGTAACTTAACTTACTTACAATAATAATAATATTAAAATCTCATCTGATGACCTGGATTGGTTCTCTTCAAATCTTCAGGGCCGCCAGCAGTCAGTTTGTGCCGATGAGGAGTCATCGAGTTGGTTGAATAACCTCTGATTATCATTGTGCGTATCACTTGTATGCTGATGACCTGCAGTTGTACAGCCAAGCTCCTGTGGATAACATCTCGGAGGCTATTGATAAAGTAAACGTAGATTTATCCTTTATACGTGGCTGGTGTGACAGGTTTGGACTGGCCGTTAACCCTGACAAATGCTAGAGTATGATAGTGGGCAGCGTGTACATGATGCGAAGGTTGAATGATGTGATCATGCCGACTATTATATACGATGGCAAAATAATTCCTGTCACACTTAGTGTTAAGAACTTGGGCCTAAATCTTGACTCAACCTTGAGTTGGCGGGTTCAAGTCACTAACGTCTGCCAGAGAGTGACTGGGACAATAAGGGCTCTTTATCGCCTTAAAATCTTTCTTCCGGCTAAAACGAAGATAATGCTTATGCAGACAATCTTTCCTATCTTTGACTATGGTGATGTATGCTATTTCGACCTGAATACAGATTTGCTCAATAAACTTGACCGACTTCTCAACAATTGCATTCGAATCTTCTACAATCTTAAGAATTTTGACCTCGTTTCGGCTTGTTGTACTGAGCTGGGTTGGCTGCCTATACGAAGGCGACGTAGTCTGAGAGCTGTCACTTTGATACCTATATACTCTACTAAACTCTCCCAATGCCCATAGCTTATTTAAAGTCGCAGCTCCACTTACTCGGCTCTAACCATAACAAAAATTTACGCTCGTCTAATAACCTACTCCTACACTGTCCCACTCACACGACAAGCCTTGTCCACTCTTCTTTCTTAGTCCAGTTTATTCTTCTATGGAACGCACTTCCTTTGGAAATCAGGATGTCCACAAATCGTTTTATATTAGAGTAGGTACACCAGCTCTACAGCAACCCATAGTAGGCAAACAAATCATTTCAGATCGCATCGGTATCTATTTGATATGTATTCGTGTAGGTATATTTGTATGTTGGTCTATATGTGTATGTAGTTTATGATGTTTGTGTTTATTTGTTATATACAATTATTATTTGTGTACCAAACTGAGGAAAACTCTCACTACAGCACTCCGTGCACCTACGTTAGATATAAATATCTCTGCATCACCCTAAGGTTGACTGATAGAATATGCCTGTGGCATTAAGTTCGCCTTTGTACAATCTGTGTATTTGTGCAAAACATTTAAATAAATAAATAAAAGTGTCCTCGTGCATCGTAAGTATGGGAATTTGGCGCCAAAATTTCACGGGTTAAGGCGGGCGCCACGTCACACAACACAGGTGACGTGTATGTTTATAATTTTGAATAGAATGAAAATGAGCTCACGTTACAAGGAGCCATTTAAATAAAATAAGAAGAAGAAGAGGCTCACGTTAAAATAAAAGTGAAGAGCAACGTTTGTAGTAGAAGTAGCAGAAGTAAAAGGAAAATGTACATATTACTATGTATATATTTAAGCAGCCTCTGTGGTGTAGCTGTAGTGAATGCTACGCATGAGGCGCGGGTTCGGTCCCCGCTCAGTGCATAAATTTGTATGCGGTCCCGGTTGCCACACGAACATCGTTGGCAGTCGATACGGGTACCTAGTTGGAGCCCTAAAAATAAGAATTTCCATCAACTGCTCTTACTGCAATACCTGCCTACTTCGATATCGCCTTTTTGTTGTGGAGGGCAGATGGCAGTCGCTTCACGCAAAACATCGAAGTTCAGCCAAATCCGCAGTTAAACTAGTAAAGCGGACGCCAATACATTCAAAGGTTTCCTGGCTAAATGGCGTAAAGCGAAAATGTTGCCCTTTGTCCTGCTCTATTGCGTATTTAGCGTATATACAATAAACTAATGATGAATTAAAAATAAAATTAAAGAAAAATCATATCCACAAACGTACCTAATTACGATACTAGGACGCACGAAATTAGGATCTCACAACGAGAATTATAATTGACAAACAATTATAACCCGTATTAATTCGCGCCTATGGTAGTAGGTACATATAATATCTAAGAGTATAAATGACAAACATTAGCGACACCATAATGCGCATCTGTTGCCCTTTATAACGTTCTAATGACCAGTTCATTACCTTACCATAACCGTGGGTGATCCGACGACAGCTGGCCGCCCTCTCCGGACTGGTTGGACGTTGGACCCTGCCCGGGTTATTTACGACTCGGTCCCAGCAGGATTGTTTGCAGACATCTTAGTTGAGGTTTCGTACCCAAAGGGTAAAAACGGGGTTCCGTTTTTACCCTTTGGGTACTGAGTTACTGAGACTTCGCTGTCCGTCTATCACCAGGCTATATTTCCTTAACCGTGATAACTAGGTATATGTAAAGCTAACAACATATACAAAAACCAGAATAAAATATTTTATAAGGGGGGCTCTCATAGAACAATAGTAGGTATATTATGGTACGAGTGTGTAACGTTGGTAATAACCGCTTAGGCGCTATTGAGACCCGAGCCGACAGGTCTTAAGAGAGCCGAAGACGGTAATCATCAATACACACGTGTGTAATATCATATGACTTTTTCAACACTTGCGAAGAAAATAATATAAAAAAAATATTTACCCTTGTAGTTTTTAAGTACCTAGTAAACTTACCATAACGTTCAGGGCTTCACATCCTATATCGAAATGCCGAAGCCACGTAATTATTGAGCAGTGAATGGGTGTAAAAAACAAAGGAAAATATGTCGTTTTAGTAGTAGTACTGTAGTATTATTTTACACCTTATCTGTATGAATATTGTCACTATTTATTTCTTTGAACATAAGTAGGTACCCAATAAGTATGTAAATAGTAAATTAAGGGGTTTTTTGAGTCAGGTATGTAAACACCTCAACAAAGTCTAGGGAACAAGATGACCCCAATTATTTTTTTTCGTGTAAATCTTGTTTTTCAAATAACTGGCAGCAAATAAATAAAAATAGAATAAAGTAGATTACAGAGTTGTTCGAAATTTAAAAATAAATTTAAATAAGTAATGATTTTCGAATATGGAGGGAAAACTTTTAAAAGTGTTTGATTGTGCAGTTTCTCTGAGGCAAAATAAAAATTATTTTTTTTGATTGTAAATAACGTTTATTATCAATAATACGTCTTTTACGTATGGTTTGTGCATTTTTGTGACTGTAGTCATCATGTCACGTCGTCATTTAAGTCGCGAAGAGATGTTAAGGGCTGTTGGTATGCTGCAAGCTGGACGAACTCAACGCGACGTAGCGGATGCTGTCAACACCCAACCAAGCGTAATTTGCAGATTATGGGCACGCTACAGGTCTACAGGGGATGTTGCCGAACGTCACAGGGGACGAAATAGGGTTACTACCCCGCGACAAGATCGTTTCTTGCAAAATTCCGCAAGGCGGCAACCCACGATTACTGCTCGTCAGTTGGTCGCTGGCCTCCAGTCTCAGCATCAAGTGGTTATTAGCAATCAAACTGTCAGAAGAAGACTACACGAAGCCAATCTTTATGCTCGCAGACCGCTTAGGGTTCCAGCTCTTCGACATGGAAATCGAGGTCGTCGCTTATTGTGGGCTAACGCACATTTACAGTGGACCGACCATCAATGGGCACGGGTTCTGTTTTCCGACGAATCTTGCTTCGGTTTTCATCCTGATTCGAGAAGAGTGCGTATATGGCGAGTTCCTGGACGTCGGAGTCGTCTCCAGAATCCGCAAGAAGTTCATCCTTACCAAGGTGGAACAATCATGGTATGGGCTGGAATTCGCCTTGGTGGAAGGACCGACCTCGTTTGGATACGGGGCAATTTGAATGCAAACCAATACATTCAGGAGGTTATACACCCCATGGTAATCCCTCATCGACAGCAGTTCGGTCAAGATTTTATGTTCATAAACGATATCGTCCGCAGGGCCCTTGTATCCGCAAACGTCCCCTGTGTGCTTGAGCCTCCGGGTCTGAGCAGGTCGGACGGTAAGAGGCCAGACGGACTGACTTTTGTGCCCTGAAAGAACGGCACATGTCTACTTTGGGACGCAACGTGTGTCAGCACGGTAGCCGCCAGCCACTTTAGTCACACCGTTCACTCCCCGTCAGCCGCAGCGGAAGACGCCGGCTCAAGGAAGAGGCTTAAGTACGCCGACTTGGAACCGCTGTACCAGTTCGTGCCAATAGCGGTGGAGACTCTGGGGAGTTGGGGCAAGGAAGCTAAAAGCCTTATTAAAGAAATCGGACAGAGGCTCATCGAGGCGACCCGTGAAACTCGTTCCGGGTCGTTCCTGGTTCGTTCCTGGTTCAAAGGCTGTCCATCGCCATCCAACGTGGCAACGCAGCAAGTGTTATGGGCACTTTTGCACCGGGAGCGATCAGGGGCGGGTTATTTGATTAGTACTCATGTACTGTCCATATTCCATATACATTGTATTAATTTGACGAATAATAAATAATTATAATTGTAATTTAATATATAAATAAAAATTGTTTAATAAGTTTTTAAGCATATATTATTTAAGCATATTTTGATTATAATTTATATTAATAACGGGTGAATCTGTATCATTATCTATAAAATCTGGACAATAATCTTCGTCCTTGACACTATCATCGGAATCTTCAAAATAATTTATAGCTCTATTCATGTTGTAATTTTCTTCATCGGATGATGGAAGGGTTTCATAGCAGATAAGAGTGTATAAGAGTCTCTTCACACTCGTAAATATATTTAACTCCCCTCGTACCCCTCTCGCCCCCTGTTACTAGTTATAAAACCGCAATAAATAATCATTTTATTGATATTAGTTTCGCGTAGATAAATAACATTCGCCTACTCTTCCTAAAATAACTGTAATTTATCTGTTTGTTACATAAATTTCCTTATGATGATGAATAAGATTCCTTATGATAACCGCAATAAATCAACCCTTGTTGCGCTAATAACTAGTAAATGAAGATACAAATAACTAAATAATGCAAATCATAAATGCAATAACTATACTAATTGCCCTCATTGATAGTAAACTACTTAATATCGTACGAAATTTATTCCTATCTATAGTTAGGTCGGTCTTACTAAGTAAGAGAGATATAGATATATAGATATTGCGGTAATGTTTAGTATTAAAACAGGCTTCGTCATATATACGTTAAAACTATCTAAAGCGAATATATAGATCTTGTTCTGCTGATTCCGAATATGTAATTAACTCATTTTGCGCCAAAACACGAGTTATTGTACTTTTCGTAAGAATGGCAGATTTGCAGTCAAATGGGCAAAAACAAAAACATCTTAAGTGGATCGCCTAACGTATACCGGGCGTTAGGAGACTGCAAGCCATTGAGGTGCCGCACAAATGCAGCATAAATTTGTGCGGCAGCAAAAACTGTATTACGTGTGCACTTATAAACATTGCCCTACGTGTTCTTTACCACCTGACTCGCGGGAAATACAACTTTTAGTAGGTGTTCGAAACTGCGGTTTTAATATTTGGAATTGATCGTGTACCAACGGAGCGCTATGTGAGCGTCGAGATACGGCGACGCCATAATATCATACTTCATTAGCAGGGTAATAAAACTGGTACATTGAATCTTGGCATGGCAAGATTCATAGTTTTATTTATTTTACGGAATAAGAGTTTAAAACTTTAAGCGTTATTCAAGATTATTGTGTCTCGGTGGAATATGTATACCTACTTATTAAAAAGCTTGTCGCATCGCGGCCTGCGGAGTGCTCTACGCAGTACTCGGTCTGCGCTGAATATCAAAAACTTGTGATTACTTGTAAACAAAGTAGGGTGAGTGGAGGCAGGAGTGAACGGCTTTTTGATTAGATGAGTAGTCTTGAATTTGAACCTTTGTAGAACAATGAACATTGACTCAAGTTAAAAATGTAAATGTTGCAAATTAAAAACAAAGAGATTTTATATATCTATGGTATTAATAAAATCCTGCTAAGACTGAAAATACATTCTAAGATGTTGGTATGACATAAAAAATGCAGGGGAAAGATCAAAAGGTAACGGGGTAAGATCGACATAGTTTCAAAAATCGTTCCAATGAATGTTAGACGGTCATGATGGTTATTACGCCATAGGTTTTAGTACTCTATTTAACTGACTGCAATGTCAAAATTTCATCAATTATCGAATTTAGAACCTTATGTTATATTAAATATTTTAAATCTTACCCCGGAAAAGATTGAAAAAGGATTGTAAAACATTTTTACGACCGAAGTTCTTACACATAAACTGGAAATATTATATGTAATAAAATAAGTAGTTGCTTATTACTTGTGTAACTACCTAATAATTATGTCATCACATAGTTTGAGAACACTTAACGCTTGAGAACCTTTAGTATGAATTTTGTTCAACATTTAAACTTTTATATGTACCCCCGTAAATTTTGAAGGGTTAAGACGAAAAGTATGAATAAATTTTAAACTACGAATGATACCTATATTTAGGTGCATTTTAAAGAATTAAAAATAATAACTAGAAATTCTAATAAAACAGGTGAGGACCGTAAGGATATGGCGGACATTGCAATGTCACGTGCAACGGAAAAACCATGTTGAAAAAGATGTTTTTTGCGATTGTTTGTCTTACCCATTTTTGCTCTTGCCCCCACTCACCCTACCTACCTACCTACAATATAACAGTCTACTCCAGATTTTACCTACTGTTGGATACTTACAGATAAATTTAAATAAGTTTGAAACGCGGTAATATTTACTATATCTGTAGAGATGAAGTAAAAATATTCTAAACGATAGATACGTAGGTAGATACGACTTTTATAGCAGTTATTTTCTTCCATAATTTCAACCAATCAAGGGATTCCGCGGTCGAATTCTCATTCCACTGTATCTATGCACGCGCGCTCCTGTGAGTCCCGCGTCGCGTTGTACTTACCTACAAGACAATTTATGTTCAAAGCTGTCAAAGTCAATAATCCTTTATTCTCCATAGACCATTAAATCGGCACTTACAAAACGTCAATACAAAAGGAAATATGAAAAATAGTTTAGCAAATGGACTACTGGTTCGAAACGCGGCCCCGACCTGAGAAGATTCCGGCAAGAAACTCAGCGGGCATTTTTTTGGTCTATTTATTCAAGCGTCGCAACCATAGATCACAACAGTGATCTTATAGAAACTTGTCTACTCAACGTTGTCGGTCAACCTAATGATATAAAAAAAGATACACCTACAAGGTACTTATTTAATCGGAAAAACTTGAAACATAGTTTGGTGTAGGTACACAGAAGTACCTACCTACCTACGCAAGAGTCATAATTACCTTTCTCGTACGGAAAACCCTTCGAATACCCGTACCCCCTCCGCGGCCATCCGGCGGGGCGGTTACGTCAGACCGACCCGACTAAAACCGCACACCATCTTGGGTCTTCCGAAACCGCTGTGTAAGATTGACTAAGACATATCGTTCGCACTCCAGCTGACTCAGGGTCATCCCCGCTTTCAGGATTACCCCTTCGGGTGGTGTCCCCATTCCTTCTCTCTGACTTCCATAATTACCTACGCATGTTATAATCTTGTCACTCAATATAAACATATCAGAGTGTGACAGTTACTTTTATCAGAAGGTTGTGTGCGATAAAAATTCGCCAAATACCTACTAGAGGACGTAATGAAATTTATAGCCGGCGTACGTCGGGGGCGGCGTACTGTGGCTGTTTACACTATTACGCTTTATGAGGCTAGGCTTTCTTCGTGTGTTGGTTGAAAGATTAATGGCATTACGTACAACCACAAGTTTAGGTACTGTTACGGGCTGGGACGGCGTACGTGAAACTATTTGCTGTTATTTTTCGGTTTATTCCTCTTGCTTACCTACCGACAAAGCATCCGGTGATATAATAGGTAGGTAAGTACATAATATATATTAGATTCTATTTTATGGTTAGTGAGAGTAAAATAATCGCTGCTCATTAGAATTTTACAGAAGACATGCATTTTGAGTTAAGGCACGTCTTTTAACGTGCGCGAATTCGCGTGGGTCATTGGCACAGCACGCCGTTTGCCCGAATTTTATTTGCCCTAATATCATTTGCCATAATAGTCAACAGCCACAATATTATATGATGTAATATTCATTTGCCGTAGGTACTCGTATTTACCATATTAGTCACGCGCTAGAAGCTTTGTTTACCATAAAGTCACTTACCATAACATCAATTGTCATAATTATTGTAAGCCTTAATTATCACATGCACTAATTGTTAGATGCCCTAATTATCTCATACCGTAACATCATTTGCCATCGACATTGGGTGTGTAGGTAACGATTGTTATATCAGGAGAAACTGTATCGAGACTTTAGGGCACCTCGACTCGGATAGGTTACATTACACACTCATCGACATTGAGGTTTAGGTTAGGTTAGAACATGAAAGACAACGCACGAGCCGAGCGAGCGAAGCGAGCGTGCCACGGCAGCGGCCAGTTAAGTGCCAGAAAGCTGTAGAATTATCATGAGCAAATGTCTTGCTTGGAAAAAGATTGAAAAAGAGAAATTAATTTATTATGGCGTTTAAAAATATCAAGTGTAATGATCTTTATAGCGTTTAAATATTATGTCTAATAATTATTATGACAATTAAAAATATGAAAAACAATACGTATGGTACTCGTATCTTATGGTATCTAAGTTTCGGGCAATTCAAAGTATGTCATATGTCTTCTAGGGCAAGCAAAACATTCGGGCAAATGAAATTCGGGAATATGATGATTATGGTATATAATCTTCGGGTAAACAATAGAAAACCCGTACCCGGCCGAGGCCTTCCGGCCTGATTCTGCTAGTGTGACAGGCCAGCGCTCATGGAGGGCGGAGGTCGTTCCGACGCCCAAGTCACCTCCGCTCGTCGCGAGTTCAGGCAAGGTTAGGTGTCAAAAATTTAAGATATTCGCATTTTTTTCTCTCGTGGATAGAAAATTGCACAAGTTTTTTTTTTTTTTTATATAGGACACGTCAATTGGACTTCGCCTTGCCTGATGGTAAGCTGAAGGCAAAGTCCCAGAAAAGAGGGTCACCATTACTTACACATACCGTGTGACAATGGTGACACTCAGCTTGACGGCCTTATCATATGCTTTTTCACGCCCCGCTTAAAGGACCCGGGACTGTAGGAAGAAGGAAACACGTGAGCTGGTAATGAATTCCAGGCCTTAATGGTGCGACAGAGGAAAGAGTCTCCGAACCGCTTGGTTCTTGATCGGATGTTTTGCACCGTGTGCGGATGACATCTAAGTCCAATCGATAGGAACTTTTGATATTTCTTTTGTGTATTCAAGACCTATACCAATTTTCAGATCTATGCGAATTTATGCAAGCTTACCATTTTTCGTCTTAACACGTATAAATCCATAGTAAGAATATGTAGCAAGCAATCATTCAAACTTCAAACTAAAACACTTTCTTAATTATACAACGGTTCGGCACTTTTCGCGATCAAACCATGGAACTTGCTATTCCTGCCGACGTTTTCGATGCGTTGCAGCACCTGTGGTCACGACTTGACTAGCTTGCGCGCGTCGCGAGGTATGCGGGGAACATTTCTTGAGCGCCTACCCACCATTACATTTATTATAAACGGTTAGGCTGGCGATACACCACACTTGCTATGTCAGTTTTTGACGGCACTGTGTTTTTGGTTTTAGTATCTTAATCCTGGATTCCATGTTCCGGATAGTTTGAATCCATCTTCCATATTGATAATAAAAGTTGTATAATTATGAATCCACACCTCGATAGTTTAAAAAAAACGCTTTCTTCCTATATGCTACACTAAAGACAGGCTCTTTCTCCATGTGCCTCTATGGTTAGGTAGGCGCCTCATAGTTTCATTGAACTCCACTATCGGCAAAGAATTCCCGTCAAAATTGCGGTGGTGGGTTAGCTGTACCCTTATATGCTCGAAAACCCAAAAAAACATTTTTTTGAGTTCTGTATTCCAAAAGGAAAACTGGAGCACTTATAGGAACACCTCGTTGTTCGTCTGCCTGTTCCCTTTTTCTCAGGATTGCGTGGAGGCATCTAGTTGAATACTTTCATGCCACATACTCAGCTCTGCAACGTCTTGCAACTGTGCGAAAATCAAACTTCTAAGTCAACGCAATCAAAATATATTGCGGTTTAGGTAAATAACATATAGATACGTACGTCCCTAAATCCAATTTTGTACGGAGCCCTCGGTGGGCGAATCTAACACGCACTTGCCCGGTGTTTTTTTGATAAAGTTGAAGGCTGCACTATTTTATTACACCAAGCATACATACTTAAAACTCTATGACTATTTACGTGTAAATAATAAATAAATATTCAGCAACATTCCACACATCGCTATACGCCATGAACCGTTGAAGGTTATCGCAGCACCATCCAAGATAACAGTATAATCCTGCTCCCATTTTAAATTTTATCTAAGCCTTGATGAATCCGGCCACTTTGCGGCTCCCTTGTCCCGTATCGGGCGCTCCTTAGCCGGACACTAAGGTTGATTGATGTGGACTTGTACTCGGCTATCGCGCGCCGGTGGCCGCCGCAGACATTTTTTTATGATTTACGTAAGTATAATTTTGGTTCGAGTACACTATGCAGAGTGATTTATTAGGGTTACCTTACAAGTGTTGACAAAGCTGAATAGAATAAATCTTAATTTTTTTAGATATTTACCGCGATATAAGTAGCTAAAGTACATTTTTTTTTTTTTTTTACGTGCGCAAAATCCCCACGGATACCTCCCCACCGGAGCCGGTGGAGGAGGTTATGTCGGACTCGAACCGACTAAAACGCACGCCGCCTGTGGGTCGTTTTGGTTGCCGAAGGTGAGGTTGACAGGCATATCCCTCGCACCCCGGCCGACCCAGGGCCATCTCTCACGATCTGGCCCTCTCCTCGGGTGTGGGGACTACAGAGTCCCCAACTCGTCCCCGGAAACGGGGAGGCGCGCCACGCGCGCCACCGCCGCGGCCTGCTTCTGCCAGGGTGACAGGCGGCTTCACCTGTCACCCCCAGGCCGGCGCTCATGGGGGGCGGAGGTCGTTCATCGACCTCCGACGCCCGAGTTGCCTTCGTACGCGGGCAGCTTGTCTTGCGATCCTTCGTCGCTCCCGCTGCCGCTCCCGCCCCGCCTCCTCCTTCACGAGCATTACTTGCTCGCAGAAGGAGGCGCCGGCCGCCCACGCATCCGCGCAGCGAACCATCGACGCGAGCAAGGTGGGAGAGCGTGAGAACCCTCACTCCCAGGGCCGCCACAAGCTCGAGCTCAAGCCAAACGCGGTCGCGGCCCTCAGGATCGCTTCGCGGTGTGTAGCCCCGCTCGCCGTCACTAGCGTGTCGTCCGCATAGCACGTGACGGCGGCGACGGAGTCATGGCCTCCCGGAACCAAACCGCCTCATCGTCGATATCGACAGGCCTGTCCGGCGCAATGGCCCAGGCCTGTACGATGGCGGCCTCCAGGAGGACCTCCCGATTCAGTCTCCCAAGCACCCAGCGTGGCTCGCGTGGGGCCGGTATGACCGGCGCATCACCCGCGGGGGGGGAGACATCAAACCGAACGTATCGGTGATCCGCCAGTGTCTCCACCCCCACAACAACACGCCAGTCCCGCACACGGTGCGACAGCGAAGCGCCTGCGAACGATAGGTCGATAATCGAACTGCGCTCCGCGGCCACGAACGTGGCTTCGGCCCCGCGATTCTGGAGAACTAGACCGTGATTAGCGGCCCAGCTCTCCAGAGCCCTACCTCGTGGGTTCGTGTGCCGGGACCCCCAGGTCACTGACCAGGCGTTGAAGTCCCCGAGCACAAGAAACGTTGACGACGTCGGTCAGTCGCTCCAGCGACTGCCGGTACTCCCCTATGCGTCGGTGTAGGCTCGGCGTGAGATAGACGGCCACGACCGCAATCTCCCCCACACGCGCCGCTACGATGCCATGCTCCCTTGCCACGACAACAGGGGGGGGGGGGGGGGGCACCCATAGCGGCGTTGTAAACCAGTGCCGCCGACCCGTCCAGGTCGACCACCCAGGCAGGCCCAAGGGGCCGGTGAGTGTACGGATCGGCGACAGCGGCGACGTGTACGGACCACTGTGCCATGCTCTGGAGCAGAAGACCCTGAGCATCGGCACCGTGGCCCACGTTCGCCTGCAGGACGCGGAGCTGGGGATCCATTATGGAACCATCTCCGCGTCCCGCCGCGAACTCTGGGTGGAGCTCCCGCCTTGCGGCTTCGGCTACCCCCCGGTGCAGGCCTTGCTACCAACCCTATGGTCGGCCGGTTTGCCCCCCGCTGCACACCTGAAGCAGTGCAGCGGAGCTTCGCAACCACCGGCCGTATGACCGGGTTGGCCACAGCGGAAGAGTAGCTAAAGTACTTACACATTTGTGTGTGATTCTACCTTAGGGCACAGATTAATAAATAGTTACTACTTAGGGTACTTCAGATAAAAAAACTTTTATTTTTAACTCGCTGGTATTACATATATTAGCTGGCTGAGCCTGCGGCTCCTCTCGTGAGGATGTTAATTATCGCGACTTTTGTTCTTATCTCTACTCTTTCAATGGCGCTTTCAGTGTGACTGAGACCTCTAATATAAAATACATCGATTTAGATTGAAATAGTGAACGTCTAGGACTCAGGGGCTCGAACTGTAACTTGTCGTTATAGGAGGAATGCTCTGACCGACAAATCAAATAAAATTAACCAAAAATAAATCGTTCAGTAGACTTTGCGTCCAAGGCAAATACAGACAAAGAGACTAGAATTATAAAGTAAATCATTTATTGCTAGAAACACTGTTTTTATGTTTAGAATTGTTCATATGATATAATATAATTTCAAATTAGAATTATACCTACTTAGTTTGGTATTGAAGGAACACTACCCATTTGATTGGGTTAAGCTATTTTTACTTCTGCAGCCCACTGACACTAGTTTCCATAAACGAGGTTCAAGGACAGTCAAATTTCTCTTAATTTAGTAGGTAGGTTTTCGCGATCGATTTGGAATAGCAGATCCAATTTTTGACTGCGTTTTAAATTACATTTCAAATGAGATCCCTCCCCCGCGGTGAACCTCACGTGATTAGTGGAAAGCCCTTAAACTGTTCAGCATTGTAGTGCTACCTTTATTAATTTCCTATTGTGCGTAAAATCCTCACGAAAACCCCCCTCACCGGAGCCGGCGGAAAAGGTTATAACGGATTTGAACTGACTAAAACACACGCTGTCTGAGGGTCATAGGTTGCCGGAGGTGAAGTTACTGGAAGCATATCCCTCGCACCCAGGTTGACCCAGGGCCATCGCATTCGAGCTGGCCCTCATCGGGTGTGGGGACTAAGTACAGAGACTCCAACCAGTCCCCGGGTATGAGGAGGCGCGCACCGCGTGCTACCGATGCGCCTTGCTTCTGCTAGGGTGACAGGCGGCACCATCTACCACCCTCAGGCTCGCGCTCATGGGGGACGGAGGTCATTCTGCGTCCTCCGACACCCAAATAGTTTAAATTCGTCGCAGGCCGTGCGGTTAGTGAGTCTCTCTTTGAGCACCATCTCCGTGAGCAGGGCGGCGAACAAGATAACTCTCACTCCTAGGGCCGCCACTAGCTCATGCGCGTGAGGACTTTGGCGGAGGAGGCAGTTGCCCGGGGTGAGGTGACGTTGGCGGTGTTCTTGGACATCTCCAACGCGTTCAACACCTTGCCCTGGAGTTGCATCAGGGAGGCACTCGTGTACCACGGTGTGGTACTCTCTACCTCCGCCGCATAGTCGGGGCGTACCTGACGGAGAGAGCCGTCATCTACCCAAGTGCGACCGGCGTCGGTCGGCGTGAGATGTCGTGCGGTGTTCCACAGGGATCGGTTATTGGGCCGCTACTGTGGAACATTGGATACGACTGGGTGCTTCGCGGTGAGCTTGCGGACGGCGCCGCCGTCACGTGATATGCGGACGACACGCTAGTGACGGCGAGCGGGGCTACATACCGCGAAGCGATCCTGAGGGCCACGACCGCGGTTGCTCAAGTCGTGGAACGGATCCGGCGGCTGGGCCTTGAGGTGGCTTTGCATAAATCCGAGGCCATGTTCTTTCATGGACCTCAGCGCACGCCACCACCTGGTTCCAGTCTCACAGTGGGAGGCACTCTCATCGGCATCAAGCCCCAGATGAAATATCTGGGGCTCGTGCTCGACGGCCGGTGGGACTTCGGGAAGCACTTCCGAAGTCTGGGCCCCAAATTGGCGGGCACAGCCAACGCTCTGGCGCGGCTACTGCCCAACCTGAGGGGCCCGGAGGACTCCTGCAGGAGACTCTACGCGGGTGTCGTGCGGTCCATGGCCCTGTACGGGTGTCCCGTGTGGGCGGACACCCTGAGTGATCGGCATATGCTCCTGCTGCAGCGTCCGCAGCGGAAGCTGGCGTGCCGCATCATAAGGGGGTACCGCACGATATCATTCAACGCGGCGAGTCTCCTCGCCGGATCGCCACCATGGATCCTGGAAGCGAGATGCCTTTCGGCGCTATACCGGTTCCGAAGGGCGGCGCGGGAGCGGGGTCACGATCCCGAGCCCGAAGAAATTCGGGCCGTGAGATCCCGGCTCCACAGGGAAATGGTGGCGGAATGGGAGATACGACTTGGGCAACCAGGCGCAGGGCACGCCGTAGTAACGGCGGTAAGACCCATCATGGGGGAGTGGCTAGAGAGGCCACACGGCAGCCTCTCGTACCGTCTGACGCAGATGATCACCGAGCACGGATGCTTCGGAAAGTATCTGCGTCGGATGCAGAAAGAGCCAACGTCCGAGTGCCATCACTGCGACGCGAGCGAGGACTCAGGTCCGCACACGCTCACCGAGTGTCCGGCGTGGGAGACGCCGAGGCGGGAGCTTGTGGCGGCCCTGGGAGTGAGGGTTCTCACGCTCTCCCACCTTGCTCGCGGCGATGGTTCGCTGCGCGGATGCGTGGGCGGCCGGCGCCTCCTTCTGCGAGCAAGTAATGCTCGTGAAGGAGGAGGCGGGGCGGGAGCGGCAGCGGGAGCGACGAAGGATCGCAAGACAAGCTGCCCGCGTACGAAGGCAACTCGGGCGTCGGAGGTCGATGAACGACCTCCGCCCCCCATGAGCGCCGGCCTGGGGGTGACAGGTGAAGCCGCCTGTCACCCTGGCAGAAGCAGGCCGCGGCGGTGGCGCGCGTGGCGCGCCTCCCCGTTTCCGGGGACGAGTTGGGGACTCTGTAGTCCCCACACCCGAGAAGAGGGCCAGATCGTGAGAGATGGCCCTGGGTCGGCCGGGGTGCGAGGGATATGCCTGTCAACCTCACCTTCGGCAACCAAAACGACCCACAGGCGGCGTGCGTTTTAGTCGGTTCGTGTCCGACATAGCCTCCTCCACCGGCTCCGGTGGGGAGGTATCCGTGGGGATTTTGCGCACGTAAAAAAAAAAAAAGGATGGTGTGCATAAATTGTGAATCAGGTTATGGTTTCGTTACCAATCAATTTATAAGTCACCTTTGAGTTACGTATATTTTAGAAGAGATTTTGTTTTGTTTCGGTTTAGTACTTTGGGTTCGGTTACAGATTCCGCTTTGTATTTGGTATTTATTTTGTTTTCGTTTGGTTTCATTTCAAGTATAGGTTTTGTCGGTTATACATACATACAGTCACGCCTCTTTCCCAGTGGGGTAGGCAGAGGCACAGTTTTCTACTTGCTACCATCTCGACATGCATCTTTAGCTTCTTATACTTTCATAATTGTTTTCATACGTGGTTATATTTTATTAAAATGTCTAAAGAAAACCTGAATGTTAATGGAGAAGTTGAAGAATGTACTGTCGTCCCTATTGTTGGTGACGGTGCATGTTTGTTTCGTGCTCTCTCTTACTTAATGTACGGAACACAAGATAGGGCGATGGAGGTGCGTTCAGAAATTGTAAGATATGTGGTTAATGATTGGAGCCAATTTTCAATTATGATCCACGACAGGAATGGTGATAACTACATAACATCTGACGAATATTTTGCTGATATGACAAAAAATCCTACTTATGGCGGATTTTGTGAATTAATAGCAGCAGGATTAATATTCCCATTTAAATTTGAAGTTTATTGAAACGGTCTCATATTACGGAATCTGGATCCAATGTATATCCGGTAAGGCGATTCCGGGTGATTTGTCCAGTGGGCATTTAGATGCCTATCTCCCCATAGCAGCACAAAAAAATACTCAGCGTCGTATAGAGGTAGCTGTTTTAGAGAGAGGTGAGCTACCTGTTTTAGAGCGCGAGCATTCACCTATGATATCTGCAATAAATTATGATGAAAATTTAATAAAAAGTTTATTGTCCTAATCTGAGTCTGTGACATTAATAGAAAAAAAGAAATACAAACGTAGGGCAAGGTTTACTAATTACATACGAAAAAATCATATAAAAAAAGGCACAAAAAATAGGGACAGACTCTACCTGAAACCGTAAAGCTGTGTATGAATATAAGAAAAAAAAAACCTGAAGTGCAGAGGCAAGCTGTCGCAACCTACCAGGTTACACACCCTGAAAAACACAGGCAATCTGTCGCCACCTACCAGGCTACACACCCTGAAAAACACAGGCAATCTGTCACCACCTACCAGGCTGCAAACCCTGAAAAACACAGGCAATCTGCTGCACTATATCAGGCCAGGAATACTGATGTGCATAGAGCGATTCAGTCAGGGTATAGAGAAATATAATTCAGCGTGTATGGAGAAGCAAATTGCTTTCGGGTTTGGCGAATGACTCAGATATAGCTTATGGAACTGACAGCAGTGTAGTCTTAGGTTCTATGACGTATAAGTGTCAGTGGTGTAACGCCTTGAAGTGGAAAGATGAGACACCTGCCATGTGTTGTAGCGCCGGTAAAGTACAACTTGAGTCGTGTAAACAACAGCCTTAACCAATTTACAGTCTTTGATAATGATTTACACCCAAATCATGTACACTTCATGGGTAATATCCGAAAAAATAATGCATGTTTTCAAATGACTTCCTTTGGTGGAAAACAACTAAACGAAGGTGGTTTTTCACCAACTTTTAAAGTTCAAGGACAAGTCTATCATTTAATTGGAAGTATATTACCGGAACCTGGGCAGAATGCACAGTTTCTGCAAATTTATTTCGTCTGAAATGGCTGGACCGATTTTGACGGGACTTTTATTGGCAAGTAGCTGATATAATAAGGAGTAACGTAGGCTACTTTTATTTTAGATAAAAATTATGATCAATAACGTTGACTCAACACTAAGTGCTAACCGACGTCCACGCGGGCGAAGCCGCGGGCAAAAGCTAGTAGTAAGTATATTTTGAAAGTCCCCTTCGCCGGGTTCGATGATAAATTGCATTTACTTGTACCTACTACGCAGAAATAATCTTTATTGACTCACTGACACATAAAACACGAGTCTGTACACAGACTAGGTACATACATGAATATATATCATTCGCACATGCTTTATTTGTGGCTGTGTTGTGGATTTATAACTGCTGATCAGGATAAAGGGAAGTATATTTTGTTTTCCCCTTTCCATGTTACGCTATTGGTGTTCATCCAAATCAGATTATTCCTACCTGGGGGATTTAAATCTGTTAGTCGATATGTGAATTTTATTTGTATTTATTCGACAGTAGTGAAATTACAATTGAACTCGGAGCAATTTTCTACAGACCACACACGAACAAAGGGAGCTGAGCTGGTTTTGGATCTGTGTAGGTACACTACATGCTAGTAATATTCAAAGAAGAAATATGAAGGACACTCACACAAGATAGGTATATTTTATCTCAATAAAATGCCCTTAGTGCTAATATTTGAGATCCAGTTAGCAAAGACAAATTGTGACCTTCCTACTTCTTCACCCACATCTTAACGTAGGGCGAGGTATCCGAGAATGGGTATTTTTAAAGCAAGATATCTCAATACTCAAAATACATTCTGTATTCTGCTCTATAGAATTTGCTCTCAAAGATAGGTCTAACCGAAATCGGTCTGTGATCTCGGAATTGTGATTAAGTTAGACAAATAACAAATATTACAAAGTAAGGGTCGTAGATAAGAGAAGAGAACGCGGTTTTCAAAATTACCATAAATTAAAAAATAAATCAAAATATCGCTGTTTTCGATAGGACAGGAAGTATGTTGCTATTAAATTATTATTGTATATTATAATATATATAAATTATAATATTAACAGTTTGTAGTAGTATTTGGCGCAAATTAGCATTCATATTAGCTATCACAGAGCTCAAACAGTTGTAAGTATCCACAGTGGTCAAAACATCTTAACAATTAATTCTGTATAATACGAGTTCGAGTACGATATCAGTGTTCATATTGATATGTTCTAGCAGGTCGCTCAATGGCATCTAAGTTAGCAGACTGTTCATATTGATATGTTCTAGCAGAATAGAATAGAATAGAATCATTTTATTTGTTCAAAACATGTGTGTACATACAAAAGCATGCAATAGGTTAGTAATATGTAGTTTATATAGTTCAGTCATGTTTTGCCCCATATAGCGGCGTACAAATATATGCGTAAGGCGACGCTTAGTCATAAGATGCGCATTAATTGCTTTCAATTTTCACTAACAGTTCAATAATCATTATGTAATGTAATGTCAAATGGATTAAAAAATACAGTAGAAGTGTCAATATCTTATCAATAATCATGTCAAATAGATTAAAATACAATAGAAAATGTACTACTACAATGTACAATGGCAAGTATATATGTATTAAGTTAGTGGTCAAAATACAGACAACGATGGCTCAATGGCGTCTAAGTTAGCAGAGTGTTCATATTGATATGTTATAGTAGGTCGCTTAATGGCGTCTTAAGTTAGTAGAGTGTTCATATTGATATGTTATAGCAGGTCGCTCAATGGCATCTAAGTTAACAGAGTGTTCATATTGATATGTTCTAGCAGGTCGCTCATAAGATAAATTCCAGCCCCTCCAACTCGGCTTCGGCTCCAAAGGGGGCTGTGAGGCTGCTGTACATGCCTTATCTACGTTCCTTGGCTGCAGTGGAGGTGAGGTTATCCTCAAAGTTGACTTGAGGAATGCCTTTCACTCTGTTAATAGGGACACTCTGTTGACACAGGCCAAATTGGAAACCCCCAAAATTTTTAAATTTCTCTGGCAGTGCTATAGGCATCCTTCTAAATTATTTTATAAGGAAAATATTTTATATTAAGCAGTAGGGTGTCAACAAGGTAATCCTCTTGGGCCAGTCATTTTCAGCCTGGCTATTCACCCTATAATTCAGCGACTAAATTCCAAATTTAACGTTTGGTATCTAGATGATGGTACTCTCGGAGGCGACGTAGAAACAGTATTAAAAGATTTGGCGTTTCTAAAAAAACAATTTAGTTCAATCGGCCTAGAACTAAATCCCACCAAATGTGAAATTTTTCTCAGTGATCAAATTGACAATCTTTCGGTACTCTCACAATTTAATGCTTTGGCTCCAAATTTAAACATACATACATACATAAAATCACGCCTGTCTCCCATAGGGGTAGGCAGAGATCACGGATCTCCATTTGCTACGATCCTGACATATTACTCTCGCTTCATTCACTCTCATTACATTCTTCATGCATGCTCGT
This sequence comes from Eilema griseolum, assembly GCA_963662185.1. NCBI lineage: Eukaryota > Metazoa > Arthropoda > Insecta > Lepidoptera > Erebidae > Eilema > Eilema griseolum. Next base: position 535,721 of record OY759244.1, read on the forward strand.
CGGTTTAGAGTACTCCTGACCTGCCCCTTTTCTAAAACTTCCCCGATTTGGTCCAGGTATGTGCGCCTAGGTCTTCCCCTTCCGACGGTACCATCCACACTCGCCTCATACACCTGTTTCGTTAGTCTTCTTTCATTCATTCTCTCAACATGACCAAACCATCTCAACATTCCTCTCTCAATTCTCATCACTACATCTTCTATCACTCCACATCGTTCTCTTATCACGCTATTTCTCACTCTATCTTTCAAGGTCAAGCCACACATACTTCGCAACGCACGCATTTCTACTGCATTTACTCTACTCTGATGCTTTTTCTGCCACACCCAACTTTCACTACCATACATAAGAGTCGGCACCAATACTCCTCCATGTACAGCCAGTCGTGCCTTTTCGGACACTTTCCGGCTGCTCATAAAGTTGTGTAGTGCCCCATTCACTCTATTTCCAGCCATCACTCTCCTTTCAACATCTTCTTCATGCTTTCCATCTCTCGTAAACAATGTTCCCAACTATATGAACTCATTCACTTGTTCCACTTTTTCTCCATCTATACAAATCCTACACTCTGTCACACATTCATCTCTTTCAAAAACCATAACTTTTGTCTTACTAACATTCACTTTCATTCCTTTCCTCTCAAAAGCTTCATGCATAGTTGTTACCATCTCCAGCAACTCATCTGCCGATGACGCCAGTAAAACCTGATCATCAGCATAAAGAAGACATTTGACGAGTAAATTCTTCATTCTTAAACCACATTCTTTATCTTTCAAATCTTGCAAACAACTGTCCATGAATAAGTTAAACAGCCATCCAAATTTAAAAGTTTTACAAAAAAGTTCTCTCCGCCTCCTTGGGTCGCCAATTCTTGAAGATGTTTACGAGTCTTTTGTGGAAGAGAAAATATTTTTTTTTTGCGATGTTTCGGAGCGATTGTACCAAATTAATATACATTCAGCTTTCACCATTATTCGGCATTGTCTTTTCGTACCAAAATTTACACATGCTCTGCGTTCAACTCAACTTTTTAAATTTTTTGAACTTTTAGGTCAAGTGAATAGAGTGCTGCAAGACACTCTATGCAAAATTTTAAATATATATTTGAACGATCGAGTGTGGCTTCAGGCGTCCCTTCCAGTTCGTCTCGGGGGCCTCGGCGTTCGCAAAATTGCAGATGTAAGTATGCCAACATTTTTGTCGTCGGTCTATGGCACTGAAAAATTAGTCAGGAAAATTCTATCTCCTTCACTGATTAATTCGGATGTGCCAGGTAAGGCCGAAGTTGTAAATTCTTGGAAAATGACTCGTCCAACTGCCGCCATGCCCGCCAACCCATCTTCCCAAAGGCAATGGGATGAGCCGCTCACTATTGTTAAAAAACATTTAATCAGTACAGTTACCAGCGCTAATGAGCGCGCTCGCCTATTGGCTGTGGGTGAATGGGAATCTGGTGTATGGCTCCAGGCACTTCCTTCGCCCAACATTGGTACAATGTTGGACGACACGACCTTCCGCATTGCGACTTGCCTACGTTTGGGTGCACCGTGTGTTTCTCTGCGGTGTCTCTGTGGAGAAGCTGTCGATAGCCTTGGACATCAAGGATTGTCTTGCAGCAGGAGCGCAGGCCGCATGTCCCGACATGCCAACATTAACGACATTATCCGTCGAGCTCTTGTCACCGCCGGCGTGCCAGCTATACTTGAACCTGTTGGCTTGGCTCGCGACGATGGTAAGAGACCGGACGGTATGTCATTGTTGCCTTGGAAGATGGGTAAGCCTTTGGTGTGGGATGCAACCTGTGTCGACACCCTGGCGCCTTCCCATCTTCCAAGTACTATGGACTGCGCATGTGCTGCTGCTGCATCAGCGGAGACTCTCAAACGGTGCAAATATACCAATTTAACTGGTAATTATAATTTTGAGCCGTTTGGAGTCGAAACGTTGAGTCCGTGGGGTCCAAGCGCGCGCGCGCTATTCAAAGAAATAGCGAAGCGAATCCCGTGTCCATAAGGCTGGCCTTTACCTCGCTCAAAGAATTGGCATCGCCATTCAGCGTGGTAATGCCGCCAGCCTCTTGGGCACGGTACCAGTAGAGATCGATGGGGAGGAATTTTTCGATGCCTAAAATTACAGTCTCCCTCTTCTTCTCTATCCCATTTTTGTATATATTGTATAGTTAGCATAGTTTTATATAAATTTGTACGTAATTGTATATTATAATAGCATATTTTATTTAATGTAATCATATTTTCTCCGTTTAGGTGCGCCGTGTGTTTCTCCGCATCAATGCCGTTGTGGAGAAGCCGTTGACAGACTCGGACACCATGGTCTGTCGTGCTGCAGGAGCGCTGGGCGAATTCCACGGCACGCCAGCCTCAACGACATAGTCCGCCGTGCTCTTGTCACCGCCGGTGTACCAGCTGTACTAGAACCAAACGGTTTGGCGCGTGACGATGGCAAGAGACCGGATGGCATGTCGTTAATGCCATGGAAGATGGGTAGGACTCTGGTGTGGGACGCCACATGCGTTGATACCATGGCTCCTACCCATATAACTAGCACGGCTGGCTGTGCTGGTGCTGCTGCTGCTTCTGCAGAGGCTCTCAAGCGGCGCAAATACTCCAATCTCATCGGAGATTATGAATTTGTGCCGTTTGGAGTCGAGACTTTGGGGTCATGGGGTCCGAGCGCTCGCAACCTCTTCCGTGAGATCGCGAAGCGAATGGTCGACGCTTCTCGTGACCAGAAGGCTGGCCTCTTTTTAGGTCAGAGAATAAGCATTGCCATACAACGTGGCAATGCTGCCAGTCTTCTGGGAACGCTACCACAAGAGGCATGCGATGCGGAGGAATTCTACGACGCATTTCAATTGTTCTTAGCTATAAGTTGTATAATAGTTATTTTATTTTTATTGTATTTAATATTTATAAATTATTTTCTTGATTTGTTTATTAAAATAACAATTTTTTTTCCTAATTTAAGTAGGCTTCTATGCAAAGTATGTCTGGATGTTTTAATATCGTAACATTCTGTAATTAACTTCATTTGATTGATGTGCCTACTTCATGTAATCATATTATGTATCTTATAAATAAATTAATAGTAAAGTTCGCTTGGGTAAATTTATTTCAGAGGAAGTAATCATTATTTCGCCATATACTTGTGAGTTCTAATATATCTAATAACCGCGGTAGCCTAGTGGTATGTGTAATGGACTGTTGAGAAGAGGTATCGGGTTCGATCCCAGGTTTTACCATGGCACACACCAATGACTTTTCGATGCTTTCCGAAGTTATGTGTGTATGTATCGCAGGTTTATAAGTGCCCGGTTAATGGCAATAGGCTCGCCACCTATTACATTGGGACCTAAACATACACTGGCGAAATGTGGGTGCTAGCACCTCTGCCTACCCCTTCGGGGATATAGGCGTGAGTTTACTTCATTTATTTATTTGTGAGTTCTAGAAGCCACACAGTCGTGTCGTAGCTGCACATATGCTAAACAAATACCTAGGTACTTATTTCGAATACTTAATGTTACTTGGTGAAGATAGATAGATAATTCTTTATTGTACACCGACAGATTTACAGTAGGACAAGTAGGTAGCATGTATACAGTTCAATGTACAATGGGCGGCCTTATCGCTCAAGCGATTTCTTCCAGGCAACCTTGGGATGGACAATAATGTTATAAAAACAAAAGATATGGTGTAGTTACCGAGTAATCTTAAATAGATAGTGTATTAAAAACAAAAAAAAAGAGAGAAAAGTAAGTAAAATAAAATTAATATACGGCTAATCAGAATAATATGTTAATAATACTTTGTTATTAACACATACTGATATACATATACTAAAACACACAAATAGATATATAAAGTAGATGGTTCATACTAATACGAAGGGAAAATAGCGAGTTCTTATTGATACCAAGTATATTACAAAACTCATTGCATAGGTGATATGTTTATTAATTTTTTTATGCGCATCTTGTGTACGTTGGTTTTCATATTATTGGACATTGATTTTAGACAAGCAGCCATGTTTAAATATAGATGACGAATGATAGACGACGATGTGAATTTTCAGCTCACAGATACTTCTCTAGATATTAACAAGTCAAAATACTTTTAATAACGACATACATTTTTCAAAAATTACGTGTGCTAACAAAAAGTCCGCATAATATGTATAGGTAGCATCATATCTGATCTACCTTGAACAACGGCAACAGTACTTCTTTCGGAGCTGGGCTGGTTTTCCCAACGTTTGAAAGTGCCGTCTGAAGCCAGCTGGCTGTTATTTTACGTCTGACGTGTATTAGTCATTTTAGCATAGAATAGATAATAGTACAACACTCGCGTCAGGTCGCGTCCCAGCTTCCCGCCGCAGTCAGGGGCATTACATTGAAATAGGCACATTGTCTAGGCGAGGCGCGTATTATTGTCAATAATAATAATAATATTTTTATTTCATACCAGTATTACAATGTCCACATTACACACAATTTAAAATTACAATCAATAATAGAATCAGTAAATCATAAAGTGAAATGACTACTGAGGTGTGTGTAGTAATTATATTTACTCCAATAACACCTTACGACCACACCACATGGCGACCCTGCCAGTCGGTTCTCACGAGTTCGCGTCGTCAGCAGAATAAGATAGCCGTGGACTCGTTACCGTACCGAGTATGGAACATTCGATCCTGACTGTGACGTCGTTAGCGTCGGCATACGTAACTTTATATTATAATTTCAACAAGTTACCAAATATAATTGTACAGGCTCATGACTGTACATCGCATGTTTTGTGTCTTGACTGTACCTACATGCGTTGATGACGCTGCACTCAGGCCGCACTGGTACCGCGCGTCATTACTTATTTCGTAACATATGCTATTTATATCCACTACAAACAATTAAACGGTGAGACAATTATAGAGACTATCATCACGACTACAAGTGAATACTCTCAAGGAAAGATCGGCCACTTAGTTACTCTGTTAACGTTAACGCTACAATATACGTTTACTCGTTTACTGTCGGCTATCTTTTCTTCGTCTCCACACAACAACTACAACAACCACATACTCCACAACAGGAGTCAATGTACAGGATAACGTCCCGTACATTTAATGGTCCTTCGAGGAAACTGAACAGGTATTTTGGCATCTTGTATTCGTGGGCGATAGCGAATCGGTTCAATTGGCTTCCCACCAGCGGGTCCCACCAGTTGAATTGAGACAGGACGCACATATCGTCATACGTGTACGAGAAGCTGACCTACAAGCGACCTACTTGATCTCGGCGGATTTTGAAACTTACGGTTAAGAAGTTCGTTGACGGGTTCTGAAGAAAGCAAAACGATACAACGGGTCATCTTCGGTTCCTGAACTACACTGCTCTACATTGCCTGCCACAAACAACTACGTGCCAGGTTCACTGTGAGTTAAAACAAACTAATCAACACTACTTGCCTACTACATCAAAACACTTACCATGTTGAAACTACAACAGGAGGGTTTTGACAAGATCAAGGCATTGTGCGCTAACTACAAGAAGGACGGTGCACACAGAAAGACGGAAGATTACTTGTGTCAGCGGTTGGAGACTCTTGAGAAACTTTGGCAAGACTTTCAGGAGCGGCACTTGTTACTTTTGGGTGAAACTGAAGCCCAAACCACACAGTACTTCACAGAAAAGATTTACGAAAACGTAGAGTTGCTTTACAAAAGCACTAAACACCACATGGAAGGCTTACTGCAACAGATACGTGATCGTAAACATGTATCCTTTGATTCTACCGGGATGCGGGATGAATTCACGGACAACAACATACAACGTATGCTGTGCAAACAAGAATGCAACTTCAAGGCGTTGGACCGTGCTATGTCAAAGGTTGACGTTGCATCTGTCACCGAGAAGTGGGAGATGGAGGATCATCTCTCTAATTTGAAGGAAAAATGGAACGTTGTTGACAGGCAACACTGGGAGTTGGAATCTGTACTACAAGGCTCCAACCTTCAGTACTACAACAATTTCGTGGCTATGGAGGGGAAATATGATGACCTACGACGAAGCTTAAATACGAAGATTTGGTCTACCATTCACCAAGAGAAGTCGGCTCCTAAAATAGATATTCCAGTATTCTCTGGTAACTACAAAGAGTGGATATCCTTCAAAGATCTGTTCCTAGAAACTATACACAGTAACCCAAGTATAAACAATGCCCAAAAACTGCAACATCTCAAGAGTAAATTGAGAGGTGAGGCTGCTCGGCTGATACAACACCTCAACGTTCGTGCCGACAACTACAACTCATGCTGGGACATATTGACTCAGCGCTATGATAATCAGCGCCTTCAATTTACATCATTCATCAACACCATGCTGAATCTACCTGTCATACAACAGGCCGACAGCTCCAACCTCAAAAGGTTGCATGACGTAACTACGGAATGTCTAAATGGACTGGCGAATATTGGCATTGACACGACCACCTGGGATCCCCTCATAGTTCACCTGATGGTACAAAAACTTGATACAACAACCCATACGGACTTCATGACGGAGTCGCATGACCATAGAGAGCTGATACGCTTAAACGACTTCCTAACATTCCTGGAGAGCAAGTTCATGGCCTACGAAAGCATACAAAATGCGAAGAAAGGAAGTACGAACTCTCAGAAGTCATTACAGGAAAAGCCAAACCACAAAATTTTTGCCACCAAAAAATCTTATAACGAGCAACAAAAGATGTCAAGAACCTACCATACGACATACGGTCAATGCCCTCTTTGCAATGATAGCCACGTGCTGAGACAGTGTCCTAAATTCATACAAATGGACACAACACATCGCAGCAACATCGTTGCGAAATTGCATGTGTGCAGAAATTGTTTATACAGACACAATAATGATGAATGCAATTCTACGCAAACATGCCGAGAGTGCAATAAAAAACATCATACACTATTGCACAACTCGAAGAAAACTGGGCCAATGCGAACGGATGTTGAAAAACCTTCGACTTCCTGTCCCCCCAGCTCTAATCACCTGGCAAATAAGGATGTGGAGATCTTGTTGGCCACGATTCAATTACGAGTACAATCTGCAAACGGGACGTACGTCACCCTTCGTGCATTACTGGACCAAGGCTCGCAAGTGAACCTTATAACCGAAAACGCCGCTCAACTACTACGACTTCCACGACAACGGCTAAACGCAATAGTTTCTGGCGTTGGAACTGTCTCCGGTGACTGTAAGGCTCGCATTCACCTCACCTGCAAGTCAATTCATTCGGAATTTACATTCGAAACTCAAGCACTTGTTATGAACAAGTTAACTAAAAACTTGCCTAACTCATCGTTTGACGACACATGGCCGCATATAGAAAATTTGAAACTAGCTGACCCTCAGTTCAACGTGTCACAACCTGTTGACTTACTACTAGGAGCTGAGGTATACTCGGAGATTATCCTGGACGGAGTATTGAAGGGTGGGAACAGGGCACCTATTGCTCAACAAACTCAGCTAGGGTGGATTCTCTGTGGCAAACTACAAACATTTAGCTGTCACATGACCTTAATAGACATTAACGAAATTAACAAATTTTGGAAGAGTGAGGACATCCAGGCTACTCAGGACATCCCTAAGGAAGACCGGTGTGAGGACTACTATGTCAACACTTTACAAAGAACGCCGGAAGGAAAATACGTCGTGAAAATGCCTCTCATCCCCAATTACGAAACCAATTTAGGGAACTCAAGATCTGTTGCTGTTTCGCAATTTTTGCAACTAGAGAAACGACTAGAGCGTAACCAAAAACTTGCGGTCATGTATCGAGAGTTCATGAAAGAATACAGGGATTTACAGCACATGAAACCGGCGGCAAATAATATCCCCGAAAATCCCTCGTACTTTCTACCACACCACGGTGTTTTACGCATACACGCTGCTACAACTAAATTGAGGGTTGTATTCAACGCTTCACAAAAAACTACAAGCGGCTACAGCCTCAATCAGCTACAGGAAAAGGGTCCTAATCTACAGAAGGACATCCAAGCCCTCATCCTGAAATGGAGATCTTACCGATATGCATACACTGCAGACATAGAAAAAATGTACCGCTGTATAGAAATCGCAGACGAGCAACAATGTTTGCAAAAAATCATTTGGCGTGACTCACCGGCACAAAGATTACAAGAATATCAGCTTTGTACCGTAACCTATGGAATGAAATGCGCTTCCTGGCTTGCAATGAGGACTGTACATCAATTAGCCTCCGACAACTGTACTAAGTTTCCGGAAGCTGCGGCTGCACTGAAGAATGAGATGTATGTAGATGATCTCGTTAGTGGTGAAAACTCGATTGACGCAGCCAAATACCTACAAACTACAGTAATCAATTTACTAAAAGGTGGCAGAATGAATCTACGCAAGTGGTCCGCCAATCACCCCGCTTTACTTGAAGATTTGGCGGAAGAGCAAATTTCAAAGCAACCCAGCTTCGATTTTAAACAAGAAGAATCATCGAAGACGCTCGGCCTTGGTTGGGACCCGAGCACTGACACATTTACATTAAAAATGGAACCTTCCAAACAAAACCAAACAGCTAACTAAAAGAAGCCTCCTATCTGAAATTTCGAAACTGTACGACCCGCTAGGATGGCTGGCGCCCGTCACAGTAGCTGCAAAATTACTGTTTCAACAAGTATGGGCCAGTAAGCTTGGATGGGATGAGGCTCTGTCCCCCGACATACAAGAAGAATGGTTGAAACTCAAAAACGAACTCCCTGTGGTAAAAAGCATCAAACTGAACAGGTGGCTTGGCGGAGCGCAGCAAGACATCCAACTACTGGGCTTTTGTGACGCTAGCGAAAAGGCTTATTCGTGTGTTGTTTATAGTCGTACTAAGAATACACACGGATTGTCGATTACAACATTGCTGGCCGCTAAGACTAGGGTTGCCCCCTTAGCACAAAAAACTACGTTACCGAGATTGGAGTTATGCGGCGCGCTTTTACTCTCACAACTAGTTGAGAAAATAAAGAAAGCATACGCAGGATACGATTTAACCACGTATGCTTGGAGCGACTCGCAAGTGGTGCTCGCCTGGTTACAAGGAGATGTGTCCAGATGGGATACTTACGTGGCCAACAGAGTCACTAGGATCAAACAAATTATCCATCCCGAGAACTGGAACTACGTAAAATCGGAACAGAATCCCGCAGACTGCGCATCCCGAGGGTTGTATCCGTCGAAGTTACGCAACTTCACCCTCTGGTGGAATGGGCCTGATTTTCTACAAACATACGAAAAGGAAGACATCCTGACAAACCGAGCGTGCTTACATACAACTGACGTTGAAACAAACCCCATACCTGCGACAACCTTGCGTCCAAAACAACGCAAACACTTTATCGATGAATTACTGTACAAATGTAGTTCATTGCACCGGGTAATAAGAATTGTCGCATGGGTGTTACGTTTCATAACAAAGGCACGTGACGGCAAACATCCAGATACCGCTTACCTCACTACAACCGAACTAACAACTGCTACAGCACAAATAATTAAATGTGTACAGCAAACGGAATTCCAAATAGAGTACTACCAACTCAGGAAAGGAGAGGCTGTATCACAGAAAGGTTGCATTTACAAGCTCCACCCATATTTGGATGAAACAGGAATCATTCGGGTCGGCGGTCGCCTCAACCACTCGCACCTGCCATCCGGGATGAAAAACCCTATTATCCTGCCCAAAGGGGGGCGCTTTACGCAACTACTTATCGATCAAGCCCACATTAGGACACTACACGGAGGCGCGAGACTGACTCTGACGTACATACGACAACGTTATTGGATCGTCGGTGGCAACAGAATAGTAAAGACGCGACTACGTAATTGCATACGATGTCACCGTCACAAGCCCACTGAGAACTATCAACTCATGGGTGACTTACCATACCCCAGGGTTACCCCATCCAGACCATTCACGCACGCCGGCGTCGATTTTACTGGCCATGTGGAGGTCAAAGCCAACAAGGGGAGGGGATTAAAACAACAAAAGGGTACATAGCTATCTTTGTTTGCATGGCAACAAAGGCAGTACACATTGAACTTGTGTCCGATCTTAGTACCGAGAATTTCATCGCAGCTTTCCAACGAATGTGCGCCCGGCGCGGTACTCCCAAGCATGTCTACTCCGATTGCGGAACCAACTTTATTGGAGCCTCTAAGATGTTGCGAAGCGAGTTTGAAGACTTCAAGCAAATGTTGTCACCGGAGTTCTTCGACGAAATTGGCAAGCTAGAGGTGACTTGGCACTTTAATGCTCCTGCATGGCCAAGTGCTGGCGGATTGTGGGAATCGGGAGTCAAGTCGATGAAGCACCATCTACGTCGCGTTCTGGGTGACCAAAAACTTACCTACGAAGAGTTCTCCACGTTGCTTACGAAGATAGAAGCATGTATGAATTCCAGGCCTTTATGCCCATTGACTGAAGATCCAGAAGAGTTCTACAGCTGTTTGACTCCGGGACATTTCCTGACTGGTGGGCCAACATTGAGTCTACCGCTCTCGGACTATAGTGACGTCAGAACCATCAGCATACGTAGCCGATGGCAACTAACGGAAAACATGCTGCAACAGTTCTGGAAATCGTGGTCTAACGAATACCTAACACAGCTCCAAAGTCGCTGTAAATGGAACAAACCAAGTAAAAATATCAAACAAGGTGACGTTGTCTTAGTCAAAGACAACAACCTACCTCCAGGACGCTGGGCACTGGGACGTGTCCAAGAGGTTCACAGCGGGTCTGATGGCCTCGTACGAGTGACAACCCTAAAGACACAATCTGGGATAATCAAACGTCCCATAGTGAAACTTTCACCACTTCCCAATATGGAACCAGAAACAATCACAGACAAGTCCGAAATAACAAGCCTACCAAAATACCAGAAAACTAGCAAGAAATGCTTCTGGACTCTGTTTGCCACATTATTATTAATGTTTACTTGCACAACGGGCACGCGTGCCGCAAGCAGCAGTGTTCCGACGCGAGCTCTTATTACAAGACTCGAACCAGACCGACCGATTTATTACGACACACTCAGCAAATTACAAGTGATGCAAGACGAGTGGAATTTAATTATGTATTACAACCTGACAGATTATTGGGTCAACACACAACGGATAGAAAACTATCTACTCGATCTGACTGCTCTTTGTACCAAACTGATCCAAGGTACTGCAAACCAACCCTAACTCAATTATCCCACGAATTAAATATCATGCATCACTACAACAGCATCCTGTTGGCACCGCACCAGCACTTATCTACACGCAAGAAACGAGGTTTGATAAATGGAATCGGTTACGTCGCAAACGAGCTATTTGGCATCCTAGACCAGAACTTCGCAGACAAATATCAACAGGATATCAAATCAATTGAAACAAACGAGAAATACCTGCTAGAACTCATGAAAAACCAGACGTCCATTATTGAGCTACAGAACAAGGTCCTAAGAAAAACTGAAGATAATATCAAACAACAGGTTCAAATGATGGACGGTTTTATGAACGACACGAATACAAACTTTGCTAAGGTTACTTCTGCCATAGAGATCATGATGGCAACCAGTTACTTCAACTCCGCTTCGCTAGCAATGTCCCTGCTACTGAACAACTTGAAGTCAATGCAAGAGATGCTATTCAACACTTTGACCAACGTGTATAAAGGTCATGTAGATATACACCTCCTTACGCCAGCAGATTTGATTGAACAGCTGAGCATTATCTCCGGCAGACTTCCGAAGTCCTTGTGGTTGCGCCGATGTAGAATCTGTATTTTCTGACGCGGAAACACACTCCTCCTATATCCATCTCCCCTCCCGCACTACCTATAGTATAGTACTAGCAATAGTTTTCGCCCGCCAATTGTCACGATAGACGCTGATTCAGTCCCGCTTTGAACTAGCCAGCACAATGGCGGCGGCGCACGCGCGTCTTAGAAATTAATAATGTTTGTTGGATTTTAACCGCTTTCATAGACCTTTACCGATCGGATTGTGCCTCTCGTGTGTCCCTCAAGTGATTTAGTGATGTGGGCGGCAACTCTTGAGCCAGGAAGAGAAGATCGGTGCAACGGCCCAGCCAGCAAATGACAAAACAGCACGTGGCGTAGTAAAGGTTAGTGCATCCTCTCCTAATTTCTCGGGTTGCATTCAATGCCTAATCACATCCGCGGCAACCCGATCACCTGTCTTGTTTGTTGTGTAAAGCGTCAATGGAACAGTTAACTTCATCCCCGCATAATACAGTCCACTAGCTCACGTGGCCAATCGCGCCACCATTCTATGGTCCTGATCGAGCCGGATTCTTAGCCGCTAGTTCGCATTTGTTATTATTCTATTGAGAATAAGCGCACCGCACCTAAATGCCTGGTTATTTTAGTAGAAAACCCCGCATCTAGACATTTAGGCTTAGAATTTGTTGTCCGTTCGCCGCTGGCTCGCATCGTACCTACCTAATACATACATAGGTTAGGTATCGTATCAACACTTAGTCGTAGTTCGCAATTTTGTTATTATTCCATTGAGAATAAACGCACCGCACCTGAATGCCTAGTTATTTTAGTAGAAAACCCCGCATCTAGGCAGGCTAGGTTTAGATCTTAGGTATCCTAGACACCCTAGTGCATAGGCACAGTGTAATACCTAACGCATTTGGCTTTTGTTTTTATTTGTTTCAATCTTTAAGTTGTTCGTTCGCCGCAGCTCGAATCGTATTTACCTAATACCTACGTGGGTAGATACGTGGTTGTACCTACCTCGCCCGCATTTCATTCAAATTCATACGAAAGTATTTTAATTTGAATAGATATTACGCAATACTTAATCTCTGAAATAATAGTTGAACCTAGACAGCGGTCTGGCTCGCGTAAATACGATCTGGCTGTTGCTAGGCGCGTTTTGTTCAAGCGTGCATTCACAGTTGTGAGTACCTACCTACCTGCGGAGTATCGCTCGCGCCGCGTCGCTGCTCTGTACCGCTAAGATTAAGTCATTTCATATTTGTTGTTTACCGCACTTTAGTTTGAGATTTAATTGTAAACATGCCCCCAAAGGTTGGTAGTACCGATAGTAAAGTTCAACTGAAACTTTTATACGCTAAAAGAGAAATGATTTACTCTCGCGTACAATCGATTTGTGATAATGCACTTAAAACCTCTGATTTGGCTATTAGAGATTCGTTCTTGTGTTCTATAGAAAACTTGGATAGTTTGCGCGCGGATTTCGAGTCTGTATTACATGACATCAACGTTTTAGAGTTAAATTTAAATCCCGATTACTCAGTGAGTTATCAGGCCTTGTCGTCGTTTGACGATTTGTATTGTCGTATCAAACGCGTCGCTAGGAGTTTGGAGAAACCGTCTGACCGACCCAACCCCACTCGCGACCGACCTAAGTTGCCACCAATTCAAATACCCGAATTTGATGGTAACATTCGCAATTGGTGTTTATTTATAGATAGTTTTGAGAATACAATAGATAAGAACGTTTCGTTGACAGATCACGAAAAATTGCATCATCTCGTTGAAAAATTGACTGGTAAAGCTATAACCGTTTGCGCTGGAATTACGTTTAGTGCCGAAAATTATAATTTAATTTTAAATACTTTGAAAGCTAAGTATGAGGATAAAAGATCGGTAGCTAACGCATATTTAGATCAGATGTTTGATTTGAAATCCATTACGGCATGTAACGATCAAAACTTAGAGAAATTTCTAGATACTTTCGCATCAGCTGTTCGCGCCGTAAAGAACCTAAAGATCGATGACCTCTGCGACTTCGTATTTTTGTATATGGTTTTAAAGAAATTAGATTCCGAAACCATTCGTTTGTTTGAGTCGGATCATCGCGGCAATAAAATTCCTAAGTTCGAAGACTTAGAAAGTTTTGTTCGCGAGCATATAAAAGTATTGCAACGCTCTTCATCGAAACATGAAGGCGCGAAGAAGGTTGTTACTTCTGAACGCAAAATAGATGCCTCATCGAGGTCACTGAGGTCAACTCATACTTATGTTAATACCGCACATGTACAATCACCTGTTTGCTCTTTGTGTAATACTCATCATTCGCAACTGTACAAGTGTCCTGGTTTCCTAAAATTGTCGCCTAGTGATCGTTATAAATTTGTTCGCGCTAATAATTTTTGTTTTAATTGTCTCGGTACTAAACACCGCGTTGTTTTATGTAATAGTAGAAATAGTTGTCGCAAATGTTCAGCGAGACACCACACTTTACTTCATTTTGAGAATAGTAATGCCGCATCCAATGTGAGCGCAGTTGGCTCGTCGAGCGGTGACACACGGCAGCCTGCGCCGCAGCCGCAGCCCGCGCTCGCGCGCGCTCCGGCCCGCCCGGTGACCGCTGCGGATGACGTCACCTTGTGTTCGTTCTCCGCTAGTGCTGCACTCACTACTGTGTGTCTCGCGACCGCTCGCGTTGTTATTGTTGATGCATTAGGTAAACCGCACATTGTTCGAGCGCTATTAGATGGCGCTTCGCAAAGTAATTTTATTACTCAAGATTGTTGTCAACGTCTTGGTTTCAATGTTAATAAGCGTTCAACCCATTCAGTGGTGAAAGGTTTTGGGGGTTTACAGTCAGCTGTTCATGGCACCGTTAAAACAAGGTTTGGATCTCGTTTTAATAATAATATTTGGTTTGACATGGATTCGCTCGTTACAGATAAAATAACTGAACAGTTGCCTACCGTCCCGGTTGACACGTCTTTATTAACGAAATTTAAAGACTTGCCTTTAGCTGATGAGACTTACGCTGTTCCTGGAGTCGTCGATATATTGATCGGCGCTTCGATTCTCCCGCACCTCCAGTTATCACGTAAGGTTCAAGGGGGACCGACGTACCCCGCTCCGCACGCCCTGGAAACAGTTCTGGGTTTTGTTATAATTGGTTCCGCACCCGCTTCTATAGATAGTTTTAGTCACTCGACTGCCTCGTTCTGTTGCACCGTCGAGCCGCCACTGGAGTCTACCATCCGCAAGTTTTGGGAAATTGAAGAGGTCAATGTCCCACCAATCCTAAGCCCTGATGACAAGATGGCTGAGGAGATTTATTGTCGCACGACTACTCGTGATGAGCAGGGTCGTTATGTTGTCGCGCTCCCTTTCAAGGGAGATATTTTTTCGCTCGGTGACTCCCGTGCATCCGCTGAAAGACGCTTTCTTTGTTTAGAACGAAAGATGCAGGCGTCTCCAAAGTTAAAGCAAGCCTATGATGAGGTTGTTAACGAATATTTAGATAAAGGTTACATCTCACCTGCGCCTGCGGACACTGACGAGACCCAGCCTTCGTACGTTATCCCGCACCACGGAGTTATTAGAGAAGATAAGCTTACTACTAAACTCCGCGTAGTTTTAGATGGCAGTGCTAAGACTAGCACTTCCGTGTCGCTTAATGACATTTTGTATTGTGGTCAAAATCTTCAAGGTAATTTATTTGACATAATTGTAAATTTTCGCTTATTCGCTGTTGCACTCTCTGCAGATATTCGACAAATGTTTTTGTGCCTTGAAGTGCGCAAATCCGATCGTAGGTTTCAACGATTTTTGTATAGATTTTCACCGCAAGAACCTTTAATGGTTTACGAGTTTAATCGTGTTTGCTTCGGGCTTAAATCTAGCCCTTTTCACGCACTTCGCACCGTCAAGCAGTTGGCCGCTGACGAGGGCGATGCATTTCCGAAAGCGAGAGCCACCATTGAGACTGGCTTATACATGGATGACTTCGTGTATAGTGTAGATAGCGAGGCAGAGGCTGTCGAGACGGCCGCTCAAGTTATAAGTCTCATGAAGGCTGGTCAATTTGATCTCGTGAAATGGACGAGCAACTCGCAAACTGCGTTAGAGTCGATTCCACCGTCGCACCGATTGTCTTCGGTTAAGGAATTCGATGAAAGTGATACGCACAAGGTGCTTGGTTTAAGCTGGTCGCCCGCATCTGATACGTTTAGTTTGAAAATTAGTTCGACCCCGCAAACTTGTACTAAACGCATTATCCTGTCGTGTGTGGCACGGATATGGGACGTAATGGGATTCGTAGCTCCTGTCGTTTTGTACGCCAAACTACTTATAAAAGAGCTTTGGCTTTCCAATTGTGATTGGGACGACACCGCGCCCGACAACATTGCTAAGTTGTGGGCTCGCTTTAGAAAAGAACTTTCTGTGCTTGACCAAATACAAATTCCGCGTCATGTAGGTATATCGCAACATAGTGTTGTTACGGTAGTAGGCTTCGCGGACGCTAGTGAGAGGGCGTATGGAGGAGTAGTCTATTTTCATGTCTCGAATGTAGGTAAGGTTTCAATTAGCCTTATAAGCGCGAAATCAAAGGTCTCTCCCCGTAAGGTCGTCTCTCTGGCACGCCTCGAGCTATGCGCTTTACAATTGTTAGTTAGATTGATCACCTCTATCGCCAATGCTTGTAGTGGTCGCATTAATATTAGTAGAATTTTAGCTTTTTCAGACTCAACAGTCGCTTTATGTTGGGCCCACTCTTCGCCCCATCGTTGGGACACATTCGTCGCTAATAGAGTGGCAAAAATTCAATCGGAATTAGCGCCACAAAATCTCTTTCACGTTGCTGGCACCGACAACCCAGCCGATTGTCTCTCTCGTGGATTGCTTCCTTCGCAAATTTTGGATCACCCGTTGTGGTTTAGTGGACCGTCCTGGATTCATGCCGCGTTAGATAAGTGGCCAGTTAGTCAATTCAATCCCACTACGGTTTCCGAACCACCCGAGGAAAAGAGGCACTCGCTTGTTGTATCGGTCCCGCGTGAAGAGTCCCTTATTTTGTTGTTGGCTAATCGCGTCTCGTCTTGGTCGAGACTGTTGCGTTGTGTTGTTTATGTAGGCCGATTTTTGAGAATTTTATCTACACGCGGTCATATAACCGCCGCTGATTTAGATAAAGCTGAATTGGTCATACTTCGCGAGTTGCAGAAATGTTATTTTGCTTCTGAATTTAAAAATTTAGAATTTAACAAACCTTGTAGTCGTTCTTTCCGACACTTGAAACCATTTTTGGAAGATGGACTCATTCGAGTAGGTGGTCGTTTGAGAAATTCAGGTTTAGGATTTGAACAAAGGCACCCAGTAGTTCTCCCGCGTAAGGACCACGTATTAGATTTGTTAGTAGATTATCATCACAAGGTGAATTGTCACGCTGGTCCCGATTTGTTAATGTCTATTTTGAGACAGAAATACTGGATAATTTCCGCTCGTAATTTGATTCGCGCTAGAGTACACAGATGTGTACCTTGTTTTAAACTCCGCCCGCGTTTTACCGCGCCTGAAATGGCCGATCATCGCTCTTGTCGTGTTGTTCAATCCGCAAAACCTTTCGTACACACCGGCACAGACTTTGCTGGGCCTTTCAAGGTCACCATTGCTCGTGGTCGTGGCATTCGCTCCACGAAAGCTTATGTTTGTTTGTTCATTTGTATGACAACTCGCGCGGTTCATATAGAGTTGACCGGTGATTTAAGTACGCAAAATTTTATGTCCGCTTTTAAACGTTTTTTGTCGCGTCGTGGTCCGGTTAAGCGCATGTATTCGGACAACGGTACAAACTATGTAGGGGCCCGACGTAGTATTTCGGAATTGCACACATTCTTACGGTCTAAGTACTACCAAAGTGAATTCGCTCACATCTTAGCCGAAAATCGCATTGAATGGTACTTTAACACGCCTGCAGCTAGTCATTTTGGTGGTAATTGGGAAGCGAATATTAAAAGCCTTAAGTCGCATCTGTTTCGCGTCATAGGCGAACAGATTCTCTCGTTCGAGGAGTTGAGTACCGTACTTGCTCAAGTAGAGGCGGTGATGAACACGCGTCCGCTGTGTCGGACTCTATCTAGCGATCCGTCAGAGCCATTAGCGCTGACGCCAGCTCACTTCTTAAATACGACTCCTCTAAAATATTTGCCCGCAATAGATGTTGATGACGATAGAATGCACCTTCTAACTCGTCACGCTCTTTTGGATAAGTTGGTCCAATCGTTTTGGAATCGTTGGAGAACCGATTATTTGCACACGCTGCAGTCACGTCAAAAATGGAATACTCCATCCAACCCAATTACTGTAGGTACGGTGGTAGTCCTTATGACTGAGAATGCGCCTCCTTTACATTGGCCTCTAGGAGTAGTAGAGGAAGTTTTTCCCGATGCCCGCGGGATAACTCGTGTTGTACGGGTTAAAACTGCAACCGGATCGTATCTGCGCCCGGTTGTTCGCCTCTGCCCTCTGCCTAGCCAGCAGTAGGCACGAGTTCCAATCTAGGTTTATATTTTAGTTGTTATTTCCCAAACCTAGATTTAGATTAGATTTTAGATTTGTCCCGCATTTTTCGTTTCGAAGGTAACCCTTCAAGCCGGGGGGAATGGTTGCGCCGATGTAGAATCTGTATTTTCTGACGCGGAAACACACTCCTCCTATATCCATCTCCCCTCCCGCACTACCTATAGTATAGTACTAGCAATAGTTTTCGCCCGCCAATTGTCACGATAGACGCTGATTCAGTCCCGCTTTGAACTAGCCAGCACAATGGCGGCGGCGCACGCGCGTCTTAGAAATTAATAATGTTTGTTGGATTTTAACCGCTTTCATAGACCTTTACCGATCGGATTGTGCCTCTCGTGTGTCCCTCAAGTGATTTAGTGATGTGGGCGGCAACTCCTGAGCCAGGAAGAGAAGATCGGTGCAACGGCCCAGCCAGCAAATGACAAAACAGCACGTGGCGTAGTAAAGGTTAGTGCATCCTCTCCTAATTTCTCGGGTTGCATTCAATGCCTAATCACATCCGCGGCAACCCGATCACCTGTCTTGTTTGTTGTGTAAAGCGTCAATGGAACAGTTAACTTCATCCCCGCATAATACAGTCCACTAGCTCACGTGGCCAATCGCGCCACCACCTTGACTTTGCCAATACAAGATGTCAGAGAAGACATTAGAGATGTTTATAAGCTTCTCTACATGAGGGCACGCGTCACGGCTAACTACTTCCGTTTTGAAATCCATATACCTCTAACGTCAGACGAAGAGTTTCAACTATACCAAACATTTCCACTGCCTGTGAAGATCTCCACCGGCACAACTATCATCCAAACACAATCGCAGTATATCGCTGTAAACTTTCACAAGAACACTTTCATCCCATTGCAAGAAAGGGATGTGAAGATGTGTACCCAACTTAACTCTGAAGTACTCATCTGTGGCAAAAATATGCCAGTCTACAACCTCAATAACGGCAATGCTCCCTGCGAAGCAAAGTTATTGAGTCACCATTCAAGCACACCGTGTGACGTCATAGAAACACGATGCGCGGAGTCATGGGTCGCATTACATACAGTAAACAGCTGGTTGGCGGTTTGTTGCGGAGCATGCAGTTTACGAGTAATATGTGACAGTGAAATGACGTCATACACTATGACGTCTTCGAGTATAGTTCAGTTACCGCCAGGATGCATGCTCCAGTCTCAAGATCTCAACATATACTCACACATTGAGTATAACTCCAACATCAGGGTGAACTACCAGTTCGACGTCCCTTCTTTTAACTCTACGGTGAACAATATTGTAAACCTGACTCATCACCACATTCCGCGGGAACTCACGCACCAAGATTCTGACCTCCAAGAAGTGGACAAACGGTTGCAGCGACAACTGGAGCACGAAATTCTTCTGGAAACCATTTCTGCTCACGACCTACACCAATACATCGTATGTTATACTGTGCTGGGAGCAGCTATTGTGGTATCCGGCGTTTGGCTATTTAAGAAACGGTGCTCACCTCGCCTTTTAAAGAAGAAACACTTTCCGGTAATTCCGGAAGACATCGAATTACGTCACGTGCGGAGCCATAAGGATGCTGCGCTGCAGATATCGACGCAGACACAAACGGCAGCAGCAGCGGCGACGACGGACGACGTCACATTTAACTTAAATTAATTTATACTGCACTAACGTTCTTACTTTTTTACCTTTGTTTACTTTTATTTATACTCTAGTGTTATTTTTTTTTGCTTTGTACTGGCTAATCTTTTCTTGATAGTTAACTTCTTCTTTAATTTGGCTTCCTGTTGGGGTTGCCAATATGTACAGGCTCATGACTGTACATCGCATGTTTTGTGTCTTGACTGTACCTACATGCGTTGATGACGCTGCACTCAGGCCGCACTGGTACCGCGCGTCATTACTTATTTCGTAACATATGCTATTTATATCCACTACAAACAATTAAACGGTGAGACAATTATAGAGACTATCATCACGACTACAAGTGAATACTCTCAAGGAAAGATCGGCCACTTAGTTACTATGTTAACGTTAACGCTACAATATACGTTTACTCGTTTACTGTTGGCTATCTTTTCTTCGTCTCCACACAACAACTACAACAACCACATACTCCACAACAGGAGTCAATGTACAGGATAACGTCCCGTACAATAATAATAATTATTTTTTTCTATAAAAATGGGATCGCGCTGCGAAAATGTGCGTGTGAGAATCGAGAAATCATTGTAAATCAACATGGTATCAACGGACAAGTAGAAGCGGATCCATACATCTACACACTTCTACACCAACAATATTCTTTTATCTACGATTTTGGCGTTGTGTGGAGCGGTAGTACTATACATTTTGTACAGGCAGTACAAAAAATGACATGTTGAAGTGGTGCGAAATGAATTACGAGGCGACGCATTTCGTCGGATCAGAATGAGGCTGTCTGGTCGAGGATCCAGGGATAGTGAAGATCAGCAACCAGCGTAACCACGGATAAGCAAGGATAACCAAAACCTTCGTTGAATGTGTAGCTACGTAGCCAGCTCGTTTTTTTTTTCTTTAACCTTGGATTTCTTTTTTTATTATTTTCTTTTAAAATAAGATGTTTTAGAGGTATGTATCTACCCTTTTGTTTATGCTAACCTGTCCTATGGCAGAAGAATTAGTTAGTGTAAGTAAAGATTTAGAAGTTATTAAAGTAGGGTTAAGAAAATTAGGTCCAACCAAAAGGCAGAAAAATGAGAAATATTGTAAGGAAAAATTTTTAAAAGCGGAAGAGCTGTATCAATTTCATCAAAAATTATGTGAATTAATATTAGAAGAAAAATTGTTTTCAGAAAATTTTTTAGAAACTACTTTTAATAGTTTAGTAGAAAATATAGAGGAAACATTTTTAAAGATTAAGGAGTATTGTCAAATTACTAATATCGTAAAAATGGAGACATTTAATTTGAAAACTGCGGCTAGTTTGTTGCCGGTCATGGATGATAAAGAAGAGACTATCGAAAAAATTATTGATAGCATTGAACTTTATAATAGTTGTTTAGCTGAGACAGCATGTAAAAAGTTGTTAGCCACTTTTGTCTTAAAAACTAGGTTAAATAAGTCAGCCAAGCTCAAGTTAAAGCCAGAGTATGCCTCATGTATTGATTTAGTTAAGGACATGAAACAATATTTGCTTACAAAAAAGTCACCTAATTCGCTACTAACGCAACTTAATAAAATTTCACAAAATGAAATGTCGATTGCCCAATATGCAACACGTGTCGAAGAACTTTTTGTCGATTTAACCATTGCACAAGCTAATACCAACGAAAAAGCATATGAAATTTTAAAACCTATAAATGAACAACTTGCAATAAAACAGTTTTCAGATGGATTACGAAATAGGCGCTTAAGCACAATAATTTCTGCGAGAAATTATACAGAGCTGAAGGACGCCGTACGAGCGGCACAGGACGAGGAATTGTCCCAACCATCGTCCTCTAACTCGATTATGCACTTGCGAGGGAATATGCGAGGTAAGGTCTATACATAAGGTCCACAAGCAGTTGTGTCTCTATGGTCAAAATGGGTATAAGTGCAAAGCCGTTCTCCTTAAATGGCTTCTCTGTCAAACATATTCTGATACAGAAAATCTACTGAAAGTCTTAAAATGACCCTCGACTATTCTCACACACACACACACACACACACACACACACACACACAAACACACACACACACACACACACACATACACGCGCACACACACACACACACACACCCATGCTAGTTATAATAATTAATGAATGAAATCTTAAATAATGATTGAAATGTTAATTAATGAATATGGTTTATAGTATAGTTATATATAGTATAGGTATAGTTAGTACCTATAGTATAGTCATTGTTGCTATCGTGGAATCCTGGTGACCAGTAATACAGGTAATCAATTACCTACGACAGGCACCAGCGATCCACAACCGAATTCTGTGTACCCTAAACTGTGAATGTCTAAATATTGTAATTTCTTGGTTGTTGGTGAGAAATAAATCGTTATTATTATTATTATTATATACCTTCATTTCGAGCGCGTGGAGGTCATTTTCAAAGAGGTTTTCGGGGATATGTGAACCAAAATAGGGGGAATTATAATAATTTCAACAGTCCTCCTAGATATAATGATTACAATTTTCGAGGAAATCAAACTCGTGGGTTTCGAGGAAATCAAACTCGTGGCTACCACACGCAAACGGATCGAGGCCGAGTTTATCATAGTAGAGGTAGAGGTCAGAATATGCATTATATTCAACGTGCTGGTGCAACAACCGAGAATCAAACTCACGATAGCAATGAATTAGCATCTCAAAGTGTTAATAATAATCAGCAGTTTTTTCGATCCTAAAGAGTATAACATATTAACATGTGATTTAAGTAACGCAAATTATATCGCATTATTCGTAAATAATGTCAGGTATTCATGGCTATTGGATACCGGTGCTTCTTTGTCGGCTATAAGTGCTGACATATTACCAAGAAATGTGCCGTTATACGATGATAAAATTATTATAAATGGAATAGGGGGAAAAGGAATTTCTAATGGATATGTTTATTTAACTGTTAGAACATGTGATGGTATATATTTTAAGCATAAATTTTATATATTTGAGAAGATACCGTGTCAATCAGATGGTATAATAGGTCAAGATTTTTTTGATCAATTTAAATCAATCAAATATAATAAAATAATCAAAAATCTCTATTAAGTTTAGAAACTCACGACAAGACGATCTCTTTAACCTTGTACAGAAAACCAGCGGTTAGTTCGAATTTTCTAAACATTCCGCCGCGATGTGTATCAATACATTACATACAGTTAGATAGAAACATTACCCAAGATTGTGTAATATTTCCTAGTGAAATTCAGGAAAATATATTTTTGGCAAGTTTAATTGTTTCACCTAGGCATAATGTAATCCCTATTCGAATTTTGAATACTAGCGAAAACAATGTTATTTTACCAGTTTTCCAACCTCATCTAGAACTATGAAATAATTATAATTTTTTTTTTTTTATATAGGACACGTCAATTGGACTTCGCCTTGCCTGATGGTAAGCTGAAGGCAAAGTCCCAGAAAAGAGGGTCACCATTACTTACACATACCGTGTGACAATGGTGACACTCAGCTTGACGGCCTCATCATATGCTTTTTCACGCCCCGCTTAAAGGACCCGGGACTGTAGGAAGAAGGAAATACGTGAGCTGGTAATGAATTCCAGGCCTTAATGGTGCGACAGAGGAAAGAGTCTCCGAACCGCTTGGTTCTTGATCGGATGTTTTGCACCGTGTGCGGATGACATCTAAGACCTGCACGCGTTGTCCTGTGTAGGAAAGGGGAGGGTGGGACTAATTGGAAGAGCTCATCAGAACACTCGCCATGGTACAGACGGTAAAATACAGCCATGGACGCAACATCTCTACGCAGCTATAAAGGTTCATATCATAAATGCGAATCAAACTCCAATCGAGCGCATACTTTATTATCAATATTAAAATTAGATCATTTGCACTCGAGCGAAAGACAAACCATTGAGGCTATTTGCTCCAAATATGCTGACATATTTCAATTACCAGGCGATAAGCTCACTACAACTAACCTGTATGAACAATCAATTGTTTTAAAACGTAACTCGGTTCCTGTGTACACTAAACCGTACCGTATACCAAACAGTTTAAAGCCCGAATTAGAAAAGCAAATATCTAAAATGTTACATGATGATATTATAGAAGAAACGTGTTCCGAATGGTCCAGTCCTATTTTATTAGTACCGAAAAAGTCAGAAAATAATTGTAATAAAAATTGGAGATTAGTAATAGATTATCGTAAATTAAATGAAACAATTAAGGACGATAAATTCCCACTACCGAATATTAATGAAATATTGGATTCCTTATCAGGAGCAGTCTACTTTAGTCACCTTGACCTTAGTCAGTCATATTATCAAGTGACCTTGACTCCAGAAAGTCGAAAAATCACAGCTTTCACTACTAACACGGGTCAGTACCACATGAAAAGATTACCAATGGGGATGAAAATAAGCTCAAGTGCGTTCTCAAGGATTATGACTGTTGCAATGTCAGGACTCACTTACGAAAAATGTTTTATTTATCTCGATGACCTTGTGATTATGGGGCGAAATTTAGAAATGCACAATAATAACCTATTAGATGTTTTTGAACGATTAAGAAAGGTAAATTTGAAGCTTAATCCGAATAAATGTAAATTTTTGAAAACAGAATTAGTTTATTTAGGACATACAATAACAAAGAACGGAATTTTACCTGATCCAAATAAAATAACAGTTTTGAAAAATTATCCTATACCGCAAAACTCTGATGACGTCAGACGTTTTGTCGCTTTTAGTAATTACTATAGAAAGTTTATAAAAAACTTTACCGAATTAACTTTATCATTGAATAAACTTTGTAGAAAAAATGTACCTTTTGTGTGGTCAGTGGACTGTGATCAGTCATTTCAAAAGTTAAGGGAATCTCTTATGTCACCACCTGTCCTTCAATACCCTGATTTTTCACCAGAAAGTAGATTTATTTTACAAACAGACGCATCTGGTATAGCAATTGGTGCTGTACTTTGTAACAATGATTCACGCCCTGTAGCTTATGCTAGCAGACCTTTAAATAAGGCAGAAAAAAATTATCCAACTATTCAAAAAGAATTACTTGCTGTTATTTGGGGGGTAAAATATTTTCGACCATATTTATTTGGAAAAAAATTCACTATAATGACAGATCATAAGCCTTTGATATATTTATTTAGCATAAAAGATCCCAGTAGCAGATTATTAAAATTTAGATTAACCTTAGAAGAGTATGACTATGAGATCATGTACGTCAAAGGAAAAGATAACGCCGTAGCCGATGCGTTGTCTAGAATATCTGTTACATCAGAAGAACTTAACCGACATGCATAACAAAATTATGATAATGACGACAGCACAAAAGAAAATAGAGGAGGAGAAAAGTAGAATTGACAGGAGTAGGAGCGTAAGCCCTTGTATTTTTAATGATAAACGGCCTGATCATCCGCGCGTCGTAGAAATACTAAGGATACCAACTAGTTCAGAAGAAGTTGAGTAAGTTAGGCAAACTGATTGATACAAAATCAGAATGTTTTCATTATAGCGCTAGCAAGAAGATATTATTTATAGATCTCAATTATAAGTTACATTTCACGCGAGACGTATTTGTATTTAAATTGAGTAATTTCTGTAAATTAATAAACGTCGACGAAATATGTTTAATAAAAAATGATAAGAACGAAATATTTATAAAAGAATTAATTCAAGAAATAAATAGTACTATTAGTTACCAAGGACCAAAAATTTGTGTCTTAAGAGGGGTAAAACGTATAGACAGAGACAGTCATAAATTGTTTATTATTAATGATTATCACTTGCTGCCCACTAGCGGACATGCTGGGGTACGCAGAATGGTAAACAATATTAAAAGACGATTTTATTGGCCAAATATGGAAAAGGACGTTCGCGAATTTGTTCGTAAATGCGATAAATGTCAAAGAATGAAACATTCAAGGCATACGGTAGAACCTATGGTTGTGAAGACAAACGCCACGTCTGCCCTTGAAAAAATATATTTAGATGTGATGGGACCTCTAAGCAAAGATGAGGAAGGTAATAATTACATACTCACCATTCAGTGTGAATTAAGTAAGTTCGTAGAAGCATATGCATTAGTAAATAAGGAGACTGTAACGATAGCTGAAGCATTGGTTCATAATTATATTTTAAGGTTCGGTATTCCGAAATGTATTGTGACAGATAGAGGGACTGAGTTTTTATCTAATACAATGACAGAAGTTTGTAAGTTGCTAGAAATGGAAAAACTTAATTCTACAGCATATCATCACCAAACAATTGGAGCACTAGAAAATTCTCGTAAGCATTTAGGTTCTTATCTTCGAATTTAATGCGAAAAGCACCCTGACACATGGAGTTATTGGCTTCCGTTTTGGTGTTTTTCATACAACAATACCATACATACTGCAACAAAGTATGCTCCTTTTGAATTAGTATTTGGGAAATCTTGTAATATTCCTTGTAGGATTATAAGTAACGTAGAACCATTGTATAACATAGACGACTACAGTTTAGAACTGAAATATAGATTACAGTTAGCACATAAGGACGCATGTGAAAATTTAGTGAAAGTGAAAGTGGATAGAAAAAGTAAACATGACAATAAATTGAATGCAGTGAAGTACAACAAAAATGATTTACTATTAGCTAAGAATGAAACCTGTAGCTAATTAGAAACTCTCTACAAAGGACCCTATGTAGTTTTGAAAGACATCGAACCAAATGTTGTTATTTTAAAAAATGGAAAGCGCGAAATAATACATAAGAATAGAACTAAACTTTATGTAACTAGTGATTAAGAAAACATTATTTAGTTATGCAGCTGTATAACAATTTAAAATTAAGTAACTACTTTATGGGTATGTATAACTGTTTAATATATGTGCAACTATTCGTAAGCATCCAAACTGTGTAACTAGTTTATAGTTATGTAGTTTACTTTTATTTTCTTTTTGAAGAAAAAACATTACTATTATATATTTTTTTCTTTTTATCTACCCCTGTAATGAGGTGTGTGTAGTAATTATATTTACTCCAATAACACCTTACGACCACACCACACTACATTTTATTTGGTTAAAGTTCGCGCGTTGTGAACAAATATTAGATGGTTTTAACATTTAAGGAAGAAATTGACATACATCCTTTTTTCTTTTTTAAGCAAATGGATGTATTAAGTCTCGAAAACCGATCACTTCGTCAAAATTTATCTGATAATTAAACAAAATCGTATATAAGACAATCAGGCGTGTTTCTGTGGCTCAATGGTAAGGAAAAGATCGCGGGTTCGAATCTCGCCTGAACTAATTTATTTGTGTCCTATATTATTCGATTAAAATATGGGGTTTTTCAAGAAGGGCATTAGAAGGTTCGTACATGTTCGGCAGCGCGAGTGTGACTCTCCTGGTATTGCACACGTGCATAGGCCACGGTAACCACTTTCCATGGTGCCATCATCTTTTCATCGGACGTTGTGCTTGTCTTTTTTTCCCGCCAATATTCTGTAGGGTTTTGACCCAGATAGTAGGAGGTGGGTGACAGGCTCTGTAACGTGGCGGTAGTAACAACTCATATAACTGCCGTGTTTGTAAATTGACATTGGGTTGAGAAGTGTCAAGTGTTGGCAACGGTGACATCGATGACACTTTAAATACGGAAAACATCCAAGTTCAATCAAATCCACAGTTGCGATCGGGATTAAGGCGGTAGTCTTCCCATTCCCGAAGTCTGGATCCCAAATTGTGGGCACGACCACGACTAAGGCTCTGGCGCGGCTGCTGCCCGACTTGTAGGGCCCGGAGGGCTCCTTCAGGAGACTCTACGCGGGTATCGTGCGGTCCATGGTCCTGTACGGGAGTCCCGTGTGGGCGGACACCCTGAGGGACAGGCATATGCTCCTACTGCGCGGTCCGCAGCGGAAGATGGCCTACCGGATCATCAGACAGTCAGCAGTCTCCTCACCGGATTGCCACCGTAGACCCTGGAAGCGAAATTCCTTTCGGCACTATACCGGTACCAAAAGGCGGTGCGGGAACGGGGTCACGATCCCGAGCCTGAAGAATTTCAGGCCGTGAGATCCCGGCTCCACAGGGACATGGTGACAGAATGGGAGCTGCGACTTGAACGACCAAGCGCATGGAACGTCATAGTAGCGGCGGTAAGACCTATCATGAGGGAGTGGTTGGGGAGGTCACACAGCTACCTCTCATACCGTCTGACGCAGATGATCACCGAGCACAGGTGCTTCGAACAGTAATTGCTGCTTCGGGGACAATTAGCGTCGGATCGAGATGGAGCCAACGTCAGAGTGCCATCTTTGCAACGCAAGCGAGGACTCGGGGCTACACACGCTCACCCTGTGTCTGACATGGAAGACGCCGGGACGGAAGCTGGTTGCGTGTTCCCAACGTTTGAAAGTTCCGTCTGAAGCCAGCTGGTTTCCTGTTTGACAATGAACAGAAATTGTAGCTCTTTAGCGCTGTAAGGAAAAACGCTAGTATAAATAATCCCAGTGAGTCCGAACGCATCTAATTTGGTATAACAAAGACTACTAACAATCTTTCTAAACTAACTTTTATACAGCCAACGAAATTATATCTTCCATCACATCAAGCGCCAGTCATACAAAGCGTCCGCGTCGGTCATAAAAAGTGAATTTCAATTAACTGCCGAGCGTTTGGTGAATTTCATATCGGTTTTAGTTGAGTCGTATTTATTATGCACAAGTGCGTGTAATATGCTAAGTCCGGAAAGACCATAATAGTTCTAATGCAAGTTAAAAAATGGCTAACCATTTATTTTTGGCTGTTTATTACTTCTCTGAGTAAGTTAATCTTTTTACAACTTTTCTTTTTAATTTTTTTTTATACCACTTAGTTGGCAGACAAGCACACGGCCCACCTGATGGGAAGCGGTTACCGTGGCCTATGGACTTAGGTGTGGAGGAGCAATGCGTCATAATATTTTAAATTTTATATCAAAGAATATTTGAATTTTTGTAGGTTCCTTAATGCTTCATTCAATGGTTTACCAGTTTTTTAAAGGCCTTTCGTTGTAAAATGATAACAGATTAATAGGTGCCTACCTTAGGTACCTACTTAAACCAAACTTCGTTGTTTTATCATTTATTAAAATGCTTATTATTTATTAAACTGCTATTTATTGTCACGTCATAATATTTAATAGTCAAGTTATTTACTCTTAAAGGTTGGGTGGATGATTAAAAATAAATGAAAACAAGAAAATAAGAAAAGACGCAACTTCTACCGCTCTCTTACCATTCTTAACCTAATAAGCTCAGTTAAATAATTTAATAACAGGAAAAAACCCAAATAAAGAAAAAAAAATCATTGTACAATTTATTATTTAAGGATGCCTGTCCGCTGAAGCGGAGAGGAGAGGAGAGGAGCAGAGCAGAGCCAGAATTAACTTATCAAATTGCATAAAATATCGGCTCCACTTCAGTGGACAGGAATTTGTAAGCAAGTTTTATAATTCATACATTTTTAAAACGCGGAGTGGAGAAGCGGAGCGGGGAAGTGGAACGGGAAAGCGAAGCTCTCCGCATTATTTTATCGCTCTGTCCCGCTACCTAGCTCCGTGTAAATGAACAGGCACAGTATATAACTCCTCTCTGCACCAATCGGGTAGCCTCACCCTCATTAAAATGTTTTGTTCTCTAGCGACGCTTCTGTCTCAGTGTAAAGCCAACAAAACAGCGCTCGCGCACCTCAAGAACCAGATAAAAAATGACCCAACCCCAGTCAGGAATAATTTGATGTCAGGCGCCCTTCGTGGGTCATGGATACAACGTGGCAGGCGACAGGGATTGGGGTATGTCTAGTAGTTTCTAATTTACTCCATGAAAGAGTATGTCGGTAAATGAAATTATTAGTAAAAAAAGTCTAAGGAAAGAGGGCCACCAATACAGACTCCTACGATGTTAAAATGTTGGCCCTCAGCTTGATGGCCATGCAAACACGTATACTGGTGAAGAAGTCCTAGAATTTAAATACGAACCGCTAGGTTCATGATAGATTGTAATTTTTTTTTTGCACAAATAATGATATACTTGTATAAAGGGGAATTTAATGCCATAGGTTTGTTCTACCTCTCGGTGATGCAGAGATAAGTCAAGGCAGGTGTTCAAAGGTTTGTGATATACGGGTTCTGACTTTTTATTATTTTATTAATCTAAAATCTATATTAAACAATAGGCCGGAAGACGATTCAGAGAAGCCTGACCCAGAGAGAGGGCCGTTCCGTGATGCATGGTACAATCCGACCTATGGCTATGAACCGTACTGGAGCGACGGAAATTGGGTGCACGAACCACTCACCACGCGAAAACCGATTGAACAGAAGCCTAGCTCAAAGCCAACCAACTGCGGCCTCAAATGTGGCATCGTATATGAGAAGTACGTTTTTCACATCATATATAATTGCTGTCTATGCTATATGATCGTTAAAGTGGCCGTGTCTATTTATATCGCGTTCATAATTGCCTCCTCTCTTAAAAATCCTTTGACAATTTAAGTCTAATTTCACAAGATTAAACACAGATGGCGTTGCCGTTAACTCTGTTCATAAAATAAACAATGCAGTTTCATTTGTGCGTGCGAGACCAGACATAACCTGAAGCACAGGTTTATAAAAACCTAGATCAGGTAGGTTGCAAAATGTAAATGTAGTAAGATTATTAATTTAAATTCTATTTTACCAATAAAAACTATTCTATGGCACATTTATAATATGCTACTTCTAATGTAGACATTATAGTACTTACTTATATGACTTAGCTATTAAGACCATAATTGTAAAACTAGTATTAGTACAATGTACAGCCCTCATTTTTGATGAATAAATTATTATTTATTTATTTATTTATTTAAAAACAAGTTACGTAGATGACATTATCGCTGTTATCTTTGCTTTTTGATAAAAAAATGAGTCACCGCGTGTAAGTCAAATTTAAAACTTAATTAAATATGTCTCCTAATGAATAAATAAAGTTTATATCAAACACCACTAAATATAAAAAAATACCTATAAGTATAATAAGTACCTACTCTTTTAAATGAAAAAAAAAAACAATAGGTAAATATCGAGAATGAATTCGAAGATCAGCGACGGCGGCCAACTTCAAAGGAGTAGGTAGGTAGTTTTTGCTCGCGTATTTTCTAGATGATTCGACCCTCCTAATTCAGAGGTATAAAAACACACTCGCATAGTGACACTATTCATTCTGTCTTTGAGATCGATAGCGAACACAGCGAGCTTAAACGACCGAAGAAGATTCTACTTGCGACCTGAGCAACGACTGTGAACTACTGAGCGACTAGAAATGCCGTTATTACCACGTGAAAACGAAGGGCGTACTCCACGAATTGAATGTCAAGTGGAAATGGAGGCTGCACTTCAACGGAGTCTCGAAGAGGAAGGGCGTCAGGCCGATGCCGATGCGATGAATTGAATGAAAACGTTTTGGAAGACCTCCAGCAGAGTGGTCTCGATCATCATAGGTGTTGATGAGTAGGCCCGACGAACGAGTCTTTCAACCTCTACGTCCCATTCCTGGAGGCTTTGACTAGATTTTTGTTTTTTCTCCCGAAGCTACGCTCGATAGACATTCTCCAGGTGCTTGTCACCGTAACATGCGTTTAAAGCTTCCATTAAAGACACCAGAGTCCTTCCTTCAGGCGGCAGGTTTTCCAATATTATAGAGGCATCTCCTCGTAATGCAAGTATCAAGGCCATAAGATAAGAGGTACTTGAAGGCTATCTTTTCTTTGCCTACACATTCGCTAATATGTTCCCTAATATGTAGAAGAAGCATAATATGTAGATCCACCATTCAACCATTCCGTATTTGAAATTGAATGAAAACTTTTTATTTTCGGTAAGCGCAATGTATGTTTATTTATTTTTATTTCATTTATTTATTCTATTTGTACGATGTACATTGATAGACTTAATGCCGTAGGCACTCTCTACCAGTCTATCATAGGGTGGTGCAGAGCTAGTACGTGGTAGGCGCATATTAACGAGGGATAAGTTAGGTTCAATAAGGTAAATCGATTTGTTTGTTCGATATCATGTAGATAATACTATAGATTAATTACATACACTTATATAAACAGTACATATACTTACATACCATAAAACATACATATCTGATTAATATAAATAATATATAAAATTAATACAATATAAATAAATATATATAATGATACATGAGTGGTTAAAACTTTATTGTTGAGCCGATAGCTCTGCCAATTCCGTGAGGATCAATTGCCTTAGCTTGGACTTGAACACATCGCGGCTTGTGCTCTTCCTGATCTCCTGAGGAAGTGCATTCCACAGACGAACAACCTCAATAAAGAACGAAGAGCTTATAATGTTTGTTCTATGAGATGGAAATGCAAGGAGCCCATTGTCCGTAGAACGAAGATTTCTATCATTTGTGGAACATGATAGTTGAAAATAAGAAGTTAAGTAAGTAGGGATAGAGGGAGAGTTGAGGATATTGTAGAGTAGTAAGTGTGCGTAACTTACGGCGAGGACGAATAGTTAACCAATTAAGCTGCGAGCGGAAAGAAAACACGGTGTCATATATACGAAGATTGAAGATGAATCGGATGCAGTTATTGAGAAGACGGTCAAGTTTCTCGAGAAGGTCTGCATTCAGGTCAAGATAGCACACATTATCATAGTCTTTCAGAGGATAGATTAATCTTTGAGGCAACATAGCTTTTGTCCTTGCTGGGAGGAAGTTCTTCAGGTGGTACTGAACTCTAAGCCTACCTGTAATTTTCTGGCTCAAGTTCATTACCTGCACGCGCCAGTAAGGTTGGAATCGAGGTAGAGTCCCAGGTCCTTTACTGAAGAGCTGAAAGGAATTGTTGTTCCGTTGTAGATAATTGGTGGTGGTGTCGTGGTATTGACTTCATTCAGCAACCTACGACTGTCCAGTATGATGACCTGGCATTTTGATGGTTTTACGGTTAAACCCAATTTTGTAAACCAGTTTCCCAAAGTTTCCAGATCCTCATACACCTCGTGTATGGCACGAGAAATGTCATCTGCAGGTGCTTGAGCATATATGTAACTGCAGGTCGTCTGCATATAGATGATATGGACATCGAAGATCTTAAGTAGCAAGATTAATAAAATAGAAAACAATAAGGGAGAGAGAAGAGAGAATATCGCCTTGATACCAGCAATGAGATTGCACCACCTAGGAGTGCATTTATCGATGCGAACACATTGCTGGCGCCCCTGAAGATAATTTGAGAAAAATTCCAGTGCATCCGCTGAGATCTTAAGATGGGAAAGTATGGCTAGCAAGATATCATGACTGACTGTATTAATTGCATTAGAGAAGTCCACCAAGACAAGCACTGTTACCTTAGCAGCCTCCATGCCAATCCTTATATCACCTGTAACCTTTAGAAGTGCAGTAGTAGTGCTATAGCTGGGCCGAAAGTCTGACTGTAGTGGGCTTAACAGGCTATTCCGATGAATAAACGAAGAGAGTTGTTTTTGTTTACAGGCATCGAGCAGCTTGGACATAAAAGGGATAAATAGAAATGGGGCGGAAGTGGTTGGGAAGCGATATTTTAGGTAGAGGGGTCAAGTAGGCTTTACGCCTAAGGGAGGGGAACTACTAGCTACTACTAACTACTAACTAGTTTTATTACTAATTAGTTTTATTTTTAAAATTAATTGAAATGTTTAGGTATGTTGCCAGTATTTTAGTTTAAACGTGCTTTTTAGGTGAAAACTTTTTCATTTCCGACAATTAAAATTATGATTCCATTCGGAAGGGCATGTATGTTATCCTAATATATCCAAGTTTATGCCGTTGTGGACCATGTGGACCATGGCCTATCGTGCTGCAGGAGCGTTGGGCGAATCCCACGGCACGTCAGCCTCAACGACATAATCCGCCGTGCTCTTGTCACCGCTGGTGTGCCAGCTGTGCTTGAACCAAACGGTTTGGCTCGCGACGATGGCAAGAGGCCGGATGGTGTGTCATTAATGCCATGAAGAATGGGTAGGACTCCGGTGTAGGACGCAACATGCGTCGATACCATTGCCCCTACTCATATACCTGTCACGGCTGGCTGTACTGGTGCTGCTGCAGACTCTTTTTTATTTATGTCAATAGTATTACATTAGTTCATCTCATAGAAGCAGCCATAAAACCCGCATAGGTTTATTTAGGTTGTGAGTGTGTGTGACATTAAATTTAATTTGTATAATTAACAATAATTATAATTATAAATCTTAAGCTCGCAAGTATTCTAATGTCATTGGTGATTATGAGTTTGTGCCGTTTGGAGTAGAAACGTTTGGGCCGTGGGGTCCGATCGCCCGCAATCTCTTCAGGGAGATAAATAAATAGTTATCATTTATATTTACAGAGTATTAAAATTTTTGAAGTTTATTATAACAAATATGTTTGTGTTTATTAAATTACTTGAAATTCAAATTCATTTATTTGCTAGAACATGGTGTATAGAGGTGGTATAATAACAGTGTAGTTCGCTCATATTCTGCCATGTGTTTTCGTGCAAATTTAGTACATTTGTCAATTTCTTAAATCTACATTAAATCTATTACCATTATGTATTTATTATTATTATATCATTTATTTCTCATAAAAACATAAAGTTCACTTAAAATTAGATTTACAATAATTTAGAAATTAGAGTACGCCAATATATAAAAATTAATTATTACATTATACAATTAAAATATTGTCCACATTTTTGTACAGTCAGAGTGACAGTCTAATCTATTAACCCGCCTCTCATCGTACCTGGTGCAAAGGTACCCATGACACTGGCGGCATTGCCCCGTTGAACAGCTATGGCCAACCGTTGCCCCAGGTACGAGCCGGAGCGGGAGTCACCGGTTTTGTCCCTCAACCTGCGCCCTAATTCGCTCACCAGATTCTTGGCGTCGGTACCCCAACTACCCATTGTCTCGGCCGCAAAGGGAGCGAACATATATTGCTCTGTCAACGCCGCATATTTCTCTCGTTTTTTATCCGCTGCGTCCTCAGCAGCAGCTGCCGGAGACCGGACAGTACGGCTCAGGTGACTGGGCGCAACCATGCTGACACACGTGGCATCCCACAGAAGGCACTTACCATTTTTCCATGGCACCAGAGTCATACCGTCCGGCCTTTTGCCGTCGGATCTGCTGAGGCCAGGTGGTTCTAATAGGCATGGGATATCCGCCGACACAAAGGCTCTCCGAAGTATGCCGTTGAGAGCATGGTGGCGCGGAAACCTACCCATACTTCTACGACAACTCAGTGCGTGATGGCCATCGCTCGCCACCATGGAACCGCAGGTGCATCTATGGGGTTCACACAACCCGCAGCCCAGGCGGAGGGCCACCGCCACCCGCAACGAATTGTCATCCAACAAAGTGCCCAGGTGAGGTGAAGGCAGCGCGTGCAACCACGCTCCCGATTCCGGCTGTGACACTGCTCGGAGCCTGGCCATATCGGCTCCCGAAGCAACCTCCAATAACTGCTCCCTAAGCCTTACAGCAATGCCCTCGTCCCAAGCGTGCTGGACAGTGGGCACGACTGGTCTCGACGCCGCTGAACTGCAGGCGAACCACACTGTCTCGGCGCCGGGCGCAAAGGGCACGGTTACTCTGCCACCATTATTATGGAGGATTACAGTGACGAGATCCGCTACCCCATGCGCCGACGCCAGGAAAGCCGGCACACCCACATCCCGCGCGCGTCGCACCCCGATACCTCCGTGACGAATGGGAAGAGTCGCCTGTGTCCACTGAGACTCATTGAGAGATACATTTAAAATCGACTCAACAGTGGATCTAAGGCTGTCGTCGAATGCTGCGACTTCCACTGGACATACCCAGGTAGGCGTAGTCCGCAGGAGATACGTTAGCTTAGGGAGGGCAAAGCACATGCGCAATAAGGCCAGCGCCACGTGCGCAGAAAGGTCTTTGAGACGTTCTCGAGCGGTCAGGAGAAGCTTAGTGCGGGAAGAAATTGCTTCTGGCACTCCATCAGGGAAGATAGGAGACCCTAAGAGGGTGAAGGAGTACGGAGAAAGTTCTTTGATACCAGGCAAAAGGGAATTGAAGCGAGAAAAGCAAGAACGAGCTTCAGCACTGCAAGGGAACAATTCGCATTTAGAGGGATTCACCTCCAGACCCAGATTCTTGAGACGAGGAATCAAAGCGTTCAGATCCTGGTAGACGTCTTCCGGTGAACCCCCGAGGGTCCCATCGTCAAGATACCATAAATTCAGGTCGGATTTAAGCTCCGTAATGACTTTATGGATTGCCAGGCTGAAAATGAGGGGCCCCAGCGGATCCCCTTGCTGAGCACCCACCTGCGAAGAGACTAAGTTATTATTGAAGAAGAGATTAGAGGGATGATGGTACGCTTGAAACAGAAAAGGGTAGAGAGAGGGAACCTGATCCTTGACCTCACTCAAAAGAACGTCTCTCTCCAATTCAATTATTATTATTATTAATTAACATCATTATTTATGTTCAAGTGTCATTCTATAAATTTGTCATTTAAATATTCATGTACGTCATAATAATTTTTATTTGATAACATTTCAAACAGTGTCCTTTTAAATAATCTTACAGGTAGTTCAGCAACATTGTTCGGCAAATGATTATATATTTTTACACACATACAATACACATTCTTCTTAAATAACTCTAGCCTTATCAAAGGTAAACATAATTTATTCTTATTCCGAGTTCGACTGTTTTCTCTATCACTGAACTTCTCAAACAATTCTATATGTTTTTTCACAAAAACACATATGTCTAAGATATAGAGACATGGTAGAGGCAGTATTTTGAGTCTTTTAAACAATGGCCTACAACTATCGAGAAAGTCTGCTCCACACATTGCACGAATACATTTTTTTTGTGCTTTGAAGACTCGATTGACATCTACGGAATTACCACAGATTATGAGACCATATCTTATTATTGAAGATACGTACGCGTGATAGGCTGTAATAGCTGCCTCAATATTAACAGTTTGTTTAATTTTTTTCAATACGAAGACGAAGCGGTCTATTTTATGTAGTACTTTCTCTATGTGTGGTTTCCAGCTACAAAACTGATCCAACGTTATGCCTAAAAATACACACTCATTTGTATTGGAGAGCTTACAGTTTTCAAAACATATTTGAAGTTTGGGAGGGTTAGAGTTTACTGTTTGGAATTGAACTATATTTGTCTTGGCCATATTTATTTTTAAATTATTTTGCTTCAACCAATTTGTAATATCATTAAGTGCATTGTATATTTCATTTTCTAAATTTGTTTTTATTGTCACCCTTAATTATTAGTGTCGTATCGTCTACAAATAATATACAATTTTTGTTAGTCGCGTCAGGGAGATCATTGATGTACGTCAGGAACAGTAACGGTGCTAGTATACTCCCTTCGGGGGTGCCATAATTATTTTGTTTATATTCAGATCTAAACACTTTCTGATCAAATTTACAAATTCTTGATATTTCAACACTTTGTACTCTCTCCGTAAGGTAACTCCTGATCCATTCATTCGCATTTCCACGGATACCGTAGCAAGAAAGCTTATTTAATAGGGTCTCATGATAGACAAAATCAAAAGCCCTGGACATGTTTAGGAAAAGACCTACTATTTTAGATTTGTCATTAAGACTTTCCATTACCTGTTTAGTTAGTGAGAAGCATGCTAGTGTCGTAGAGTTAGCTTTTCTGAACCCAAATTGTTCATTCTTTAGGATGTCACATGATGTCAGAAAATTTTCTAATTTATTGTACATAACCCTTTCAAAAACTTTTGACAATATTGGAATCAGCGTTATTGGTTGATAATTACCCATGTCGGTTTTTCAAATCAAATCAAATCAAATCATTTATTTGCATAATACAGGTATTGGGATGGTACGGTTATATGTGCATAGGTGCGCTGTACTATTACCTCTTAGTACAAGGTGTGCAAATATTTACATGCAATATGACAATTTTGGCATTCTTATTGATAAGAGAGAGTAATAATTATGTAATAATAATGAGAATTAATAAATATAAAATTTAGTCACGTCAATTTTAACAATGTCAAAATAATAAGGTTAAAAATGAATAATGTCAAAATTAACAATGTCAACTAGATAAATTAAGAAGGATAATCACAATGTCACGTGTACCTACGAATCAATGGAAAGTAAAAAGAAGTAATTAAATACCAAATTGTAATTAAATATTTTGAACTAATAGATTATAATTTATCTTGGAGGAAGCTCTTTACATCATAGTAACACTTATCATTCAGTAGTTTTTTTAGATTCTGTTTAAAAGTAGGTACATTTGACTCTTTGATAGTTTTTGGCAGTTTATTATATATTTTAGGAGCCATGGCGAAGACACTGTCATGCATTAGAGTAGTGTTAGTCTTACATAGGCATAAGCGACTTTTATCTCTTTGCATCCGGCCCGACGCTTCAGACGCCAAAACAAATAAATTGTGATTTAGTTTTACAAATAGAGCCACCTCGAAGATATAGAGGGACGGCAGTGTTAAGATCTTGTGTTTTTTGAAATAGGGCAAGCAGCTGTCAGTTGATTTTAACGAGAACATTGCCCTCACACAGCGTTTCTGTACTTTGAATATTTTATTTTTGTGTACCGAGTTACCCCAAAAAATAACACCAAAGCGAAGAACTGATGCCACCATGCCATGGTATGCAGTTAGAAGTGCATCAGTGTGGATTATTTGCGATAACTCATGTAGTGCGTATACAGATTTACTGACTCTCTTACATATGTGCTCTATATGTTGTTTCCAGGTTATCTTGTTGTCTATTATTATACCTAGAAATTTAGTATATTCTACTTGTTTTAGTGATTGGCCATTTGCACATATCTGCAAATATTCCATAGTTGGAATTCGCTGACTAAAATGCATGAGCATCGTCTTTCCTATGTTGGCTTTTAGATTATTGATATCTAGCCAGTCCAGAAAAGACCTTAATGCATTATTTATTTCACTTTCATAGGTATCCTTAGAGTTACATTTAATAGTGATAGTGCTATCGTCGGCAAAGAGAGCTATTGGGTTATCGGTTACATTAGGTAGGTCGTTAATATATAGTAGGAACAGTAGAGGTCCTAGCACACTGCCTTGAGGCACGCCGTACTGTATAGTACGTGTTTCAGATTGATAATCTTCCTCTGTTTTAGAGAAATAATTGATTCAATTAGATCTAGCACATTTCCTCTAATGCCATGGTCCCCGCTTATAAAGAGGCTTAACGATAGATTTTTTGAGGCGTTCTGGGAACACTCCTTCTGTCAATGATAAATTTATAATGTATGTCAAGGGTTCTGTTAAGCTATTTGCGCATTGTTTTAATACCTTTGTACTGATTCCGTCATAGCCGGTTGAGTTAGAATTTTTTAAAGATTTAATTATTTTGTAAATATCAATTTCATTTATGGGTGTAAGGAAAATACTTTTAGGGTTTTGAGGTATTGTAGTCATAGAGGTTAGTGTATGTGTTACAGTGTCTTTAGTCGTGTTAGTCAAGGATATGTAGTAGTCATTAAATAGGTCAGATATTTGTTTTCCGTCATCGTAAAGCTTATTTTGAAATGTTTTAGAGTCAATTTCAGAGTGTAATGTCCCGATATTAACTTTCTCCTTAATGAGTTCCCATGCGGCTCGGCTCTTATTTTTTGTGTTATTTATATATTTCAGACTACTTATTTGTTGAGCTTTGTGAATACATTTTTTTAATAGTCGGCTGTAATTTTCATAGACTCTTTTATATCGTACCTTGTTATGATTACATAGTTGATATTTTAGGTATAGAGCTCTCTTTTTAATGCAGCATTTTTTTATACCCTTTGTTAGACACCTATTTTTTATAGTCTTTAATGTAGTCTTTACCTTGATCTCGGGAAAGCACAAATCATAGAATAGTATAATTGTGTCGTGGAAGGTACAAAATGCTTCATTTGTTGTTTTAGCAGTGTAAACGTCAGAAAAAGTCAAGTTTGATATACAGTCCTCGAATCTTTTTATATTTTCAGCACTAAGATCCCTCAAGCTTCTGAACCAGAAACTTGGAGTTTCCTTAACCAGTTGGTTTGTTGGTAACTTGAATTGTATGGACTGTGCTAATCCGTGGTCTGAGAGTTTAAGGTAGTGCTGATTTGCATTAACCCCTTGTATATTGCTAACTATCAGATCCAAGCATGATTCCTGCCGTGTAGGAAGTAGGATATGACTTTTTATATTGTTATTATTTAATATGGATTTTAATTCTTTAGATTTTATGTTAGTTTCAAGGGTATTTATATTCCAGTCACCACACATAATTATTTTTTTTGTTATTCTTCTTACTTAATTTATTGGCTAACAGTTTGAGGTTATCTAGAATAATATCATTACTCGCTGAAGGTGTTCTATAGATACACACTATAATGAGGTTGTATTTAATGATTTCCACACCACAGCACTCAAAATGAAAAGGGATCGACGAATTTAAATAAGTGAGTTCTTTAAACTGTAAGTGGTTTTTTATTAAGATACATGAGCCTCCTCGACGTTTATCAGTTCGAGAGAAGAATGAGACAAGTCTATGGTTTTTTAGTCGCAAGTTTGTTTCAGTGCCGCGTTTTAGAAATGTTTCAGTTAGACATATTATATCCACCATACCTTATGTTTTCTCAAGCTCAAGCAAGGCCAATTCAAATAGTTCTTGCTTATTTAATATGCCGGCAATGTTTTGATGTAATAGTGTAATAGTATCACTCGTTGTAGGTTTCATTTCATTCACGAAAAAACGTACCTTCATTAGGGTTTGTGGGTTTGTTTGTTTTTCCGAAGTACCTAGGAATTGTAGTTTGTAATGTTTTTGCTTTCATTGGTATCATTTTAGAGTTTAGGTTCGAGGTCATGTGTTTATTTTTATGATTGTATAGTAACTCCTTGTAGTTGATTATTGTGTTCAATCTAAGGCACAAACTTGATAGGTAACTGCTGTGAAATTTGGTAAGGTAAACGGCTTTATTGCTGTGGTAACCTGTTACATTACTATATACTCTTAAATATTCTCAATTTTTGTAATTCCGGACAATCGATATTATTGAATTATTAATCATATTCTCGTTTAAGTATGGATTGTGTTGCACATTCGTTATATAAACAGTTAAGAACCGTAATTTATACAATACATTGCATAACTCTGACATAAATATATAAGGCTTTTTGTCATTTGATCCTATTACTAGTACTATAATATCATTTACAGATAGTGTGTTTATAAATTCGTCATTGCAGCTTTGTAGAATCTGTGTAGTAGTTGCGTTGGGCTTAACGATGCTTGTGATTCTGTAGTTGTCCTCACACTGATGTAGTTTTGATTTTATCATAGTTTTCGATAAGCCACGGGCTTGCTGATCTCCGAATATTATTATCTTGTGTTTATGTTCAACTTTTTTTACTAAAGATGAATCTTGCGCGGTAGTAAAGTCAAGGACTGAATGAATATATGTAGTGATTTTTTCCTCATGGGCTTTTTGTTGTGATGTGGAGGTGGCGACATCTGTTTTTTGTGGAATGATACTAGGCGTTAATGTATGTTCTGTTTCCATGTTATCCGAATAGGGAATGACTTTCTTATATCATAACTTATCATTTTTTTGCTCTGATTAAGATATTTCTTTTTCTGTGATGAAGTTGGTGTGCCGTAGTAAACGTCTTTCAATTTTTTTTACTTTTTTTTGTTGTTCGATTGATTCATGTTTAAGTTCAGTTTCAGTTCTAGTTATAAAATACTTGGAATATTAGGAGTGCAGTTAATTTAAACGTTAACAAAAATACGATCTCGAATATAAATAATAATAATAATTTATTCATAAATCACAATTGTAGCTTCACAGAATAAGTAATGTTGCACATTTGTAAACATAGGGTTGTTCTTCTACAATAGGTTGGTTGAGATACTGCTCTCCTAAATATACTATAAGTAGCCTATGTTAAGGAGATATAGGGTTCCCACTAATATTGTAAGAGATTTAAATAGATATCTTTATCAATTTAAGATTACAGCAGCATTTTAGGAAAAATTCATACAACATTCGAAGAAAATAAAATAATTTGAAAATAAAAACATCGTACATAATTATCTGTGTGTATGCGAGGGTGTATATGTGAGTGTCTGTGTACGTGAAGTTGTGTATGTATTTGTAAGGGTGTGTGCATATATGTGTGAATGTGTGTGTGCTTAGGTTTGATTTAGGTGTGAATATATTTTTCAGTCTGGTCATAGGTTAGATTTGAGAGAAAAATTCGCAAAGTCTCTTTCGCATCAAAGTGTGAAAGTCCGTAGATTGGGCATTTTAAATTAATTTCATTGTAGAGGTGTGGTGCAAGATATTGTGGAAACTTATTAAAGAAAGAGGTGCGTGGAGGTGGTTTGGAGCAGATTTTGTCTTTGCGACGTTCAGTAATAAGGCGGTATGGTGTTCTTGAGTGTTGTAGAAGAATCAAATTAAATTAAAATAGTTTATTTGCTAGAACATTGTACAAGAGATATTACAAATTTACGTTTCTTCACATACTGCCACATACGGCGTGCAAATTGTCAGGTTATAATTAATAATACTTATATGTTAAAATTAATTACATTAAAAGATATTCGGTATCGTCCAAGAAATCATTAATATTGTAATACATTTTGTTTAATGAACACAGAAGTGTGTGCAGTATGTACAGTTGACGAAT
Organism: Eilema griseolum; assembly: GCA_963662185.1. Lineage (NCBI taxonomy): Eukaryota > Metazoa > Arthropoda > Insecta > Lepidoptera > Erebidae > Eilema > Eilema griseolum. The sequence goes on from OY759244.1 coordinate 578,564, forward strand.
ATTTAGAACATTGCAGGCTTTATAGAGTTCAGTGGTTGGGCCTAAGATAGGACGAAACGTGGCGACCTTAAGTATAGCCCAGTGGGCGATCTCCACTGGCCTCACCACTGATTCGCAAGCACCACCCCAAGAGGTAATACAGTAGGTAATAAGAGAACGACATAGGGCCAAGTACACACTACGAATGACAACGGGGTTTGCGACATGTCGTAAATTTTAAAAAATGTAGATTAGTTTCCGTATACGACCCGAGAGAATATTAGTATGCAACTTGAAATTAAGATGGCAGTCAATAGTTATTCCTAGGTATATAGTGTTGTCAACTGAATTTAAGACTGGACACTGGCCATTACGTTGGGATATGAGAGAGCAGGAGTGTGCTTTTAATGATAGAGGTTGTCTTGGCTGGGTTTTTGTAATTATAGAAAAGGTTATAAAGTTAGTTTTTGCAAAATTAAGTGTTAGAGTGTGTGACAAGAGCCAATTTAGTGTCCTGTTAAAGTCATTTTGTGAATTTAGTTCGAGCTTAGGCCAAGTATCCCCACAGAAGGTGATTGCGGTATCTGCGCGTTTGGTTAGTTCAGATTGCAGAGGTCATTGATGAATACCAAAAAAAGTGTAGGCCCCAGTATACTACACTGAGGCACACCGCACTGAACAGGAAGCACATCATCAGTAAAGTTATCAATGCTAAGAATGCAAAGATAACTGTTTAATAATTCAAGCGGTGGCCACCTAAATCCCACATTTTCCAATTTAGACAAGAGGGTCGAAGAAGGAATAGTATCAAAGGCTTTCATGACATCTAAAAATATGGTTAAAACTTTTTTTATTTCTCTAGACTAGATTCGCCGCAATATAGTCGTAAAAAAAGATCCACCAACGATGCAGTACACGGGGTAATAGTGTACTGAATCGTTGGTGGATCTTTTTTTTCGAAAACCAAATTGTTGCGGTGATAGAATTTTAAAATGTTCGAGGTAGTTAGTCAGTCTCTTGTTAATTATGCGTTCGAATATCTTAGATAAGGCACTAAGGATTGCTATAGGACGATAGTTACTAACAAAACTCTTGAAGATGGGGTAGATAATGGCTTTTTTAAGAGACGTCGGAAAAGCAGAGGTTAAATTTGTAGTTAATTGTATGTATGTGCCAAGAAACGGGAATATCATTTTAGGAAGAATGGAGAGATACCGTCCCATCCGGTAGGGGCATCCATTGCATGACTGAGCCGGAGATTCCGAAAGTGTTAAAAGTTGAGTACATGGGTGTTTATTTTTAGTTGTGCTTGTGATGTTTTTAATACTATCCCTTTATACTGTGTTTTTTATACTCGAGTTATTCATAGCCTCTTTCAGTTTTTGTGTCGTCTTTTTGCTCTTTTGAGTATTGCTTTGCAATATTTTTAATATTATAATGTTAATAGTTTATAATAAAAGTTAATATTATAATGTTACCAGGTGATTGTTTTACCTTCTTATGAAGAGAATCACGATTTTGTATACACATCAGCAGGCCCTCGGTTATCCAGGGTTTGAAAGTTCTTTTCTTGGCAGATATTTTTTGTACTACAGTACTTTTGAACATTGCAGGCTGCCGCGTTTTTCCCGGCAGAGTAGAATTTGGACCACCCCATTTCTTCCATGTGGCGTACAAGGCGATTAAGGGATAGGGCTATTGAACATCAGACAGATATATAAAGCCCAGATTCTGCCTCAAATGCATGCCTCGAGTCAACAATAGTGCCCGGAAATCAGCAATAGGCTCACCCCCTATTACGTGAGACTGAATACAATGATAGGTGAAATGTGGTTGAATGGCGAATTAACTCATCACTGCCTAACCCTTTGAGAATAAAGGCGTGATTATATGTATGTATGTATATGTACAGTACTTTTGTCTATAGCAGCTTTTATTTATTTATGCACGATGTACATTGGCCGACTTAATGCCGTAGGCATTCTCTGCCAGTCTACCATAGGGTGGTGCAGAGCTAGTACGAGGTAGGCGCATATTAACAAGAGATGCGTTTGGTTCTATAAGGACTAATTATATATAGGTACATACATACATACAACACGCATTTCTACTGCATTCACTCTACTCTGATGCTTTTTCTGCTACACCCAACTTTCACTACCATACATAAGAGTCGGCACCAATACTCCTCCATGTACAGCCAGTCGTGCCTTTTCGGACACTTTCCGGCTGCTCATAAAGTTGTGTAGTGCCCCATTCACTCTATTTCCAGCCATCGCTCTTCTTTCAGCATCTTCTTCATACTTTCCATCTCTCGTAAACAATGTTCCCAAATATATGAACTCATTCACTTGTTCCACTTTTTCTCCATCTATACAAATCCTACACTCATCACGCATTCATCTCTTTCAAAAACCATAACTTTTGTCTTACTAACATTCACTTTCATTCCTTTCCTCTCAAAATTATATATAGGTTCTTAAACATAAACAGTACCTACTTATACCTACTTATCATATTTAAAATAAATCAGAATAGTTATACATATACATAAAATATATACACATACATAACATAAATATAATGCATAAATATATATACTCATATCAATATGAGTAGAAATATTATTATCGCTGAGACCATGATTCTGGCAATTCTGTGGTGATCAATTGCCGTACCCTAGACTTAAACACATTGCGGCTCGTGCTCTTCCTGATCTCTAGAGGAAGTGCGTTCCATAAGCGAACAGTCTCAGCAAAGAAAGAGGAGTCTAAAAAGTTAGTTGTATGAGAAGGAAATGCGAGGATCCGGTTGTCAGTAGAACGAAGATTTCTATCACTGTCACAATAAAATATTCCATAGCACTATCCGGGTTTGACATAAAAAGTATGGGCTCTAGGTTCAAGTCCCTTATTTCAAAGTCAAGAATCTCGAAAGATCTCGAATATAAAGTTATAGTTCTGGCCTGATTGTGGTGGAAGATTTCAACATAGATCTAAAAAGTATCCTCCATAGGCATGCTCCTCTTAGTAAACACAATTACTAGAAGAAATAACACTATCATTAGATTATTTTATCCAATTTTATTACTATACGGTACTATTTTCCTTTTTCAGCCATCACTTACCAATCTGGATCAAAATTATTTTTTATACTATTTAAGTGGCAGACAAGCACACGGCCTACTTGATGAAAAGTGGTTACCGTGGCCTATGGACGTGTCACCCTGTAAAGACAGAGAGTTTCTGTGCTGTCAGTGTAGAAGACAAAGCAGGAGAAACCCCATATTCCCACTGACAGCACAAGAACTCTCTAGTGAGCTCTGACTACCCTACTCACTGCCGGGAACACAACACGAGGTTATTATACGGAAATACCGTCGTCACCTACCTCCATTAATTCAGTTAATATTCAAGTAACAGAAGATTTACATTTTTGTTACGAATTGTTATTAAATTATTGAGAACTGATTTTGCGGAAACTCTAAAAAATACGTACACACTTACGCTTTTTGGGTAGGTGGAGGCTACAATCCACAATTGCTTCTATCCTTACACACAGCTGCATCTACCTAACTACTATCATTAAACCTCTTATGGACGCCCCCGCTGGTTATGATTTCTAAAAATAATAATATAAAGCGCGAGTCCGACTCGCACAGTTTTTTTTAAAATTGTAAGTATGTAAATTTTGAAAATTTTCAGGTCCTTGAATGTTCTACTGAGGATTGAATGTCTTTTATTGCCTTTGGTTTCAGTTACGGGCCAATATGCGGCCGGACTAGAAATTTCAAGTACAAATCATTCAAAAACTTTTGCGAAATGAAGTCTGAAGACTGCGAGGGGGTTCACGGTAATACGCCAACTCGTGCACTTATTAGGCAGTGACTGGACTTTTGCATTTGAGTGTATGTACAAATCTAAGATGTTTATACTGGAGATTGCGCTTGGTGGAACTTGCACACCGGTTGACCGGTTTCGCCTCACGTCTTCTCAAAGGTTCACAATAGTATTAAACTGTTAAAATAAAAATATTTATGAATAAATATGTATTTAAAATATAATATTTTTACAATTGTATTAAACTATTTTTTACAATTTTTAAAAAAAAATTAAATAGCATTTATTTCAACTATTTTTTACACATTACAAATAGACAAAATAATTAGAACATTAATACACGACACAAACTCGCGATCATGTCGCGTCAAACAACCCACTCCGCATCGTTCCCGGCGCAAAGGTGCCCATGATGCTGGCCGCGTTGCCCCGCTGAATCGCAATAGCCAACCTTTGCCCCAGGAACGAGCCGGATCGGAAGTCACCGCCATGGTCGTGGATGCGGTGGCCAATTTCTGCGATCAACATCTTCGTGTCCGACCCCCAACTGCCCATAGTCTCCACCGCAATGGGCACAAAATAATATTGTGGCTCCATTGCGGCGTATTTACAATTATATTAAATTATTCTTTTTATGTAGGACACGTCAATTAGACTTTGCCTCGCCTGATGGTAAATGGAATGCAAAGTCTCAAAAACGAGGGACACCGTTACATACATATACCATGTTATAATGGTGACGCTCATGTTGAAGACCTCATCATATGCATTTTCACGTCCCACTTAATGGACCCGGGACTATAGGAAGAAAGAAACATGTGAGCTGGTAATGAATTCCAGGCCTTAATGGCGCGACAAAGGAAAGAGTCTCCCAACAGCTTGGTTCTTGATCGGATATTCTGCACCATATGCGGGTGACAGCATGTCGTTAATATGCAGATGAAAGAGAGTGGGTGATAAGGCGGACCTCTACGGCACGCCAGCATTTACCTGTAGAAACTGCGAAGCTCGTCCGTCGCAAAGGGCGCGAATACGGCGCCCCAGCAGGAATCAACACAGTTGCACATCCTAGGGCCAAAGGCTGGTAGCTTGGAAAGACGCGATTTGTGCCCGACTCTATGGAAAACTTTGGCGATGTCAAGACTAATTGCTAGTGACTCGCCGTGCTTATCCATAGCCTCGGCTGAAAGATGGGTAATGTATGCTAGAAGATCACTCGTTGACCGTTTGAAACCACAATGCCGGTCATTAATTAAGGAGTGTTCCTGTAGGTGACGTATGACCTCTCACACATAATATAGTAGTTTATTGTTAACCTTTGAGAATGCCATGAGGCAAAACCGGTCAGGTTCTAAATAAATTGTACAAAAGTACAAGTGCCCTATTCAATATGAATATAAGATAGTCTGCTAATGTACAGAATGTCTGTATTTCTAGTGAACTATTTCACTGACGATGTATATTGAACTTGATAATTACGCCTCCACCCTCCGGGGATGAAGGCGTGATTATATGTATGTATTAAACTTGAATATGTATGTACATCAATCATATGGTAACTGGATACACAGTTTTCAACATATATTTCACATATACCTATTTTGTATGTAAGTCTTACATAAACATACATAAATACAAAGTATAAACATATTGTATATTTATTATGATTAACGGACCGAATCCTGTTACAGAATGGAAGGCGCTCTACCCTGGGGAGTGCAGGGGTGCCACGATCCTTTACCGTGACCACATCATGAATCGAGCGAACTCTTACATTGTGAGCTTGATGTCTCAATATCCAGTGACATTCGAGCTAATGGGCAGAAACATTGGTCTTGCCATGCCCATGACGGGTACTACGACGCCGTCGCCGTAAGGGTTTAGGTGATATTTCTCACTGCATTAGTTCAACCTTTGTAGTTTGAATAAAAAGTTGACAACGCTATCATGCCCAAAATTTGTATTATTTTTATTACCTACCACTTCAGACTGACAGTTTTTAAGGATTCTATCGTAATTTATTTATTTTTATTTGAATCACAATATAATTCGTTAAAAATGTAGACGGGTAATAACCATAGATCCAGAGAGACCATCAGCGAATTTGTGAGAGTAATAGTAAATTATTGTAAAAAAAAAATCATTTTATTGATGGCAACAGGGCCCAATTTGTTAGTAACAATATTTGTCTTACATTTATGGTTAGCATACAAAATGTCAACAGTATAAAATCAGTCAGGAAATTATTATCAATTGATATTATATTATTGCATTAGATTTGATGTCAGTTAAAAATTGTAATTCACAAAATTAAGATATTTCAATTATTAATAAATTACGTATAAAAATTGGTACAACACATTACGTAAATTTTAACACTCATATATGATACAAGACTATAATAATATATTGACGTGACAACGTCTTATAAATTGGTTTGCCGGGTGACACTTCAAGAAACTGCGCTACGCTCCGCTCACGTTATGCGCTCACAATGAGAGCGAGTGAGAGGCACGCGTCCCTTCCACTCGGGCATGGTTAGCCCGCCTAAGAGCGAGAGAGACAGACATAAAAAGTGAAAGGCACGCGTCCCTTCCACTCGAGCACAGTTAGCCCGCCTAAGAGCGAGAGAGACAGAGCGAGAGAGAGAGAGTGAGAGAGATAGGCATACACACTGAGTGTAAATGAATTGCCAATATGTGTAAAGGTAAAAATAAAATTTTGTTAATATGAAATTCAGTGCGAGATTCTTTGTATAAATTAATGTTTTAAATATAATTCTTTGTATAAATAAATGTTTTAAATTGTTACTATTATTTCATCCTTCTTCCTACTATACGAATGAATATTCACATTAAAATTATTTTACCACTCAAAGTCGTTGTCACGTAAAACTTTCGCCCGTATACCGACTTTACAGGCAACCAATTTTTTTTTACACTAATTTAATAAAATATAAACTAATATTTACAAGAATATAAAATAGGATACAAAAGGATCAAAATAAGCATCGAAGAATTCCTCCCCAACAACATCGTGACTCCAAACATTACATGTTTTGTTGTTGTCCGTATAAAATAAAAAATAAAATATAACTCAAATATAAGTCAAATAATCGACATAAATCAAATCAAATATATTAAGTCAATAAATTAAAGTGACCATGTAGGGTTTCACTCTACTGGTGATATGCTTCATTATGGGTGAGTCGTACCGCGCTGCTATTACTCTCAGAATACTGTTGGAGCTGCCGCGGACACGGCTCAACAATGACGCCGATCTTTTGCGCCAGATGGCACGAAACCCGTCTACTCTCGCCTCAGTGAACATCGCTGACGCACTGCAATAGCGCGGCAACCCCAACAGCACCCTAAAGGTATTGTTATATTGAACTCGCAAGGTGTCCAGCGACTTAAGTGCAAAGCTCACCCGCAGACTGCCCGTATAGAGGTTCTGGCAGTATGCCTTAAATAAGGTGATTTTAACCTCTTTGCTACAGCGAGCAAACCTGCGGGCCAGCATGTTACACCTCACCGCCAACGCCCTGCGTTGCCTATTTATGTCTACATGATCTCTGAGATCCTCGGTAATATAGTGACCAAGATATTTGAAGACACTCACTCTTTTCAATGTAGCATCATATAAAGTTATGGGTGGGATATGAGCTTTTTCACCGGGCACTCCAAAGACCATGCATTCATTATACAACAAACCATGGCTTTGCGCATACAACTGACAGGTTTGCAGCAGCTTTCTCAATGAACCAACCGTCGGCGCCAGCAGCACCATGTCGTCTGCGTAACTGAAGTTGTTTACACACAAATTATCAATATGGCATCCGATACGCTGACCGCTGAGATCAACAATCAATTCATTGATGTACAGATTAAACAGTTTTGGTGACGTCAGTCCGCCCTGCCTAACCCCGCACTCCAACCTATACTCCTCTGACATACCATCACCCCATCGAACGCTGTTAAGCTGGTTCATATACCAGTATTGAAATAGTCTGACCTGTCATCTGGCATATCTGCCTCTCGCATCTTGACCCATAACTTATCGTACGATACAAGATCAAAAGCCTTTGATAGGTCCAAGAAACAAGCCACTATAGGTGTTCTTCTGTCCGTGTAATACTGTACTGTGTGTTTCAAGCTTAGAATATCACTTTCAGTCGTTAGACCAGACCGAAAGCCGAACTACGCATCGTATAAAACTAAATATTCATTTAAGCGTGAGTCTAATACGCTGTCTAACACTTTAGCCAGTACTGTCGCCAGCGAGATAGGGCGATAGTTGTTTTTATCAGCAATATCACCAGTTTTATTTTTAACTATGGGCACTACAATGGTCCTCATGAGATCATGAGGTAGATAGGAGTGAACTAGACACAAAGAATAGAACATTGATAACGCTCTAGGTAGGTGAGGTCGCGCATGCTTGAGATGCTCGATGCTGAGACCGTCATGACCCGGGGACTTTCCACGCTTCATTTTCTTAACTACGGCTGCAACATCTTTAGAAGAAAATCGTATGCCACCCAGTTCACAGTTGGGCACACAACCTCGATCATCACACGCGACGGTCCCAGAGGAGATTCCACTTTAAAGTGTTGCTGAAACAAGTCAGCTATATCCTTAGGATGTGAACACCCCCCAAAAGACACAGGTTTGCCCGGCCCAGAGTCCAGACATTTTGTGGACTTCCAGAAACTATTGAAGTTATTAGAAGCATGATGAGTTGCTATAATGTCCATCTGGATCTGCTCTTGATGGTTTTGACACCCAGCTAAGCTTCCCCCTGAATACTTTATGACTTGCCCGCTTAGCTTCATAAATCTCACCTGTGATGGGTTTATTGTGAAGAAGCCACGACTGATATCTAAGCCTGGCCTCCCCGTGTGACCCTGCAACATGTCTATTCCAGCCCATCAACTGGCGCCTTCTTCTACCCTGAACTAACTTATGTGTATACACAGCCTGCAGCTTTTGTAAGTATGCCTATTATCTCTGTGTACATTTCGTGAAGCAAGCGCTTGTGACAGACATTGCTACAATGTTTACTATCGGAGCATACATTAAAAGCATGTGGAAAGTGAACACAGCCCAGACGACTGTAACATAAATTAGTGAACATCTCCTTTTGTTCATCATCTCTATTACCCAAATAACTTTATTACATTTAGGGCTCGGGTTAGACAATTTACAACGTACATAATGAAGGTTACATTTCATAATAACTGGGAAGGGATCAAACCAATAGACTCCGTAAGCCACATGCACGTCAGTCACTGACTGCCACGCTGATTCGGTTAACACACAATGGTCCAATCAGCTTTTACTGTCATGCGCCTCACTAACGTATGTGTAACTTTCAGAGGTCACGCCCAATTTTATTACATCTGCACAAATCCAGTTTTGCTCCGAACAAAACTTAAACAGTTCTCTGCCAAATAGTTTACTGGGGTCAGCATTAAAATCTCCTAATATATAAATAGCCTCTAAGACACTGGCTTCTATCAGTGCATTAATTTCACTTAACACGTCTATAAATTCCACTAAATTATGTTATGTGAGTTAGTAGGCATGTAAACACTGATAATCATAATAGACTGAGAACTTAGATTAGCTCTAATAGCCGAAAGTCGATCACTATTGCACGGCACTATTGGAACTGACTGAAACATACCTTTACGCCACAGGATACCCACACCACCGTATGGTCTTCCCTGAAACACACCTGTAGAAATATCCACCGCTGATTTTTCTGTGTACTCGTAATCCTTGTGTATTGTCCCAAGAAAAGGTAGATCATACGGGAACAACCAGGTCTCCTGGAGTGCTACTACATCCGCAGATTGACATAGCCAGCGCACATCATCAACTGAGCGTTTAACTGACTTACAGTTAAAGCTCGCAAAAGTAATTGTATTGTTTGTAACTGCTTGAGTCATTAAGTTGTTAATGTTCATGCGATGCCACATCCCTGGTATACTTCAGCTGTACAAACCGCCTAAAGGATATTCCTTGAGGCCACGTATCTTCACTGAAAATCAAACTAAGTTTTGTTTCAGGCACATACAATTCGAATGCATCATAATTTTTTCTTTTCTCATTTTTATTTTGATAAGTGTGGCTTTCTCTTCGCTTTTCTCTTTAATATATTCCACTATATCTTTCTCCTTCGTACCCTTACTCACATTTGATATAAATACGGGTACTCTGATTTCTGCTGCTTTGAACTTGCCCTCAAAGTCTGAACAGGCCCTTCCTCTCTGTCCTATAAATTTTTATTTCATATTCTTCTTTTTATTCACAACAACATTCGAAAATATTATGGTCTCCTACTACTTGTTTTTTATCTCGATCACAACTCGCTGCAAAAATAACTCTGTATGAGGTGTTTGTTTTCATGTCTAGCGCGTTCACATTGGTTATACTCGTGGTAGGGATATCGCATTGCACAGTATCGAACACCACAATAGACTCGACACAGTATTACCTGCGGCAGTGTCCCCGACAGCGATACAATCGGGCTCGCCGACTGTCATCACAGTTTGCGCGACTTCGGCCTGTTGCGTTTATGACAATGTATTACCGAGTGTTTGTTGTTGTATGAGGGAACTGCAGAGGTTTGACGCATTCTCACATTCACCAGTAGTTGGCTCCGGCGTTATATGCACATACGGTGGTTGCGCCGATAGTAAAATTTGTATTTTCCCGCTCAATAGTAGTAGTGTATCGAATAATTCAAATCATCTCTCAATTGATTGACACTGAACACACGCTTCCTATACCCATCTCCCTCCCGCACTACCTTTAAAGTGAGATAGCAATGGTTTTCGCCCCGCCCAATTGTTGAAATGGCCGCATCTTCACTTCCGCATCGAACTAGCATCATCAATGGCGGCGGCGCGCGCGACTCTCAGAAATTAATAATACATAAACTCTCACGCCTATATTTCCCGAAGGGGTAGGCAGAGGTGCTAGCACCCACATTTCGCCAGTTTATGTTTAGGTCCCAATGTAATAGGTGGCGAGCCTATTGCCATCAACCGGGTACTTATAAACCTGCGATAAATACACACATAACTTCGAAAAGCATCGAAAAGTCATTGGTGTGTGCCATGGTAAACCTGGGATCGAACCCGAGACCTCGTCTCAGCAGTCCATTACCCATACCACTAGGCTATTTAACCGCTTTCATAGACTTACCGATCGGATTGTGCCTCTCGTGTCCCTCAAGTGATTTAGTGAGGTGGGCAGCAGCTCCTGAGCCAGGAAGAGAAGACCGGTGCACGGGCTCCGACAGCAAGTGGCGTCATAAAGGTTAGTGCATCCTCTCCTACTTTCTTGGGTTGCATTCACTGCCTAAACCACCTCCGCGGCAACCCGATCACCTATCTTGTTTGTTGTGTAAAGTGTCATCTGAAATATTTAGCTTCATCCCCCGCAGAATACAGTCCACTAGCTCACGTGGCGTGAGAATCGCGCCACCATTCTTTTTGGTCCCTCTCACCGGATCCTTAGTCGTAGTTCGCATTTTGTTATTTATTCCATAGGGAATAAACGCACCGCACCTAAATACCTAGTTATTTTAGTAGAAAACCCCGCATCTAGGCAATTAGGTTTAGATCTTAGGTATCCTAGACACCCTAGTGCACAGGCACAGTGTAATACCTAACGCATTTGGCTATTTCAATTTCTAAGTTGTCCGTTCGCCGCTAGTTCGCATCGTATTTACCTAATACCTACATAGGTAGGTACGCGGTTATACCTCGCTCGCATTTCATTCAAATTCATACGAAAGTATTTTAATTTGAATAGATATTACGCAATACTTAATCCCTGAAATAATAGTTGAACCTAGACAGCGATCTAGCTCGCGTAGGTACGATCTGGTTGTTGTTATTCGCGTTTTGTTCAAACTTGCACTCGCAGTTATAAGTACCTACCTACCTACGGAATATATCGTTCGCGCCGTGTCGCTGTTCTATACCGCTAAGATTAAGTTATTTCATTTGTTGTTTACCGCACTTTAGTTTGATATTTAGTTGTAAAAATGTCCCCAAAGGTTGGTAGTACCGATAGTAAAGTTCAATTGAAACTTTTATACGCTAAAAGAGAAATGCTTTACTCTCGCGTACAATCGATTTGTGATAATGCACTTAAAACCTCTGATTTGGCTATTAGAGATTCGTTCTTATGTTCTATAGAAAACTTAGATAGTTTACGCGCGGATTTCGAATCCTTAGTACATGACATCAACGTTTTAGAGTTAGATTTAGATCCCGATTACTCAGTGAGTTATCAGGCCTTGTCGTCGTTTGACGATTTGTATTGTCGTATCAAACGCGTCGCTAGGAGTTTGGAGAAACCGTCTGACCGACCCAATCCCACTCGCGACCGACCTAAGTTTACCCGAATTTGATGGTAACATCCGCAATTGGTGTTTATTTATAGATAGTTTTGAGAATACAATAAATAAGAACGTTTCGTTGACAGATCACGAAAAATTGCATTATCTCGTTGAAAAATTAACTGGTAAAGCTATAACCGTTTGCGCTGGAATTACGTTTAGTGCCGAAAATTATAATTTAACTAGCTGACCCGGCCACGCGTTGCTGTGGCTAAAGTTTTTGTTATATTACATTATAGTAAACAATCTAAGAGGAACAATAAGAGAACATCAGTCACGGAGTCCACTATGCTTTTTCACACAGATGGTATTTGTAAAAAAATATGGTGATCTCCTTATTTGACTTTTTACTACTATAACCCTTTAGTACAATGAAATTATTTACGAACAAAGACGAAAATGTTGATGTTGGTATACAAATTCACTGGATTGAGATTTGAAGGGGAAGTACGTTGAATGAACACAATTAATTAAAATGTTCTTACTGGTTGCGCCGATGTAGAAGCTGTATTTCTTGACGCGGAAACACACTCTTTCTATACCCGTCTCCCCTCCCGCACTAACCATAGAATAGTACTAGATATAGCTTCCGTCCGCCATTTGTGATATAGACACTCACTCCCGCTTTGAACTAGCGAGCGTAAAGACGGACCGCGCTCGCGTCTCTCAAAAATGGATAATATTTGTTACATTTTTACCACTTCATAGACTTGTAACGATCGGATTGTGCCTCTCGTGTGTTCCTCAAGTGATCTAGTGATGCTGACGGCAGCTCCTGAGCAAAGAAGAGAAGATCCGTGTACCGGCTGCGATGAAAACACGTGTGTCGTGAAGGTTAGTGCATCCTCTCCTAATTTCTCGGGTTGCATTCATTGCTTGGATCACGCCCGCGGCAACCCGATCACCTGTCTTTTGTGTGTAAAGCGTCAATGGAACAGTTAGCTACTTCCCCGCAATACAGTCCACTACCGCACGTGGCCACGCGCCACCACTTACACTTGATATTAAGCAGAAATCAATAGGTACAAAATAAAAATTTATCAGATTTATTATTTCCATTTAATTTTATAACAAATATAGGTATATTACAGTATAATACAGTAAATAACATGTGATGCTTAAACTAATGAATGAGGTAGGCAAGGCAGACAGTCTTAAACTTTTAAACATTAATATCTTTTTTTTTGAATTATAAATACTTTCAATTTCAATTTAATTTAACACCAATCGGTGCACAATGTTTTTGGTTAACCTGTCTTTAGCTAACACAAATAGATTCGACGGTTTCCCAACACGTGAACACGCAACATATAGTTGCCCATGAGAAAAACATGGATTTTCCAAATCTAAACCACAAATGGACATTGTTTGACCTTGAGATTTATTTATAGACATGGCGAAAGCTAAACGAATTGGAAACTGTAGCCTTTTGAAGGGTATGGTAGAATCTGATGGTATCATCGGAATACGTGGCAGCAGGACCACTTTTCCTTTAAACTTCCCAGCCAAAATGGTTGCTTCAAGAATGTTTCCGGTGATCTTTTTGATGACCAAACGCGTACCGTTACATAATTGAGGTGGATTCAAATTACGGAGGAGAATAATAGGGGAACCAATCTTTAATCGAAGATTATGTGGTGGCATTCCAGGGATATCTAATGAATTTAAAAATTCAATCGGAAAATTTACACTTTCATTTTCATCAACAACAGTATCGATTGATTTAAAAGACATCAGATCGCCTGGTAACAACTGTTGTATCTGGAAGTTAATTTCGTCAACATCAACGTTTTTGGCTGCCAAAATCGCCCGTTGACTAAGTTCTCGTAATATTCTGTTGCAGACGTTCGTCACGCTGTTCTTGAGATTCTTGTGCACGACTTTCTGCAGTCCTGATTCTTTGAGCTGCATTTCTTGTTTCGATTTGTTCTGGTAATTGCTGAGCTCTTTCAACACGTTTGCGTCGTGACCCTTTGCTGCTCGCGTTGCTGAGGTTAGATTTTTTCGGTGGCATTTGACTGAAAATAATAATTTAATCGTTTAAATATTAGAAAGAGGAACTGAAAAACATGTTATCATAGCATATTGAAATAATAAGTGCAAAATAATTTTCAATGGAAAAAATAATATAAAAAGTTTTGTACAATTATTGAAAAAGTGTGGGGAGCTTTGTGCCATGTTCTTATTGATATATTAATTAACTTTTATAAAACTATGTGATATTACTTACATGTATAAATTGAAATTATTGTTCCTGTGCTCCTACTGTGGCTATGTCTCGTTCTCCTGCTGCTCTTGTTCTTATGATATTCTTTTGAAGACGTTCGTTACACTGTTCTTGAGATTCTTGTGCATGACCTTCTGCTGTCCTGATTCTTTGAGCTGGATTTCTTGATTCAATTTGTTCTGCCAACTGATGGGCTCTTTTAATACGTTTGCGTCGTGCCTCTCTGGTGCTCGCGTTGTTGAGGTTAGATTTTTTCCGTGGCATTTGACTGAAAATAATAAATTAATCGTTCGCTCCCTCCCCGGTCAAGACAATGGGTAGTTGGGGTACCGACGCCAAGAATCTGGTGAGCGAATTAGGGCGCAGGTTGAGGGACAAAACCGGTGACTCCCGCTCCGGCTCGTACCTGGGGCAACGGTTGGCCATAGCTGTTCAACGGGGCAATGCCGCCAGTGTCATGGGTACCTTTGCACCAGGTACGATGAGGGGCGGGTTAATAGATTAGACTGTCACTCTGACTGTACAAAAATGTGGACAATATTATAATTGTATAATGTAATAATTAATTTTTATATATTATCGTTTAAATATGAAAAAAAATAATTGAAAATCATTCTAATTAACTTTTATAATTATGTGATAACACTTTAAATATAAGAAAAAGAAACTGAAAAACTTGTTATCATAGCACATTGAAATAATAAGTGCTAAATATTTTTTAATAGAGGTTAAATAAAAACAATAAAAAAAATATTTGTACAACTATTGAAAAAGTGTAGGAAATTGTGTATCATTTTTTCATTGACATTTTAATTAAATTTTATAATTATGTGATAAGATAAGATAAGATAAGATAAGATAATATTTATTTGCAAAAAACATGTGTACATATAATATACATAGTCAAGTGCTTATTATATAGGTCTTAAACTTCGATTGGACACAACATGTTTTACCATTGAGTGGTGTACAAATTATTATTTAAGTTTAAGTCATCACATCTACATTATACATCAGTCATCCAGTTACAAACAAAAGTCAATCCTACAGAGTCATGTCTTCGAGAAAATCCTTAATACTATAGTAGCACTTCTCAATCAACAATCTTTTGAGCGCCCACTTAAAACGATTGTTGTTCAAATTTTTTATATTTTTGGGAATTTTGTTGTAGATTAATGGAGCCATGCATATTACACTTTTATGTAATAGGGCAGTCTTAGCAGGATGGACACATAGCCTGTTATTATCGCGCCGATTACGCACGACTTTGTCCATTAATCTTGGAAACAGGTGTGGGTTATACCTGGTAAACAGTGCTACCTCTAGTATGTATATGCCGAGGAGTGTTAGAATATTGTGCTCTTTAAAAAATGGCCCACAACTGTCAGTGCTCTCAATACCAAACATGGCACGGATGCAACGCTTTTGCATTTTAAAGACCATGTCATAGTTAGTTGCATTACCCCAAAAAATTACACCATATCGAAGTACTGACTCCACTAAACCATGGTATGCTGACAGTAAAGCTACTTTGTTAATAATAGGTGCAAGTTTATAGAGAGCGTAAGATAAGCTACTAATTTTTTTACAAAGTATGTCAATGTGTTCCTTAAATTTCAACTTACTATCTAATGTCAACCCCAGAAACCGCGCAGTCATAGACTCTTCTATTTGCACCTGGTCATGCATCAGGTTCACATTTAATCGGTTCTGGTGCCTATGTCCAAAATGCATTATATTTGTCTTTGATAAATTTATTTTTAAATTGTTATTATTCAACCATGAAACTATCGATGTCAGTGATTCGTTAATGTCAGAGTTATAATCATCAATGTCTTTACAAGGTATGGTTATGGTACTATCGTCAGCTAATAATGTCATATTGTGTATAGTGCATTTTGGTAAGTCATTGATATATATTATAAACAAAAGTGGCAGTGTCATATAAGCTACATTTTAAAAGCATAATTGTTGTCGTGTTGTTGACGCTATAAAATTAATAAAATTTATTTTGTAGTGAACGAAATACCGTATTATTCTATTATTTCCATTTTTAAAATTTTTGGTGTTAGCATAGCCGGCCACGTGTTACTTAGACTGAAGTGTAAATTGAATTCATATTATAATGAAGATAATACAGTGAAATTAATCCTGTTTTTTACTTATTTGTGCTTCATTGATCAAAACTTTATAATTTAATTTGAATATAATATGTATGTAAGTATTATCACAGGGAGACTCACAGTTAATGGATAGTTATAGACCTATTGCTTTGCTACCAATATTCTCAAAGATATTTGAAAAATGTTTATATAATGCAATAAATACTTTTTTTGAAAAAGAAAACTTATTATGTAATGAACAGAAGGGGTTTCGTCAGAATAAAACTATAAACATGGCAATCTATGACTTTTATAAAAATGTTATTACCTATGTTGATAAAAAAACACCTGTTTGTGCTATATACTGCGATATGTCCAGTGCTTTTGATTATGTGGACCACAAAATACTTTTAAAGAAACTGGATACTTACGGAATAAGAGGAAATGTTCAGAATTTGATTCAGTCTTATCTAGAGAACCGTCAACAAATGACTGCTATTACAAGAGTGAATAATAATACTCATTTAGAAGAAATGCATACTTCCAAGGCCCAGTATGTATCATATGGTGTCCCTCAGGGTAGCGTCCTTGGGCCACTTTTGTTTATAATATATATCAATGACTTACCAAAATGCACTATACACAATATGACATTATTAGCTGACGATAGTACCATAACCATACCTTGTAAAGACATTGATGATTATAACTCTGACATTAACGAATCACTGACATCGATAGTTTCATGGTTGAATAATAACAATTTAAAAATAAATTTATCAAAGACAAATATAATGCATTTTGGACATAGGCACCAGAACCGATTAAATGTGAACCTGATGCATGACCAGGTGCAAATAGAAGAGTCTATGACTGCGCGGTTTCTGGGGTTGACATTAGATAGTAAGTTGAAATTTAAGGAACACATTGACATACTTTGTAAAAAAATTAGTAGCTTATCTTACGCTCTCTAAAAACTTGCACCTATTATTAACAAAGTAGCTTTACTGTCAGCATACCATGGTTTAGTGGAGTCAGTACTTCGATATGGTGTAATTTTTTGGGGTAATGCAACTAACTATGACATGGTCTTTAAAATGCAAAAGCGTTGCATCCGTGCCATGTTTGGTATTGAGAGCACTGACAGTTGTGGGCCATTTTTTAAAGAGCACAATATTCTGACACTCCCCGGCATATACATACTAGAGGTAGCACTGTTTACCAGGTATAACCCACACCTGTTTCCAAGATTAATGGACAAAGTCGTGCGTAATCGGCGCGATAATAACAGGCTATGTGTCCATCCTGCTAAGACTGCCCTATTACATAAAAGTGTAATATGCATGGCTCCATTAATCTACAACAAAATTCCCAAAAATATAAAAAATTTGAACAACAATCGTTTTAAGTGGGCGCTCAAAAGATTGTTGATTGAGAAGTGCTACTATAGTATTAAGGATTTTCTCGAAGACATGACTCTGTAGGATTGACTTTTGTTTGTAACTGGATGACTGATGTATAATGTAGATGTGATGACTTAAACTTAAATAATAATTTGTACACCACTCAATGGTAAAACATGTTGTGTACAATCGAAGTTTAAGACCTATATAATAAGCACTTGACTATGTATATTATATGTACACATGTTTTTTGCAAATAAATATTATCTTATCTTATCTTATCTTATCTTATCACATAATTATAAAATTTAATTAAAATGTCAATGAAAAAATGATACACAATTTCCTACACTTTTTCAATAGTTGTACAAATATTTTTTTTATTGTTTTTATTTAACCTCTATTAAAAAATATTTAGCACTTATTATTTCAATGTGCTATGATAACAAGTTTTTCAGTTTCTTTTTCTTATATTTAAAGTATTATCACATAATTATAAAAGTTAATTAGAATGATTTTCAATTATTTTTTTTCATATTTAAACGATAATATATAAAAATTAATTATTACATTATACAATTATAATATTGTCCACATTTTTGTACAGTCAGAGTGACAGTCTAATCTATTAACCCGCCCCTCATCGTACCTGGTGCAAAGGTACCCATGACACTGGCGGCATTGCCCCGTTGAACAGCTATGGCCAACCGTTGCCCCAGGTACGAGCCGGAGCGGGAGTCACCGGTTTTGTCCCTCAACCTGCGCCCTAATTCGCTCACCAGATTCTTGGCGTCGGTACCCCAACTACCCATTGTCTCGACCGGGGAGGGAGCGAACGATTAATTTATTATTTTCAGTCAAATGCCACGGAAAAAATCTAACCTCA
Organism: Eilema griseolum; assembly: GCA_963662185.1. Classification (NCBI taxonomy): domain Eukaryota; kingdom Metazoa; phylum Arthropoda; class Insecta; order Lepidoptera; family Erebidae; genus Eilema; species Eilema griseolum. Next base: position 597,418 of record OY759244.1, read on the forward strand.
ACAACGCGAGCACCAGAGAGGCACGACGCAAACGTATTAAAAGAGCCCATCAGTTGGCAGAACAAATTGAATCAAGAAATCCAGCTCAAAGAATCAGGACAGCAGAAGGTCATGCACAAGAATCTCAAGAACAGTGTAACGAACGTCTTCAAAAGAATATCATAAGAACAAGAGCAGCAGGAGAACGAGACATAGCCACAGTAGGAGCACAGGAACAATAATTTCAATTTATACATGTAAGTAATATCACATAGTTTTATAAAAGTTAATTAATATATCAATGAGAACATGGCACAAAGCTCCCCACACTTTTTCAATAATTGTACAAAACATTTTATATTATTTTTTCCATTGAAAATTATTTTGCACTTATTATTTCAATGTGCTATGATAACATGTTTTTCAGTTCCTCTTTCTAATATTTAAACGATTAAATTATTATTTTCAGTCAAATGCCACCGAAAAAATCTAACCTCAACAACGCGAGCAGCAAAGGGTCACGACGCAAACGTGTTGAAAGACCTCAGCAATTACCAGAACAAATCGAAACAAGAAATGCAGCTCAAAGAATCAGGACTGCAGAAAGTCGTGCACAAGAATCTCAAGAACAGCGTGACGAACGTCTGCAACAGAATATTACGAGAACTTAGTCAACGGGCGATTTTGGCAGCCAAAAACGTTGATGTTGACGAAATTAACTTCCAGATACAACAGTTGTTACCAGGCGATCTGATGTCTTTTAAATCAATCGATACTGTTGTTGATGAAAATGAAAGTGTAAATTTTCCGATTGAATTTTTAAATTCATTAGATATCCCTGGAATGCCACCACATAATCTTCGATTAAAGATTGGTTCCCCTATTATTCTCCTCCGTAATTTGAATCCACCTCAATTATGTAACGGTACGCGTTTGGTCATCAAAAAGATCACCGGAAACATTCTTGAAGCAACCATTTTGGCTGGGAAGTTTAAAGGAAAAGTGGTCCTGCTGCCACGTATTCCGATGATACCATCAGATTCTACCATACCCTTCAAAAGGCTACAGTTTCCAATTCGTTTAGCTTTCGCCATGTCTATAAATAAATCTCAAGGTCAAACAATGTCCATTTGTGGTTTAGATTTGGAAAAGCCATGTTTTTCTCATGGGCAACTATATGTTGCGTGTTCACGTGTTGGGAAACCGTCGAATCTATTTGTGTTAGCTAAAGACAGGTTAACCAAAAACATTGTGCACCGATTGGTGTTAAATTAAATTGAAATTGAAAGTATTTATAATTCAAAAAAAAAAGATATTAATGTTTAAAAGTTTAAGACTGTCTGCCTTGCCTACCTCATTCATGAGTTTAAGCATCACATGTTATTTACTGTATTATACTGTAATATACCTATATTTGTTATAAAATTAAATGGAAATAATAAATCTGATAAATTTTTATTTTGTACCTATTGATTTCTGCTTAATATCAAGTGTAAGAACATTTTAATTAATTGTGTTCATTCAACGTACTTCCCCTTCAAATCTCAATCCAGTGATTTTGTATACCAACATCAACATTTTCGTCTTTGTTCGTAAATAATTTCATTGTACTAAAGGGTTATAGTAGTAGAAAGTCAAATAAGGAGATCACCATATTTTTTTACAAATACCATCTGTGTGAAAAAGCATAGTGGACTCCGTGACTGATGTTCTCTTTTGTTCCTCTTAGATTGTTTACTATAATGTAATATAACAAAAACTTTAGCCACAGCAACGCGTGGCCGGGTCAGCTAATTTTTTTATAGAATTATATTTTGACGTAATTTTGTAATGCTTTGTGCCAATTATTAGATTAATCTGAAGATTAATCATTCCATGGAGTCAAACTCGCATGAACCTACAAATATATGTGGCGTAACACGACGCCCTAATTATAATCAAAATCCACAATCTTTATCATGATATTTCACATCAAATATGATCAATTTCTCAAAATATTGTTATATGTAATATTGCTATCATTCACGTAAATAATATTAGCATCGTAACAGTCTTTTGCATACATGTGTTTAAAAATAGAATATCCCAAGAATTCGATTTAGCCAGCGTTCCCATAGCGCTCAAGTGGACGGTATAACAAAAAATATAGTTTATGATCGACCTCTCTTTAGAATAATTTATAAATTTTAGTTAAAAAAAATTGGTTGCCTGTAAAGTCGGTATACGGGCGAAAGTTTTACGTGACAACGACTTTGAGTGGTAAAATAATTTTAATGTGAATATTCATTCGTATAGTAGGAAGAAGGATTAACTGGCACTGTAAAACGCACGTGTAAACTTGTATGCAGGCGCCTAAGCGAAATAGAAGCGCAAGACATGAACCGGTGTGTATGCCTATCTCTCTCACTCTCTCTCTCTCGCTCTGTCTCTCTCGCTCTTAGGCGGGCTAACTGTGCTCGAGTGGAAGGGACGCGTGCCTTTCACTTTTTATGTCTGTCTCTCTCGCTCTTAGGCGGGCTAACCATGCCCGAGTGGAAGGGACGCGTGCCTCTCACTCGCTCTCATTGTGAGCGCATAACGTGAGCGGAGCGTAACGCAGTTTCT